>CM073505.1:20015000-21265000 GCA_037074495.1 Acacia confusa | reverse complement strand
TGTCCTGGGGCTTTCTAGAATGGGCCCAATAGATCTAACCCTCATTTGTAGAATGGCCATAGTGCTGAGATATATTTTAACTCGGTTGGAGGGGTTCGGATGACCTTAGCATGTTTCTGACAGCTGTCGCATCTTCAGACATTATCCCTCGCATCCTCGGATAAGGTTGGCCAGTAGTATCCAGCCCTAATTGCTTTCCGAGCTAACGCCTTGGCTCCCATGTGCTGCCCATTGATGCCTTCGTGTATTTTAGCCAACATGTATTTTGCCTCGTTGGAATCGAGGCATTTCGCCATTGGCGCTCGCAACCCTTTTCTATATAGCTAATCGTTCACTATCACGTAAGATGCCACCATTCTTACAAGTTTCCTTGCCTTTATTGACTCGTCTGGGAGGATGCCTCACTCCAGGTAGTTGGCAATAGGTTTCCTCTAATCATCCGCATTTGATATGGTCATTACCCATGTTGGCTCTTGTAGCCTCTGTTGTATTATGGTTCGGTGATTTCCGGCCCCTTGGGTGCTAGCAAGCTTGGATAGAATGTCGGCTCTTGTGTTGTCTCCTCGGGGGATATGTTTCACTTCTACTTCATCAAAGTGGTCATAATGGCTTTAACCTTTCCGAGGTATTTGACCAGCAATTGTCCTTTAGCCTGGTAGGAGCCGTTTATCTGTGATGCCATCAACTGAGAGTTTGTGGACACCTGTACTTTCTTTGCTCTGCTCTCTCTTGCCTAGAGTAGTCCGGCAATAAGGGCCTCATACTCGGCCTAGTTGTTAGATGTTTTAAATCCGAGACTTAGAGAGTGTTCAATGGATATTCCTTCTGGGCTCTCAAGGATGATGCCAGCCCCGCTTCCCAAGGTGTTCAATAATCCGTCCACAAACAACTTCCACAGGGCCTTATCTTCAGTATAACCTCCTATTGGAGTGAGTTCTACTATAAAGTCGGCTAAAGCTTGAGACTTTATGGCATGTCGGGCTTCATAGCTGATATCGAACTCTAACAGCTCTATCGCCCAGCTTGTCATTCTTACCGCTAAGTCAAGCTTGTGTAATACTTGTCAAATTGGTTGATTAGTTCGGACCACGATGGGGTGACTCTGGAAGTATTGACGCAATCGTCTGGCTGTAATCAGCAACGCGAAGGCCATTCTCTCGAGCTTTTGATATCTTATCTCCGCACCCTATAGTGCCTGACTTACGAAGTAAATCGACGTCTATCCTTCTTTAAGCTCTTGTACCAACGCCGCATTTACCGCCTCTTCACTTATCGCTAGATAGAGGATGAGGGTCTCCCCTGGTACAGGTCGGCTTAGCACAGGTGGGGCGGCTAAGCATTGCTTTATCTTCTCAAAAGCCGCTTCACATTTCGCACTCCAATCATGGATGGCCTCCTTTTTGAGTAATCTGAAGAAAGGGAGTGAATGTTCCGCCGACTTTGGTAGAAAGCGGGTGAGGGCGGCAAGCCGTCCTGTAAGTTGCTGAACCTCCTTGCGACATGAAGGGGCCTTCATATCTAACACCGCTTGGCATTTATCAGGATTAGCCTAAATTCCACGATGGGTTAATAAGAAACCCAAAAACTTTCCTGAGAGAACTCCGAAGGCACATTTTGTTGGGTTAAGTTGAATTCGATAGGCACGTAACTTGTCAAAGGTTTGTTGCAGATCTTGAATATGTTGTGCCTCATCCGTCGACTTGACAATCATGTCGTCAATATACACTTCGACGTTCTTTACTAATTGGTCTTCAAAGACCTTCGTCATCATTCGTTGGTAAGTTGCACCGACATTTTTCAATCTGAAAGGCATGACATTGTAACAATAGTTAGCCTTTTCTGTGATAAATGCCGTCTTTTCTTGATCCTTGAGATGCATGGCGAATTGGTTGTATCCCGAATATGCATCCATGAATGACAAGAGTTTAAAACCCGAGGCACTATCAACTAACTAATCAATATTAGGCATGGGAAAGGCATCTTTAGGGTATACTTTGTTTAAATCTTTGTAATCCGTGCATACCCTCCATTTGCCATTGGGCTTTTTAACTAAGATGACATTTGACAGCCATGTGGTGTATTGGACTTCTCTGATAAAGCCAGCCTTTAGGAGATCTTTCACATGCTCTTTAAGAGCGACTATCCTGTCTGGGTCCATTTTTCTTTTCTTCTGTGCGACTGGGGTAGACCCAGGTCAGATGGCGAGCTTATAGCAGCAAAATTTCGGATATATTCTTGGTAAGTCGGCTGGTCCCCATGCAAATATATTGGCATTCTTTTGCAAACTTCTTCCAGTGCCCGACCAACCTTTGCATTTAGCTCCTTTTCCAATTTTCGTAATTTGTCCCGACTCGTTTCCGAGGATCAAATCCTCTAATTCTCTACTGGGTTCCATCCTTCGCATCTCCTCCTCCTCCCTCATGTCCAATTAACCAAATGAATGACATCATTTCCTTCCGTGGTTTGGGAAGAGGATAGATCTTCCTTACTTCCTTTAACCGAATCATAGTAACACTGTCGTGATTCTTTTTGGTCTCCTCGGATGGCAACTACTTTGTTCTTTTTTCCAATCATCTTTGCCTTTTGGTGCTTTGTGGACACAAGCATGTCCCAGTTGTTGATTGTTGGTCTTCCGAGAATAACATTGTAAGGAGAAGGGAAGTCGGCAACAACAAATTTGACTACTTCGGACTTAAAGGCCTCCTTCGTTCCCAACGTCATTTTTAATTCTATGCTGCCTTTAGGTTTGGTATCCTGGCCATTAAAGCCGGTTAAGGTCGTTTTGCACGGCTTTAAGTCGTCTTGGTCCAGCCTCATCTTTTGAAAAGCTTCCTATAAGAGTATGTCCACTGAACTTGCATTGTCGACCATGATTTTTTGGACCCTGCAATCTAGAATCGTGCCTATTATCACTAAGCTATCATAATGACCAGGGACAACATCCTTTAGGTCAGCTTTGGTGAAACTGAGAATTGGCAATTCCTTCTCCTTTGTTCCTCTTTTGAAATATAGGCGATCTCGAATTGCCAATACTTCCTTCAAATACTTACATAGTTGATTTTGCGAGTCGCCTCCACCCCCAGGTCCCTCGCTGATGACATTACAGTCATATCTTGCTTCAGGAAATTCTTCGTCACTTTCCTCCTGCTTCTTTTTCTTCTTCTCAGGGCTCCTATTCTGCCCTTCAGTAGGACATTTAGTGCTTTGGCGTCCTTGGGTTTGTATCACATACTTCTGTAACTTGCCTTCCCAAACGAATTTCTCTACAACATCACGCAAGTCCCAACATTGGTCAGTCGTATGTCCATGTTGGTTGTGGAATTCATAGTACCGTGACTTGTCCAAGACTGTGCCACAGGGGCCTTGGTCGTTCTGCCTTTCTCATCTCGGTTAGCGTGACTTCTCTCCATATTTGTTCACGAGATACTTTAAGGGGCATATACTTTTCATATCTTCCTTCTGCTCTGCTTCCCCGAGATTTATCGTCCGAAGTTAGCCCTCAGTTATCCGGCTTCGAGTTGCTGGGTTGGTCCTTGCTTCTCGGTGGTGGACTCCTAGCTTATCCTTTATTACCCCGGCTAGCCATCTCTAACTGTTCGAGTTCGAGATACTTCTTCGAACGATCTCTGAATTCGTCCAAGGTTGACACGTGATCTTTCATTGTTGATCTCTTGAGATGAGATTCATCGTCTAAGCTGGAAATCGCCAAGTGTAGGTGCACATCTTCCTTCAAGTCTGGGACTTGTAAGGCGGCATCCTTAAATTGCTCGAGGTATCGCTGTAGCGACTCATTAGGACTTTGCTTTATATTTCCAAGCTGAAATTAGGTCGTTGGTTGCTTTCTGCTTGTTGCGAAGTTCAGCAAAAACTTCTGGGCGAAACCTTCCATATCATGGATGGACTTTCGTGGCAACGAATGGAACCATGATTGTGTCGCTCCTTGTAGCATCCCTGCAAACAACCGAGGCACTATGGGTACTTCAAGACCTTTCACCATTACCTCCATATTAAAATTGTTCAAATGAACCTGTGGGTCCTGTGTTCCATCATATTTCAGTAAATCCTTCGAGTCTAGACCTTTGGAATACACCGCAGCTCGGATTTCATCAGAAAAGGGGCCGTGAACCCCCCTGATATACACCCTTGTCGGGATTTCGGCATTATCCAGATTTATTGGAATTGTTTCTTGCCTGCCAATGCTTTGACTTTCAGGTTATACTCCTGAAGCATCCGCTTTTCTTGGTATGCAGCACTTTGAGGTGCGCTCGTTTCTTCTCGCCGTGCTATCCCTACATTAGCCCAGTTGAGGTTATCTCAGCCAGTTTTATGCCCCAGGCTGTCCAGCTGTTTGATGCGCTCCTCCAGCCACGTCATCCTCTGAATCTCTTCTTCATGGGTTTTTCCCTAATAAGTTCACCCTGTTTCTCCTTTCCCCAATTAAGGTTAGGTTCTTTTGCACTTTCTTGTGTCGAGTTACACTTATCCGTTCTACTTGGCCCAACTTCATCTCTTTGTGGACGCTGAGTCAGGATATCGGCTTGTGTAAGACCTGCATCATCTTGGTTATTGTTCTGGTGATCCTGCCCTTCTCGTTCGAGCTGGTCATCTAGAATTTGCTGCAGCTTATGTCCTTCTTCTTGCCGCCATGAAGCATCTCAATGCTCTATCTCCTCCTGCACCCGCCGTATGTCGGCCTCCCTTTGTAATGCAAGGCGTTTTTCCATCTCTTCGATTCATCTGAACAATGATTCCATCACACTTTACAGACGTCGGACATCAGGATGCTCGACTTGGAGCTCCAGTGTAGGATGCTGAAATTGAAGCAGTGGTTGTTCCTGTTGAGAAACTCGATTACTAAGTGCCGAGGATGCACTAGTATCAATAAGTTCGTCTTCGGTCTCGATCAGAACTTGGTTGTGGCTGGGAGATATTGGATCTGCATCTGGTACAGGCTCAGGATCTAGTGGCGGCGGTGAATGCCTTTGCTGATCCTGGTGAGATAACTGACTTTGGCTTCTGGTATTTGCCATTCTTAACAATTGGTACTTCAGGAATCATAATTTAACGATCCCCACAGATGGCACCAATGTTCTATTATAAGAACACAGATAAATAAATAATGTAGAGATACCTCAGTATTGTACGCAGAAGTCCAATGCACCAATGGACAACTAAGGATCGATTCAGTAATTTAGCTTTATTGCTGAGAGTATCCCAACTGAATATCTGTGGATCATTGCGTCACACACAACCAATCTGGGGGGTGGGGAACCGGTTTACCTACCTTTCCAAAAGGAAAGGCAGGAGGAGCTTATCCGTACGAACGAGCCCCAGGCCGTCCAGATCTAGATCTGGACGGCCGAGATCAATTTTTTTTTTTTAGTTTTCATTTTTTTTCTACATGAAAAAAATCATTTTTAAGAAAAATGTTAGTTCAAAGATCAAATTTATTTTAGGTTCCCTACCCATTAATTTATTTTAAAAAAATGTAAAAAAATTTTTTTTTGATCTCGGCCGTCCAGATCAGATTTGGACGGCCTGGAGCTCGTCCATACAGACGAGCTCCCCTTGCCTTTCCTTTGGAAAGGCAGGAAACTGGTTCCCTGGGGGTGGGGTGTGTGCTTTGTGATAATAATTTAAGAGTAGACGAATAGTCGTCCTTACCTTGTGAGTGCCTCTTGGTTTATATAGCGGGTGTCTCTGCACCTAGTCCGCTCTTTTTGCCATCTGAAGTGAACCCACGTGATATCACTTGTAACTGCCCCACTATCTGCATGGTATATAGCGGTTAGCGAGATTATAGGGATAACATCTTACCAAACAATTGTGTACATATCATTGGGCTCTTTAGTATTGGGCCTATTGCGGTGAAGCCTAATCTACCAGTCCATAACATCCGTTATCTTAGAATCTTTTTGCTGAGCGTGATTTCCATACTTCACTACTATTGAATTTTTATTTGAAGCATCTTGATCTACTATAGCTAAAAATACACATGTGTGTGTATAATATTATTTTAGATTAGAAATCAACATCAGGAAATTCGACACTTTTGGGAAGTTGAAAATAAATTAATTGCAAAATACACCTAATGGATATGGAGCGATTTGCAAGAGAAATTGATTTCTATGAGTTAGCTTTATTAACGTTGATTTCTAAAATATTTATGGTTGGAAGAAATTGAAAACGATTATTGAAAATTAACCTTAAAGATTAGTATTGTAATTATAAAAAAAAAAGAGTCATGAAAAACACTTTAAGGAAAAAATTATACCAAAAAATTACTTTAGCATATTGAGTACCACTGAAAAATATCTTACAATGTTGGATGTATCTTAACAAAGTTTTTCGGAGTTAACTGTAATTGCAACTGAAAAAATTATTGAAGGGAAAAATTACACCTTAAAAAGTTTAAGGGAAAAATAGTGAGCGGTGATTTTGAATTAGAATTAAATCATTATTCATTGTAGTAAGTAGTGATCCTTGAATTGAAATTTATGAAAAGCTTATAAGAAATTGTTAAAACGTTATTTGAACTTGTGAAACCTTTATTATAAGTAGGAATTAATACCTTGCATTATAGCAAGAGGTAATTTCTGAATTGAAATTTGTGAAAATATCATCATAACTTATAAAACATTATCTAAACTTGTTAAACCTTAGTCAAATATGGGAACACGAAATTAGGGCACAAGTGCGTGTGAAGTTACCCGCTAAATCACGCTTTCTTCTCTATTTTGTTCAGCTTAGAAGGAAATTTTTGTCATTTCTATTTAATGTTGAAAAGGATAAATCAAGTCCTCACACTTCTCTAATATTATAAATATTCAAATAACCTTTTTGTCCTTTAACATTTTTAAAGTTCTTTTTTAAGGATTTTTCCATATATTTTTGTATTTTAATTTATGTGTTAAGTATAATTTTTGCCTCAGAAGTTTTTTTTAGAGCAAAATTGCTCTGAAAGTTAACAAAATGTAGTAATTTTGCTCATATGTTAATTTTGATCGTTAAGTCTAACTAATATGCACACGTGACACCAATGCTTATCACCTCATCAATCAAAATAGGTTTGAGTTTTGTGACAGACTTTTCAGTCCCTTTGACTTGTTTGGCTTCACAAAATCCAGCCGTTTTAAGCTCAACGTCTCAAGGATCTCCCTTTCTGACTCCAAGTTTAGCCTTTCAAAAGTTGGCTTCTTCCTCTGCACCCTTAATTCTTGGTTTTGTGTCTTTCTGCAATGCAAAGAAGATGATTTTTCCTATGTTCTTCAGTCTGACCTTGTTGAATTTGTTTATGTGGATAATAAGGTGGCATGATATATGTGTTGTTTGTCTAATTTAACCATCAAAGTTAAATATTGGGGGACAGTATGGCAAAATTGCTCCTAAAAAAAATTTCCGGATACCCATGGCTCCTCAGTAAAAACTTTTAGGGTAAAAATGATATTTAACCCTATTTTAATTGATGAGATGACATGTCACATATGCATATTAGTTAATTTTAAAGAGCAAAATTGCTATGCTTTATAAACTTCTAAGGGAACACTGCTTTTAAAAAAACTTTCGAATACCCACTGCCCCTTAGCGAAAACTTTTGGAGCAAAAATAATACTTAACCAAGAATTAATTATAATATAATTCAGTAGTTTTTTTTTTTGCTCAAAATTTTTAAGTAGCATTAATTTGGAAGTCAAATATATAGAATAATCATTTCAAGTTTATTTTAAGCAACCAAAATTTAAATGGTTTAAAAATTACCATACCAGATTTTAAATTATGAAAAATCATCTCTGATCATTGTACAATTAATTCAAATTAACAAACTCATACAAATAATATTGTCAAGTTGGAATTTCACGTGGAAGAAATCAAGAAAAAGCCACATACAGCTAGGAAATGGCAGAATCTCAATACTTTTGGGGAAGACTTTGAGATTCTGCAATTTCACTTGTAGGTCTTCAGCTGTAGGAATCCTTTTTGCTCATTAGCGATTCTGCTTTGGCCATGGCTACCATTGCATCATTAAACATATACTTTCTCTTTTTGGTATATTTTCTATGTGAAACAAAATTCACACAACACATACCACAGGGCTCTTCACTTTCCCCCATTGTTCCTCGCACTTCATGGCTTTCTGTAATGAATCCAGATGAGATGGGCTTAAGTGAAGATGATCCAATAGGTACACGGGCTATGGATGAAGAAAGGTCCATCAGAAAGCGCAAACGAAGGTCCTGGAAGCTTAGAGAAATGCATGAGGAATAATAGTATAAATAAGACAAAAATGGTTATGAGGAGGCGTGGAATATATGTGTGGATTTTCTCTCCCTTGTGGTCCTCTTCTTTTCTGTTATCCCTCCCTGACAGTATCTTCTTTTTCTGCAACTTTTCTGCACCTTTCTTATGTAATGTCTGTTATGTGTGAACCATATATGCGATATTTGCATTAATACCATATCAGCAAGGCAGTATTATCTGCTCTTTTCAGTGTTTGGCGTTATATATAATTGTTGCCAATATAACCATAACAAATGGTGCTTTCATTGAGAGTCGAAGCTGAGGACATTATACTACAAGAATTACAAACCGAGCAAAAGAAGGTCAGTGCGTTTATTGATGAGGCTAAGGGCTGCTTTACTAAACTAGAAAATCTGATGGAGATCATATGGTTGAAGCTACAAAACCTTGACAAATGAATTGAGAGAGCAAGCTTAGAAGCAAAGATAGATTCACCTACACCGGCGGCACCTACTAATCAACAGAGTTCGTCCTTTACTCTAATCACTAGGCAGCCTACATTTACCACAAGGCGACAGCAGATCAGGTTTTGTCCTCAAAAGCAACAGCCCGCGCATCGTCTTGTGTGGCAAAGTGGGGAATATTACCCATTTCAAGGATTTAAAGCGAAGGCCAAGGCGTTTAAGAAAAACTATATGATGAAATAGGCCAAGAACGATGGTCTTACACCTCTGGAGATAGAAAGTCTTTACTGGAAGGCTCTAATGGGCACACCCTTTTCGGAGGATAATGAGATGCCCATTCACTGTCCTAGTTTGACCTCAACAAGTAAGCCTCCTACTACCCATGCTTTCTCTAGCATGATCTCTCAAACTTCTATTGAGTTAGCTCCACGAGATCATCATATAGAGGATGTTTCTGGTGCCAAGAACTTGATTTCATCTCTAATCATGACCCCTCCCATTTGTTCGAGCATGCTTAACTCAGTCTGTTTGTTCCTAAGTGCACGTGATCTGTTGCAAGTTTCAGATAACTTACATTTTATCTTCATCTATGATCTTGGTCCTCGCATCTCTAGTCACTCCTTTTTATCAAATAGCCATATAGACGCAGGAAGGAAGCAGGTTGGGTGTTTGATAGATTGCTCCAGAGATCCTTCTGTTGTCACTTGAAAATTCTCTATCACTCATTATTGTAATATTTGATCCTGAGCAAGTTAAGAGCGATTATTACTTATATCTTCTTGCTGAGATTTATCAATTATTGCCTATGCGAGCTGTCTTTTGCATTGGTACTGTTTTTTCTCATTTAACCTTTGGTCCTAAAGATGGTACAAGCTGTGGATGTTTGAGATTGGTTGAAGCAATTAATGCCTCATTTGATGGATTTCCATCATTGATGATGTCTTTTATTTATGTGTTCTATCCAGGAGTTGCTAAGTTTGTTTGGGTTTTCTATTGTGTTAATGACCTCCTTTACTTTTTAGCCTTAGTTACTGCTATTAGGATTGACATGGTGCTACCCTTTTCTGACCTTATGGCAACAGATTGGTGTTTGATTTTCATTGATAAACTTATTTGGCATACCCTGTCTTTAAAGGTCCAAGACTGTGTGTAGTCTTATTGCGCTTATGGCATGTTTTCTAAGGTTGCACTCATAGTTATTCTTCCCGGAGAAGTGATTTTAGAGTTGGAACTTGGCCTCTTAGTTCCAATTCACCATTTCAGAATAAGAAAAATTGACAGGAGTGGTACACCAATTGACACTAGACAAGTTTTAAGGTGGCGAGATATGGTTGAGGAGACACCAGAAGAGGAGCCTGGAATTACACACAGGGTATTATTGGGTGTTGATCTTGATGACCAACGGTTAGGAAGGATCATTATTGAATCATATGACCAAGTTGTACCAAACACAATAGAGAATTTCAGAGTTTTATTCACAAGGGAGAAAGGCAAGAGTTCCAATGGCTGGAAACTTCATTATAAAGGACCACCATTTCATCGCGTAATATCTGGTTTCGTGATTCAAGGTAGAGACATTGTTCCTCAAGATGGCATAAGATATAAATCCATTTATGGTGGTGCCTTGCCTGAGGAGAATACCAAGACAAAATATTCATATGCTGGGAAATATTTGTCAAAGGCAGCCATAGGAGATGGGAAATTTCACTATAATGCCACAAGAATGAGACAAGGTCTCTATTGTCATTTAATCCTCAATTCAGATACAAGGAAGTTAATTTATCTCCACAGGTATTTTGATCCTGTGTCAAATGAAGAGTATGGCTTCACTCATCTTTATGTCTCTCTGCTTAAAATATTTTTTGGCTCTGAATCATAGCCACTCATGATCCCTCTGCCATTAATATCTGTCCCAGATGGACCGGTGATCACTCCATTAAAGGCTGTGGATTCTCGAATTATACAGAGTGGCGATAAATGGATTAAGCAAATCTTAATTTACTGGGATGGTACACTTGAGAAAATGCTGATGAGCTATCATAGTTATATGCTACATTGGACCTTGAGGACAAGGTCCCTTTTTATGGGGCAGGTAATGTAATGAATCCAGATGAGATGGGCTTAAGTGAAGATGATCCAATGGGTACACGGGCTATGGATGAAGAAAGGTCCATCAGAAAGCGCAAACGAAGGTCCTGGAAGCTTAGAGAAATGCATGAGGAATAATAGTATAAATAAGACAAAAATGGTTATGAGGAGGCGTGGAATATATGTGTGGATTTTCTCTCCCTTGTGGTCCTCTTCTTTTCTGTTATCCCTCCCTGACAGTATCTTCTTTTTCTGCAACTTTTCTACACCTTTCTCATGTAATGTCTGTTATGTGTGAACCATATATGCGATATTTGCATTAATACCATATCAGCAAGGCAGTATTATCTACTCTTTTCAGTGTTTGGCGTTATATATAATTGTTGCCAATATAACCATAACACTTTCACCTTCAGCTCGATTCACATTCGGCTTCTACAAGCAAGGCGGTGGCTTCAAAGTTGGAATCTTGTTGTTTGATGAGAATAATAAAACCATTGTTTGGACTACATATCGTGGTGATCCTCCTATATCCTCAAAAGCAAAGCTTGTTCTAACCATGAGAGGTGAGCTTCTTCTTCAAACAGGTCCAGGGCAAAAGAAGGTTATTTCACACGGTAACAATGGAACTGTTTCCTTTGCTTCCATGCTTGATTTTGGAAATTTTGTTCTGCAAAACAAAAATTCTGACATCCTTTGGCAGACTTTCGATCACCCAACTGATACTATATTAGGGGGTCAAATTCTAACTAGTGGGAGTGAATTGGTGTCTAGTTCATCACACACCGACCAATCTTCTGGAAGGTTTCAGTTAGTGATGCGGGGTGATGGAAACCTTGTTCTATATCCCCGATATTCTGGTGATGCTTACTGGGCCTCGAACATTGGATATATCACGAGTTTCAAATATTATCTTTTCCTCAACAACACAGATCCTCGGCCCCTATGTATTGTAGATGCCAGTAGTTCCAACTCACATATACTTTGGCAAGAGGGTGGTAGCAGCTTTGAAGGAAACAACACTATTTATCATGCAACTATTGATTCTGATGGAGTTTTTCGACTCTATGCTCATTATGAAGATGTAAATCGGACACGTCAAGTTAAAATGTTGTGGTCACTACCAGAGTTAGACAATCATTGTAAAGTGATGAGTTTTTGTGGATTCAACAACTATTGTACCATCAATGACAACCAGCCTTGTTGCATTTGTCTTCCCGGAACTGATTTTATAGATCCAAGACAAACAAATCTTGGATGCAAAAGGAACTTCTCAGAAGCTGAATGTAGAGGTGGAGAAGATAATGCCGCCTTTTATTACATGTCTGCAATGAGTAGTATGAAAATGGATTATCTTCCTTATACAGAGGAAAACATTCTAGAGGAAGAATGCCCAGCTTCTTGTTTGCAAGATTGTTACTGTGGGGCTGCCTTTTATGATGATAATCGCTGCAAAAAACAAAAGCCTCCATTAAGATATGTTACAAGAGAATCACAAGCCTCCATTACTCGTGGGCCGACACCTTCTTCGGTCAATTAATCTTTAAGAGCCGACTCTACGAATCCACTCCCTCTACCGGTATCCACACCATTGAGTATATGTTTGGTCCTTTGATGTGACCTATGTTAGTTCTCAATGTGTTTTGATGATAACTAGCAATTGTAAACTTGATATGAAGTTTGTTTTTGGCAATATGAAAATCTCACTGTCAAAGGCAAACTCGAGTTTGGGTATGTAAACTCGAGTTTGAGGGTTGACAGAAAGCTGTTTACTTCTGCGAAGAAAGCCAAACTCGAGTCTGCTTGGACTAACTCGAGTCTGAGGAGTTACAGAAAGCAATCAGAAATTTTCACAACAAGCCAAACTCCAACTTGCAAAACCAAACTTGAAGTCTGGAAGATACAGAGAGCACTCAGAATTCCAAACAAGCCAAACTCGAGTCTGGATTCCTAAACTCCAGTCTAGACCAAACAGAAAGACACTCGAGTTCCAGGCCAAGTTATAAACTCCAGTCTAGAGTTACAAACTCCAGTCTAGACCAAACAGAAAGATTTGAATAGCTTCAGCTCAAACATAAACTCGAGTTTAGGACAAATAGAGAAACACTCGAATTTCTACCATCTTTCCTAAACTCCAGTCTGTCTCCTAAACTCCAGTCTGGAAAATCACGAACTTAGGCTTGTTCTTCAAATATAGACTCAAAATCGAGTCATTCACTAATTGACTCGAGTCTAGGAGCAGGACCAAAATTCCATGCCAAGTCCAAAGCCCGATAGTTCTCTCTGTAAAAGCCAAACTCGAGTTAGCTTTTACAGACTGCAAGTTTAGACCTCTAATCAACAGACATGCTTTCTGGATGAACCCCAAACTCGAGTCTGGAAGAACAAACTCGAGTTTGCATCGGGGATTTTGAAAAATCAAATGATGTTGATCTGCGAAATCTTAATGGGTCTTCCTGAAATTATTTCATGATATGATATTATTGTTTCTAATGTCCTTGATGAAGTTTTGAGTGTTTTTCAGATAAGGTTTGGCCAAGATTAAGGTGAGATCAAGATCCAGAATAAGTGCATTAAATGAAGAACCAAGAACAGGGCTGATTCTTCTCCCTTATCCCAGATGTTCAATTCAGACCGTTGAAACACATTAAGATCACTTCAAACGGTCGAATTAAGATCATGGAATGGCTAAAAATCTGGAAGACGTTCTGCAACAACTAAATTCCAAGATTCCAGCTAAGAATTCAAAGAACAGAGCAAAATATGCTACTGCCATTTTTCCAGAATTGCAGCTGAACATTAGAGAAAGAATTGCAACGGTTAGCTTATCCATTCAGTCTATAAGAGGCTGTGAAAACTCAAAGCAATTGAGACACAACGAAGCTATCTTGATTATACTTTGAAATTTGAGTCTGTATTGTTATTTTCAACCTGTTCTTCAGTGTTTATCTTTATTTACTCTTTTGAGAGTTTGTAAATTTTTGAAAGCATTTGTTTGTGAGAACTCAAGGTTGTGGAAGCTGTGAGTTGGTTTGTTCAATCACAAAGTGTAAGGGGGAGCAAGTCCTAGGTGATTAGGATTGTGTCTGGTCTTCATTGTTGTAATTAACAAACTGTTGAATTAGTGGAAACACCCAGAAGGTATCTGGGGACTGGACGTAGGTCAAGGTTGAGACCGAACCAGTATAAATTCTGTGTGTCTAAGCTTTTCTTTTTCTACTCTTTTATTATCCATTTCTTAAGCTTCATTTTTAAGAGTTGAAAATAATTTTTTTTTAAAATCCCCAATTCACCCCCCTCTTGGTGATTTCTTCCACTTTCAACCTAGGCTCCTTGGCCTGCGTAATAGCCCCGCTGTTGTCACAAAACAGGTCTATTGGATTTGAGATGATAGGAACCACCCCTAGTTCAGTAATGAACTTTCTGATCCAAATGGCTTCCTTAGCTGCATCCGATACTACTATATACTCAGCTTCCGTTGTCAAATCTGCTACAGTGCTCTGCTTAGAGCTCTTCTAGCTTACCGCACCACCATTTAATAGGAATACATATCCTGACTGCAATCTTAGATCATCTTGGTCAGTTTGGAAACTCGCATCTGTATAAACAGTCACACAGAGCTCATCCTCCAAGCCACCATATACCAAGAATAAGTCATTAGTCCTTCTTAAGTACTTCAGGATATTCTTGACAGCAGTCCAGTGACCTTCATGGGGTCTTGTTGATATCTGTTGGTCATACTTAAGGAAAATGAGACACCCGGTCGAGTACATAACATAACATACATGATACATCCAATGGCGGAGGCGTATGGAATCTTACTCATGAGGTCTGTTTGATCTTGTGTGTTAGGACACATATCCTTGCTGAGATGGATGCCATGAGACATGGGCATGTAACGCCTTTTTCAATCTTGTATACTGAATCTATGCAGTATCTTGTCTATGTATGTGTTCTGACTTAGGCCTATCAGCCTCTTTGATCTATCTCTATAGATCTTGATCCCAAGGATGTAAGTGACTTCGCCTAAATCTTTCATTGAGAAAGACTTCCCTAACCAAGACTTGACACTCTGCAAGGTAGGGATGTCATTCCCAATGAGTAGGATGTCATCAACATAAAGTACCAGAAATACAATTGTGCTCCCACTAACCTTCTTGTAAACACAAGGTTCATCAATATTTTGAATGAATCCAAACTCTTTGACTACTTTATCAAAATGATGATTCTAGCTTTGAGATGCTGGCTTCAATCCATAAATGGATCTTTGAAGATTGCAAACTTTACCAGATTCCTTTGCATGCACAAAGCCTTCAGTTGTGTCATGTACACATCCTCAAGTAGCTTTTCATTAAGGAAGGCTATTTTGACGTTTATCTACCATATTTCATAGTCATAATATGCTGCTATGGAAAAAAGGATTCTAATTGATTTGGCCATTGCAACTAGGGAAAAGGTTTCATCATAGTCCACACTATGAGTTTGAGTGAATCCTTTTGCAACCAGTCGTGCCTTGAAGACACTTACTTTGCCATCTATGTCAGTTTTCTCCTTGAAAACCTATTTACACCCAATGGTTTTTATACCTTCAGGTGGATCAACTAAGGTCCATACCTTATTGTCGTATATGGATTTCATTTCAGACTTCATGGCATCCATCCATCTTTCGGAGTTTGGTCCCACTGTGGCTTTTCAATAGGTAGTTGGCTCATTCTGCTCAATAAGTAAGATATCACAACTTCCAATAGTTAGAAGTACATATCTTTGAGGCTTTTGCCATGTCCTATCGGACCTTCATGGGCCTTGTGTTACTAGAGCAGGCTCATCAACTTGTTGTGAGTCTTCTCTGTTTTCCATTTGTGGTTCTATGTTGTTTTGTGACTCTCGAACTTCTTCAAGGGTTACCTTACTTCCACTGGTTCTTTTAGAGGTAAACTCTTTCTCTAGAAAGACACCATTCCGGATAACAAACACTTTGTGATCGGTAGGATTGTAGACATAGTATCCTTTAGTTTCCTTAGGATACCCCACAAAAAGGCATTTTGAGGATTTGGATGATAATTTATCAGAGGCTTGTTATTTAACTTAAACCTCACATCCCCAAACTTTAAGAAATGACAAACTAGGCTTCTTCCCAGTCCATATTTCATATGGTGTCTTTTCAACTACTTTTGATGGAACACAATTTAGTGTGAACGCAGCTGTTTCTAATGCATGGCCCCAAAAGGACGACGGAAGATTTGTTTGACTCATCATAAATCGAACCATATCTAATATGAAAATGGAAGAAATCACCAAGAGGGGGGGTGAATTGAGGATTTCAAAAATTCTTTTAAAAAATGTCTGAATCTTTAAAAAAAAACTTGAAAAAATAGAGAACGAAGGAGTAAGAGAAGAAAAGCCGGACACAAGTAATTTATACTGGTTTGGTCTTAACTTTGACCTACATCCAATCCCCAGATATCTTCTGGGTATTTTCAGTATCTCAACAAGCTTTAATTACAACAATGTAAATCACATGCAATCCTAATCACCTAGGACTTGCTCCCCCTTACACTTTGTAATTAAACAACCAAACTCACAGGTTCCATAACCTTGAGTTCTCACAAAACAAGTAATCAGAAATGATTTTCAAAATCACACTCTCTTAAAGAGTAAATAAGCTTAAACACTGAAGTTCAGAAACTATTTTCGCACAACAGAGCAAGAAATCAGAAATACAATCAGTTGTGATTCAGCTGTGTGTATTGCTCTGCGTCTTCATGGGTATTTTTAGGTTAAATAGTGGAACTAGCTATTGCATTTTCTTCTCTAACATTCAGCTGTAAATCTGGAAAATGACTGTTGCATATTTTCCTATGTTCTTTCAATTCTCAGCTGGAATCCTAGAATTCGTTGATGCAGATGGTCTTCCAGATATTCTGTCATTCCATAACCTTTATTTAACCATTGGAGAGTGATTTAGTTTATCCATAATGGTCAATGCTAAACCATTGGGATAGAGGAGAAGTTCCAGCCTAGTTTTTGGTTCTGCATTAGATGCTCTTAACCTAGATCTGATTTGTTGTAATTATCCATGCTTGCTTGTAATTTGAAGCTTGAAATGTGTTAATGTAATCTGTAACTCATGAACAAACTTATTAAACATATATATGATGATTCGTAATTTCGTTTAAGTGCAAAACAGATCATGAGAGTTGTTCTGGTGTAAAACACAAGAGGGATTGGACTTGGCCTGGGGTGAAATCCCAGGGTCCTACGTACCACAATCTGGGATCAAAGTCCACGTAGTTCGAGAGTAAACCGTATGGCTTGTGATAGCCAGTGGGAGTGGGGGTGTGTGCTTTGTGTGAATTGAAGAGCTAGGGTTAGAATCTGTGTACCTTATTAGGGTTTTTACCCTATTTTTAGACTTACTTGGGCCTTTCTGATAGGCTTCGCTATCTTTTTGCTTAAAAGATATTAAGATATTGTATCCTTTTTTTGCGGGCAGTTGCAATCGTGGTAGATACTTTGATAAACCGCTCCTTAATCCAAGGGGGTGGTTGGATTATAACTGGAGCCATTTGACTGGGCTCTTTAATCATTGGGCTGGGCCCACTTATAATATTTCCGTAACAGTTGCCCCTAGCCCAGTAGCTCAGTATTCTGAGCTGCCAGGATGTACTTGTCAGGCCATGGTTTGTTCGCTAATCCGAACCACCCAATCCTAAAGCTTTTGATTTTAGGCCATACTTTACCCGTGTCTATTTCAAATTCTTTCTTTTGCTGGGGTCGAACATTTCCGGTCTCGGGTTACCCGTCTGTGTGAGTTTTCATCCCGGTTTACCCGGGTGGGAGACAATTGCCCCTATTTAAAGAAGCATGAGGAGGTCGGCCTTGGTCTTCATGATCAGAGTTCGACTTGATTTTGCTGATCCCGTATTTTGACCGAGATTTGCGATTGATTCGCTTAATGATAGGTATATTGCGAGTTCCCGAGTTAGTAGGGGCCATCATTACCTACTGTCAGTTGGCCTCTGCAAGCCGGCTTCGTAGCCAAGATGCCTGCTCCATTATCCTTGGTAAATGTGCGTATTAAATGCTTTCATTTAACGCGCGTGTCTTTTGATGGTGACGTCAGCGATTCCCATCAAGGCCCTTTGGGCCTTTTTGCCGTTTTGGCTTCCCTGATTCCTCCCCCATCAGTTTCTTTTGGTTATAAAGGGCATGCATTCCCCTTTTAACCACTTTTGAAACTTCATTTGTCTTGAGTTTTACGCTGAGAGAGGGTTGTAACCAGTTCGCTCATCTTGACTCTTCGTCTCTCAGTTTCGTGGCTCGCGCATTTCCTCTTCCTATAATTTATCTCAAATCAGGTATTTCATCGTTTCTTATCTGGCTCCTGTGATTGTTCCTCCTTTCTTTCTTTTTGTTTTCTTGGAGGGGTTCCTGTTAGTTCTTTTGAGTTTTCCCTTTTTTCTGGGTACTCAGCTGTTGTTTGTGTATGACTTCACTGAGTTGTTCTTGATTATCCTAAGTTTTTTGGTCAGTTTGATCCTTCTTCTTAGGGATCTAGTGCTGGTTTTTAGTTTGGCGCAAGTCTTACCACTTTTTATATTTTCTCTGTACGAATGAGTCTCGAAGGCTCCTCTTCGTCCTTTAAACCGAATAACCTTACCCCGGAGGAGGAAGAACTTCTTCAGCGTATTCCTCCTCAGATGGCCTAGTGGCTATACGGGAAGCCTTTGACCGAGGAGCAGAAACTGGAAAACGTGCTCCGAGGTTACGGTGGAGAAGGTAGGGGCAGACCTAGTCGGTCTGGTCGAGTCAGGGGTAGAACTAGAGGCCGTTCCCAATCTATAGCACCCTTAGGTCCGAGTCGGGGAACTGTTCCTGCCCGAGCTTCTTCCTTAGAGCCGCCCTTAGGAGGTAATAGGGGAGAAAACCTTCATGTGCCTGCTTCTCCTTTGGCCCAGTGGGTTGAGCCTTCTACTACCTCTTTTCGTCCCATCGGCCCATGTGAGGAGTGTTCTTGGCTAGTTTCCGAATCCATGATGGTTGGTCGGCCGTGGGAAGTAGACGAGATAGCTAAATCGTGTTCGCATATCTTATCGCGAGTCATGTCGGTCAAGCTTACTCGACCTGCATTGTCAGCTTCAGGTATTTTGGCTCTTTTCCTAATTTAATTGGTCTTTTCCTTTTTCTAGGTAGCATGTCTGTTTCTTCTAACCCCGTAGAGGAGTCTGGATCTGTGGAGTCGGTCTCGGCTGCTGTCCCTCGTCACTTAGTGGAGAAATACAATTGGGTGGCCAATTCTGTACTATCCAAGCTATCTTTTATCATCGCGAAAGAAATTTCCAAACTCCCCTAAGGGACCGGAACCATTGTTTGATTTCCCCACCTCTTCCTGATGAACCGGTGTGCACCACCCGGGAAGGGAATGAACGGTCATTCTTTTTCTTTTATAGAGATTTTGTCACCAAACTCGGCCTATGCTTCCCGTTTACCGAGTTTCAGATCAAACTTTTAAATATTCTTCATCTTGCCCCTACACAGATCTATCCAAATTCTTGGGGTTTTATTATTGCTTTCAAGCGTTTGTGTAAATTTTTGGAGCATGAGCCCTCTACCCGGGTTTTCTTTTATTTCTTTAACATCCAACGGGCTCGCCAACCCGACAAGCCTTCAGAGAAAAAGGGGTGGATTTCCTTCCGGGAAAAGCCTGACAGGAAACTCTTCCATGTGGCCACCGAAACATGGAAAGGCTTTAAATCTCACTTCTTCAAAATTATAGCAGAGCCCGGTCATCAACCATGGTTTTTACAAGATGTCGATTTTAAATCGGTGGAGTTAACATTCCCCTTGTATTGGTCCAAAACTCATTATGAGCAAGATCCGAAAACTTGTCAACCTGCCGAGGAGGATTTAGATCCGTCCGACATAGCAACCATAATAAGTTTAGTTGATCATGTGTCTGAGAGGGACGTCGTTGATGCTCGGATCTTTATCCTTAATCGGTTGAGGAATTATACCCATCGAATAGGGTCTTTCGTGATACTTGTTGTTTGAACTTTGGTTTGTATTTTGTTGCACTATTCTAATGTTTTTTTTTTTACTTTTCTTGCAGAGCCCAGAATGGGGAGAGTATCCTACAAGGAGTTGGTTGATAAATTTCGGGCCAAGAAGAAAGACGGCAAATCTTCGACTTTGAAGAAGGCCGTAGTGCCATAGAAAAGAGCCGCTTCCCCTCCGCCCTCCGAGGAACTTGTTGTGCGGAAACGTTCCAAGAAAAAGACAACTGCTGTCTCCTCGGATATGGAAACTATCCCAACCTCTGTCGGAGACGCATCTCCTTCCCCTGATGCTTTTGCTCCTTCCTCCCTTCCTCGCTATCATTCAGTTAATAAAGGGGAGGTATGAGCCCATGGGATCTCTAATGAGCTTAAGTATGCGGTAAAGCCTCTGACCATCTATTTTACCAGCTCCGAGCTTCCCTCAGCCAACATGGATACCATCTAAGACTTTTAAGTCTGATTAATGGAGGCCGCTGGCATAATGGATGCTTATGTTCTTTAAGGCATAAGTATTCGAAGGTTATTGCCGAGCTCAAGCAAGGTCGGGCTGAGAAGGAGGTGGCCATTAAGGAGAAGAAAACAGCAGAGGATGCTCATTTGAGGGCCGTGGAGGCTTTGAGCAAGGCTGAAGCTGATCGTGATGCGGCTCTAACTGACCTGTCTCGTGTGAAAGGTGATCTTCTCAGGTCTCAGGACTTGGAGAGCATACTTAACCGCGCCCTTCATGCTGCGCGTGAGGAGTTAAATGTTGCCAAGGCCGGGATAGCAGAAAAGGATACCGAGATTTTGAATCTCGAGGCGACTGTAGTGGAGACGGCGGCTGAGGCCTTTAAGGACTGCCTCACCCAAGTCCGTGCCCTTAACCCTTCTGAGTATTTAGAGCTTACCCATGTGGATTTTAGGGCTTCGGTGGTTGATGGGCAATTCGTTCCTGCTCCGCTATCCCTGGTTTAAGAGTTCGAGCAGCAGACAGAGGGTGACTAAGCTCAAGTGGCCGAGGAGGAAGGTGCCCTGACCTCTTCTATTCTTGGTTCCTCCACGCCTGCCCAGCCATGATGCTGCCCAGCCTGAGCTTATGTGTTTCTTTTTGGAGTCTTCTGCTTTAGTAACTCTAGCTTTTATTTTTGTTTTTAGACTTTATGTAAATCGGGCCTGTGGCCCCAAAATTCGTAATGACAAACTCATCCTGGTTTTCTCGTGGATTTTAGCATATTGTGCCTACTGTCTATTTTTGCCAATTTTTATTTTCATCCTTTAAACTAAACTCACGTTTAATTCGCTCGTTAATGAGTAAAGGGAAACGTAATCTGGGAACAAAGCTCGATTCTTTTTATATGACTTGGCCAAAGTCAAGATATATTGCGCAGAGTCTGCAAGATATTCCACCAACATTCATAAACAGGCTCGTTTACTAGTAGTTGGGCATTTTACATAAACATATGATTTTACATAATCACTTAAGTACTTTAACTTGTAAAGTATTCATCCGAGATGGAAGCCATTCGGCACATGTTCGAGTCTTAATTAAAAACAAGAACCTAAACATTTCGACCTGATTAAGATCTTTTATGACAACGTCAACATCATCCTAGAACGTTGTTCCGATGCATCGTGACATTCATAAGATTTGTTAACAAACCTTAAGATAACCAGGCTCGCGAAACCCCGGTTTCATTGACTAAGTTGCCTTTGCTCTGCTAATTTTTGTATTGAACTTCATAAACAATCATCTGGTCGGCCCATGAAGTAAGCCGCCTTCTTTATTGATTGAAATAGCAATTACAAAGAAACTTAACATAAATGGAAAATAACGCGTGAAAGCAAAATAATCCTTAAAAAGAAAAAACGGTTCTCAGTCACTGCTAACATCCGTTAAAACTGAAAAACGGTTCCCAGCCACCGCTGGCATCTGCTGCATCCGGGCTCCAAGCAGATCTCATTTTTTTTAAACTGTAGTAGATCCTTAGTTTGTCCGCATTCCAAGTTCATTTGATGGCTATGCCATCCAATGCCTCAAGGACATAGGTTTCGGGCCCCATTTTGTCTGAAATGCGGTAAGGACCTTCCCAATTTGCTGTAAGTTTTCCATCCCGAGCATTCTTGTTTCCGATATCCGCTCTGCGAAGTACTAGATCACCTCTGCTAAACACTCATGGTCTAACTTTGCGATTATACTTAGCCACAACTAGCTGCTTTATTGCAAGATCTCGGCAATGTGCCGTGATCCTGACTTCGTCAATGAGGTCTAATTTCACAGCTAGTTGTTCACGGTTATTGTGTTCTACTTCCTTCATGACCTTTGCCTTCCTCCATGATGTTTGCCCAATTTCAACCGGGATCATGGCCTCACAACCGTAGGTCAATCTGAAAGGTGTTTCACGGGTCGAGGTTTGGATACTAGTTTGGTATCCCTAGAGTACTGGATACAACTGCTCGACCCAGTCATTTTCTGCATTTGTCATCCGCTTCTTAAGCTCGTTGACAATAATTTTGTTTGCTGCCTCGAGTTGCCCGTTGGACTGTGGGTGCTCTACCGAGGCAAAATGGTGCTTGATTTTGAGTTCGGACATTAGCCTCTGGAAACCTCGGTCAATGAATTGAGTTTTGTTGTCAGTGACGATCTCGGCTAGAATTCCGAATCTTGCTATAATGTTTCTCTCAAAAAAATTTTGTATGCGAGCTGCCGAAATGGTTGATAAGGGCTCGGCCTCGATCCACTTAGTGAAGTAGTCCATGGTTACAACCAGCCACTTCATTTGTCTTGGAGTTGGCTTGAATAGTCCTAGAAGGTCCATGCCCCATTTGAAGAATGGCCATGGGGCTGTGATGGATTTTAACTCGGCCGGAGGTGGCCAAATTACCCGAGCATGTTTTTGGCAACTTCCGCATTTTCTTACGTGTTCTCTGGAGCCGACAACCATCGTTGACCAATAATATCCAGCTCGGAGGGCTTTTCGGGTTAGCGCCTTAGCTCCCATATGTTGCTCGTTGACCCTTTTGTGCACCTCTGATAGCACATACTCGACCTCTGCCGAGCTCAAACACCTCATCATTGGATAGTGAAGGCTTTTTCGATACAACTGGTCATCAACCACTGTGTACATTAACGCAGTTCTCGCCATATGACTTTGTCAAAGTTAGCCATAGCCTCTTTAACTTTCCCGAGGTACTTAATTAGCAAAGGTCCTTTAGCCGTATATGACCCGTTGATTTGGGCTGCTACCAACTGAGAATCGGTTGACAAGTTAATCCTTCTGGCTCCATTGTCTGTTGCCTGAGATAGCCCGACCAACATTGCTTCATATTCTGCCTGGTTATTGGAGGTTCTGAAATGTAGCTGTAGGGAGTGTTCCATAGAAACTCCTTCCGGGCTCTCAATTATGACCCCTACTTCGCTCCCTTTGGCGTTTGAAGATCCATCGACGAACACTTTCCAAATATTGAGATTGGCTTCTGGGGTTATCTCTGTCGGTACCAATTTCGTAATGAAGTCGGCCAGGGCCTGAGATTTAATCACATGCCGAGCTTCATACACGATGTCAAATTCAGACAGCTCAATAGCCCAACTAATCATCTGTCCTGCCAAATCAGGCTTATGCAATACTTGGCGTATAGGCTGACTTGTTCGGACAATTATTTCACGTCCTTTGAAGTAAGGGCGCAACCTTCTTGCAGTAGTAAGGAGAGCGAAAGCCACCTTTTCCAACCTTTGATATCTTAGCTCCGAACATTGCAAAGCCCAGCTTTTGAAATAGACCGGCTTTTGTTCTGCCGATTCTTCCCTTACTAGTGCGGCGCTTACCACCTCTGGAGCCACTGATAAGTACAGTATTAAGTCTTCCCCGGGCTCGGGTTTTGACAATACCGGAGGTGATGATAGACACTTTTTGATCTTATCGAATGCGGCTTCACATTCCGAGTTCCATTCTCCGTGTTGCACTTCCTTCTTTAATAACTTAAATAATGGAAGTGCGTTCTCTACCGATTTCGGCAAAAACCTTGTTAATGCGGCCAGTCTTCCTGTCAACTGTTGTACTTCTTTCTTATTTCTTGGGGCAGTCATATTGAGGACGGCCTGGCATTTATCCGGGTTGGCCTCAATTCCTCTGTTAGTCAACAGGAATCCAAGAAACTTACCCGCGGGTACCCCGATGCACATTTTGCCGGGTTGAGTCGGATTCGGTGATCCCTGAGCTTGTCAAATGTTTCCTGCAAATCTCGGATGTGGTTAGACGTATTAATTGATTTAACAATCATATCGTCGATGTACACTTCCACGTTTCTACCGAGCTGTGCCTCGAATACTTGATTCATCATTCTTTGATAAGTAGCTCCGGCGTTCTTTAGCCCGAAGGGCATGACGTTATAACAATAGTTAGCTTTATCTGTGATAAAAGCTGTTTTTTGCTGGTCCTCAAGATGCATGGCAATTTGGTTGTAACCAGAGTAGGCATCCATAAACGAAAGCAACTGGAATCCGGAGGAGTTGTCCACTAATTGGTTTATGTTTGGCATGGGATAAGCATCCTTGGGGCATGCCTTGTTGAGATCGGTGTAATCCATGCAGACCCTCCACTTGCCATTAGGTTTTTTTACTATTACAACATTTGACAACCAAGTAGTGTACTAGATTTCCCTGATGAATCTTATGTCCAGCAGCTCCCTTATGTGCTCAGCGAGTGCTATTTGTCTATCCGGCGCTATCTTTCTTTTCTTTTGTGTGACTGGCGTGTGACGTGGGTTTATCGTCAGCTTGTGGCAGCAGAAAGTGGGGTCGACGCCTGGTAGCTTGGAAGGCTTCCAGGCGAACACATCTTCATTCTTCAATAGTAGTCTCTCCAGCTCAGCTTTTTCTTGCTTGTTAAGCATACTCCCATCTTAGTTATTTGCCTGGCCTTATCTCCCAGCTGGTAATCCATGAGCTCCCCATCAGGTTTCGTTTTCATCAGCTTCGCTTCCTCTCTTACATCCAATTCTACCACGTTTATCGAACTGGGTGTGGATAGCACCGGGTTTTGAGTTCTCTTCTGCCGTGATGAGGATGTCCCGAGCTCATTATTTTTTACTGTTGAAAAGTAGCTTTGCCGAGATTCCTTCTGATCCCCTTTAATAGTGATGACTTCATTCTTTCTGCTTACCATTTTTAGCTTTTGATGCTTAGTTGATATTAGCATATCCCAACTATGAATAGTAGGTCTGCCTAAAATGATGTTATAGGACGAGGGAAAATCTGCTACAATGAATTTGACCCATTCAGTCTTGAAAGCTTCCTCGGATCCCAACGTCATTTTCAGCTTTATATATCCTTTGGGGCTTGTATCTTCTCCGTTGAAACCGATTAGGGTTGTTCTGCATGGCTTCAGGTTTTCTGGATCAAGGTCCATCCGCTTGAAAGCGTCCCATATGATGATATCAACTGCACTGCCAGGGTTGATAAATATCTTCTTCACTCGGCATTTGCCCAAGAGGCTGGTTATAACCAGCCCGTCTTGATGGCCTGGGATCATGTCCTTTAAGTCTTCCTGGGTAAAGAATAATTTGGGGGGTTTTGCTTGCAGAGGTTCTGTCTTGAAGGTAGGTCGTCCCCTGATGGTTAGGACTTCCCGAAGATATTTCTTCCGCTGACTTGCTGTGTCGCCACCTCCTCTGTAACCTCCACTAATGACGTTGCAATCGAATTCGGCTTCTGGGAACTCATCATCGTCGTCATTCTTTCTCCGGTCCTCAACTGGCTTTCGCTTTTGAAGGACTGGGCTCTTACTCCGATCCGTCTGCTTTCGTTTGCTACCTTTTTGCCCTTGTGTTTTGATGACATATTGACGTAACTTTCCATGTCGGACAAATTTTTTTACCGCGTCTCTGAGGTCCCAGCATTCATCTGTTGTGTACCCGGGTCCATTGTGGAAGTCACAAAACTGAGTTCGGTCCAATTTTGCCTCTATTATACAGTGGACGTGGTCACTCTACCTTTCTCATCTCAGTCAGGGCCACTTTTCTCCACAGTTGAGCACGTGAGACATTCAACGGAGTATATTTTTCATATTTCCCCTCGTGCCTTCCTCCTCGCGTTTTTTGATCCGAGCTCCTGGATTGATCTTTCGATGCCTGATCCCTTCTTTTTGGAGGTGGACTTTTCTTTCTTTCCTTTCCCGGCGCATTAGCTATCTGCATCTGTTTGATATCCAAATATTTCTTGGCTCGCAGATGGAATTCCTCCGAAGTTTTGATATCACCGGATAAAACCGACCATCCCATTCTGGATTCGTTATCCAGGCCCGAGATGGGTAAATGCAGGTAGACACTCTCCATTAACCCTTAGATTTGCAAAGCAGCGCTTTGAAACGGTCCAAGTATTTCTGAAGGGTCTCCCTGGGTTGCTGCTTAATTATGTCTAATGTATAGACCAACCTGGGCTACTTTTTATTCGTTGCAAAATTCAGCAGAAATTTTTCACTCAGGTCGTTGAAGTCGGTGATAGATTTTGGAGGTAAAGTCCAGAACCAAATTTGAGTGGCCCCTCGCAAGGTTGAAGTGAACAGCCTAGATATGATCGGTCCCTTGAATCCTCGAACTAGCATTTCAGTATCAAAGGTATTTAGGTGCGTTTAGAGGTCCTAACTTCCGTCATATCTAGGGAGGTCAGACGTGTTGAATTTCCTTGGGTATTCAGCTTTCGTAATCTCATATGAGAACGGGTTGTTATTTTGTCCTCTATCTCCATACCACATCTTATGCTTTTCGGGCTCTTATGGCTGAATTTCCTAGTTATCCGAGGCATGGTTGTTTTTTCGAGCTTCCCGAGTTTGATCTTCCCGGTTGATATTCCGATGATTACTTTGTTCGGAATTCTTCATTGATGCTACTCGGCCTTGCTCGGGTTGGTTGACTTGTGGCAGATCAACAATTTGTTGATTGGTTTCTTCATCCCCATTCTGTTGATTATCCCGACATTCCCTCTGAAGAGGGTCTTGTAACTGCTTGAGGATTTGGTTCATCAACTCGGTCATGCGATCAATCTTTTGATTTTGGAGATTGTTGCGTTCTTCCACATTCTCAATTCATTTGAGCATTGACCCAACGATGTTATGTAGCAGTCGTATATCCAAGTTGCCAATCTGGAAGTCCGGTGAGGAATTTACCTGATTGGCAACTTCCAGTGTTTGCTCTGCTCGTCCATCCTCAAGCGGAGAGTTCGAGCTTGTTGGTTCCACTATTCGTTCCTGATTGTTTCCTTGGACATCCTCTTGTTGTTGATTCTCATTAGAGCCTTGTTCCTTGCCTTGCTCATGTGCAGGCGAGTGGCCTTTGCTTCTGGTATTAGCCATCGTTGGTCACGGGAATAGGACTTTATAGTCCCCACAGACGGCGCCAATGTTCTGGTATAGAACACAAGAGGGATTGGACTTGGCCTGGGGTGAAATCCCAGGGTCCTACGTACCACAATCTGGGATCAAAGTCCACGTAGTTCGAGAGTAAACCGTATGGCTTGTGATAGCCAGTGGGAGTGGGGGTGTGTGCTGTGTGTGAATTGAAGAGCTAGGGTTAGAATCTGTGTACCTTATTAGGGTTTTTACCCTATTTATAGACTTACTTTGGCCTTTCTGATAGGCTTCACTATCTTTTTGCTTAAAAGATATTAAGATATTGTATCCTTATTTTACGGGCAGTCGCAATCATGGTAGATACTCTGATAAACCGCTCCTTAATCCAAGGGGGTAGTGGATTATAACTGGAGCCATTTGACTGGGCTCTCTAATCATTGGGCTGGGCCCACTTATAATATTTCCGTAATAAGAGTGAATCAGAAAGATGAAAAACGCGAAGAGTAAAACAGAGATCTGTTAGGCTCGAGTCTAAGTTCAGTAGGCTCGAGTTTGTTCATGAACTCTCAAGCATAAAATAAGTAAGCTTGAGTTTATCCTTTAGAAATCAGAGTTTATCGTGATGATTTTTTGAAATCATTTTGAAAGAGTGCACAAACTCAAATCTATTAGTAACAGGCTCGAGTCTAGAACTGTTTGGAATGAAAATAAGCTTTGGTCCAAAGGCATAGGCTTGAGTTTGGCTATACAGGCTCGAGTCTAATCGGGATATGAAATTTTGATAGCTCTCTATCTGAGCCAAACTTGAGTCTGTAAGTGTTAGGCTCGAGTTTGCTTCAGCCAAACACTTTTGAGACTTCTTTCAATATGAAATAGGCTTAAGTTAACAAAGTTATGCTTGAGCCTATTTTTTGAGTAAATCTTTGTTTGCTCTCTGGAAGAGACAAGCTCGAGTCTAACTTCATAGGCTCAAGTCTATTCACATGAAAGTTTGTTTAAAGAGCTCTCTGTAAGGCTTAGGCTTGAGTTAAGAAATGCATGCTGAAGTTTAAAATCATGAAAATGCAACATGCTCTCTGTAAGGCACAGGCTCGAGTCTAACTGAGAACCAATAACTTAATTTGCTCTCTGTAAGACATAGGCTCAAGTTTACCATAACAGGCTTGAGTCTGCCTTAGTTATAAAACATGAAACTTGCTCTCTATCATGAGCAGGCTCGAGTCTATTAAGTTAGGCTCGAGTTTGCCTAAGTTCAAAATGCTTGTTTTGCTTTCTGTTAAGTGTAAACTTGAGTTTATCAAAACTAAACTCGAGGTTAACTTACATCATAAGATTTAAATCAGTTTTAACTATCTTTAAGCATGTTTGAACTTTAGCAACAATAAAAACCTTTTTAGTTTACAATGGTCTATTATCATCAAAACACATAGAGAACTAATAATAGAGTTCAATTCCTCTACTCAGAAACACCATTCCATTGTGGCGTTCCTGGAGGAGTTAGTTGTGAGATGATCCCACAACTCCTAAGATGGTCAGTAAACTCTTGGCTTAAATATTCACCACCCCGATCAAATTGAAGTGCTTTAATTGTTTTGCCAAGTTGGTTTTGCACTTCATTTTGAAATATTTTGAACATTTTAAAAGATTCATACTTATGTTTCATTAGATAGATATACCCATACCTACTAAAATCATCTATGAATGTAATGAAGTACATATAACCTCCTCTGGCAGATGTATTCATTGGTCCACACACATCAGTATGTATAAGGCCCAATAAATCAGTGGCCCTCACATTATGCCCAGTAAAAGGTGCCTTTGTCATCTTTCCCAATAAACAAGACTCACATGTATCAAATGATTCAAAATCAAATGAGTTAAGAAATCCATCTTGATGGAGTTTTGAAATGTGTTTCTTATTTATATGGCCTAGACGACAGTGCCATAGGTAGGTCGGATTGAAATCATTTGACTTGATCCTTTTGGTAGACATGTTATAGATATGTCCATTATTAGGATGTTCTAAATTTAGTAAATAATGACCAAAATACAAATCACCATCAACATAAAAAATGTTATCATGATAAATAGAACATTTATCATTCCTAGTAATGGAAGTAAAACCTTCCTTATCGAAATAAGAAAGAGAAACAATGTTGCTACTCAAAGCAGGAACATAAAAGCAATTGTTCAAAATTAACAAAAGCCCATTGGGCAGAGCTAATTCATAAGTGCCTACGGCTAAAGTAGCAACTCTTACTTGGTTTCCAACTCGTAGGTCCACTTCACCCTTCTTCAATTTTCTACTGTCCTTGAGACCTTGCACATTTATGCAAATGTAAGAACCACATGCAATATCTAATACCCATGCAGAGGAAGTAGAAAAATGAATATCTATAACATAAATACTTGAAGAAATAGCCCTGCCATCCTTCTTGTTCTTTTTCAAATCTTCAAGGTAGAGTTTGTAGTTCCTCTTCCAATGACCAGGTTCATTGCAGAAGAAGCAAACCCAGTCTTTTGAAGACTTAGTTTCGGGCCTATTTGACTCTTTGGTCTTACCAATTGAGCCATTACCCTTTCCTTTGCCCTTGCCTTTCCTTTTCATACCCTTTCTTTCGTGCTTGAGAACAATTCTCAAGTTTCTAAACCAGTCAAGAAAGTTGGTCCCATTTAGTTTGTCCTTCTCTAGGACTAATCACAATAATAATGTAATGGTATTACTAGTTGAAATGATTCTACAATTAAAAGATATGCAAAGTAAATTAATGATCTCCCATTGAATTAACAACCCTCAATATAATTAGTAGGCTAAGATCTATATTTGGCTTAAATTTAAGTCCGCTTTAGCAGGACGCTTAAAGTCAAGTTATTTAGGTAGGAAGCTCTTTACCAATTACATCACATGTAACTCTTAGACCTTTATGGTATTCGATCATCATATGACTTGGCATATTTAATCTCATCTAATGCCTTGAGATCCAAAACCGTTTTGATAATCTTAATTAAGTCAAGACAATAATGAATTTTGAGTATCACCATTACTCACTCTTGTCTCACCAAGATAACTCAAGTGCATCCACTTTGGTGGAACATACAAATAACTGATCTAGGTTTTGACAAGTATTCATTGATTGATGGCATTACGACTTAAGATTTCATTTCGAGGGTTTAATCTAATTAATTATATTCATATGAATGCAATTATAGTTGTATCTCATACAAAAAACACATAATACGCAAAATAAACATGTCATGATCTAATCAAAAGCATAATTAAAACGTGACACAACATGGCTCACCTAACCTAAAATCCTCTCAAGCCAATGAGGGGACTTCTCTAAATAAGAAAAGAAAATTACATCAAGAGAAACCTCGTTTAAACATATGAAGGGAGTGAGATAAGAAGAGAATGTACATAGAGAATATTTAGAGAAAGGCATGGCTCACAGGCCATATTTAAAAATTACAACCTCTTGTAAATTCTAGAGCCATGTTGTTCACTATACTCAAACAATTTGAAAGTAAATCACAATAGGTATTAATTCATACAATATGAAAAAAATAATTATCATGATTTCTCCATCAATTAATAGTTATAATAATTATAACGTGATGCCAATTCCAAATTTTCATCAATTAATAATTATGATAATTATAACGTGATGTCAATTCTCAATTCCCATCAATTAATAATTACAATAATTATTAATAATGGCATTAATAATTATAATTGAACATATACCCAATTTACATTAATGTTATGATTTCCCAATAACATGATTACCTAATTAGGCAATTAGCCATTCACAATTGTAACATGTCATTATAATAGAAGCTATTATACAACAAAGGCAATTATCCAATAAATTACACTCACATTACTATTTTTATACAAGAAGCTAACATGAATGACAATTGGACATTTAGGAAGCATGATTATTTCTATTTACGATTTAATATTTATCTATTAAATCATTTATATATAAATATTGTTAATCGCATTAACAATAAAATATATATCTTTTCGATCCGATCGTAACTCTAACATGAAATTTCGATTTAAACGCATACAAAATATGGTTAAACATAAACGCACAATATATCCCATATATAATCACATTAAAAACATAAACCAAATTTAAACGCACAATTGATCTGGCTCAGAAGCCACTGTTGGGATTCATACATGCAGTGAAATTAAATTTATCCAATAAATTACGAATCCCAAAAAAAGGATCTATCAACAACATTTAAATTGGGTTAGTTATTTAGAATCATACCTATGCGAACTCGTGTGCGTGATTTGCAAACTCGTGGGCTGACACCTTCTTTGGTCAATCAATCTCTAGGAGCCGACTCTACGAATCCACTCCCTCTACCAGTATCCACACCGAACAACACTCCAACACGAATGGCAGCATGCTAGCGCCTTCAAGCTTTTGTCTCACGTCTCTCTTCTAGGGTTCTTTTTGTGGCTCTACAATTCTCTTGTGTGTAGTAATCAAATTACTTACAACCTAAGGGTATTTATAACCCTAATGGGCAACATTAAATATTTAAAATCAATCTTATTAATTTTGAAATTGAATTGGAAATTAAATCATAATTGATTCAATCCAATCAATTTATTTAATGTAAATTAGAAGCAAGCTGATTTGATTTATATTGATAAATCAAATTTGATATATGATATCTATTAAATCATTGATTTATCTTCATAAATCAAATTAGGAAGTTATTTAATGATTAGCCCCTAGGACATAATTTCCAACACGTTTAACACTATTCCCTTTCCATACTTTGCCCTCAACACTTTAGAGCATAAGATTCTAGGATTTTCTTTTAAATTCCGACTGATCTTTCCCAGCAAAGCCTCATTCATAACTTTCAAACTTTTAATTCCAACACCAGCCTCTTCCTTAGGTTTAAAAATGACATCCCAACTTACAAAATGTACCTTCTTTTGCTCCTTATGCGAACCTTATACGAAATGTTTCTGTAAGTTCTCTATCTCATTACAAACCCTAATCGAAACATGCTTATGTTGCAACTGGAAGTTGACCATTTGTGAGGTCACATATTCCTACTAAAGACAATGACCTTGCCTTACATCCAATAAGCTTTCTTTGTACCTTATTAATCAAGTTCTGAAACTTTGATCTTCATTTTCTACCATGTGTGATTTTAGCTCCCAAATACCTTCCCAATTCCTCTCTCCTTTGAAAATCACTCTCGCTGGACAATATTTTAAATTTTTAGAGAAAAATATTATAGTTTTCTTAGAATTAATCTTCTGACCTGAAACTAGCCCAATTAGATCCATACAGTCAAGGACATTTACTCATTTGCTCCTCATCTGTTTTACATAATAGCAGAAACTAATTAGCAAACAAGTGAGAAATACACACCCCATTCCACCTCATCCTCATTGATCTCCATCTCTTACTACTAAGCGAGTAAGCTATAACATGTGAGAGCTTCTCCATTACATGACAAAGAGGTCTTGGGATAAAGGATCCCCTTAACACAAAGAGGCTAAAGCTAACCACTATAAGGCACAAGCTAAACGCGATCAACATCTAGAAGCAATAATAACTGGTCTCCGATAAACGCTAGAGGGGTTTGAGGAGCTGAACAAGAAAAGGGAAGAAGCAAGCAACTTGATGGAAATAAAATATGCTCATTAAAAGGCTGGAGATGAGGTTGTAAATCCAAGTGAGGTGCTGTCCTAGCTCAAGCAGAACTTGGTCATGGCAATGAAGTTGTGCCACTAGTACCTGTCCTACTACACACTCTAATGGAAACTCTTGTAATTGATAACATTAATTCTATTGGCCTCAACAATGAAGAGTTTATGCTTCGTGATCATGTCAGCAACTCTAAACCAGTGAAAGTAGTGTCTTCTCTAATTGAGATTCGTAAGGTTCCAAGTTTGGTGAACTACAACCTTGTCTCGCCAACGCCCTACATCTTCTAAAGGCTTAATGCTCACCATACAGATGACTAGTATCTTGTTTGTTGGAAAGGTTTGAAAGTGGAAGAAATCACCAAGAGGGGGTGAATTGGGGATTTTAAAATTTCTTTTCAACTCTTAAAAGTAAAGCTTAAGAAATGAATAATGAAAGAGTAGAGAGAGAAGAGCTCAGACACACAGGACTTATACTGGTTCGGTCTTAACCTTGACCTACGTCCAGTCCCCAGATACCTTCTAGGTGTTTCCACTAGTTCAATAGGTTTTTAACTACAACAATGAAGACAAGACACAATCCTAATCACCTAGGACTTGCTCCCCCTTACACCTTGTAATTAAACAGCCCAACTCACAGGTTCCACAACCTTGAGTTTACACAACTAAATACTTTAAAAGGATTTCGATCTCTCAAAAGAGTGAATATTGATAATCACTGAAGAAAAGATAAAAGAATCACAACATAGACTCAAAAAAAAAAAAAATGTGTTCAAGTGTAGCTTCGTGTGTCTCTTGCTCTAAGTCTTCATAGCCTTTTATAGCCTAACTAGATGAACTAGCCGTTGCAATATCTTCTCCAACGTTCAGTTGCAGATCTGGAAAATGACAGTTGCAAATTTTGCTCTGTTCTTTCAATTCTTTGCTGAGATCCTGGAATATGTTGTTGCAGAACGTCTTCAAGATTTTTTGTCATTCCATAATCTTAATTTGACCGTTTGAGGTGATCTTAATGTGTTCCAACGGTCTGAGCTACACATCTGGGATAAGGGAGAAGAATCAGCCCTGTTCTTGGTTCTTCATTAAATGCACTTATTCTGGATCTTTGATTCTCTCTGATCTTGTGATGAACCTGTTTGATACTTATCAAAAACTTGATCAATAGCGTTAGGAATAATAATACAACAAGATATGATAATTTCGGATTAACCCATAATGATTTCGTAGATTGATTTGATCTGGTTTTCAAAAGTTACCGATGCAAACTCGAATTGGTTGTTCTAGACTCGAGTCTGAGGTTCATCCAGAGAGTAAGATATGTTTGAAAGTTTCCTAAACTCGAGTTGACAAGTAACTAACTCGAGTTTGGTTCTTACAGAGAGGAAAGTCGTGAGTTGGTCCCGAATGAGATTTTGAACACATGGCTAAACTCGAGTCATTTAGTGACTGACTCGAGTTTGAAGCTTTTATGAAAAACTTAAGTTTAAGTTCAGAGCTTCAAAACTGAAGTTTAGAAAAAGCAGATTGGAGTTTACAAAACCTGAAATGTTACTTAGCTCTCTGTATAGTCCAGACTCGAGTTTTGATATACAAAACTCGAGTTTCAGTGTAAACTGAAACTTTTGAAAAATCTTTATAAGTGTAAACTGGAGTTTCTGTTTCTCAAACTGGAGTATTCAAAATAGTCATTTACTCGAGCGCTTTCTGTTTGAGCTAAACTCGAGTCACCAAAACCTTGGCTTGAGTTTCAGTAAAACTGAAACGTTTGAAATAACTTTGAAGACTCAAACTGGAGTTTTCATTTTCAAGACTGGAGTTTAGAAATCATGTAATAGCTCGAGTGTTTTCAAACAGTCCTAAACTCGAGTCTCCAGAAATCTGACTCGAGTTTCAGTGTACATTGAAACTTTGAAAACTTTTCATTTAAGTACAAACTGGAGTCACTGAAATTTAAACTGGAGTTTAGAAAACAAGTATCAACTCGAGTATCGCTGTTTATGCCAAACTCGAGTCTACATAATCCAGACTCGAGTTTTCCAGTGAAAACTGAAAACATGAAGGCTATTGCATTTTGCAAACTGGAGTTTGTAAAACTGAAACTGGAGTTTAGAAAACTTGATAAAACGTTTGAAGCTTCTGTTTGATCTCAAACTCGAGTTTCCAAATCATAGACTCGAGTTTACAAGTCTTTAAACTTTTAGCACATAAACTTTCTTGTAAGCTGGAGTTCCTCAGAATCAAAGGCAGAGTTTGGAAATAAGTTGAAATTAGAGTGTCACTGCCTTTGATCTAGACTCGAGTTTATAAACACAGACTCGAGTTTACAACTCTTGTAAACTTTGATAGCTCTCTGTAACTCTACAAACTCAAGTTTGCCTATACAAATTGGAGTTTGACCAACATTGTGAAATCTAAGCTTCTGTCTGTCAAGTCCAAACTCGAGTTTAGCAACCCAAACTCGAGTTTGCCTTAAATAGAAAGTTTTACAACTTTCCAAGGACAAACTTCAAATTGAGTTTACAATTGTCAGTTATCATCAAAACACACAGAGAACTAACATTCTCCCCCTTTTTGATGATGACAACACTTGTAAACTGAATTTGCAGAGGGTTTGATTAAATTTGTCATTTTGAAACATATTTTACTTTTATAGAATGAAGATATCAGAGTTAAGCACAAATAGAAGCAAGATGTAATATCAGAGCAAAGTGAATTAGGCTGAACTTAGCATTTAAACCATTTGCATAATTGAAAATACCAAGTACTTAAACCATTTGCATAATTGAAAATACCAAGTACTTAATACAGACTCGAAAATGAACAAACAAATTTAAAACAGATTAATGAAACATAAACTCAAGACTCAGCAGTTTTATCTCCCCCTTGATCTTGCTCTTCAGTTTCCTCTCCCCCTTTGTCATCAGCAAAAGAGGGGGTAGGCTCAACAGGAGGGGTAGAAGGTCGAGTGGAGGTGGTAGCTGGATCAAGAATGGCTGGTGCAGAGGTAGAAGCTGGATTAGGAATGGGTTCAGATGAAGGTGTAGGAGTAGGAATGCCTAAGTGCCTCATGATTAGATCCAATTGAACCTTCATAGCTTCTTGAGCCTCAACCATTTCATGATTTGTCTTGGTGAGTTCTGAAACTATCTTCCCAACCTCCTTCTCAATGTTTGTGGCCAGATTTGTAAGAACAACATCCACAATCTCTTGGATCTTGGCAGTTAAATCTGAGGGAAGGGAAGGCTGAGGTGCAGCTGATTGAGCTTCCTGAGCTCTAGCATAAGATCCTCTTGCCCTTGAGGGAGCCCGTGAGTGACCAGAGCCTTCCTCATTGAAGCTTAGCTTCATCAAGTACAGTTGAGGCTTTCCAAACTCAGGAATCTTCTGAATTGTGTCAAAGGCACCAAAAGGCCAAATCTTGAAGTAGAAGAGGATCACAGAAATCAAGGAAGGGAACGGGACATGCGAGGATTTTCTGGATCCAAATCTAAACTTCACTATTTCATCAAAAATCCATTAACCCACATTGATTGGCTTTTTGTCAATGATAGCAGTGAAGGGCTGATAGTCCCTCTGAGTGAAGTGTGTGAAATTTCCTCCCTTCTGAACCAAATTCCTCGAATAAATGTACCATAAGACCCGATGGATGGGTGACATGGAGGCAGGGGAAATGTGAAGGGATACCAATTGAGCCTCTGAAACAGGTTCATTTGGTTTTAAAATCTCAAAACACTACCTATTGGTATAATTAAAGGAATGTGGAGGTGGAGGATTTTCAATTTGTAAGATTGTGTTTAAGATAGCAGCAGAAATGGTAATCTTGACACCTCTCACAGTTGTAGACAATCTCTCTTCAACTAGAATGTCATCACAGTCCTTTAGATTGTCCCAGTCCATATTAAAATAAAATACTCAGACAAAATTGGGTGTATAAGTGGTAGAAATTGAAAGAAGAGTCTCGAATTGTTTAATCCATAGGAGAAGATCAAGATTACAATCTTTCTTTAAGTTTTCGAAATTTACTGATACTATTGGGCAAATGGGTCTTTTAACATAATTGTCTTTAAACTTAGCACCCATTTCATCAGATAGAATCATATTGGTAGTAGTAAAACCAGGTGGAGGAAAATTGTGATTATAAATTTCCAAGAGGGCATTTGGTACCGTAGGAGATTCCTTAAAAGGTTGGTCGGGTTATTGTGCAGAAGAGGTTGGAATAGTAGCAGATTGGACCTTGGAGGATGCTTGGCCTGTTTCTTTCCTCTTTCTCTTGGAGATCTTTGATGGTTCTGCAACCTTCTCTTTTCCTTTACCAGAAGCAGTATCTGGCTTCTTTCTCACTTGCTCCTCCGTTGGTTCTTGAATTACAACGCCTTTCGGTCTAGGAGAAGCGATATAAGGAACTCCTGGGATTTGTTTATCAATCCCTGAAGCAAATTTCTTCGGAATCATCTTGCTCCTCATGGGTCTGTGGACTGGTATGGATTTCTTCCTTGGTTGTCGTTGAAGAGGGGATGGAGATGATGATTTAGAACCTTCGGCATCTTGGAAGAATAGGTTAGACGGTTGATTGGAGGCCATTTTTGGGTTTAAGAAAGAGAAATTGAAGATGAAGCAGAAGGGTCGAGAGAAACTTTAGGACAAACTTGAGTTTTAAAGACGGTAAAATGAACAGACACGACAAACCCATATATATAGTTTTTCCTAGACTCGAGTTTCACATTAACTGACTCGAGTTTACATGAGTTTTAGGCTTACCTGGACTTCAAGAATGTATCTGTGAATCCTTGAATCCCCATCAAGACTCGAGTTAAAGCTTCCAGACTCGAGTTTTGAATGTCTTTAAATCTTCTTGTTGATCTTTGGCTGCTCCAGACTTGAGTCACTCGCTTAATGACTTGAGTTTTGATCTTCTTCAAAGCTTCACGTTGGTTTCTGTCTCTTGTAGACTCGAGTCACTTACTTAATGACTCAAGTTTAGAGCTTCCTTAAATCTCCAGTTTGCTTCTGTCTGATTTTGACTTGAGTTAGTCACTTAATGACTCGAGTTTTCAGACTTCTCACAGTTCCATCCTGTACTTTGGCTTGCGCAGACTCAAGTCAATCACTAAATGACTCGAGTTTAGGCTAGTTCCTCAAACTCAGTTGCTTTCTGTCCCCGATAAACTCGAGTTTACCTGTTCAAACTCGAGTTTGCTTCACACTGAAAAAAACATTAGTAGACAAATATCTTGCAAAAACATATCTGAACACTCCGATGCTTAAGTTAGTGCAGTTCAATCATCGAAACACTTAATTAACATTGGGTAGAGAAAGACTCACAGCTCATTGGGATTTACCATTCCCAATTCTCTTCTTATGAGAGTAAATTGCTCTTTTGCTTAAGGCTTAGTGAATATATCTACTAGCTGTTGATGAGAGGGAATGAAGATCACTTTGACATCCTTCTTCTGAACATGATCTCGAATGAAGTAATGTCTTACATCAATGTGCTTGGTTCTTGTGTGATGGACAGGATTCTTTGCCAAGCTTATCGTGCTTGTGTTGTCACACAGAATTGGGATTTCTTTGAGGTGCATACCCAAGTCTTGAAGTTGTTGCTTTAGCCATAAAACTTGAGAGCAACAACTTGAGGCGGCAATGTATTCAGCTTCTGTTGATGACACTGAAACAGTGGTTTGCTTCTTGCTGAACCAAGAGACAAGTGAGCCACCAAGAAATTGACATTGGCCACTTGTACTCTTTCTATCTGTCTTATATCCAGCATGATCAGAGTCTGAGTATGCTGCCAGATGTTCAGGTTGACCTTTGGGAAACCATAGTCCCAATTCTTCTGTATCATGTAGATATCTGAAAATTCTTTTAACATACTCAGCATGTGACTCTTTTGGAGCTGATTGAAATCGAGCACACATCCCGACACTGAATTGGATGTCTGGTCTACTTACTGTCAGGTAGAGCAAGGATCCAATCATGCCTCTGTATCTTGTGATGTTGAAATCTTTTCCCTTTTCATCGGCATCTAATGCAGCCGTTGAACTCATTGGTGTGTCAGCCCTATTACAATCTTTAAGGCCATCTTGAGCAGGTCTTTCAAGTACTTGGTCTGAGAAATAAATATCCATTCTTGCGCTGCTTGATTTGAAGACCAAGGAAATAGTTGAGTTCTCCCATCATTGACATTTCGAATTCACCCTTCATCTGATCTGGGATCAAATTTTCCCAGATTGTTCTTATCATTGTTATGGATGAAGCATTTGCAACCAAAGATGTGTAGGTGTGCTAGATTTGGTTTCCTCCCTTTGTATATCTCATAAGGAGTTTTGTTTAACTTTTTCTGGAGATATGCTCTGTTGGAGACATAGCATGCAGTACTCATGGCATCAGCCCAAAATACTTGGGAGGTGTTGTTCTCATTCAACATTGCTCTTACCATTTCAGTGAGTACTCTGTTCTTCCTTTCCACAACACCATTTTGCTGAGGAGTTCTAGGAGCTGAGAAGTTATGATTGATGCCCATATCTTCACAATATTTGCTGAAAGCATGGTTTTCAAATTCTCCTCCATGATCTGTACGAATTCCTGCAATGACAGTACCTTTCTCGTTTTGGACCTTTTTGGTAAACACAACAAATTGATCAAATGTTCCATCTTTAGATGATAAGAATATAGTCCATGTAAATCTAGAGAAATCGTCAACAATGACTAATGTGTACAGATTTCCACCAAAACTCTGGACTTTAGCTGGACCAACTAAATCCATATGCAATAGTTGAAGAGGTCTATTAGTTGAAATCTCACTTTTTGATTTGAAGGATGATTTAGTTTGTTTTCCCTTTTGACATGCATCACAAACTATGTCCTTTTTGAAATTAAGTTTCGGCAAGCCAATAACTAAATCCTTTTTCAATAACTTATCAAGTTGGGACATATTAACATGTGCTAAACGTTGGTGCCACAGCCAACTTTCATCTAAGTTACTCACGAAACATTTTTTAGAGGGTAAAATAGTTGAAAGTTCAAGAGTGTAACAGTTACCTTCCCTTGGTGCTCTAAAAAGAGCTTTGGGTCTTACTTTGTCTAGGGAGAGATCATCCTTGTTGACAATCAAACATTCTTCTGAATTAAAGATGACTAGATTACCTTTGTCAGCACTTTGGCTTATACTAAGAAGATTATGGCACAATCCTTCCACAAGGTAGACATCTTTTATTTGTGGTCCATCATTGTTACCAATCTTACCAATACCAGCTATCCTTCCAGATTGGTTCCCACCAAATGTGACCTGGCCCCCATCTTTGTGTTTGATTGTTGAAAACTTGGATTGATCTCCTGTCATGTGTCTGGAGCATCCACTATCAATGTACCATTTACTGGATCTTGATGCTCTTAGACATACCTGCAAGTTATGGAAGATCAAGTCTTAGGTACCCACCTTTTCTTGGGTCCTTTTGGGTTAGTTTGTACCTTAGGAGACACATATGTTCCTTTAGGTACCCATTGATAATTACCTATAGGTTTATCTTTCCTTTATTTTCTATGAAAGCATGCAGAAGTAGTATGACCTTTTCTATTGCAGTAATTGCAGTAGGCAAATGGATTAGAAGAGTGAACAGATTTTCGAAAATAGCTTAGGTAGTTCTTTTCTCCACTTTTCTTCTTGCCTTTCTTTTTATCAAGATCTGGATTGTAGCCTATTCCAGATTTATCATTTGTAAACCTTTGCTATTTTAAAATAATGTTAAGCATTTCACTACCTTGAGTGAATTTTTTCAAAGTTTTTGAAAGGTAGTCATTTCTTTTCTGTAAAGTACAGCAATTTTCACAATTCTTTTCAATGAATTTTTCACAAGCCTCTTCAGAAGTAGAAGGTGAAGTTTTCAGAACTTGTTGTTCTAAATCCTTTACTCTTCTTTTCGAAAGCATAAGTTCTTTTGCAATCTTTTTAAATTCAGAATGAAGACTATTATATTCAGAAAGTAATTCATCAAAGGTTGATTCAGAATCACTTACCTCTTCATTGTCTGATTCTTCCTGAGCAACAAGGCAAATGTTTTCTGTTTGTCCCTCATCCTCTTCTTCTTCATCAGACGAACTATCTCCCCAAATGGCAGAGACATATGCTTTCTTTCTGAACAAGCTGAATCTATTCTTTTCCTTTTCCTTGTTTTTTAGCTGAGGGTATTCTAACTTAATGTGACTAGGTTTATCATATTCATAGCATACGATGGGTTTCTTCGATTCTGAGCTTGATCCACCTTTATGAGACTTTCTGAATCCCTGATTCTTTTTGTAGAATTTTCTGAACTTTCTGATTATCATGCCAAGCTCTTCTTCTTCGTCCTCATTATCTGATTCTTTAGACTCATTGATGGTCTTGAGTGCAATTCCTTTGGTTTTACCATCAATTCCATCAAGCTCTTTTCTGAATTTGATTTTTCCCTCATATTCGGATAGGCTTCCGAAGAGAGCAGTTACAGATTGCATGGATTCTCCTCGGGCTTCTTCAATAGCTGTCACTTTAGCTTCCCAATCCTTGGTTAGTATATTTAAAATTTTTCTTACCTGAGTCTTTTGTTCATATACCTTCCCTAAGGCTGACAATTGATTGATGAGGTGAGTGAAACGGAGCTGAAACTCTGCAATTGATTCTCCAGATTTCATGCGCAGAAGATCATACTCGGTTGTGAGTGTATTGATCCTGTTTTCCTTGATTCCTAAGGTTCCTTCATAGGCCACCTCCAATGCATCCCACATTTCTTTGGCACTGGGCAGATTGCAAATGCGAAAGTATTCCTTTTGGCTCAATTCACTCTATAACATCAAAATAGCTTTGCTGTTAAGTACAACTTTCTTTTGATCATGTTCATTAAATTCTGCCTTTGTTTTTGGCACAACATTCTCTCCTACTTTTTTAGTAGGGACATAGTTGCCTTCCTCAATTACTTCCCACAGACCATACTCACTGGCCATCACAAATACTTTGAATTTAGATTTCCAGAATGAGTAATCTTCACCATTAAAACCCGGTGGTCTGTTTATTGAGGCACCATCTGGTAGAATTCCTTCCATTTGATCTTTTTGTCTAGGATGTTAATCCTTTGAGCAGACAACCAGCCTCTGATACCAAATGAAAGTGGAAAAAATCACCAAGAGGGGGGTGAATTGGGGATTTTAAAATTTCTTTTCAACTCTTAAAAGTAAAGCTTAAGAAATGAATAATGAAAGAGTAAAGAGAGAAGAGCTCAGACACACAGGACTTATACTGGTTCGGTCTTAACCTTGACCTATGTCCAGTCCCCAGATACCTTCTGGGTGTTTCCACTAGTTCAACAGGTTTTTAACTACAACAATGAAGACAAGACACAATCCTAATCACCTAGGACTTGCTTCCCCTTACACCTTGTAATTAAACAACCCAACTCACAGGTTCCACAACCTTGAGTTTACACAACTAAATACTTTAAAAGGATTTCGATCACTCAAAAGAGTGAATATTGATAATCACTGAAGAACAGATAAAAGAATCACAACATAGACTCAAAAAAAAAAAAACAAATGTGTTCAAGTGTAGCTTCGTGTGTCTCTTGCTCTGAGTCTTCATAGCCTTTTATAGCCTAACTAGATGAACTAGCCATTGCAATATCTTCTCCAACGTTCAGTTGCAGATCTGGAAAATGACAGTTGCAAATTTTGCTCTGTTCTTTCAATTCTTTGCTGAGATCCTGGAATATGTTGTTGCAGAACGTCTTCCAGATTCTTTGTCATTCCATAATCTTAATTTGACTGTTTGAGGTGATCTTAATGTGTTCCAACGGTCTGAGCTAAACATCTGGGATAAGGGAGAAGAATCAGCCTTGTTCTTGGTTCTTCATTAAATGTACTATTCTAGATCTTTGATTCTCTCTGATCTTGTGATGAACTTGTCTGATACTTATCAAAAACTTGATCAATAGCGTTAGGAATAATAATGCAAAAAGATATGATAATTTCATATTAACCCATAATGATTTCGCAGATTGATTTGATCTGGTTTTCAAAAGTTACCGATGCAAACTCGAGTTGGTTGTTCTAGACTCGAGTTTGAGGTTCATCCAGAGAGCAAGGTATGTTTGAAAGTTTCCTAAACTCGAGTTGACAAGTAACTGACTCGAGTTTGGTTCTTATAGAGAGGAAAGTCGCGAGTTGGTACCGAATGAGATTTTGAACACATGGTTAAACTCGAGTCATTTAGTGACTGACTCGAGTTTGAAGCTTTTATGAAAAACTTAAGTTTAAGTTCAGAGCTTCAAAACTGGAGTTTAGAAAAAGCAGACTGGAGTTTACAAAACCTGAAATGTTACTTAGCTCTCTGTATAGTCCAGACTCGAGTTTTGATATACAAAACTCGAGTTTCAGTGTAAACTGAAACTTTTGAAAAATCTTTATAAGTGTAAACTGGAGTTTCTGTTTCTCAAACTGGAGTTTTCAAAATAGTCATTTACTCGAGCGCTTTCTGTTTGAGCTAAACTTAAGTCACCAAAACCTTGACTCGAGTTTCAGTAAAACTAAAACGTTTGAAATAACTTTGAAGACTCAAACTGGAGTTTTCATTTTCAAGACTGGAGTTTAGAAATCATGTAATAGCTCGAGTGTTTTCAAACAGTCCTAAACTCGAGTCTCCAGAAATCTGACTCGAGTTTCAGTGTACATTGAAACTTTGAAAACTTTTCATTTAAGTACAAACTGGAGTCACTGAAATTTAAACTGGAGTTTAGAAAACAAGTATCTGAAAGTGGAAGAAATCATCAAGAGGGGGGTGAATTGGGGATTTTAAAAATTCTTTTCAACTCTTAAAAATGAAGCTTAAGAAATGGATAATAAAAGAGTAGAAAAAGAAAAGTTTAGACACACAGAATTTATACTGGTTCGGTCTCAACCTTGACCTACGTCCAGTCCCCAGATACCTTCTGGGTGTTTCCACCAATTCAACAGATTTTCAATTACAACAATGAAGACCAGACACAATCCTAATCACCTAGGACTTGCTCCCCCTTACACTTTGTGATCGAACAACCCAACTCACAGGTTCCACAACCTTGAGTTCTCACAAACAAATGCTTTAAAAAATTTACAAACTCTCAAAAGAGTAGATAAGGATAAACACTGAAGAATAGGTTGAAAATAACAGTACAAACTCAAATTTCAAAGTATAATCAAGATAGCTTCGTTGTGTATGTTGCTTTGAGTTTTCACAGCCTCTTATAGACAGAATGGATAAGCTAGCCGTTGCAATTCTTTCTCTAATGTTCAGCTGCAATTCTGGAAAAATGGCAGTAGCATATTTTGCTTTGTTATTTGAATTCTTAGCTGGAATCTTGGAATTTAGTTGTTGTAGAACGTCTTCCAGATTTTTAGCCATTCCATGATCTTAATTTGACCGTTTGAAGTGATCTTAATGTGTTGCAACGATCTGAACTGAACATCTGAGATAAGGGAGAAGAATCAGCCCTGTTCTTGGTTCTTCATTTAATGCACTTATTCTGGATCTTGTTCTCACCTTGATCTTGGCTAAACCTTATCTAAAAACACTCAAAACTTCATCAAGGACATTAGAAACAATAATATCATATCATGAAATAATTTCAGGAAGACCCATTAAGATTTCGTAGATCAACAACATCTGATTTTTCAAAATCCCCGATGCAAACTTGAGTTTGTTCTTCCAGACTAGAGTTTGGGGTTCATCCAGAAAGCATGTCCGTTGATTAGAGGTCTAAACTTGCAGTCTGTAAAAGCTAACTCGAGTTTGGCTTTTACAGAGAGAACTATCGGGCTTTGGACTTGGCATAGAATTTTGGTCCTGCTCCTAGACCCGACTCAATTAGTGACTGACTCGAGTTTGGGTCTATGTTTGAAGAACAAGACTAAGTTCGTGATTTTCCAGACTGGAGTTTAGGAGACAGACTGGAGTTCTGGAAAGATGGTAGGAATTCGAGTGTTTCTCTATTTGTCCTAAACTCGAGTTTACAATGACAGACTCGAGTTTATGTTTGAGCTGAAACTATTCAAATCTTTCTGTTTGGTCTAGACTGGAGTTTGTAACTCTAGACTGGAGTTTGTAACTTGGCCTGGAACTCTAGTGTCTTTCTGTTTGGTCTAGACTGGAGTTTAGGAATCCAGACTCGAGTTTGGCTTGCTTGGAATTCTGAGTGCACTCTATATCTTCCAGACTTCAGGTTTGGTTTTGCAAACTGGAGTTTGGCTTGTTCTGAAAATTTCTGATTGCTTTTTGTAACTCCTCAAACTCGAGTTTACATACCTAAACTCGAGTTTGCCTTTGACAGTGAGATTTTCATATTGCCAAAAACAAACTTCATATCAAGTTTACAATTGCTAATTATCATCAAAACACATTGAGAACTAACATTCTCCCCCTTTTTGATGATGACAACACTTGTAAACTGAGTTTTGCAAAGGATTTGATTACGTTTGTTATTTTGAAATGAATTTTGCAAAGTTTGCTCTATCAGATTTAAACACAAGCAGAAGCAAGGTGAACTATATTGAACTTATCATATTAAACCTTAATCAAGTATGGAAGATCTCAAAATACAAAGCACTACCAAGTACTTGATAATTACAAACAAGCTCAAACAAACGCAAAGTAATAAAAACAGACAAACTCAGACACAAGACTCAAGACTGTCCTTTCTCTTCCCTTTTGTCTTCAGTTACCTCTCCCCCTTTGGCATCATCAAATGAGGGTGAAAGGTCTACAGGAGGGGTAGGAGGTCGAGTAGTCTGGGAGGAAGTATTGAGATGTTGTAGAATCTTGTCAAGTTGATTCTTCATTGCATCCTGAGTCTCTATGAGTGCTTGATTTGATTTGGTTAACTCAGACACAATCTTCCCAATCTCTGTTTCCATCTTTTCAGCAAAGGATTCCAGTGCAGCATCAACAATTTCCTTGACCTTTGCAGTAAAGTCAGAAGGAATGGAAGTTTGAGGAGGTGGAGGAATTGACTGGGCTTCTTGAGCTCGTGAGTATGAGGCTCTTGTTCTAGAGGGAGCTCTAGACTGTCCAGAACCTTCAGTATTGAAGCTAATCTTCATGAGGTGTAATTGGGGCTTCCTAAATGCTGGAGGTCTTACTATGGTGTCTATGGCTCCTACATGCCAAATTTTGAAATGGAACAGGATAACAGATATGAGAGAAGGGAAAGGGATGTGAGAAGTTATCCTAGAACCAAATCTGAATCTGGTCATTTCCTCAAATACCCATTGCCCTATGTTAATTGGCATCTTATCCACGGCTGCAGCAAAGGGTGCATAGTCTCTTTTGGTGAAGTGTGTGAAGTTGCCACCCTTTTGCACAAGGTTCTTGGAATAGATGTACCAAAGAACACGGAAGGTAGGAGTCATGGAAGCAGGGGTAAAGTGAAGAGAAATTTGCTGATCATCAGAAAAAGGCTCATTTGGTTTAAGAATTTCAAAAATTTGCCTATTGGTATAGTTTATAGAATGGTGAGGAGGGGGATTGTCAATGTCCAAAATCTTATTCAGAATGTCAGCAGATAAAGAAAACTTGACTCCCCTAACTGTGGTTGAGACTCTGTGTTTTTCATTGTCCTCTTCATTGTCCCAAACCATATTGAAATAAAATAGTCTAATAATGTTGGGAGTATAGAGGGTTTTAATGGATAGAAGAGTCTTGAATTGACTTAACCAAGGGGATAGGTCAAGGTTACACTCCTTTTTTAGGCTTTCTAAATCTACTGAGACCACAGGGCAAAATGGTTTCTTACCAAACTCTTCCTTGAATTTGACAGCTTCTTGGTTGGAGAGGATGGTGGTCTCAAAGAAGAAATCAGAGGGAGGTGAAGAATGATTATAAATGTCAGTAATTGCCTTCTGTACCGTTTGTGGCCTTTCTGGAGATTGTTCTTGTTGTTGTTCAGAGGGTGGAACAGAAGATTGTTGAACTTTAGAGGATCCTTGACTCTTTTCAGCTCATTTCCTCTTGGAGCCTTTTGAGGGTTCTGCAACTTTCTCCTTTCCTTTGCCAGAAACAGGTTCTGGCTTCTTTCTGGCTTGCTCTTCGATAGGTTCTTGAATCACCACCCCTTTTGATCTGGGAGAAGTAGTGTGAGGAATTCCAGGGATTTGTTTATCGATTCCTGAAGCAAATTTCTTGGGAATCAATTTTTCCCTTCTAGGTCTGTGAGTAGGAATGGATTTCACCCTAGGTTTTCGTTGAAGGGGAGAGGGTGAAGAAGATTTCGTGGTTTCATCATCATTAGAGGGTCTGGATGTTGGATTTGAAGCCATTGGTGAGAGATAAGGTATAAGGTGGATTCGAAGATGAAGAAAGAAGAGAGTACGGAGAACTCTAGGGCAAACTCAAGTCTGAGAGTTGTAAAATGAACAGTCACAGCAATCACATATATATAGAGTTCCGATAGACTCGAGTTTATAAGTCAGACTCGAGTTTGGAAGAGTGGGATACTTACCTGGACTTCAAGGATGTAGCTGTGAATCCTTGAAACCCCGATAAACTCGAGTTTGTATACGCTGACTCGAGTTTGAGGTCACCTCTGATTTCCATATTTCTCTCTGTGAAATGCAGACTCGAGTCACTCACTTAATGACTCGAGTTTTGAAGACTCTTCATAAGCTTCAGGATTTCTTAGGATGTTGTAGACTCGAGTCAATCACTTAATGACTTGAGTTTGGCCTGACTCTAAAAACTCATTTGTTGTTTATCCCGATAAACTCGAGTTTGGGTGTCTGACTCGAGTTTGGCCTGTTTACAGGGGCTCTGAGTATCCTGCAAAAACATTAGCAACAAAATATCCTGCAAAAACATATCTAAACACTCTGATGCTTAAGTTAGTAACAATTAACCATCAAAACACATAATTAACATTGAGGTAGGGATATCTTACAGTTCATTGGGATTTACCATTCCCAATTCTCTTCTAATAAAGGTAAATTGCTCTTTTGCAAGTGGTTTGTGAAGATATCCGCAAGTTGTTGATGAGTTGGGATGAATAATACTTTGACATCCTTCTTTTGAACATGATCTCGAATGAAGTGATGTCTGACATCAATATGCTTAGTTCTGGTATGATAGACAAGATTCTTGGCTAAGCTGATGGTACTTGTGTTATCACAAAGAATTGGAATTTCTTTCATATGAGTTCCAAGGTCTTGGATCTGTTGTTTAAGCCATAGGACTTGTGAGCAGCAACTTGATGCAGCAACATATTCAGCTTCAGTTGAGGATGTCGCTACTGTGTTTTGCTTCTTACTAAACCATGAGACAAGTGAATTTCCAAAGAATTCACATTGTCCACTTGTGCTTTTCCGATCAGTTTTGTATCCAGCATGATCTGAGTCAGAGTAAGCCACCAAGTGTGCAGGTTGACCTTTGGGAAACCATAACCCCAATTCTTCTGTATCGCGCAGGTATCTGAAGATTCTTTTCACGTGTTCGGCATGAGATTCCTTAGGTGCGGATTGGAATCTAGCACACATTCCCACACTGAATTGTATGTCTGGTCTGCTTGCTGTCAAGTAAAGTAATGATCCAATCATGCCTCTGTACTTTGTGATATTGAAGTCTTTTCCCTTCTCATCGGCATCTAAGGCAGCAGTTGAGCTCATTAGTGTGTCTGCTCCATTACAATCTTGGAGGCCGTATTTCTTGAGTAGGTCTCTTAGGTACTTAGTCTAAGATATGAATATCCCGTTCTTACGTTGCTTGATTTGAAGACCAAGAAAATAGTTGAGCTCTCCATCATTGACATTTCAAACTCACCTTGCATGGTCTCAGAAAATTCCTTGCACAAAGCATGGTTAGTAGAACCAAAAATTATATCATCTACATAGATTTGTACAAGTAAGATTTCATTCATTTTGTTACTTTTAATGAATAGAGTGGTATATGCTTTTCCTCTTACAAATCCGTGGTCTAGAAGGAATTTACTTAGCCTTTCATACCAAGCCCTAGGAGCTTGTTTTAAGCCATATAAAGCTTTCTTTAGTTTGAAAACATGATCTGGATGAAATTCATCTTCAAAATCAGGAGGTTGTTCAACATAAACTTCTTCTTGAATGAACCCATTTAGAAATGTTGATTTTACATCCATTTGATATAGTTTAAAACCTTTGATGCAGGCAAAGGCTAGAAGGACCCTTATGGCTTCCAGTCTTGCAACTGGAGCATAAGTTTCTTCATAGTCAATTCCTTCTTCTTGGTTATATCCTTTAGCTACTAATATTGCCTTGTTACGGACAATGATTGCAGACTCATCACGTTTGTTCTTGAATACCCATTTAGTGCCAATGACTGGATGGTCTTTAGGTCTGAGTACCAAGTCCCAAACTTGATTTCTTTCAAATTGATGTAATTCCTCTTGCATTGCTATCACCCAATCATTGTCTGAAAGGGCTTCTTCAATCTTAGAGGGTTCTATCTCAGAAATAAAAGCTAAAAAGGTAACTTCATTCAAGATGCTTTGCCTGGTTCTAACTCCTTGACTTGCATCACCTATGACTTGGTCCAATGGATGACTCCTACTGTATTTCCAAGCTTTAGGCTGGGTTAGACCAGGATTTTCACAAGCATGTTCAGATTCAGCTTCTGGTTCTCTTTGTAAGTTATTTTCAGAATTTTCCAAAACAGAAGAAGTTTTTGAAGAATGAGGATTCAGAATTTCATCGTCTTCATCAATCATGGATTTGTTAGAGTTGGTTTCGTAGAAAACAACATGGATAGATTCTTCTATAGTTTTGGTAGAGAGATTGTATATTCTATAATCCCTACTCCTAGAAGAATAGCCAAGGAATGTACCTTCATCAACCTTGGAATCAAATTTACCTACGTTTTCCTTACCGTTCTTGTGGATAAAACATTTGCTTCCAAAGATATGCAGGTGAGATATGTTGGGCTTTCTTCCTTTGAAGAGTTTATATGGAGTCTTGTTCAGCTTTTTCCTGAGATAAGCTCGGTTAGCGATGTAGCAAGCTGTGTTCATTGCATCTGCCCAAAACACTTGGGAGGTCTGATTCTCATTCAGCATTGCTCTTGCCATTTCTGTGAGGACCCTATTCTTTCTTTCAACTACTCCATTTTGTTGAGGAGTTCTTGGAGCAGAGAAGTTGTGATGTATCCCCATTTTATCACAAAGTTCCTCAAAGGAGTGATTTTCAAATTCTCCTCCATGGTCGGTTCGGATTCCTGCAATAGATAGACCTTTCTCGTTCTGGACCTTCTTGGCAAATATAGCAAATTGATCAAATGCTTCACTTTTAACAGATAAGAATAATGTCCAAGTATATCTTGAGAAATCATCAACTATTACTAGAGTGTACAAGTTTCCACCAAAACTTTTTACTCTAGCTGGACCAACTAAGTCCATATGTAGTAATTGAAGAGGTCTATTAGTTGAGATCTCAGTTATAGAATGAAAGGATGACTTAGTTTGTTTTCCCTTTTGGCATGCTTCACAAATCATATCCTTTTTTAAATCAAGTTTTGGTAATCCGATAACAAAAATCCTTTTTCATTAGTTTATCAAGTTGGAACATATTAACATGTGCTAAACGTTTGTGCCACAACCAACTTTCATCTAAGTTACTCATGAAACATTTTTTAGAAGGTAAAGCAGTTGAGAGTTCAAGGGTATAGCAGTTACCTTCCCTTGGAGCCCTGAATAGAGCTTTTGATCTTACTTTGTTTAGGGAGAGATCATCCTTATTCCCAATCAAACATTCTTCATAATTAAAGATGACTAGATTGCCTTTGTCGGCACTTTGGCTTACACTGAGAAGATTATGGCATAGTCCTTCCACAAGGTAGACATCTTTTATTTGTGGTCCATCGTTGTTACCAATCTTTCCAATACCAGCTATCTTTCCAGACTGATTTCCACCAAATGTGACCTTGCCACTATCCTTGTGTTTGATTGTTGTAAACTTGGATTGATCTCCTGTCATGTGTCTAGAGCATCCACTATCAATGTACCACTTACTAGATTTTGATGTTCTTAGACATACCTGCAATTTATGAAAGATCAAGTCTTAGGTACCCACCTTTTCTTGGGTCCTTTTGGGCTAGTTTGCACCTTAGGAGACACATATGTTCCTTTAGGTACCCATTGATAATTCCCTATAGGTTTATCTTTCCTCTCTTTTCTATGAAAGCATGCTGAAGTAGTATGGCCTTTTCTATTGCAATAATTACAGTGGGCAAATAGATTAGAGGAATGAACAGATTTACGAAAATGACTTAAGTAGTTCTTTTCTCCATTTTTCTTTTTGCCTTTCTTTTTACCCAGATCAGGTTTGTAACCTATTCCAGACTTGTCATTTGTGAATCTTTGCTGTTTTAAAATAACGTTAAGCATCTCATTACCTTGAGTGAATTTTTCTAGGGTTTTTGAAAGATAGTCATTTCTTTTCTGTAAAGCACAACAGTTTTCGCAAATCTTTTCAGTAAGCTTTTCACAAGCCTTTTCGGGAGTAGAAGATGAAGTTTTCTGAACTTGTTGTTCTAAATCCTTTATTTTTCTTTTTGAAAGCATAAGTTCTTTTGCAATCTTTTTAAATTCAGAACGAAGACTATCAAATTCAGAAAGTAGTTCGTCAAAGGTAGGTTCAAGATCATTTACCTCTTCATTGGCGCATTCTTCTTGAGTAACTAAGCAGAGATTAGTTGTTTCTTCTTCATCTTCTTCTTCTTCATCTGATGAACTATCTCCCCAAATAGCAGAGACAAAGCCCTTCTTCTTGAAAGAGCTGAATCTGGGCTTTTCCTTTTCTTTGTGCTTCAGCTGAGGACATTCAGATTTGATATGACCGGGTTTGTCACATTCATAGCATACAATTGGTTTCTTTGTTTCCTTGTTATTGTTCTTGTATGTCTTACGGAAGGCTTGATCCTTTTTGTAGAATTTCTTGAATCTTCGAACCATCATTCCGATCTCCTCATCATCAATCTCTTCATCATCTGAGTTCCTATCTTCCTTGTGAGTCTTGAGGGCAATTCCTTTATGTTTCCCTTCTATTTCATCAAGTCCTTTTCTGAACTTGATTTTCCCTTCATATTCTGATAAGCTACCGAAGAGAGCAACTACAGATTGCATAGATTCTCCTCTTGCTTCCTCTATGGCTGTCACTTTGGCTTCCCAATCTTTGGTTAGTATATTCAAAATTTTTCTTACCTGAGTTCTTTGATCATATACCTTTCCCAGTGCTGACAACTGATTGATCAGGTGAGTGAACCAGAGCTGGAATTCAGTAATTGATTCTCCAGTCTTCAGGCGTAGTAGGTCATATTCGGTGGTAAGTGTATTGATCCGATTTTCCTTGATCCCTGAGGTACCTTCGTAGGCCACTTCCAATGCATTCCACATCTCCTTGGCACTGGGCAGATTGCAAACGCGAAAATACTCCTTTTGACTTAGTGCACTCTGCAACATTAAAACAGCTTTGCTAGTAATGACAACTTTCTTTTGATCATTTTCATCAAATTCTGCCTTTGCGTTTGGTACAACATTTTCTCCTACTTTCTTTGTAGGGACATAATTGTCATCCTCAATAACTTCCCATAGACCATACTCACTAGCCATCACAAATACTTTGAATTTGGATTTCCAGAATGAGTAGTGTTCACCATTAAATCCCGGTGGTCTGTTTATTGAGGCACCATCTGGTAGGATTCCTTCCATTGGATCCTTATGTCTAGGATGTTAATCCTTTGAGTAGACAACTAGTCCTCTGATACCAAATGAAAGTGGAAGAAATCACCAAGAGGGGGGTGAATTGGGGATTTTAAAAATTCTTTTCAACTCTTAAAAATGAAGCTTAAGAAATGGATAATAAAAGAGTAGAAAAAGAAAAGCTTAGACACACAGAATTTATACTGGTTCGGTCTCAACCTTGACCTATGTCCAGTCCCCAGATACCTTCTGGGTGTTTCCACCAATTCAACAGATTTTCAATTACAACAATGAAGACCAGACACAATCCTAATCACCTAGGACTTGCTCCCCCTTACACTTTGTGATCGAACAACCCAACTCACAGGTTCCACAACCTTGAGTTCTCACAAACAAATGCTTTCAAAAATTTACAAACTCTCAAAAGAGTAGATAAGGATAAACACTGAAGAATAGGTTGAAAATAACAGTACAGACTCAAATTTCAAAGTATAATCAAGATAGCTTCGTTGTGTATGTTGCTTTGAGTTTTCACAGCCTCTTATAGACAGAATGGATAAGCTAGCCATTGCAATTCTTTCTCTAATGTTCAGCTGCAATTCTGGAAAAATGGCAGTAGCATATTTTGCTCTGTTCTTTGAATTCTTAGCTGGAATATTGGAATTTAGTTGTTGCAGAACGTCTTCCAGATTTTTAGCCATTCCATGATCTTAATTCGACCGTTTGAAGTGATCTTAATGTGTTGCAACAATCTGAACTGAACATCTGAGATAAGGGAGAAGAATCAGCCCTGTTCTTGGTTCTTCATTTAATGCACTTATTCTGGATCTTGTTCTCACCTTGATCTTGGCTAAACCTTATCTAAAAACACTCAAAACTTCATCAAGGACATTAGAAACAATAATATCATATCATGAAATAATTTCAGGAAGACCCATTAAGATTTCGCAGATCAACATCATCTGATTTTTCAAAATCCCCGATGCAAACTCGAGTTTGTTCTTCCAGACTAGAGTTTGGGGTTCATCCAGAAAGCATGTCCGTTGATTAGAGGTCTAAACTTGCAGTCTGTAAAAGCTAACTCGAGTTTGGCTTTTACAGAGAGAACTATCGGGCTTTGGACTTGGCATGGAATTTTGGTCCTGCTCCTAGACCCGAGTCAATTAGTGACTGACTCAAGTTTGGGTCTATGTTTGAAGAACAAGACTAAGTTCGTGATTTTCCAGACTGGAGTTTAGGAGACAGACTGGAGTTTTGGAAAGATGGTAGGAATTCGAGTGTTTCTCTATTTGTCCTAAACTCGAGTTTACAATGACAAACTCGAGTTTATGTTTGAGCTGAAACTATTCAAATCTTTCTGTTTGGTCTAGACTGGAGTTTGTAACTCTAGACTGGAGTTTATAACTTGGCCTGGAACTCGAGTGTCTTTCTGTTTGGTCTAGACTGGAGTTTAGGAATCCAGACTCGAGTTTGGCTTGCTTGGAATTCTGAGTGCTCTCTGTATCTTCCAGACTTCAGGTTTGGTTTTGCAAACTGGAGTTTGGCTTGTTGTGAAAATTTCTGATTGCTTTCTGTAACTCCTCAAACTCGAGTTTACATACCTAAACTCTAGTTTGCCTTTGACAGTGAGATTTTCATATTGCCAAAAACAAACTTCATATCAAGTTTACAATTGCTAGTTATCATCAAAACACATTGAGAACTAACAGTATCAACTCGAGTATCGCTGTTTATGCCAAACTCGAGTCTACATAATCCAGACTCGAGTTTTCCAGTGAAAACTGAAAACATGAAGGCTATTGCATTTTGCAAACTGGAGTTTGTAAAACTGAAACTGGAGTTTGGAAAACTTGATAAAACGTTTGAAGCTTTTGTTTGATCTCAAACTCGAGTTTCCAAATCATAGACTCGAGTTTACATGTCTTTAAACTTTTAGCACATAAACTTTCTTTTAAGCTGGAGTTCCTCAGAATCAAAGGCACAGTTTGGAAATAAGTTGAAATTCGAGTGTCACTGCCTTTGATCTAGACTCGAGTTTATAAACACAGACTCGAGTTTACAACTCTTGTAAACTTTGATAGCTCTTTGTAACTCTGTAAACTCGAGTTTGCCTATACAAACTGGAATTTGGCCAACATTGTGAAATCTGAGCTTCTGTCTGTCAAGTCCAAACTCGAGTTTAGCAACCCAAACTCGAGTTTGCCTTAAACAGAAAGTTTTACAACTTTCCAAGGACAAACTTCAAATTGAGTTTACAATTGTCGGTTATCATCAAAACACACAGAGAACTAACAAGGTTTTCCAAGACGCTCAACAAGATCCAGTTCTTCATTCCTATCAATGTTTCCTTTTCTCGTACCTCACCTATTCAAAAGGATTTCTATATCAAAGCCATATTAAAATCTTATTATGCCCTTCCCTTTTACATCACTTTTAATTTGTCAACAGACAATTTATTGTTTATCTAAAATTGCTACAGTATGCAAACCATCAATACAAGTTATAGTGGTTATTTAAAACAGCTGCAAATTGTCAAGGTGAACGAGGTAGGATTTTGTGTTTGGTAGTGGTTAGTGTGACAATTTTATATGAACCACCACAAAATATTTACACTTTGTATCAATTTTGTCATAAAACCACTGTTGGTTATGATTAGTTTTGATGATGTCTTATATAGATTGTCATTATCAAGAGCAAAAAGTTTATATCATATACATTGTCTAATTGCTACATTTAATGTAGATTTGTTCATGTGGAGAAAGAACAAGAGAAGAGAAGAAAGAAAGAGTTGATTCATGGAGAATAATGAAGAAGAAAGAAGAAAGAAAGAAGAACTTGCTGAATAAACTGAGAAAATCATTATACAAGTTCTTAGTTTGATTCTTGAAGTTTCCATGATCAAAAGGAAGTTGGGATGTCTCAATTCAGAGTTAAAACAAGCATATATCAGGTTCTGGATGAGCAAAATCGAGCCAGATACTCAAAAGTCAATTTTATTGCATTACAGGAAGGGATCTGCCTCTGGATTATGAGAAAACTTGAGTTTAGAACATAAAACTCGAGTCTGGAACTCAAAACTCGAGTTGGTCACTTAATGACTCGAGTTTGTAGTGTCTTCAGCAACTCTGGCGTCTCTGGATCATCAAAACTCGAGTTAGACAATGTAAACTCGAGTTTGGAACTCAAAACTCGAGTTGGTCACTTAATGACTCGAGTTTGTGAAGTCTTCAGCAACTCTGGCGTCTCTGGATCAGCAAAACTCGAGTTTGGCAATGTAAACTCGTGTTTGGAACTCAAAACTCGAGTTAGTCACTTAATGACTCGAGTTTAGCAATCTTTCAGCAACTCTGTCCAACTCTGTTTCACGATCAGAACTGGCGACCTCTGGTAATTTGATGATATCTCCCAAACCAGAGATTGGTTTAAGGTGAAATCAATTTTGTATGAAACCAGACATCCAATGTGTCATCTTGACAACGTTTCATGCCCAAAGAAGCTAAGATGAGAGAGCTATGAATTTCAGAAGTTGGAACATGAATTCACCCCACACAACAGACCAAGCTTCAATGATTTGAGTGTATCTCACAAACTACACATCGTAATCAGCTGAAATCGGTGGCATATGAAAATAGACTCACATACCTTTCCAGAGACATAAAGATCATAGAAAACAAAGATCAAATGAGTGAGATATGATCTTCGAAAGTTGACTGTAAATTTAGGATGCTGAAAAACGCTAGCCAAAGAACAGCCTTCGTTCATCAAATCATAATTCTCATATTATAATGAGTTTGGAGCTGATTCTTCTTACATTGGAAAGAAAACTTAAAGAGTCTAATGAAGATAGGCACTTGATTCTAGGAATTGATCTTTATCAAGTCAATAGAGCAAAGAACTTGTGAGAAGAATATTTGATTGAGTCATGGAGAAGAAAACTCAAGTTTGTGTTAGCAAACTCCAGTTTTGCACTTGATAGAGAGCAAGATATTTTCATCATTGAAGGAAACTCGAGTAAGTCACTTAATGACTCGAGTTTAGCATTAAGTTCAAGTGTGGCTCAAAACTCAAATCGCGACATTCCTCTCTGAAAGACCTAAACTCGAGTTTGTATTTCCAAACTCCAGTTTAGATCGGTGTAAACTCCAGTTTAGTTTACAAACTCCAGTTTGTGGCAGACAGAGAGCTCATCAACATTCTAAACTTCCTAAACTCGAGTTTGGATTTCTAAACTCCAGTTTAGCCAGCTGCAAACTCCAGTTTCGTTTTGCAAACTGCAGTTTCAGTAGCTGAAGTTTTAAAAATCAGATTGCGCCAACTTACGAAAACTTCATGATTGATCTTAATACTTCATATCATCTATTGCTATTGTTTATAATCATGATTAATCAGTTTTCTAGCAAGCTTCAGATAACATCAAACTTGATGAAAAACAAAATCTGTCATAAGCATGAAGATGAAGGTTGCTGCAGATTTTCAGAAATGGCAAAGAAGGCAGAACCGAATGAGAAACTTAGACAAATGAAGCTGAATGCTCAACTATAATGAATTCAAACGTTCTACAATCTTGATATGTTTGAGTTTCAGATTTTAGAAGATTCATATTTGCTTTAAAATTAAATAAAGCAACTCCATGAACCACTTGTATTATTTTAATATATCTTCTCAACAAAGCAAATGGATGACAGCCTGGAAAGAAGCCCAACCATTCTTCAATGCAGACAACAAGGCTCCTACCAACAAAGGCTGCTGAACATCATGGGAGACATTCTTGAAGAGCCAAAATTCAAATATTCAAATCAACAAATGTTCCCAACAAACAAAAGTGGTCACAACAGCTAGATTCATGAAGAAACACTCACAACAGCTATATTTTCGAATGGGTTCAAGTCTCAATGGATCTACAACGTTCATATGCTTCAAATCAGTATAAATACCTGAGGACTTGAAGACTCAAGTGTGGAAGAAGTGCAGAAAAACACAGAGACATATACTTACACCTCCAACATGCTAATACTCTGATTTTTGCATCATTTACTCTCTGTTCTCAATGCCTACATAGTTTATGATTGAGAGTGAAATGATTTGTATTGTGCTTCAGTGTTCACCACATTCACTTCTGAGAGAGAAGATTGATTGTTAATCATTTTATTTGAGAGATACTCAAGATTGGGTGATCTTGAGTGGGAAACACTGTGTTGTGATTACAGCTTGTAAGGGGAGTGAATCCTAGTGAGAGGATTACTTCGAGTACAGAGTGTGTAATCAAACAAGTGTATTGATTACAGTTTGTAAGGGGGAGTGAATCCTAGTGAGAGGATTACTCCAAGTACAGAACTTGTAATCAAAGTGAGAGATTGTGAAGGCTGCAAAAGTGCCCAACTAAACTTGTGAAGTTGTAAAGGCTTTTCTCTTGTGCCCTGTTAAACAAGGAGATAGTGGATTGAAATCTCAGGAGGAGCCTGGGGACTAGACGTAGGTCATCGTGGATTGGACCGAACCAGGATAAATCACAGTTTGCATACTCTCTTCCCTAAACTCTTTTATTTCCAGTATACATATTTGGATAATTGATTACTGTCATAGAACTGATTTCAAATTAGTTGCGAAAGTTTTCAAAGTTTCTAAAGTTTTATCAAACACCCAATTTACCCCCCTCTTGGGTGATAGCCAGATCCAACAACCACTACGAAGGTCAAGCCTTTAAAATCACGCTGCCACTAAACAGTAAACCAAGCTAAGTTTCTTTCTCACAACGCAAATTTCATTCTCACACGCTCTCTTGCAACATTTAGCTGTAGTATTTATGAAGTTATAACTTCTAGAACAGATTTAGAGAAGGGCAAGAAGGTGATATGTGGCAAAGCGTATTGACTGAGGTGGGGCAGTATTAAAGGGGGCTGTGATAAGGGCCATCAAGGGAAGCATGGGGGTAGAAATTTCCCTATGCAATAGTAGGAAGGATCCAGCAACATCAGCTCTTACCAGAGGAAACGAACCTACTACCTAATATTCTAGATGAGGAGGTTGAGCTTAGTCTAAGTGACTTTGACATCAACTTTCCCATTGGCAAAAGGCGGAGTAGTTCCTAGATAGGGAGGAGGCTTGGGACCCAAAGGAACCCCCAACTATCGTCTTCATAGTCGATCAGGTTTGAAGTGGAAGTTGAAGGTAATTATATTATTTTAATAAATTTAATATTTAAATTCCATACTAAAAATTTCAATGTATTTAAATTTAACAAAAAAAATGTGATAAATTGTGCAGATCCGTAGGGGAACATCACCACCAAGAAATTAGATGTGGCTTATGTGAATAAGATGGAGAGGCTATATGTCATAGTTTAATGGAATGACTTCACGGACCATCCGATTGGGAATGGTGGTCACCTCTTTAACCACTGTGTAAACGACCTAGGCGAGAATTGGTTGTGGCTCCCCATCCACTTTCAAACTTGGAAGCAAGTTTTGAAGGAGTTGAAGGACAAAGCGTAGGAGGACGCTGTGATGATAATTAATTGTATTTAATTACATTATATATGTAAATAGCTAAATTATTAATTAATTAATTATTTTTTTTATTCAATTGTGATACAACATAAGTTTAAAGTCCGTGACAATAGGAAAAGGTACTCACTAATCAAGATGGGTGATGGTTGGAAGAACTGAAGGTGTTGTCTCTATAACATGATGAATAAGAATGAGACCATTCTTCTGCAGATGTTGATCGGGAGTGTGCTAGACAGAGTCCTAGCATTAAACTGGGTGAGTTCAGTCTAGTAGAGGAGGAGCCAAGAGGGATAGGTAAATTTTTTAAAAATTATAAATTTCTTAATAATTAATATATTTTTTCAATTATTTTAATATTTCATATCTTCTATTGGCTCTTTCTTATATGAACACCAAGAGCCGAGTGCAATAGAGTGTCCATCACATGGCAGGATCAAAGACTTTTGTTGTCACTTACAGTGAGTTGGTATATTTTAAAGTTAAATCAATTTCAGCTTTATATTATCAATTTATTAATTATTTTATTTTTACTACAAGTAAATTCATTTATTTAATTCTTTCAGGAGAGGAAGGCTGAGCAGGAGAACCGGTAGATAGACTATTTTTACTACAAATAATTAACGATGATGGTTAGCGTGTTGATCTTGCTCCCTAAGAAAGCACTGATGATCAGGCTTTGGATAGTTAATTATGTTTTATTTATGTGTTTGGACATTTTTATTTATTTAAATTGTTTGTTATTTTTTTTATGATATCATCAGACATTTGATAATATATCCTAAATGTTTGTATTGAAAATTGATGATAGCATTACTACTTTTTTTTTAATATATAACTATATGACTAGGTAAGATCAAGTATTACTACTTCTACTACAACACTATCATATAATACTATTATTTGCCGAAAAATAAATAGTAGTGCAATTTGATTTTACACAAAAAATTATGAAATATAAGTTACGCAGAAATTTTTTAATACTTGTATTAATGTATTATTATTTGAAGTTAATTATATTTTATAATTATTGTTATTGAAAATAGAAAAGGTCATTTATATTTATAATATTTTTTTTAATCTTAAATTCATTTTATTATCTGCAAAAAATACCTAAAATAAAGAATATAGCTCAAGTCCTAAAGAATGAGAATTCTCCCTTCCTTACCTTCAATTAAAACATGTCATACATATTTACATAATTAAAAGTCAAAATAAAGTTCACTTTTCATAATTTATGAATAATGTAATTTATTTACAAGTTTTATAAATAAGACAAATGATTATGCACATAAGATAGGATGTTACATATTTTCTACTTTATTCTTTCTCAATTATCTTTAGATTTGTGAAATTAAAGTACACATTGAAATACACCATTCAAATTTCAAACATTTTGTAGTAGGGGTATTACTTTTAAAACTGCCAAAATGTTCAATTTTGAAATTCGTTAATTTTGTAGCAGTTATAAAACTAAAACTGCTACAAACTGTGCAATTTTGAATTTTAGGTTTTCTGCCTATAATGGTCACACGTTAGTAGCTATTTTAAGATTAAAACCGTTACAAACTTAAATTTTTGAAATTTTCATTTGGTAACCTACCAACGGTCTTTGTTTTGTAGCGATTTTTGGCCTAAAAACTGCTACAAAGTAATGAAATTTGTAGTAGTTAGTGTAGCAGTTTTTTAACCGCTATAAAAAGTCATCATGTTTGTAGCGGTTATAGTAGCAATTTTTAAATTGCTACAAATTATCCAATGTTGCATTTAAGCATCCCAACACACATCATTAAGAGAACTAAACATTATCTCTTCACCCATCGTTTCTTCTAACTTTATTCACTACATATGGATAAGTCATGGATTGAGCACTTCATTGGATTTCGTGTTCTATCATGCTAGCTGTAACGGTAAGATCTGTTAGTTCTCTATGTGTTTTGATGATAACTAACAATTGTAAACTCAATATGAAGTTTGTCTTTGGTAAGTTGTAAAACTTACTGTCAAAGGTAAACTCGAGTTTTGGTAGCAAAACTTAAGTTTGGACTAGACAGAGAGTAGCTCAGATTTTACAAAGGAAGCCAAACTCCAGTTTTCTCTGACAAACTCGAGTTTGCAAGATATAAAGAGCACTTAAAGTTTTCACAACAAGACAAACTCGAGTCTCGATATTAAAACTCGAGTTTAGACCAAACAGAAAGAATTCAGAATCTTCAGAATCTTCACAAGTCCTGTAAACTCCAGTTTTGGTTTGTAAACTCTAGTCTTGTTTCAAACAGAAAGATCTCAAAGTTTCAATCTTCACTGAAACTCAAGTCTGACTTTGTAGACTCGAGTTTAGATCACACAGAAAACCCTCGAGTTATAACTTAATTCTTAAACTCTTGTTTACATTTGATAAAAGATTTCAAAGTTTCAGTTTTCACTGAAACTCGAGTTTCTATATTACAAACTTGAGTTTTGTGTCATACAGAGAGCACATCAATATGTCTGATTTAGAAACTCCAGTTTGTGTTTTTAAACTCCACTTTTGAAGTTTTGAACTTAGCGCTCATGTTCATATCAAAGATCAAAACTCGAGTTAGTCACTTATTAACTCGAGTTTAGAGAGCTTTCCCTGTTATGTTCAAAACTCATGCCGCAATCTTGCTCTCTAGACAAACCCAAAACTCGAGTCTGAGACTACAAACTCGAGTTTGTATCGGTAATTTTGAAGAACCAGATTGTGTCAATCTACGAAATCTTTATGGGTTAATCTATGAATGTCATATCATTTATTACCATTTATTTCTAACATCATTGATGAAGTTTTGAGTAAGTTTCAAATAAGTTCAACAAAGATCAAGATGAAATCGGATCTGGATCAAGTGCAATAAATGAAGAACTAAGAACAGGCTTGATATTTCTCCTCTATACCAATGGTTCAGCACAGGCCGTTATGGATCAATTAAATCACTCTCCAACGATCAAATAAGGGTTATGGAATAACAGAATATCTGGAAGACCATTTGCATCAACGAATTCCAGGATTCCAGCTAAGAACTGAAGGAACAGAGGAAAATAAGCAACTGTCAGTTTCCAGATTTGCAGCTGAATGTTAGAGAAGAAAATGCAACGACTAGTTCCTCTAGTTAGCCTATAAATAGCTATGAAGACTCAGAGCAAAGAATACACAACCAAGCTACAACTGATTATATTTACAATTTGAGTCTGTATTGTGCTTTTGATTTGATCTTCAGTGTTTATCAATACTTGCTCTTTTGAGAGTTTTGTTTCTTTGAAATCACTTTTCAAATACTTGTTTGTATAAACTTAAGGTTGTGGAAACCTGTTAGTTGAGTCTTTTAATTACAAATTGTAAGGCCGAGCAAGTCCTAGGTAATTAGGATTGCATGTAATTTACGGTGTTGTAATTAAAGCTTGTTGAGATATTGGAAATACCCAGAAGATATCTGGGGACTGGACGTAGGTTAAGGTTAAGACCGAACCAGTATAAATCTTTTGTGTCCAGCTTTTCTTCTCTTACTCTTTCAATCTCTGTTTTTCAAGTCTTTGAAAATACTCAGATATCTTTGAAAAAGAATTTTTGAAATCCCTAATTCACCCCCTCTTGGTGATTTCTTCCATTTTCAAGATCATGTGTTTGTGTTGTTGATGTAAGTTTAAGAAGTAGCATATATGAGAAGTTGCTTAGGAACATTTGCTTGTGAAACCTTTCTCGGAAGAATATATGTTCTATGGAGTTCATGGTGAGAAACCTCATATGAGATATTATAATCATCTTCCTCAAAACTCACAAGTAGGAGTTCAAGTAGATCAAGATGATCATGTTAATGATTCTGTTCATGAAGTGTTTGGTTTTCAAGATGACAATTTCACCACAGAAGTTTAGGGTGCAGACCCTGTTTTCGTAGTTCGAGAATTATTTAGCCTCATGGATGAGGCAGGTCATCCTTTGTATCAAGGTTGTCAAAAATACTCCAAATGATTTTTCTTGATCAAATTGTATCATTTCAAGTGCTTGTGTAGGATCACTGATAAGGGAATGTTTATGTTGCTGGAATTATTACAAAATGCATTACTTGATGCGGACATTTCCACAACCTTTTACAAGGCCAAGAAGATTATTAACATATTAGGCTTGAACTATGAAAAAATTGATGCATGCCTAACGATGGTATGATATATTGGGGAAATGATGCTCATAGAAAGACTTGTAAGCGATGTCATACTTTGACATACATGAAAATTCAAAATAGGAAAAAATAGAAGAAACTAGTAAAGATTCTTAGGTACTTTCCTTTAAAACCTCACTTACAAAGATTATTTATGTCGTCTAAGACAACTGATCATATGAGGTGTCATGAAGTTTACAAGAATGTGGATAATAAACTAAGACATCCACATAATACAGAAGCCTGGAAAGCATTCGACTTAGACTTTCCATCATTCACTGTTGAACCTATAAATGTTCAACTTGCTTTGGTGACCGACAGTTTTAATTCGTTTGGGAATCTTTGCATAAGTTATAGTAGTTAGCCTGTTATCTTAATTCCCTACTATTTTCCCCTAGATATGTATGAAACAAAGCTCCTTCATTTTGTTTGTAATCATTCCAGGAAAAAAGGCACCAAGAAATGACATCAATGTGTATCTCCAACTACTTATTTCGGAGTTGCTGAACATGTGGAATGTCAGCATCGATACATATGACATGCACGAGAAGACATTGTTCAACTTGCATGCAACCTTGATGTGGATGATAAGTGACTTTCTTGACTTAGGAACATTATCTAGGTGGAATGTACATACCGGGATGGTGTGTCCAACTTGCAATTTTGACTCTAACTCAGTACGCGTTCCCTACAGTTGAAAGTGGTGCTTTATGGGTCATTGAAGGTATCTTGATGGTGAGTGCAAGTTTAGGTTGCAATGGAATCGTTTCAATGGGCAACAGGAAAGAAGAGGACCTCTTCAGACTTTATCCAATGCAGATATCTTACAGCAAATTTAGGATGTTGAATTATAGTTTGGAAAAACTAACGATGTAGCAAGAGTAGAGAGTAAGACTTCTAGGACTTTTGCTTTGTGACTTAGCAATGGCGGAAGATAAGCCGCTTCTACACTCTTCCGTCTTGGAAAAATAATTTGCTTTGCTAATCTTTGTTGGACCTGGCTATCACCCAAGAGGGGGGTGAATTGGGTGTTTGATAAACTTTAGGAACTTTTAAAAAAACTTTTCGCAATTTATAAATTGACAATTAGATATTCAAAGATGAGCATATACTGGAAATGTAAAAGATAAGGGAGGAGAGTATGCAAACTGTGATTTATCCTGGTTCGGTCCAATCTTTGACCTACGTCCAATCCCCAAACTTCACTTGAGATTTTCAATCCACTATTTGCTTTGAACTTGATTACACGTTCTATACTTGAAGTAATCCTCTCACTAGGATTCACTCCCCCTTACAAACCGTAATCAATTCACTTGCTTGATTACACACTCTGTACTCGAAGTAATCCCACACTCGGATTCACTCCCCTTACAAGCTGTAATCACAACAAAGTGTTTCCCACTCAAGATCACCCAATCTTGAGTAACTCTCAGAATAATAGGATGTTTACAATGAATCTTCTCTCTCAGAAGTAAGTGAATAAACACTGAAGCACAATACATATAATCTCACTCTCTAAGCTAGATATATGATCATTGAGATATTCGGAGAGTAGATGAAGCAGACGTTAGAATATTGGCATTTTTACTGTGTAAGCTCACGTCACTGTTCTTGTTCTCCCTCTTGTATCTGCGTCACTTGTTCTTCGTTTCTGGGCTTCTTATATAGATGAAGAAGAGGAACTAGCCGTTGCATTTTCTTCTCTTTGATTCTTCAAAGTTCAGCTGTAAATCTGGAATATGACAGTTGCATATTTTCCTCTATTTCTTCAATTCTTGGCTGGAATCTTGGATTCAGTTGTTGTAGATGGTCTTCCAGAATTCTTGTCATTCCATAAACTTAATTTGACCGTTTGAGATGATTCTTATGAGTTACAACGGTCTGAGCTGAATATCTGGGATAAGGGAGAAGGATCAGGCCTGTTCTAGGTTCGTCATTTAATGCATTTATCCTAGATCTTGATCTCACCTTGATCTTGGCTAAACCTTATCTGAAAAATACTCAACACTTCATCAAGGACAATAATATCATATGAGGAAATAATTTCAGGAAGACCCATTAAGATTTCGCAGATCAACATCATTTGATTTTTCAAAATTCCCGATGCAAACTTGAGTTTGTTCTTCCAGACTCGAGTTTGGGGTTCATCCAGAAAGCATGTCTGTTGATTAGAGGTCTAAACTTGAAGTCTGTAAAAGCTAACTCGAGTTTGGCTTTTACAGAGGGAACTGTCGGGTTCTGGACTTGGGATGGAACTTTGGTCAGGAAGCTAAACTCAAGTCAATTAGTGACCAACTCAAGTTTGGGTCTATGTTTAAAGAACAAGCCTTAGTTCATGATTTTCCAAACTGGAGTTTAGGGTCATAGACTGGAGTTTGTAGTGTAGCCAAAATGGATGATCTTTCTGTATGATCCAGACTCGAGTTTGGGAAGCAAACTCGAGTTTCAGTGACTACTGAAATATTTGAGGTTTATCTGGGTCAGGTGCAAACTGGAGTTTGGAAGGCCAGACTAGAGTTTAGGAGTCTATTGAGTTTTTTGGGTTTCTTTCTGTTTGGTCTAAACTCGAGTTAGGGAATCTAGACTCGAGTTTGGCTTGCTTGGGATTCTGAGTGCTCTCTGTATCTTCCAGACTTCAGGTTTGATTTGCAAACTGGAGTTTAGCTTAATGTGAAAATTTTGGATTCATTTCTGTGTCTGTACAGACTCGAGTTTGTCTATGCAGACTTGAGTATGGCTTTTATGTAAAATTGAATATCTTTCTGTCAAGTGTCAAAACTGGAGTTTGCTAACACAAACTCGAGTTTTCTTCTCCATGGCTCAGTCAAATATCCTTCTCACAAGTTCTTTGCTTTCTGATCTGATAAAGATCAATCCCTGGAATCCAGTACCTATCTCCATAAAGCTCTTTAAGTCTTCTTTCCATTGCAAGAAGAATCAGCTCCAAACTCACTGTATTCTGATAGTTATGATCTGATGAATGAAGGTTGTTCTTTGCCAGCGATTTTGCAGCATCTTGAATTTATAGTCAACTTTCGAAGATCACATCTCACTCATTTGATCTTTTTTTTCCATGGTCTTTATGTTTCTGGAAAGGTATGTGAGTCTACTTTCATATGCCACCGATTTCAGCTCATTCTGATGTGTAGATTGTGAGATACACTCAAATCATTGAAGCTTGGTCTGCTGGGTGACGTTAACAGATGGGTCAACTTCAAAAATTCATATATATCTCATCTCAGCTTCTTTGAGCATGAAAATTTGTCCAGATGACGCATTGGATGTCTAGTTTCATACAAAATTGATTTTACCTTAAACCGATCTCTGGTTTGGGAGATATCATCAAATTACCAGAGGTCGCCAGTTCTGATTGTGAAACAGAGTTGGACAGAGTTGCTGAAAGCTTGCTAAACTCGAGTCATTAAGTGACTAACTCGAGTTTTGAGTTCCAAACTCGAGTTTACATTGGCTAACTCGAGTTTTGCTGATCCAGAGACACCAGAGTTGCCGAAGACACTACAAACTCGAGTCATTAAGTGACTAACTCGAGTTTTGAGTTCCAGACTCGAGTTTTGTGTCCTAAACTCGAGTTTTCTCATAATCCAGAGGCAGATCACTTCCTGTAATGCAGTAAACTTGACTTTTGAGTATCTGGCTCGATTTTGCTCATCCAGAACCTGATAAATGCTTGTTTTAACTCTGAATTGAGCCATCCCAACTTCCATTTGATCTTGGAGACTTCAAGAATCAAACTAAGAACTTGTATAATGATTTCCTCAGTTTATTTAGCAAGTTCTTCTTTCTGTCTTCTCTCTTCTTGATTATTCTCCATGAATCAACTCTTTCTTTCTTCTATTCTCTTGTTCTTTCTCCACATGAACAAATCTACATTAAATGTAGCAATTAGACAATGTATATGATATAAACTTTTTGATGTAAACTTTTTCCTCTTGCTAATGGCATCTATATAAGACATCATCAAAACTAATCATAACCAACAATCTTGATGTCATGCACATTGAAAAAAATGTATGTGATAATGTATTATACACGATGCTTAATGAACCAAGCGAGTCAAAATATCATCTTCAAGCAAGGAAAGATTTATAAGCTATGGAAGTTTGCGAAGATGTGTGGCTAAATAAGCATGACAAATTTAACCTGGAAAAATTCACTCTCACAAAACCAAATCACGAAATCTTCCTCGTGACGTTGAAGAAAATAAGAGTTTCTCATCAGTATTCAAGCAACATTTTAAGATTTATTAACATGCAAGCTTAAAAGGTTGCTAGGTTGAAGAGTCATGACTCACATGTTTTTATGCAACAGTTACTTCTGCTAGAAATAAAAATTACTCTACCCCTCGATTTGTTGACTGTTTTGGTGGAGCTATGTTCTTTCTTTTGGAGTCATATTCCAAGGTTTTGAATGTTGATGAGCTCGATCGGTTGCAACAAAAAATCATTCTTATGTTGTGTGATTTGAAGATGATCTTTCCTTCATCCTTTTTCATGATGATGTTTCAACAGTCCACATTGTTCATGAAACAAAGCTTACTGGCCATGTTCAATATTGATGGATGTATCCTATTGAGAGGTACTCATTTTACATATGTTTAGCATCACTTTCTAAATTTTATAGTCGGACAATTTTAGCATTTATCAACATTTTTCCTTCTTTACTTTATATGTTTTGTAGGAAATTGAAATCTTATGTAAGGAATAAGGCATGGCTATAAGGTTTTATAGTTGAATGTTATATAGGGGATAAGGTCTTATATTTTTGTTCAAGATACTTTGATGACAATAAGACATCTTTCAACTGACCACCTCGTGTAAACAATTGTCCTAAACCTGAGCAATCATCAAGAGAGTTGTTAATCTCTTGTGTTGGTAAATTGTAAACCAATTGGAGGAAGTGAGAACTTCAAACTAATGGCAACTAAGAAGGTTCAAGCACATAGACATGTCTTGATTAATTGTACTAAAGTTGAACCCTTCCTTCAGTAGCGATTGTATACTCATATGCTATCCTATATATTTTCTTACATTTTATACTTACATTTCATGATCATCATCTCATGATTAGTTGCAAGGAATTCAGAAGTCACATGAAGCATCAACTTAGGATCTGTACATAGACATCCTCCAAAATTGACATAAAGGTCTACAGAGAATTCCTAAGTTGGTTTATGGGAAAAATACTAAGGTCTCGTTTGGTATAAGGAAAATTTGAGGAGGGAAAGGAACTTAGAAGAGGGAAAGGAAGATTTTGAAAGATGAGAGAAGATGGCTTGAGATGAGATGAGTTATTTGGTAGGAAGAAAATGAAGGGTGGTAGTTGGTAAAGAATTAGGAAATGTCTATTTTACCCTGAGAAGTAATTAATTCAAAATAAAAAAGAAAAATATTTTTTGAAAAATTATGCTCTTATGAAGTTCGAACTTGTGAAAAAAAAAATTCTTGCCAAGTTCAAACTTTATCGCCAAGTTCAAACATCCTGCTAAGTTTAAATTTGAGGGGTAAATTTGTCAAAAAAAATGTGAACAGTGACGTGGGAACTTAAGATACCACCAATTTTGGCAGGATTTGATCTTCCCACATATGAGGGAAGATTGGTGGGCCCGAGAACTCAAGTTCTTGGGAAGATTTATGCAAACTGTGTACCAAATGAAGGAACTTGATGAAGTTCCATTCCCTTCCCACCAATTCTTTGTACCAAACGGAACCCAAATGACCACAACCTACACACCACTAGAATTCAAAGATCTCGCACTTGGCCTTCTTGACTATGCCACCAGGTTTAAGACATATAATGTCTATAGTTTCAAGTATTGCCTAGATTCACGAGATCAAGGGTTGCTAACCCAAAACTAAGGTGTTTATGGCACATTTAGGACAAAGAGTTATATAAGCGCTAATGAATGGAAGATGCAATTCAAGGACATCTTATATTATGGAAAGCTTCTTCATATTATTGAAGTAAATTACCATGGTTGTTTCAGTGTAATATTGTTCAAGTTTTTGTGGGCAAATACAATAGCTTCCTGGGGACTCACAACTGATGACTTAGGCATCACATTAGGAAAGTTTTCCTGCTAATTCATACAGATCAGTCTCAAGATGATGAGCCATATATTCTTGTATCAGAGGCACACCAGGTTTATTATGATGAGGACGATTGGCATAAGCATTGAAATATGATGGTTCACTTAATGTCTTAGGACCTTTACGCATGGACCATAGTGATAACATCGCTTTTGAGAGTGAGCCATTCCAACCCACTTATTTTGAAAACTTCTTCCCTGACAGCGATAGCAATTTACCTATAGTTTGGTGCACTTTTTTAAGTTACACTTTATTATCACTTAATTTGAGTTTAATTTTTGTACAAACATATTAAACACTCAACTAACATTTTCTCCACACATTTTTTGTAGGGATGGTGGCAAAAATTGATTTAAAAAATTATACTACCACTACAAATATTAATCGCTACAAAAATTGTCATATCAACCACTACAAGTGTAACACAAATGTCCCTATCAATAGCCACACCGCATCTTATTCCACACAATCCTTTATTTCTTTCCTATGTAACATCTTTAATTTAGGGCATTAAGATTTGAGAATAAGCCTAAATTAGGCAAACGACTAAGCCCAATTCGGGAAAAGCCCCAAGAATGATGAGAGATAGAAAGCCTCTCAAGGACTATGCGATACGACCATATTGGCTAGAGGACTTAGTATGCATAGGCTGTCCAATTAGAATGGTGGTACAGAAAGGCACAAAATGCCTATTAAGTCTCATTAGGTTGGTAGAAAGATGCCATCCTACTAAGTCTTGAGGTATAGGACGATTAGTTGAGAACAAATAGGCCGATATAAGTGAGTATACAAGATTTCTAGGGCAGATGGCTGCGCCCTATGTTTTTGAAAGGACATCGGTATATGGTGTCATTTGGTAGATCTTGGTAAACATGTCACAATCTCGAGTAAAACCTGAGTAGAATCCTGAATGTGCCCCAATGAAGTAAGCCATGCAATAGTGCCAAGTGTAAAAAGGGATACTTTTCTTGCCAAAGAAGTAAGATGCTTGCATAAATGACACCTAAGCCATGGAAAAATGCCAAGTGTCACCTTGTGATGAGAGTTCAAGACACCTAAGCCAATGCATGTTAGCAAAGTGTAAACATCTACAACTTGACATCTCATACCTCCTCTCCTCCATAAGACACCACTTGTCCCTCTCCCCCTCTTCTTGTTGTGACATAGGTCACACATGCAAAATATACACATGTTCACCTTCTTCTCTTGTTATGATACTTGTACTCCATGCACAACACACACATGTTCTCCCTTATGTTAGATATGATTAGTTTTGGTGATGTCTTATATTGATTCCATTAGTAAGAGCAAAAAGTTTGTATATTATATTTATTTTCTTCATTGATTAATTCTTAAATTTAATTTAGGAACAAAGGTGTGAAGTTCATCTATGAAGAATGATCAAGAAGAAGATCAATAAAAGAAGAGTCAGGTGATCAAGAATGATTAAGAGAAGAAAAGGAAAGAAGAAGTTGATGAAGAGAATGAGAATATCAAGATCAACTCAAGTTTATTTATGAAGAATGTTCAATAGAAGAAGAAAGAAATTATGGAGAATGGTCAAAGAGATGAGAAGATAGAAAGAAGAATCTACTAAGAAGCAAGAAGCTATCAAAGGAGTTTAGGGGTAATAAATAAGAAGAGGAGAGATGAAAGATAGAAGAAGTTGATAATCAATTTAGAGTTAAAGTCAGCAAGAATCCAATTTTGGATGAGAAAACTCGAGTTTGATGGTCAATACTCGAGTTTACAAGCCTACTGGAAGTAATTTGTCTCTGGAATACAAGAAAACTCAAGTATGGAGGTCAATACTCGAGTATGTGAGTCAATACTTGAGTATGTAACTTAATGACTCAAGTATGGGGTGTTTTCAGCTTCTCCGGTATCTCTGGACCCAACAATATTCGAGTATCCAGCATGGTCAGCAACTCTGTTCACCTCTGTTTCACGTTCAGCTTTGGGCGAGGTCCAGTAATTTGATGTTATCTCCTAAACCAGATATTGGATTGAGGTGAAACCAAATTTGGATGAAACTAGACATCCAATGCGTAATCCTGACAAAGTTTCAAGTCCAAAGAAGTTCATATGAGAGAGCTTTGAATTTCGAAAGTTGGATCAGGAATCCATGCCGCATATCAGACCAAGCTTCAATGTTTTGAGTATAACTCAGAATCTACAAATCAGAATGAGCTGAAATCAGTAGCATATGAAAGAAGACTCATAAAGCTTTCCATCAAAACTTTATTCAACTAAAATGAAGATCAGAACAGAGAGATATGGTCTTCAAAAGTTGACTGACTGTTCAAGACGTTGCAAAAACGCTGGTAAAGAACAAATCTTCTTTCATCAGATCATAACAGACAAATCACAATGAGTTTGGAGCTGAATCTTTTTGCATTGGAAAGAAGAATCAAAGATCTATATGGGGATAATTAGTTTGCCAAAGATGAAGCTATATCAAGTCAGAAAGCAACCAAGGGCCAGAACAACTTGAATACTCGAGTATACAAGTGAATACTCGAGTATAGCTCAGACAGAGAGCAATGAATGCTAGAGGATCTTCAATACTAGAGTATGTAAGTCAAGACTTGAGTTTTGATCAGACAGAGAGGAATGCAAAGTAGCCCGACAGCCTCAATACCGCAGTTTCTAAGTCAATACTCAAGTATACACCTTCACTTTAGAAAAATGACAGTTGCGAAAATCTTGTTTCTGATCAAGATCATCTAGATACTTACCCAAATGATTTGTAATACTTCGTAACATCATTTATATCATTTGTGGAAATGTTTTAGATTATCAAAGGGCATCAAACTGAAGATTAAGAATAAAGTAAAAGATGATGTCACAGCTAATTCAAAAAACATTTCTAACGGCTATATTTCTAACATCCATATTCTCAACGTCTCTATTTACAACGGCTATATTCTCAAACGTTCAGATCATCTTCATCTATAAATAGAGCCACATTCAAAACGCACAGGGATTAGCACAAGAGATTATGCTGTCAAAATGCCAAAAATTCTGAAGCTTCTTCTCACTCTGTTTTTCATGATTTCATAGTTTATCATAGAAAGAGTGAAATGATTTGTAATGCACTTTAGTGATTATCTATTCACTTCTTTGAGAGAATAATCATTGTAAATCATATTTTTCTGAGAGATACTCAAGGTTGGGTGACCTTGAGTAGGAAAATTGATTGTATCCCTACAGGTTGTAAGGGAGAGTCTCAGTGAGAGATTGTGAAGGCTCCATAAGTGCTTGGCCAAACTTGTGAGGTTGTAAAGGCTTTACTCTTGTGCTTGGTTAAACAAGGAGAAAGTGGAAATCTCAAGTGGAGCTTGAGGACTAGACGTAGGTCAAGGATTGGGTCGAACCAGTATAAATCTATGTTTGCAATTCTCTTCCTTAATCTCTTTTATTTATAGCATATATATTTGAATGATTGTCTATAGCTTTATAACTCTTGATTATCATTCAAACTGACTTTATCGAATTGTGAAAAGATTTTCAAAGGTTGCAAGTTTTTATCTTCACCCAATTCACCCCCTCTTAGGTTCAGCTGGGTCTTTCACCTTCCTCTTGATAAGACACTTGTAACACATGAAAATATGCACAACACTCACTTCCCTCTCCTTCCTTTAAACCCTACGGCCCACACACAACACACACACACCCCATAAAAATGACACTTGTCTCTCCCTTTCTTCTTATTGAGACAAGTGTCTCACATACAAGACACATACAAATCACACAACTCTCTCCTCAACCTCATGGCATACACTTACACACACACACAAACCTCCTTCTTTGAAGCACACAGACACACTTACTTCATTTCCTCCTCAAAGCTCATGGCACGCGCGCGCGCGCGCACACACACACCAACCATTCGACCTCTAAACACACAAGTATTCTTTCCTCTCCTTTTCTCAACCACACACACACACAACACCCATACCCTTCTCCATTTCCTTCCATTTCAGCCAAGATTCCTTGTCCTCCATTTTGGATAGAAATGCAAAAGAAAGACAAAGGGAACAGAGCATTGAAATTTCCAAGAGGAAGAGGAAGAAGAAAGGACTTAAAGAATCAAGGTAAGTTCTTGAGTTTTTGTTGTGATTTTTTCTAAATTTTCCTTATTGCTATTCTCTAATCACTTGAAACACTTTTGTATGGTGTTGTTGGAGGCTTAGCCGAAACATTTGGGAGCCAAAAAGAAAGAGAAAAGCTCCAATAACACAAGCAAAAGTCAACTGAAGGGGAGGTTTTGCCCAAATGTCTAAAAATAGTTTAAAACATGTTTAAGGGCCAAAAAATGAGTTAGAAGTTGATTTGGAACATAAAATAATAAAGTTAGTCAAAAACTCTAAAACTGCCAGTTGAAGATTTTGAGAGGCAGCGAATTGTGGACAATCGTTTACTAAGTAAATGAAGTCCAAAAATCATGAAATTTTTCTGATTTAAAGAGGACACATAAATAAATATTTAATTTGATAGGTAATTTGTAATTTTTAGAGTTTTGTACAAGGAGAAAAAAAATTTACAAGTTGACCTATGAATCTAGAAATCCAGTCTAGATAATGGAGAAAGTTAATTAAATTGGGAATTGTATGAATGTGCCTGGTTGGAAATAGGATATTTTTGTAAAAATAGACATGTTAAACAAGATGATATTTTTTGAAGCACATCATTTAGAGTTTTGTGCTAAGAGATATGAATTTTACAAAGTGACCCATGATTTTGGAATTTCAATCTAGGGCAGTAGTACTGTTTTGTTAATCTGGGAATAGTATGAATTGCCTGACTAAAAATGGTATTTTTCCTTGAAACTAGACATATCAAGGGTCCTATAGCTTTTGGAACCACCCAATTGGATTGTTGTACAATTAAATATGAATTCTCAAAGTTTAGTGAAAACATTAGGAAAAATTGTACAAGTTCGAAACTAAGAAATTAAGGGGTAAAAGTTGTAAGGTTAAGACAACTTTGTTAGGCATTCATTTTTCCTAGTTCTAAAGATATGAATGTGTACTTAGGGCCATGAGAAGAAGGGAAGGTACTTCCAGCAAACCCGATGGTTGGTGAAAGAGGAAATCGAGGAAGGACATTAGTCCTTAAGGTAGTAGACTTATCCTACTTGCATATATTTTATATAATAGCTTTTGTGTATATGAATGATTTCTATGCTTGCTTGACTATGTATAACATACTTGAATGATTGAAGCTTTGGTTTTTATTATACTATGGCCATGAGTATGTTGTATGAATCATTGAGCAAGCCTAATTATCATTAAGTTTGCACAAGCCTATGCAAAGCAAGCATTTCATACACTAGCATTTATCTTGCGTGCATTGTTTGGTATTGTTTGCTAAATGAGATTCCCTTAATCTCACCCTCTACTATCAACCAATAGATAAGTGAGTACTGGAGAGATGTGCTGCATAAGTCTTAAAAGCAAAAGGTTGCTTGAAGAAGGACTAGTGGAGAAATTGCTGAAGAACATAATGATGTCAAAGAAATAACTTCGCTGTCTATAATGTGTATATAAACCCTGTAAACACTTTTGTTATGTAATCAAATCAATTTTTATATCAGTAAATTAATACTATTTTTGTTAGTACTTTGATAACCCATTTATGATGTGCACTATTCCTCTAATAATTATCGGGATATTAGAGGGGTGTCACACCGCCCACATTCTCTCTGTTTTTCTCTCATCCATCAACGTTTTCTAGAGAGGTTAAGTACTGAGTAAGCTGATCCAATATGATAAAAAAAATTAAATGTTTAATTTAAATGTTTTTTTCATTATCTTATAATTCTCTCATACTAATTCTGTTGGTTAACTATGGGTTTTGATGATAACAATCAATTGTGAAATCAAGAATGAAGAGTTGTCTCAAGAAGTTAAAAACTTGCAGATTGAGGCAATACTCGAGTATCAGTAGCAATACTCGAGTATTGAGGTTCAAAGAACAGCTCAATGCAATTAACCAAAGGCAATACCGCAGTATCCTAATGGATACTCGAGTATTGAACCATACAGAGAGCTTTGCAAGTTTTTCTATCAAGGAATACTCGAGTATTGGTCCCTATACTCGAGTATTGGCCTAAGAAACTCTTCAGTGATTTTTCAAGATAAAACTAAAACCACAGTTTCGGAAACCACAATTTCTAAAACCACAGTTTAGAATATGAAAAGGCCAGTCTTCATCTTAGCTCCAAGATTCAAAAACTTTCTATTTAAAAGTAAACTCGAGTATGACATTGGAATACTTGAGTATTTAGCTAAGAAAAGATGTTCAATAAATTTAACACACTCATAAACTTTGGTATGGAAAACTATGGTTTTGAAAACCACAATATGTCACTGGCTAAGTTGCTCTTTATGCTTCAAGAGGTAAACCCATACTCGAGTATTGGGTTGAATACTCAAGTATTGAGTTATAAAGAGAGCGACTAAGATTACACATGCCTTCAATACTCCGGTATTGATGTTTTAGGCAAAATTCATTAAGAGTCCAAAACTCGAGTACTCGAAGAATACTCGAGTATTGGTTTAAATTCAACTGAAGGTCCAAAGCTGAAATCGTGAGTCTCGTCTCTGGAAGGAGAATACTCGAGTATTATAATGAATACTCAAGTATTGCCTTAAGTGCATAGTGACGTACTCGAGTATTGATGCACATACTCGATTATTGGCTGTGACCGTTAGAAATTTGAATTTACAAAATCTGTGAAATGTTTGTTGTTTGATCTGAATGCTTTCATTTATTAATCCTTAACATTACCAGATATGTTTAATATGTTTGCTAGTGTATTTCAGCAAGTTTCACAGATGGATTAAGCTGAATTAAAGCGCTGACACCACAAAGAGCAAAACTGTGAGAAGCATCAAATGGAAGACTACCAAACTTGTCTCAATCAGACCTACCAAGCTAAGCACAATACAAAAAGATTAAAGAGACATTCACCTACTTAAATCCCTGTCATTCCAATGGCTATAAACACAAGGAAGTCAGCATTCATCCTTCCAACACTTAGAATGAACGAAGTGAAGAGAAAGAAGGAACCAAGTTGCTTCTAACAGACAAAAATCTTCAGCAACGGTCAAATGAATGCTAGTAACGATTTTTAAACATACTCTAAGTATAAATAGAATAGCATTCAATTCTCAAGAAGAACGATTGAGCTGTAAAAACGAAAAAAGCATTAAATTTGTTCATTATTGTGCCATCTGTACAGAGTGTAAGTTGACACTACTTGAGCTTCAGTGATTATCATATCTACTCTTCAAAGAGAGTTTATTAATTGTATTCATTCACTGTAAAGAATCTCAAGTTGGGGGACTTGGAGATTTGGGGAGTCATTGATTACAACTTGTAAGGGGGAGCAAGTTTTAGTGAGAGAATTGCTTCAGAGTACAGAGTGTGTAAATCAAGTGACTTAGTGAAATACTCAGGGTGCCTGAGGACTGGACGTAGGCAAAAGAGTTGGGTCGAACCAGTATGAACCTGTGTGTACTGCTTTTCTTTCTCTACTCTCTGTTGTGCTTTGTTCAGTTATCATTTGAGCAAGAATTTGCGAAAATTTTGTAAAACACCAATTCACCCCCCACTTGGTGTTTTGGCTCCTCTTTCAAATTCTTTTTTCTTTTTTATCTAGAATTTTAAGGACATTCCTTCTATAATCATCAGCATTAATTTTGTAATCAAATATCATCTAGTGGACAACATAACAAGTTCACGTTATATACACATTCTCATTATTATGCTTATATAATGTTAGTTCTCTTTGGGTTTTGATGATAACAATCAATTGTAAGACCAAGATTGAAGAGTTGTCTCAAGAAAGTAAAAGCTTGCTAATTGAGACAATACTCGAGTATGAGTAACAATACTCGAGTATTGGATTTTCAAGAAAAGCTCAATGCGAATGACAAAGGGCAATACCACAGTATCCTAGTGGATACTTGAGTATTGAACCTTACAGAGAGCATCGCAAGTTTTCCATCAGAGCATACTTGAGTATAGGCCAAAGAGACTCTTTAATGTTTTACAAAAGAAATGCAAACTTCAATTTGGAAAACTCAAGTTTTGGAATATGAAAAGTCCAATTTTCAACTTGGCTCCAAATTCAAATATTTTCACTTGTAAATGAAAACTCAAGTATTACATTTACATACTCGAGTATTGGGCCAAACAAAAATGACTTAAACAGTTATTACACATACAAACTTCAGTTTTGAAAACTCCAGTTTTAGAAACTCCAGTTTCACACTAGCTAAAGTTCTCTCTAAGTTTCAAAATAAGAACCCATACTCGAGTATCGAGTCATACAGAGAGCAACTGAAGTTTTTAAGCTTCCAATACTACGGTATTACATGAATACTCTAGTTTTTATGTTTTGGGCAAAAACTCTTCAAGAGTCCAAAACTCGAGTATTGGTCGAATACTCGAGTATTGACTTAAGCTCAAACTGAAGCTCAAAAGCACAGACTGTAAGTTTTATTTCTGGAAGGAGTATACTCGAGTATTGGTTTGAATACTCAAGTATGGACTTAAGTGCATAGTGACATACTCAAGTATTGTTGCGCAAACTCGAGTATGGGTCGTGTCAGTTGAAAATTTGAATTTCCGAAATCTGTGTAATGTTTGTTATTTGATCTAAATGCTTTTCGGTATTAACCATCAACATTAGCAGATATGTTTAATGAGTTTGCTAATGTATTTCAGTAAGATTACAGATGGTTTAAGCAGATTTTCAATGCTGACTTCACCAAAGCAAAAGAATTGTCAGAGCATTAAATGAGGAGCCACCTAACCTGCTATTTTTTTGTCTAATATGTTCTACACAATAAAAAAAGGAAAAAGAGACATTCACCTACTTAAAATCTTGACACTCAAGCGGCTATAACTCAAGGGACTCAGCACTTATCCTTCCAACACAAAGAATGAACAAAATGAAGAGAGAAAAGTGACCAAGATGCTTGTAACAGACAGAAACCTTCTCCAACGGTCATATGAATGCCTGCAACGGTCGTTAAACTTACTCTAAGTATAAATAGAGCAGCATTCAATTCTCTTTAAACAACTATTGAGCTGTAAAACGAAAGAGCCTTAAATTTGTTCATTTATTCTTATGTTTTTTGTACAGAGTATTAGGAGATACAATCTGGGCTTTATTGTTCATCTTATCTGCTCTTTTAAGAGAGCTCATTACTTATATTCATTCATTGTAAAGAATCTCAAGTCGAGGGATTTAGAGATTTAGGAGTCTTTGATTACAAATTGTAAGGAGGAGCAAGTTCTAGTGAGAGAATTGCTTCAGAGTTACTGAGTGAGTAATCAAGAGACATAGTGAAATACTCAGGGTTCCTAAGAACTGGATGTAGGCCAAAGAGTTGGGCCGAACCAGTATAATTCTTCGTGTATTGCTATTCTTCCCTACTCTTCATTCTTACTTTGTTCGATCACCATCAGAACAAAAGTTGCAAAAAAATTTCAGAATCCCTAATTCATCCCCCTTTTAGTGATTCAGCTCCACTTTGATTTGGTATCAGAGGAAGGTCTTCTCAAAAGAGCTTAACATCTCGAGAAGGATCCTTATGGAAGGTATTCTACCTGATGGAACGTCAATCAATAGACCACCTAGTTTTAGTGGAGAGCATTAGTCCTTCTGGAAGGCCAAATTCAGGGTGTTTGTCATAACTACTGAGTATGACTTATGGCAAGTGTTTGAAGTTGGAATTATCGTCCAACTATGCTTATAAATGGCCTAAGAGAGCCTAAGACAGTGGAAGACTATGATGACAATGACAAAAGAAACATCACTCTTAATAGTAAAGCGATTCTCATGCTTCAAAGTGCTTTGAGTCAACAAGAGTACTTTCGAATATGTACATTGCCTACTGTAAGAGAAATGTGGCTTCTACTGGAAGTAGCTCATGAAGGAACTACTGGAGTAAAAGAAAATAGAGTCAACACTCTCATGACTGAGTATGATCTTCTTCATATGAAGCTAGGAGAGTCTATCATTCATTTCCAATTAAGGTTCACTCATCTTATTAATCAGCTTACTGCATTGGGAAAAACATATGAACAACCAGTTCAAGTAAGGAAGATTCTCAATGTCCTTAGCAAAGAATGAGAAGCTAAGGTCACTGCCATTGAGGAAGCCCGTGGAGAATCAATGAGCTCAGTAGTAGCATTGTTTGGCAGTTTATCTGAATATGAAGGAAAGCTCAAATTCAGAAAAGAACTTGATGAGGTTGATAATAAGGGCAAAGGAGTTGCTCTTAAGGCAATCAAGGAGGCAAGAGAATCAGATGATGAGGATGAGGAAGATGAAGATGAAGAGATTAGTATGATGGTCTAAAGATTCAAGAAGTTCTACAAGAGAGACCAAGGTTTCAAGAAGGCTTATAAATGGAGCTATAGCTTCGAGTCCAAGAAACCAATCATTTGCTATGAATGTGAAAAACCAAGACATATCAGATCAAAATGCCCCCAGCTAAAGAATAAAGAAAAGGAAAAGAAGAGATTTGGAAAATCCAAAAAGAAAGCATATGTCTCGGCAATCTGGGGTAATAGCTCATCGGATGAGGATGAAGCTGAAGAAGAGGAAAAAACCAATTTTTGTTTGGTTGCTGCAGAAGAAGAGCAACACGATAAAGATAATGAAGTATATGATTCATTACCAACTTATGATGAACTGCTTGTTGAATATACTCTCGTTCAATCTGAATTTGAAAAATTAGCTGGTAAATATTTTGATTTGAAAAGAAAGAATATAACTCTTGAAATGCAAGTCAAAAACCTTTCTACTCCTGAAAATCTAATTTGTGATGACTGCATTGTTTTAGAAAAGAAGAATTCAAATCTCACAAAGGCATTTGAGAAGTTCATTAAAGGTAGTGAAATGCTCAATGTCATTTTGAAGCAATAAAAGTTTATAAATGATCAATCTAGAATTGGTTATAAGACTATATTTGATAAAAGAAAAGGGAAGAAGTTTGGAGAAAAGCTCTATATGAGTTATTTTCGAAAAAGCATTCATTCTTGAAATCCTTTTGCACACTGCAATTACTGTAATCGAAAAGGTCATTCAACATCTGCTTGTTTTCATAGAAAGGAAAATAAAAGCAAACCTGCTGGAAATTGTCAATGGTGCCTAAGGGATCCAACAAGATTCCTAAGACACATACTAACCAAAAAAGACCCAAGAAAAGATGGGTACTAAAGGCATGAAATTTTGTGAATTTCAGGTATATCTAAGAGCATTAAAGACCAAACAAATGGTAAATAGATAGTAGGTGCTCTAGACTCATGACGGAAGGTCATTCAAAGTTTGCTACAATCAAACCCAAGACTGCTGGCAAAGTCATTTTCGGTGGAAATTAATCTGGAAAAATCGCTAGAATTGGAGAGATTGGCCATGATAAGGGGTAGATGATCAATGATGTCTATCTAATAGAAGGACTCTGTCACAATCTCCTTAGAGTGAGCCAAAGCACCAATAAGGGTCCAGAACGAGAAAGGTATTTCCATTACAGGAATCCAAACTGATCATTGTGGAGAATTCGACAATCATGCATTCGAAGAATTCTGTGATACATTTAGGATCAACCACAATTTCTCAGCTCTATGGACTTCACAACAGAATGGTGTTGTGAAGAGGAAAAATCGAGTACTCACAAAAACGGCTGAAGCTATGCTGAATGAAAATAACATCTCATAAGTGTTCTGGGCCGATGAAATGAGTATAGCCTGTTACATCTCAAACAGAGCTTATCTTCGGAAGAAACTGAACAAGACTCCATATGAGCTGTACAAAGGAAGGAAACCAACATTGACTCATCTGCACATTTTCGGCTATAAATGCTTCATCCATAAAAAGGAAGAAAGATGGCATTTTTAGGCCAAGTTCCTCAATGATCTGCTAAAGAAGTTTGGGATGGATAATCGCAATGATGTTGACACACCTATGAGTGCTACTGCTTCTCTGGATACTGATGAAAATGGCAAGGATTTCAACATTACAAGATAGAGAGAAATAATGGGATCATTGCTCTATTTGTTTGCTAGCCGCCCAAACATCCAGTTTAGTGTAAGAATGTGTGCAACGTTCTAGTATGCTCCAAAAGAGTCTCATGTTGAAAATGTGAAGAGAATATTCAGATATCTTGTTGACACAAAGACTCTCTACTTATCGTTTCCCAAAGGACAACTAGAATATTTGGTGGAATACTCAGATTCTGACCATGCCAAATATAAGACGGATAGAAAGAGCACAAATGGTCAATGTTGATTCTTTGGAGGCTCACTTGTGTCATGATTCAACAAGAAGCAAACAAGTGTTGTTGTTTCCTCAACCGAAGATGAGTATGTAGTTGCCTCAAGTTGTTGTGACCAAGTCTTGTGGCTCAAACAACAATTATTGGATTTGGGAGTACATTTGAAGGAGATCCCGATATTATATGATAACACCAACACAATAAGCTTGGCCAAGAATCTTGTGCAACACTCTCGAACCAAGCATATTGTTGTTTGGCATCATTTCATAAGGGATCATGTTTAGGAAAGGAATATCAAAGTCATGTTCATACCTACTCATCTTCAGGTGGCTGACATTTTCACAAAGCCATTAGCAAAAGAGCAATTTAATTTTATTCGAAGGGAATTGGGAATAGTAAATCCCAATGAGTTGTAAGTTTTAATTTACATAAATTTTACATTTCATTGTTAGTTATGGTTTTGATGATTTTCTGATTACTAACTTGAGCATCGGAGTTTGTAGTTTGATTTTTGAAGGATGCTCAGAAAACTTGAGTTTTGCTGTCAAGAGTAGAATACTCAAGTATTGCAAGCAAAACTCGAGTATTATCGGGGCCATCAAAGACTGAAGAATTTAGAAGAAGTGAATACTCAAGTATGTAAGTGTAAAACTCGAGTATTCTAGCAGACAGAGAGCAATTCATTTCAGCAAGAGGCAAATACTCGAGTATGAGGAAGAACACTCAAGTATTGATCGTGGAAGTTCAAAGGTTCTCGGTATACCTTTGAAGTCCAGGTTAGTTATATTTTAACTATACTCGAGTTTGGAATAGAATACTCGAGTATGTGGTAGTTCAACTATATATATACGTGAAATCATTCTTTTGAAAACTTTCGTTCTAAACTCCAGTTTGCCCTAGAAACCTTCTTTGCTCTATGCTCTCCTTGTTCTTCCCTGTTTTGCCTTCTCATTGTCCTAAATCCTCTCCAAAATTTCTTCAATTGCACCGAAAAGACGAGTTCAAGAGCCTGAGGTCACTACCATATCATCAGGATCTTCTCAAGGTTTCCTTCCACAAGGCTCGGAGAAGAAGAAAAAGCCTGTTCCCAAGCGGTTTTCCTATCGAACATCCAAGAAAACTGCCAAGAGGTCCGTAACTTCCTCTTCCAAGGAAGATCCAACTCCTAAATTTCCTTCTCCAATCCCTCCTCAACGACCTAAGAGGATGAAATCTATTCTTGTTCATCGAGCTAAACGAGGAAATGACTTTCTTCTTCGTCTTGGTGTTTCCATCGAAGAAAAATCATCTACAAAGTCTCCAAAAAGGCCAAGAGCAAAAGGGTCCAAATCAACGAACCTTCTGAAACTCCTAACAAAAAGGATGTTGACCCAACGGCTGCAACTTGAAGAAAACTCCTCTTCTGAAGAATCTTTGCCCTCTCCTCCTCAATCTGATATTCCCATTAGAAATACTCCTCCTTTTGACCTTCCCTCTACATTATCTGAAATAAGCAAACATGGTTCACCTCCTGAGGATTTCAATACCGACAATGCAGGTATTTCTGTGGACTTTGTAGAAAAATTTAAGAAGACTTATTTCAAAAAGGATTTTTGTTCTCTAGTCTCTGTAGATCTAAAGAAAATTAAAAAAGAATGTGGCATGGATCTGTTCCCCTGGCTGAACCCTTATATTTCATATCTGTCAATAAAGCCCCATTTTCTCCAACCATTATCAAAATCTTTTACTACAACATGACCAAAGAAAATTTAAAAGATTCTGAAGACAATGTAGTGGAAGAATGTCTTTCAACTTTTATAAGGGGTGACAAAGTAACCATTTCTGCTTCCATTTTAAATTCCATTCCTCAAATCAAAAATCCCCCTCTTGCTCCCAAGATTAGCTATTCTAATATTAAGATGTTCAAAATCCTGAGGCCTGGTGTTCCTATTGCTCATGACCAGGTTGAAAAATTATCTTTCACTCCCATGGAAATGTCCCCTGAATACCGTGTCTTATGGTACATCTTTTCCAGGAACTTTCTACAAAAGGGAGGCAATTACACCTATTTCTCCCAAAAAGATTACCCTCTATTCGTTGCATTCATTCACAAGGTGCCTAATAATCTCGGGGAATGGCTTTTTCAAGAAATTTCCCATTTCTGCTTTTCCTCTCAATCGGTATCCTATATAGCATTTGCTTGCCTCTTGTCAGTGATTTTATTTCACAACAAGATCTGGCACATCTCCTCTGCTTACACCCTCAAATGGGCAATTAATTTTGGAAGGACTCAATTGAACTTCATGAAAATAGCACTTGAGGAAGGAATAGCTTCAGACAAAAAGCCTTCATCTAAGAAAGCTATAGCTCCTTCTTCATCATCTGCTGATCCTTCTGGTCCAACTAATCTAGATGCCAAGATTCAGGAAATGGTCGACAAGGCTGTTTCTGACATGTCTAAGAAAATTCAATCTGAAGTAGGGCAAATTGTTGCTAGTCTTCAACAACCCCAGACTCACATTGCCAATGAACAGACTGTTTTGAAGATTCATCTGAAGCATCAGGATGACAAGATGGATCAGATCCTGAAACTTCTTTCTTCCTCTCGCTTTGGTCCCTCTTCCTGATTGTTCATGCTTTTTTCCTCCCAAGTTTTGAAGATGACAAAAGGGGAGATAGTTAACCAGAACCAGAAATCTAGTTTAGGAGATAGTTGTAGCTTAGAAATTAGTCATGTGTAGAAGTGTTTGGAGTATTTGAAGCTTTTTTGTAAATCTTTTGGACTAATTATATCTCCTGACTAAGTTTTCTTGCTGTATTTCATTTTCTGTTTATGTTATTAACAAGCATCAACCTTGTGTTGTACTGATCTTATCATATGAATGAAGTGCTTATATTATTAACTATATGGGATGTTTTGGGTATTGAATTTATGCTTTGCATCTAAATGAAAACCATGATTACTAAATATCATTACTGGAGTATTAAGACTTTCAAAGGTTTTGTCAAAAACATGAAGAGAATATAATCTACAGAACCTTTGCTCAGAACACTTTTTCAAAGTATAAAATTTTCAAAGTGTTTTTCGAAATCTGGAAAGATTCTGGTTTACAAGTGTTGTTATCATCAAAAAGGGGGAGAATGTTAATTCTCTGTGGGTTTTGATGATAACAATCAATTGTAAGACCAAGATTGAAGAGTTGTCTTAAGAAAGTAAAAGCTTGCTAATTGAGACAATACTTGAGTATGAGTAACAATACTCTGAGTATTGAATTTTCAAGGAAAAGCTCAATGCGAATGACAAAAGGCAATACCGCAGTATCCTAGTGGATACTCGAGTATTGAACCTTACAGAGAGTATCACAAGTTTTCCATCAGAGCATACTCGAGTATTGGTATGCATACTCGAGTATAGGCCAACGAGACTCTTCAATGTTTTATAAAAGAAATGAAAACTTTAGTTTGGAAAACTCCAATTTCGAAAACTCAAGTTTTGGAATATGAAAAGTTCAGTTTTCAATTTGGCTCCAAATTCAAATATTTTCACTTGTAAATGAAAACTCGAATATTACATTTACATACTCGAGTATTGGGCTAAAGAAAAATGACTTAAACGGTTATTACACATACAAACTTCAGTTTTGGAAACTCCAGTTTCACACTAGCTAAAGTTCTCTCTGAGTTTCAAACTAAGAACCCATACTCGAGTATGGTGTTGAATACTTGAGTATCGAGTTATACAGAGAACAACTTAAGTTTTTAATCTTCCAATACTGTGTATTACATGAATACTCCAGTTTTGATGTTTTGGGCAAAAACTCTTTAAGAGTCCAAAACTCAAGTATTAGTCAAATACTCGAGTATTGGCTTAAGCTCAAACTGAAGCTCGAAAGCACAGACCGCGAGTTTCGTTTCTGGAAGGAGTATTGGTTTGAATACTCAAGTATGGACTTAAGTGCATAGTGACATACTCGAGTATTGTTGCACAAACTCGACTATGGGCCGTGTCAGTTGAAATTTTGAATTTCCAAAATCTGTGTAATGTTTGTTATTTGATCTAAATGATTTTCGATATTAACCATCAACATTACCAGATATGTTTAATGAGTTTTCTAATGTATCTCAACAAGATTACAAATGGTTTAAGCAGATTTTCAATGCTGACTTCACCAAAGCAAAAGAATTGTCAGAGCATTAAATGAGGAGCCACCTAACTTGCTATATTTTTGTCTAATAAGCTCTGCACAATGGAAAAAGGAAAAAGAGACATTCACCTACTTAAAATCCTAACACTCAAGCGGCTATAAACTCATGGGACTCAGCACTTATCCTTCCAACACAAAATGAACAAAATGAAGAGAGAGAAGTGATTAAGATGCTTGTAACAGACAGAAACCTTCTCCAACGGTCATATGAATGCTTGCAACGGTCATTAAACTTACTCTAAGTATAAATAGAGCAGCATTCAATTCTCTTTAAACAACTATTGTTCATTTATTCTTATGTTTTCTGTACAGAGTATCAGGAGATACTATCTGAGCTTTAGTATTCATCTTATCTACTCTTTTAAGAGAGCTCATTACTTATATTCATTCATTATAAAGAATCTCAAGTCGGGGGACTTGGAGATTTGGGAGTCTTTGATTACAACTTGTAGGGGGGAGCAAGTTCTAGTGAGAGAATTGCTTCAGAGTTACTGAGTGAGTAATCAAGAGACATAGTGAAATACTCAGGGTTCCTGAGAACTAGACGTAGGCCAAAGAGTTGGGCCAAACCAGTACAATTCTTCGTGTATTTCTATTCTTCCTTGCTCTTCATTCTTACTCTGTTCGATCACCATCAGAACAGAAGTTGCGAAAAATTTCAGAATCCCCAATTTACCCCCTCTTGGTGATTCAGCTCCACTTTCATATAATAGCCATAATCAAATATCATCTACCAGTATCAATTTTTTTAATATTAAATGTTATCATTTAAATTGAAATTGTCACTTAAATTATAAAATAATCTAAAAACAGCTCAAATTAAGGTTTTTCTTTAAAAATTGTTAATATTTTGTAGCGGTCTTAGAACCACTACAAATTATGATATAAATCATTAGTGGAATATTTACAATTTCACCTAAGGTTTGTAGTTGTTTTTAAAGAGCTACAATATTGGATGAAATTTGAAAAAAAGTGCAACACTCCATTGCTTTGTACCCAGAACAAAGTAGCATCATCCTAAACTCAATTTAATGCATTATTTAATAAAGAATTTAAATCATTGGGCTATGTTTGATCCTGGAAATGAAAGCCCTTTTTAATAAGAGTTCAAAATAATATTATAGTTCAAATGTGCCTTTCTAAAATATTTAAAATATTTAAAAACATTTTATCAATGATTCAAAATTAAAAATGCGTCATACTTGAAACCTTGTTAGGTTTTATCAGAGTATTTCCTTATTTCTCCAATTAACTTAATGCTCTGCTAAATCATTCACCATGTTTTGGGGCTTGTTATATGCATGCCCATCCCTACAACAATAGTAAGCAACATGTGTGTGTGTGTGTGTGTGAATCATGTCTACTTCGACATGATCATATGTATCTAATTAAATATACATCCCAGTAGCCACATTTGTCTATCTCAAAATATTGTTTAAGTTCAAATATTAACTAAGTCAAAAAGGAATATATAAAGAAGGTGAAACAAAATAAAATCAGCTGCACTATTAGTTCCACCACCTTCTAGGCCTTAAGCGATAATTGCACCCTTGCCTCTTCCTCCTTGCTTACTAGATTGGCCATGTCCTGAATTTATGGAAGGTTCTGAGATTCAAATGAATGAATCCCAGAGTAATAGGCTAATCTCAAATTCTAGCATAATCAATATATGTAAATCAACCAAAACAGAGTAGTCCACATAGCATATAAAATAAACAGATTTCATATGACAAGTATTATATTCCATATGCAGCTTGTAATACAAGTGATTAAGATTTAGCTCTTCTAGACCTACCCACAATTACTTGTCCTTTTATATTCTTATAACTAGGGATGTATACCAATTGGGAATTATTTAATTAGATACTATATATATGGAATAAATATCATCTCAGCCATTTAAGTTTTCAATTTATCCAAAGAAACCTTTACTTTAAAGGTTAAGCACAATTAACAACTTATGTTCTTATTTTAAAATTTATCAAAAATTTAGCCTTCAACTTCTACAGGAATTTGAAAAATTCATAACTTGGTCCATACAACTTCGAATTGAGTGATACCAATTCCCACTTAAAGGTTGACAAGTCTATTTGCATAAATTAAAGTCACCAAGTCCATTTATGGCTAATAAAATTCCAAAATTTTGAAAACATAAACATTGTCTAGATTTCAATCCAGAAATGTGACTTATTTTCAAAAATTCATAATTCCTTCAATACTTATTCAAATTATGTGGGTGTCCTATCAAATTAAAGATTAATATGTGAACTTTATTTCTGGAAAATATGATGGAAAATGGACATTAAATAGCCAGTAAAAATCCCACATGAAACATGATTGCCCAATATGGAAACATAAACTTACCGGTTTTCATAGTCCAACTTCAAAAATTCATATATGGAGTTATAGGCATTCAAATTAGGTGATTCAAAAACTTATTAACTCCTTATTAAGCCTTACTTCTAGGAAAATTAGTTTCAGCATTTTATCATATGCCATTCATTCTCAGATTTCAAAAATGTAACCACTGTCCAGAAAATGTTCTAGCACAGTAACCCATTTTCCAAAATTCATAAATGTTTATATACTCATTAAATTTGACCAATAAACTATCAAATAAAAGTTCTATGTGTATACTAAATATCTGGAAAATTTCAAAATTTTTAAAGTTTTTTTACTTAGTCAAAAAGTCAACATCATATGACTGTCTCCATAATGATACTAAAATGTTTCTAGATTCATATCCCAACTTTCAAAAATCATAACTGAAGTTATAGAGCTCTGTTTTAGGTGATCCAAAGTTCATTTTAAAGCTTAAGGAGAGTGTTATCTTCTATAAAATTTTTAGAGAATAACTCAACATTTAACCTCTGAAAACAACTCGAAAATGATAGTATATTTTTAGACTAAAATCTAGTGGTAAGAAAAACAACTTGCATGCTCATTTTATGGTTCAAAACTTTTGGAACTTAGACCTTAGGTGCATATAATAAACATGAAAGACTCAACGACTTGTTTACAGATCCAAAGAAAATCAAATACCTTCTCAGATTCGACATGCAAGCTCTTACAAATTCAAAGATGATCAGAAACTAGATCAAAACCAACATGCATGGACTCAAACGTTGATATGAGCTATTTCTCTCTCTAACCATAAGGTTGAATCATTAAAAGCTCCTTAATCTGTAGCAAATCCCTAGAAACAAGATAGGAATGTGTTTAGAGAACTCACCTGAGCTCATAATCAGTGTTGCATGGGTGGTTGGATAATCCCTTTCTCTGCTGATCTCGAACTCTCTATCTTTAGCATCTCTTCGTCTCGGTCTCTCAGCTTTTTGACTCACTCTTGGTCTATTCTCTTAACCGAATGGGTGGAATGAAGGAATGAGGACTAGAACGGTTTTATGGAGAACTGAAAATGGAGAGTTGAGAGAGTATGGGTGAGTGTATGTGTGGCGCAAGAACCAAAAAGGAGTGAATTTGTAAATATTAGGTTGAGAGGAATGAAATGAGATGGGAAATGAAAGTGTAAATGAGTGTGTGTTTATGTGAGACAGATGATTCATTGGTTAAGAGAGAAATACAAAAATGTTATGCATGTGGATTGGGCTTGTGTGTTGGGTTGGGCCCAAATGATATGAATGAGAATAAAAAATGGTGGGAAGTATACTATCCAAATTGATTCTACACACACACAAGCACGTGGCTAGAGAAGAATAAGGAAATGTGTTGGCTGAATTGTTTTTCAAAAAATACAAATCATTTTATCCTTGGGTCCCATAAACAAGCTTCCAATATTAGCTTATGCATTATTTGGTTTCCTTGCATCCAATTTAAATTTGATAATCCCTTCAATTATGGACTTGGTTACCAAATAAATTCCTAAAATATCCTTAATTCCATTTAATGGTTTTTCTTCCTCAATTAAATTCTTTAGGCCATACAATATTATTTCAAATATACTTAGGCTAAAAATTATTCCTTAGCTATTTGTCCTTAATTTAGAGAAAAAAATGTCTTTAATTCCAAATATTAACTTTAAAATTCATTAAGGCCAATTTTCCATAATTTATCCCATATTATAATTGAAAGTCCCGGCTAAACCTAACAGGGGGTGAATTGGGTGAAGATAAAAAACTTGTTAGCTTTGAAAATCTTTTTGCAATTCAATGAAATCAGTTTGTAAGACAGTAAAGAGTTATAAAAATGTTGACAATCATTCAAACATATATGCTAGAAATAAAAGAGATTAAGGAAGAGAATTGCAAACTCAGATTTATACCGGTTCAGTCCAATCCTTGACCTACGTTCAGTCCTCAAGCTCCACTTGAGATTTCCACTATCTCCTTGTTTAAACAAACACAAGAGAAAAGCCTTTATAACCTCACAAGTTTAGCTAGGCACTTGTGCAGCCTTTACAATCTCTCTTAGAGACTCTCCCTTACAACCAGTAGGGATACATTCAATTTCCCACTCAAGGTCACCCAACCTTGAGTATCTCTCAGAAAAATAGAATGTTTTACAATGTGTCTTCTCTCTAAGAAGTAAATGGATAATGACCAAAGTGCATTACAAATCATTTCACTCTCTAAATGATAAACTAAGAAAACACCGAAAAACAAAGAGTGTTGAGATTCAGAATTTGAGATTATGACAATGCAATATTTTTCCCACTCTTTGTGCTTTTTGAATCTGGCTCTATTCATAGATGAAGATGATCTAAACGTTGGAGAATATGACTATTGTAAATAGAGACGTTGAGAATGTAGCAGTTGGGAAAAACTAGCCGTTAGAAACTTTTTGACTTGATAGCTCAACATATTGATCTTCATGAAATCCTTCGTTTGATCATCTAAAACATGTTCACAAATAATATAAATGATGTTAAGAAGTGTTATAAATCATTTGGATAAGAATTTGGATGATCTTGATCAAAATCGTGATTTTTGAAACTTTGATTTTTCTGAAATGACGGTGTATACTCGAGTATTGACTTGGATACTCGAGTATTGAGCTTGTTTCATTACTCCAGATTCGTCTCTGTCTGTCCGATACTCGAGTATTGACTTACATACTCGAGTAGTGAAGATCTTCTAACGTTCATTGCTCTCTGTCTAAGCTATACTCAAGTATTCAAGTTGTTCTGGCCCTTGGTTGCTTTCTGACTTGATATAGCTTCATATTTGGCAAACCAATTATCCCCATATAGATTTTTGAGTTTTCTTTCCAATGCAAAAAGATTCAGCTCCAAACTCATTGTGATTTGTCCGTTATAATCCGATCAAAAAAGATTTATTCTTTACCAGGTTTTTGCAATGTCTTAAACAATCAGTCAACTTTCGAAGACCATATCTCTCTGGTCTGATCTTCATTTTTGTTGAACCAAGTTTTGATGAAAATCCTTATGAGTCTTTTTCCATGTGCCACCGATTTTAGCTCATTCTGATTTATAGATTGTGAGTTACACTCAAAACATTGAAGCTTGGTCTGATGTGTGGTGTGAATATTTGATCCTACTTTAGAAATTCAAAGCTCTCTCATCTGATCTTCTTTGAGCTTGAAACTTTGTCAAGATGATGCATTGGATGTGTTGTTTCATAAAAATTTGGTTTCATCTCAATCTGATGTTTGGTTTAGGAGATATCATCGAATTACTAGACCTCGCCCAAAGTTGAACGTGAAACAAAAGTGAACAGAGTTGCTGTAAGTACTGGATACTCAAGTATTGTATTGGATACTCGAGTATTGTCGGGTCTAGACGCACCAAAGAAGCTAAAAACACCTAATACTCAAGTATTTAAGTTCCATATTTGAGTATTAACTCCCATACTCGAATATTTTCATCCAGAAGCAAATTACTGCAATAAGTTTGTTGTAACTCTGGATTGAACCATTCCAACTTCCTCTTGATCATGGAGACTTTTATAATCAATCTTGGAACTTGTATAATGACATTTTCATCAAGTTCTTCCTTTTTCCATCTTCCATCTTGATCAATTTTCATCATTCAACTTTAGCTCATCATTCTCTACTCCTTCTACATTCTTCAATATTTCCTCTTCTACTTGAACTTATCATTTTCTTCTTCTTTCTAAAATCTCATCTCTTGATTATTCCCCATAATTATATTTGAATTGATCTTAAATATTGATATTCCCATTCTATTTTGCAAGATCTTTTTTTTTCTTTTCTTCACTTGATCATCCTTCACAACTCTATGATAACTTCTTTGATGACCTTCTTCTTGATCATTCTTCATGATTCAACTCTTTCTTTATGAAATCTCTTATCTTCTTCTTGATTGACCTCTACAATTCAACTTGTATTAATCTACATTAAGTACAACAGTTAGTCAATATAGGAGATAACTATATTACTCAATCTTTTTGCTATTAAGAATGACATCTATATAAGACATCATCAAAACTAATTATATCTAACAATAATTTAATTTTCAAATTTCAAATTTTGGGATGTTACAAAAGGAGGCAAAAAGTTTTAAAGAATTGGCGGCAAATAATTGCTACAAATTTTATTACAAATATTTGACACCATTTTTTAAATTTAATCCAATTCTATGGCAGTTTGAAAACTGCTACAAACTTTTGTCATGTATTTAGTAGCGGTTAAGTAACTGCTACAACATTGGCACTTTTATTTTGTAGTAGTTATTGAACTGTTATAAATTGTTAACACAATATACATCATCCTAGTCTTATCTTGTTGCAATGACATCAAACCGCTACAATAACAAAAGCAATTTATTTACATGAGTAGCAGTTTTTATAAACTCCACAAATTTATTTGCAATGATACATTTTGATGAGATTTTATTAACAGCTATTAATGTCATTTGAAGCAGTTAAAACTAATATACATACTTAATTTTTATTGCTACAATTTTTTTTTTTTTGTAGTGTGGGAAAATGGTAGAATATCATGTAAGATATAATTATGGTTTAATTATATTTATACTATATTTGGATTCATTTAGACTTGTTATCATTTTTATTATTTTAAGACTTTGATTAGGTAGTTATTATATTATTATTACTATAAGTTGTTTAAGGATTCTCATTTTAATGGTAGACTTTCTTATTGAAATTCAAATTACACTTTTATTCTCCCACTTTCTCTTCTTTGCTACTTCTCCTCTCTCAATTTCCTCTCTTCTCTTCCCCTAGGAAGCAGCTGACGATGTCGGTGAAGAGGTAGGGGTGAAGGTCACCAAGCTAGATGAGAGGCTTCTTGATGGAGGAGCGCCAATCAGGGAAGAGAAGAATAGGAAAGCGAGCAGGAGGAGGAGATCGACGTGAGTGGAGAGGATGGCGGGGAAATCTGGGCGTGAAAGTGGGCAGCAGAGGAAAGGGATTTTGGAGGGAAGGATGATCGACAAAGCTGCAAAGGTGGAGAAAATTTGGATTTTGGAGGTGGAGAAGGAAAATGGCCGGGGAAAAGGGTTTTCTCTATGTGAGTAATATGTTGGTAGGAGTTTGCAAACTTGAAAAACTTAAACTCCTCCCCATTCTTCTCTCTATCCTTTCCCTTTTTCAGCAGATCTTTTGGGGCTTTCCAAGTTCAAATGGTATTTTTTTTAAAAAATTATTTTCTCTTTCCATCACAATTAATGGGAATAATGAAACATCTTTTTTTTTTTTGGATCTTCAGTGAAATGTCTTATTTGCAATGAACAACTTAAGTATTTTATATAAATTTATTCCAACTAGATTAATTAATGAATGCATTCAAGATTACGTGGAGGGGACATTTCAAAATAATCATTGGTACTATAAATGTAATTAATTTTAAATCATTCAAATTCAAACCATTTGATGACTCAAACAAGCAAACAAAATCACCTTGCCCATAGAGGCAAACTTTTCACAAAATCACAAGGTCACAGAATTTGGCTTCACATTATTTATATATTACCATAAATATAGTAGATGCCTCAAGAAACTAACTCTCATTTTGTGCATACACAAGGACAGGATACATAAAATTACACGCAGTAGCAGCAGCTAAGATTGATACTTCAGCAAAAAGAACCATAACTTTGAAGATTATCAAGCAAGTGGGATTGGAGATGGAGGAACTGGAATATCTTTCAGCCCTTCCAACATCAATATCACATTCTTCGTTGAAGGACGTAGAGACAAGTCTTCTTGGACACACCATAACGCCACCTTCACCATTCTTTCCAATGTCCTCCATTCCACATCTTCATCTAATTCTACCAATTTGTTCAATTCTCCTCTCACAAAGCAATTATAAACCCAACTTGAAAGCATTATTTCCTCTTCTGAAGCCACTTTCACATCTATATTCCTTCTACAACATATTATCTCCAATAACACCACGCCGTAGCTGAAGATGTCAACTTTTATGGATGTTGATGCATCCTTCTGGCGTTCCGGCGCCACATATCCACTTGATGATTCATTGTTACTTTTGGTTTCTGAATGTTCTCGTATTGATAGTCTTGCAAATCCAAAATCTGATATTTTTGCTGTCCACATTTCATCCAAAAGAATGTCACAAGACATGATATTGCAGTGGACAATATAGACTTCACATTCTTCGTGTAGATATAAGACTCCCCTTGCTACATCCAATGCAATTTTGACTCTCTGTTTCCAAGATAGATGCATCTCAGGCTTGAACAAAAAATATGCTAGAGACCCATTGCTCATATATTCGTAAACAAGAAGCTTTCTGGAACCATCAATGCAATAACCAATGAGTTGAACCAGATTTCTATGATGAGTTCGAGCGATTGCTGTGATTTCTGCTTGAAATTCTCTTTCTCCTTCATCCACAACTTCATCGTTTAGTTTCTTCACAGCAATCCTTATGTTGCTTCCACGAATTGTCCCCTTGTAAACTACTCCAAAAGATCCTCTACCGATCTCTTCTGAGAAGTTTCCTGTTGCATTCGCCAATTCATTAAAGGCAAATGTTCGTAAACTATAATCCTCAGCGAACCCCAAATTTTCACTATTGGCAGAGAGCTTTTTGTATAAATTGACTTTTCGCATGTAGATGATGAAAATAGATACTAAAAAGCCTAAGCAAACGAATGAAATTGAACTAAGAGTGATGGCCAGAGTCAGAATCAGATTTTTTTTGTCTTCAACAAGAACCTCTGGCTTCTTTGGTTTTGAAGGAATGATAATTGGTGAAGGCAACTTGAAGAGGGCTGTGGTTGATATACTTTGATTAATCCTGCCAAACATAAGCGGAAGCCTATACTTGTTGCAGTTACCATCTCCATGTAACGCTGCCCCACAATCACAGTCTTCCATGCAAGACTTGCCACAAGCTTCCACTTCCAATGGTATGACCAAATAAGGATGAAGGCCCCACTGCATATGTTGCAATGGGTTACTAACATTGTATAGCATCCCTGGACCACTGGTGATACAGTCATTTTTTATCATCCGTTCACAAACCAAGAACATGTTTTTGTTTTTGTTGCCATTGATTGGCCTAAATCCAGGATAACACTTACATTCACCTTTACCAGAGACGTTGGAGCAATAACTATTCATGCCACAGAAGCCATTCACTTGACACTAATCAGAAATAGCCTGCCACACAATAATTTGGCTAGTGAAGCCAGTATTATTATTCTTCTCAAATGTGTGAACATACAATCTTAAAATACCATCCAAATCCAATGTTGCACGGTAGATTATTAAGTTTGTGTTCCTTCCAAGATGGTTGCTACTTTTCGCAATAACCTTAATGGGATTCCCACTATAACTGCCTAGCCAAAGAAAGCCCGTAAGATTGAGAGTAAGCTGTGAGCATGAGCAAGAAACTGAGAAGTATTTGGGTCCCAGTAAGCGTCACTTTCTCTTTCATGGCTCACAGGGCAGGCAAGAAGTTTTCCAGTCCGCATTTCGAGAATAAAATGTCCATTTGCAGAGATCAAATGTTGTCCCTTAGATAAATTCTGACCTCCAAGTATGGTGTCTGTGGGGTGATCAAAGGTTTGCCAGATGACACTAAGGCTTTTATTATAAAGCACAAAATTTCCAGAATCAAGCATAGAAACTGAATCTGCAGGTTCAGACGCATTGGCAATGACTGCTTGTACTTCCATCTGTTTCTCGTTTCTTAGCACAAGTTGACCGTCTTTGGTTAATTCGATTACCGAATCAGAGGAAGTAGATAGATTCGTGAAGTTAGCTGTCCAAACGGTTGTTCCTTCAGGTTCACCCATCAACCATATTCCAACAGCAAAACCATCATCATGTGGATAAAAGCCAAAGGAAAAAAGACGAGAAGGTGACACCCATGAAGAAGAATTCATTTTTGGGGAGAGAGAAGAACCCAAATTTATGATGTTGGAATCATTTTTTTGAGCTCTAACTTCGTTTACAGATAGAACTGCAAATAGTAAGAATAGCGTTATGAGGGCCATGGATATGGCATGGTGCGAGAAGGGAGTGGAGGGAGAGAAAATTGATGGAGAGAAACTCCGAACAAACGAAGGAAGTTAAATTGGCTCTGGGAAAAAATTGATTTGCAGTAAAATATTTTAATAAGGAGCAAGGGAAAAAAAAGGAAAGACACCAAAATAAACTATGGGAATGAGTTAAGACTTTTGACTTGCTTTAATCATTGATCGCACTTCAGTCCCGACAAACTTATTTAGTGGCATTTGAAGTTTTTAAAAGTCACCCATTTTCGTGTAAATTTCCATTAAAGACGATGTGTAGACAGTGGATGCCTGGATGGTGACTAGCGGGAGAGTCCCACGGAGAAAAAAAGAAAGAAAAATGTGGAATTTGTATTTTGCAAGTACTATAAAATATGATGATTAAATAATTGATTTTAGGCATGATTTTTTTATAAAAATCTTAAAAAATATTTATAAATATAAAAAATTAAAATTAAAATTATTAAAAAATACATAAAATTGCATTAAAAATATAAAAATGATTAAAAATCAATAAAATTCAATAAAAAGTTTTGAAATAAAGAAAACTTGTATATGATAAAAATATAGAATGACAATCATAAAGAGTTTACATTGAGAAAGTAAAATATAAGTAATAATGTTACGAACAATAAATACTAAAAAATAATCTAAAAAGCAGCAGCATGATCATCATCGTCGTCAGCAGGATGGGCATCATCACCAGGATGGTCATCACCCTAGGAGCCAGCCAAGTACCCTTGTCTTGAGTTAAGGACTGGAGTACAAGCTGCATCTGCCCCATCATGTCTTGTGTCTATTGTAGGTCTTGTATTTGCTGCTGCATCCTCTCTTCTTGCGCTTGCAAACGAGCATCTTGGTTGCTAATGTGAGATGCTTGCTCCTGCACCAACACCTTCATCTTCTTAAGCTCATCTGAAAAAAGAACCAACATTAGGGATTGAGTTTTATTTTTAGTTCATTTAAAAGGACGAGTGAATGAAAACGTAACAATAAGAGCAAATATATTACGTTTACCTAGATCAACACTTTCACTGCTAGATGAGGAGCGCTTCGTAGGCTTCAATCGACTCGTAGAGGCACCCATTCTGAAGAGTCTGCCTTTCTTAGCAAATCCTCTTGAAGCTTGAATGAATATACTCTTGTTATCAGACTGAGAGGATGTTGGGTCGGCCTCACTCTAGGAGTCTCTCTCCTGCGTCAGCTTCTAATAGGTTTCCTACAAGAAAAAAAAAATACATCACAAATAATGCATGTGAAATGAAATAAATGTGTTGGTACCTGAAACAAATAACAAAAGTAATAAATGTCTCATCGCAAATTGTTGCGACTTGGCGTTGATCCAGCGGCACCCAGTACCATCGAAAGACTCCTGGGAATGGGTCCGCTCAAAGGTAGCCTAGTCAACTGATTCTACAGGAACTTCCCTAGACACTGCCTGCAAACACAAATGATGACCGCTAGTTAATTACTTCAAAGTACAAAATATTGAATATTGAAATAGTAAAATAATAGTACTCACAATTTTTCGTCGATGCTCACTGTATAAGATGGAGCCACTAGTATATGATGGTCCATCCAAATGGGCCCTATTTGATTTATTTTTCTCATTTTTCTCTTTAAATTTGGGATCGGTGGCCCATCTTTGAAGTAATTGTTGTACAGTCTCAGGTTGAATCCAATTAGTCATGTCAAGACTATGTCTCAATTTATAAAACCTATCAGACAACCACTTGCTTCCCTTGTGATTGTAAGCTTTTTTCAAATTTTCTCGATGCTCAGGCAACCACCTAAAGTGATGTTGAAATCAATTATGAACAATTAGTGCTCCAAAATATAAAAGTACTTAATCAACTTGCATTTGCAAAAAAAATTAATAATCGTAATTTACAAAACTTACCGAGAACTCCTCGAACAAAGCTTCACGATATTCCTTAGGAATCTCTTTCTAATAGGCTCAAGGATGATTGAAATTACAAAATATTTGGGACGACACAAAATCTGTGACCTGATTATAAGGCTCGATTTTGGATACAAAGGAAATGACGTAAATATTAGCATACAATCTAAAGGTAAAAAAATCATAACATTATTAGTAACTATACATGACTTACGCTAGGTAGCCAAGAGGACGAACCCATAGCAGCCCTGTCTTAGGATCAACATTTCCCCACACCGGTGTGGCTGAAGTGAAAGACTCGGTTGAACCCAAAAGGGGGGTGAATTGGGTGAAGATAAAAACTTGGAATTTTTGAAAATCTTTTCACAATTCGATAAATTCAGTTTGTATGATAGTAGAGAATTATAAAGCTATAAACAATCATTCAAACATATATGCTAGAAATAAAAGAGATTAAGGAAGAAAATGTGTAAACTCATATTTATACTGGTACGTCTAATCCTTGGCCTACGTCTAGTCCTCAAGCTCCACTTGAGATTTTCAATCCACTATCCTCTTGTTTATCTAGGCACAAGAGAAGCCTCTTACAAACCCACAAGTTTACCCAGGCACTTGTGAAGCCAAATCTCTCACCGAGATCCTCCCCCTTACAACCAGTAAGGATACATTTAATTTCCCACTCAAGATCACCTAATCTTGAGTAACTCTCAAATAGAGTGTTTTACAATGTATCTTCTCTCTAAGAAGTAAATGGATAATCACTGAAGTGCATTACAAATCATTTCACTCTTCCTATGATAAACTATGAAAGCATGAAAAACAAAGTGATATTCAGAATTTGAGCATTATGACAGTGTAATCTCTTTTCCCTTAGTTTGTGTGTTTTGAATGAGGCTCTATTTATAGATGAAGATGATCTGAACGTTTGAGAATATGACCATTGTAAATAGAACCGTTTGAGAATGTAGCAATTGGAAATATAATCGTTAGAACTTCGTTTTTTGAGCCAACTGTAACATCAGCATTTTCTTTAACCTTGATCTTCAGTTTGATGGCCTTTGATCATCTAAAACATGTACACAAATGATATAAATGATGTTAAGAAGTGTTACAAATCATTTGGGTAATCATCTAGATGTTCTTGATATAAAAAGGTGATTTTCGACGCATTGATTTTTCTAAAGCAGAGGTGTAAACTCGAGTATTGGGCTTGTTACATTACTCCAGATTCCTCTGTCTGATCAAAACTCAAGTTTTGATTTACAAACTCGAGTATTGAAGATCCTCTGATGTTTGTTGCTCTATGTTTGAGCTAAACTCGAGTTTTCATGTGTAAACTCGAGTTTTCAAGTTGTTCTTGACTTTGGTTGGTCTCTCACTTGATATAGGTCCATATTTGGAAAACCACTTATCTCCATATAGCTCTTTGAGTCTTATTTCCAATGCATTAAGAATCAACTACAAACTCATTGTAATTTGTCTGTTATGATCCGATGAATGAGGGTTGTTCTTAATGAGCGTTTTTGCATCGTCTTGAACTGACAGTCAACTTTCGAAGATCATATCTCTCTGGTCTGATTTTCATTTTAGTTGGATTAAGTCTTGATGGAAATCCTTATGAGTCTTTGATAAATCCCAATTTTCATATATTTTATCCCACCTCATTCATTTATTTTAGGGACTATTTTAGGCTAATTTGGAATTATTAGATAATATTTTGATTTTAGCCTATTTTAGGAAATAATGTAAATCTGAATTAATCATGAGATTATTGGGCTTAAATTAATATTTTGATCATTATCTTGTGACTTAATAATATTTTTAAATATATGATATCATGATTTTATTATATTTCTGCCAATAAAAAAATATATTAAAATATCCTATAGTGCAGAATTTTTCAGGGAAGCTAAAAGGAAATCCAACGGTGGAATTTTATTGGGCTCATTAAATCTTATTAGGCTCAAGTTGGTACCCAAAAGCTCCAATTTTCTTCCCTTTTAATTGACCTAGCTAGCCCCACAAGAGGTTTATGCTCTCTTTGAGAGCTAACAGCCGCCACACACTCAGAAGAATCATGCTGAAAGAAGCCGCAAGATCATCACGCCGCGAGACGGATAGTAGATGCGAGAGGTAGAGGCTACACAAAGAATTGATCAATTCTTCATCCTCTTTCCATTCTCATACATAGCACCCACTAATATCCATTAATTCATCTCTTTCCATTCACACACACGGGACCCACTCACGTCAACACCATCATCCAATTCCTTTCATTCACCATTCACCCATCAAGTCATCTTCATTCAATCATGTTCATGCTGCGTTGCGTGGAGGAGTTTAAAGAGGATATTTTCATGGCAGCGTGAATCATTTAGGAGGCAGCTTGGGAAAAGCATGTAGGAAGCTAAGGCCTAAGGTTATACACTTGAAGACCACAAGGGAGTGTATTTCTTTTTATCTTTTTAATTTAAACTTTAGATTATTTAGTTTTAAAGGATTTCGAGTTGTATTAATTGAGAACAATCTAGTTTTAGATTGTAAACTTATTTCTTTTGGATTAGACTGTTAATTTGAAGTTTTATGCTTATTGCTGGACTCTTGTTTGCAACCTTTGGACTGTCAATTAAATTAATAATTGAGGTTTCATTATTAATTTGATTTATCATCTTAATTGTTTAATTGGCTTGATAAATTATCTGGTTGTTCAATTAAATAATTGTAAACAAGATTTCCAAAATTATTTTTTGATTGGTTTTTAATGGGTTTAATTAGCCACTGCTTATTTTCATTATGAGTGGAATATGTGTTATTGAGCTAGAGGGTTTCCCATGTTCAATTCAGTAATTAAATTCATTAACCTCCTTTTGGTCTAATTAATTGATTTAGGCTAAGAAAATTAACTCTGTGCAATTCCTAAGTTGTCCCCTTCATCATCATAACTGAATTAAACCTTTATTATTTGATTTGCTTTTAGTTAATATTCCTCTTAGGATTTTAATTATTCTTTTATAAGAAAACCCCCCCCCCCAAAAAAATTGCATTCAAATTCATATAGATTAGTTTCATTTTCATTTAGGTTTTAAAGTCATTTTCATCTTGCATTTAGTTAGTTTCATTTCATTGTAATTTTTATCACCTAAATTCAACTTAAAGGAAACCCACAACTTGCTCCTTGGGAGAATGACCCAGTTTGACCCTATATTGCATAATTAATTAGGACCTAGTTTAATTGATTGCTTTAGCGACAAAAGTAGTTCATCAATTTTCATATGCCACCAATTTCAGTTCATTTCGATGTGAAGATTGTGAGTTACACTCAAAACATTGAAGCTTGGTCTGCTGTGTAGCGTGAATTCCTGTTCCAACTTTCAAAATTTACTGCTCTTTCATCTGAACTTCTTTGGGCTTGAAAATTTTTCAAAATGACGCATTAGATGTCTAGTTTAATCCAAAATTGGTTTCACCTCAATCCAATCTTTGGTTTAGGAGATATCATCAAATTACTAGAACTCGCCCAAAGCTGAACGTGAAACAGAGGTGAACAAAGCTGCTGATCAGTGCTAGAAACTCAAGTTTTGTTGGGTCTAGAGACGCCAGAGATACTAAAGACACCCCAAACTCGAGTCATTAAGCTCTATACTCGAGTTTTGACCCTCAAACTCTAGTTTTCTCGCTTTCCAGAGGCAAATTACTGCAGTAAGCTTGTAAACTCAAGTGTTCTCATCCAGAACTTGATATTTGCTTGTTCTAACTCTGAATTGAACTTCTCTAGCTTCCATTTGATTGTGAAGACTTATAATATCAATCTAAGACCTTGAATATTAATTTTCTCATTCTATTTGACAAGATCTTCTCTTTCTTTCTTCTCTTCACTTGGTCATTCTCCACAACTCTATTCTTTCTTTCTTCTCTTTTCTTGAACATTCTTCACATTTATATTTGAGTTGATCTTGAATATTAAAATTCTCATTCTATTCATTAACTTCTTCCATCTTTTATCATCTTCCATCTTGATCATTCTTCGTAATGGACTCATTATTTTCTTCAAATTCTTCAATATTTCCTCTTCTTCTTGAACTTAACATTTTCTTCAATTTTTTCTTTTTGAAATCTCTTAACTCCTTCTTGTTCTATAATTCAACTTCTTCTTTCTTTTCTTCTCTTGATCATTCGTGATCACTTGACTCTTCTTTGATTCAATTTCTTTCTCTCATTCAATACTTCTTTTATTGATCTTCTTCTTGATCATTCTTCATAGATGAACTTCACATCTTTGATTCTACATTAAATTCAAGAATTAATCAATGGAGAAAATAAATATAGTATACAAACTTTTTGCTCTTACTAATGGCATCTATATATAAGACATCATCAACACTAATCATATCTAACATGAGGAACTAGCTTCCCCAATCTAGCTTCAAGGAGACGTAGTGTACTAAAGGAAGAAATGTGACGTATTGCAAAACTTTAGTACATAGTTGCTTAAATAAACTAATGTAAATTAATCAGAAATCATAAAGTATACCTGCTCTGCCCCTTCATATGGATAAGGGGGATCGAAAGGCATACCTATACTACTCATAACAAAGTCGGTAGTGGGCAATGAAGATGACATATGTAATGACAGTAGCTCTGGGGAAGAGCTAAGCCCTCTGCCTAAAGACGGGACAAAAATGGCAACACCCTACCACTTCTGATAGGACGAGATCGACCTCTACCACCACTACAACCACTGCCTGAACACCCTCTTGAACGATCTATCTATGAACACTAACAAACATTATGTCAAAATATATAAAAGATGGTATTAATATGGCACTATCAAAGTAACGGATTATCTAGTACACTAGATAGTTATAAACAAAGAACTAACACAAGTCAAATGGAGATTCCATTTCTTCAACCTCTCCTTACACGCATTCCTCTGGAGTCTCATAATCATCGAATTCAAACTCACTATTAGAGTAATTCTCTTCCTCCTCATCGTCTGATTCTCATCGACAATATGGATAAGAATCAATTCTAACTCCGCATTAGAATCAAAAAGATTGTTTGGTACATCGTCCTCAGCAACAATTACAGGCTGTATGTGTTCCACATCAGCTTGGAATAGTTCAATCATATAGTCATTTGATTTTGACTCTCTCGATTTTGGTATAATATTGCGTGTTTTGGTTCTAATAATTCCTTTCCACCCTTGGCAAGATGTGGGGTATAATGTATAATAAACTTGTTCCACTTGTTGAGCAAGTATGAATGGTTCATAACCAACCGTATACCTCTTTGACCACTGGACCTCAAAATTTCCATATTTATCAACTTTTGTCTCACGAGGAGAGTTATCAAACCACTTACATTTAAACAGAGTCACAGACTTGTCCCACTGATAATCCATCTAAATTATGTCAATTAACTTCCCAAAGTAGTCGCCCTTAACTCCATCAACCAAGCCACCACGACAACATATGTCGTAATTGCAACTTAGTGTATTTTTATTTGCTTCTACAGTTGCAAAAAGATACCTATTGATTACATATTTCTGACACCATGTAACAACTATTTCAGTTCCGCAAGATAAACTCCACGCAACATCATGGGGAGCTGATTGATTTTGCACGAAGTAGGATTCTAACCATTGAGGAAACTCAGCAATCTTGAATTGTTCAAGTTCGGAATCCGACATCAACGGATTTGTGGATTGCACCCAATTGGAGAAAAAACTGTAACATAAAAATGTAATTAATACTTTAATACTTACCATAACAGTAAAAATACAGGAAATCTTATGTTAAGTACGGGGCGACCTCTTCATAGTTGTTTAGAATATACCACTCCACCACTCGCTTGTCTCTTCTTTCCAGAGTTGACCTCAACCTTTTTCCCACGACTTGACCTGGAAAATTAAATATAGATATTTGATCGCTTGTATTACCACCATTATCATTGCGAGCTACCCCTCTCCATCTTGATATAATTTCAAAGGGATAATAGCATGATGTAAATTTTGCAGCCTCTTCGACTAAATGCACTTCAGCGATAGATCCTTCAACATACCTTTAATTTTTGATCTTGTACTTGAGAGTGCGTAAAACCTATAATGGACAATCACAGGGTATTTATAACTTTAGCACTATGTGGGTCAATTAATAACAGTGCGAAAGAGTGTGTGTGTGTGTGTGTGTGTGTGTGTGTGTAACCTCTCAAATGGATACATCTACTTATATTGTTGTGGACCTCCGACCCTTACCTCATAGGCCAGGTGAACAAGTAAATACTCCATTGAGTCGAATAAGGTAGGATGAGACACCATCTCTAACTTCTATAGCCTCACTGACATGCTCTCCTCCAGCTGCCATAACTTGTCAACATTAAGCTTAGAAACACAAATTTCTATAAAGAACATGGAAAATTCTATCAGAATACTTCATATATGCTTTGGTCGTGCTTTGAAGGCCCACGACAACAATCTCTGGAAAAAATGTGAAAATCATGACTTTCATATTGGATAACTTTGCCTCAGGCATGTTGACACATCTTAACATGTTTGATGCATAACTGTCAGGGAGTTTCAGATCTTTAACCCATTGCAACAATCCTAAATTATGCTCTTTGTTGAATGTATATTGCGTTCTAGGTTTGGAAGTCTGTCCCGTGGCATCCACCACCAAATGCAAATCAAGCCTTCTACAAATCACTTTTATGTCCTGTCTTGCGTAGAATGTGTTCTTCATCTTGCCCTTAGTGTCCATCATGGTGTACAGAATATTGCAAAACATATTCCTCTCAATATGCATGACATCGAGATTGTTGTTAGATATGATTAGTTTTGATGATGTCTTATATATGCCATTAGAAAAGAGCAAAAAGATTGAGTAATATGTTTATCTTCTTCATTGACTAATTCTTGGATTGAATTTAGAATTCAAAGTGTAAAGCTCAATCATGAAAGGAGGAGAAGAGGAGACATTGAAGAAGAAAGAGCTTATTGGATAGAACATCCTCATTCAAAGTTCAGTTCAGATATATTTATGAAGTATGTTCAAGAGATATAAGAAGAAATATTGAAGATCTTGCAGAAAAATGATGAGCTGAAGATCAGTTATGAAGAATGATCAAAAGATGGGAAAACAAAGAAAAGACACATGAAATTCTGGAAGAAGTTCAGTACAGGTTTGGCTCTATGGATATTGAAGAATGAAGAAGACGTAGAGAATGATGAGCCAAAGTTGAATGATGAAAATTAATCAAGATGGAACTTGGAAAAAGGAATAATTTGCTGAAGATATCATTATCTATGTTCCAAGATTGATTATAGAAGTGTCCACAATCAAATGGATGTTGGAGAGGGTCAATTCAGAGTTGAAAACAACAAAAATTAGGTTCTGGAAGAGAATACTCGAGTTTCCAGATCAAAACTCGAGTATACAAGCTTAATGCAAAAATTGGCTTCTGGGTGAGAAAACTGTGGTTTTGAAAACTGAAGTTTGGAAAACTGAGGTTTGGGAGTCAACTCGAGTTACCAAGTCAAAATTTGGGCTATGAAGGTCAAAACTCGAGTATGGGAGTCAATACTCGATTATAGAACTTAAATATTCAAGTATCGGGAGTTTTCAGCTTCTCTGACACTTCTAGACTCGACAAAACTCGAGTTTCCAAATGAAAACTCGAGTTTCCAATGTTCTTCAGCAACTCTATTCACCTCTGCTTCATTTCAGCTTTGGGCGAGGTCTAGTAAATCGATGATATCTCCTGAACCAGACATCGGATTAAGGTGAAATCAAATTTAGCTGAAACTAGACATCCAATGCGTCATCTTGACAAAGTTTCAAGTTCAAAGAATATCAGATCAGAGAGCTTTGAATTTCTAAAATTGGATCAAAAATTCACACCGCACATCAGACCAAGCTTCAGTGTTTTGTATAACTCATAATCTACAGATCAGAATAAGTTGAAATCGGTGGCATTGGAAAGAAGACTCATAAGGCTTTCCATCAATACTTGATTCAACAAAAATGAAGATCAGAACAGAGAGATACAGTCTTCGAAAGTTGACTGACTGATGAGAAAGTTGCAAAAACGCTAGATAAAGAACTATCTTCATTCATTGGATCATAATAGATGAAATCCAACGATCTTTGAACTGAATCTTATTGCATTAGAATGAAGATACAAGGAGCTATATGGGGATGATTGGTTTGCTAATTTAGAAGCTTTATCAAGTCAGAGAGCAACCAAAGTGCTGAACAAGTCAAAAACTCGAGTTTACGAATGAATACTCGAGTATCGGGCCTACAGAGACGAATCTGAAGTTATAAAATAAGCTCAATACTGCAGTATTGAGGTCAATACTCGAGTTTACTGCGAAGCATCAGAAAAATCAAAATGACGAAAATTCTGAATCTGATCCAGATCAACCAGAAGTTTACCCAAATGATTCATAACATTTATTATCATCATTTACATCATTTGTGGACATGTTTCAGATGATCAAATGAAGGATTCCATGAAATTCAAGATGTTGACCTTTCAAGTCCCAAAAAGAAAATAACGGCTATATTTTTCCATCTGCTGAACTCTCAACGTCCATATTCTCAACGGCTCTATTCTCAACGGTTAAAAGACCTTCATCTATAAATAGAGCTAGATTCAAAACACAAAAAGGCGGAGGAGTGAGCTTACACAAACATAATGCTGAAATTCTGAATTCTCTTCTCACTCTGTTTTTCAAGCTTTCTTGGCTTATCTTTTAGAGAGTGAATTCAATTGTAATGAGCTTAAGTGTTTATCATAATTACTTCTTAGAGAGAAGATAAATTGTAAATCATATTTTCCATGAGAGGTACTCGAGGTTGGGTGACCTTGAGTTGATAATTTGATTGTAACCTTACGGGTCGTAAGGGGGAGTCTCTGTGAGAGATTGAGAAGGTTGCACAAGTACCTTGTCAAACTTGTGGGGTGTAAAGGCTTGTCTCTTATGCCTGATTAAACAAGGAGAGTGTAAAGGCTTGTCTCTTATGCCTGGTTAAACAAGGAGAACAGTGGAAATCTCAAGTGGAGCTTGAGGACTGGACGTAGGTCAAGGTTGGACCGAACTAGTATAAATCTGAGTTTGCAATTCTCTTCCCTTAACTCTTTACTTTCAGCATACATGTTTGAATGATTGTTTACAGATTTATAACTATTTAATATCATTCAAACTGTTTATATCGATTTGCGAAAAGATTTTCAAAGATACATAGTTTTTATCTTCACCCAATTCACCCCCTCTTGGGTTCAGCCGTGTATTACAATTGTGTCTTAACAAATGATCTTTCCAATATGTTTGTTCCCAAAAGATGCTCTGTTTCATCCAATGATGATCAATGTCATATCCCTCACTTTTGTTGAATGTAACCCCCTCTTCAACACTTGCAACGTGCCTGACCCTGCCCCATATTTCTTAACCACTTAATCGATGAGGTTGATTTTCCCATTCAATCGCATTCCACGTGAAGTCTTTTCTATTTCTCCTAAGCGAATGATTAGGGGGCAGGAATCGCTAGTGCCTATCAAACCAACAGACCTTGCGATTGTGTTGCAAGCTAAAACCTATGTTTTGCTCAAGACAAACTAGGCATGTAAGCTTCCCTAACATGTGCCAACCACTCAACATCCCACATGCAAGGAAATCATTTATCATCCACATTAAGGCCGCCCATATGATGAAATCCTGCCTCAATGATACATCATATGTAAGAACTCATTCACTCCATAACATCTTCAACTCGTCTATCAAAGGCCTAAGATACACATCTATATTCTTTTTGGGTTGGATGGCCCAAGGATTAACGCGTTAAAGAACAAAAAATATCTTCTCATGCACATAGAAAGTGGGAGGTTGTACAGAGTCACAATCACTGGCCAACAGGAATACTTCCTGCCCGTCTGGTTTAAAGAAGCGAACCCATCCGAACATAAACCAAGATGGACATTACAGGGATCCAACGTAAACAAGGGATTTGCCTCGTCAAATTTAAGCCAAGCTTCGGCATCAGATGGATGCATCACAAATTTTTCATCCCTACGATGCTCGCGCTACCATCTCATGTGAGCAGCTATTTGTTTTGATCAGTACAATCTCTAAAGCATGGGCACGAGGGGAAAGTACCACATCTTGTTGAATGCTTGACGGGTCGTTTTCCTTTCATTATTGGCAACTTTGTATCTATCATGTTCACAGAATTTGCAACTGGTTAACTCAGTATCATCTTTGCAATACAACATACATCCTTTGGGGCAGCAATTGATTTTTTCATAACTAAGCCCAAGCTCTTTAACCTTTCTTTTTGCTTGGTAGAAATCCTTCGGCAAATTATTGTCTTTCGGAACAACCTTACTCATGATCTGCATCATTTCGTTGTAATTCCTCTCACTCATATGGTGATCAGTCTTCAAGCTTAGTATTGCTAGGGTAGCCAATAGCGATGAGTATTCACTACTCTTAATGTGTTTGCAACCTTCCCATAACAGTCATTACGCATCTTGAAGCATTTTATAGAACCTATCGGCTTTCGGATTAGGATCCTCTCCCATGTAACATGGTTGGTTAAGCATACCGGTCTCCTCTTCCATGTATGATGGTTCACCATGAGTAAATGGATCAAAATATTAGCCAATCGACAGTCCCACGGCATCCATCACCAACTGTTTGTATTAATTAAGGTTGCCTCGATGACTACTACTCCTATAATATCCACTCGGTGTCTGTTAGACTTCACCATGATATTCCCAGCATTCATAAACTTCCATAAATCCCTTTTTACACAAATGGATTTTGACCGTGCTCTAATCTTGAAATTTTAAAAAGTTGCATTTGACACAAGGACAACTAATGTATCTACTTGAATTAGCTGAATGCGCCAAAGCAAATTGAATGAACTCTTCCAGACCATCCAGGAATGCTCGAGTTAGTACTCTTTTCTCAGCTAGATGATTGTACATCCAACTCCTATCACGATGGCCGTCCATACTTCTACAACCCAACCCTACACAAATATATAGAGTGGGGAGATACCCTAGTCCACAAAACAACATGACTTAAATATAAGTGGCCAATGCAACTAGCCACTTATGCCAACAAATTGCAACTTAATCATGAAAGTGAGAAACAAATACAATGATTGAACTAAAAAAATATTCCAGCAAACAATTAGAGAATGAGAATAGTACACCAAAAGATGGGGACAGATCCATAAGATTTTTTAAAGAAAATTTTATGAGGGTCATATTAAAGGCTAATGCAATTTTATAACATAGCATAGAATGAATTTGAAGTTTTCTAATATATATGGGGCAAATCCATGTGATTATTTAAGACAATAATATATAAGACTTAATCAAATTTACCTAATATACAAAATCAACTTTATCTTTTGTATTTATAAATACATTTTAAACTAAAAATTAATTATAATTTATATTTTAAAATTATCCGTGTTTATTATATAACTTATTAAGGATAGTTCAAATTACAAGTTTGTTGATAATATACACTTTGTTGATAATTGGATTTAGTTTTGAATATAAGATCTTGATCCACTTTATCTCGAAAACTTATAATAAATAAATTGGCACAAGTTTATGTTTAATAAATAATCACTTTCTAAATATATTATTATGTAATTAGCCAAATATATCTAAAAAAATTATATTACGTTTTATTTATAAAAAAGATCAATTATATGAATGAAGAAAAATTTATAACAAATCAATTATAGAAGGTTGCAAAACTTACGTTTCAATTGAAACCTGTGTCACTCTATCAAATGTATGTAATCCTTGTATAAGCAGCATATTTATGCCTCAAATTATAAGATCACATTTTTTTCGAGGGGGAAAAAAACTCGAGCTCGGCAGATATGAATTGGAAGGTTGAACAATCATTAAATAGAATTCAAGTTAATCTATACCTTCTAGTTTTTTTTTTTTTTTTGGGTTCTTTTTTCTTCCTAGCCTGAAATATACCTTTAAGGTTGGACAATCACTAAATATGATTGTGAATCTCTTGCATATTAGTTACATGGTTTATGGGATGTCAGCAGTATATATTGTATTGTCACTGCTAGCTTGTTAGATTTTTTTTTCATTTTTATTTAGGAATTCCATATTATCATTTTATTGAGAAGTATTGCAATAAAGTTTCCTAAAATTGTACCAGATTCTGACATTAGCATTTTCAAAAAAAAAAAAAGGGGGGGCGGGGACGAAATATCATGGGGAAAAAAATATTAGGGCGGTTCACTTTTCTAGCAATGGCAAAAATATCAGATTATGACATCTCCATACTAAATAGGAGTACAATGTTATCTGCCTTCTCTACTTGATTTTCTTCTCCTTGGTTTTTTTTTTTTAAATAAATAATATGACATTGCTCGTCGTTCTAGTCACAGAAATACAATTCATTATTTCAAATCTAGATCAACCCATTGTTTAAATTTTGAAATAAATAAATTTACCGTCCAAAAACTAAACAAACGAAACAATTGTATAAACAATAAGTAAAATGAATTTGAGGCACAAACAGTCACATGAACGGTTGAAGAAAATAGAAGAGGAAAATTGGGAGCACGGACATACCTGGTGAAGAAGAAAAAGATCGATGCAAGGGATGACGGTGGGAGTGAGAGGGAATATGGTGCGCACTGGCTAAAGGCGTGGAGGAGGAAGGAAGAACGAAATCACTGCTCGGGCTCGGGAGAGGAAGTAAGAATGAAACGATTGGGGGGGGGGGGAATTAAATGTCCATCGCAAACTCCCATATTTCCATCACAAATCTTGCGATGGAAATCATACTTCCATTGGGGCCTGCGACGAAAATCATTTCCGTCGCGGGACATTTAGGGCTTGCGACGGGAGGGTCATTCCATTGCAGGCCCCACTTGGGCCCTGCGAAGGAATGTGACTCTGTTACACGCCCTAATTGGGGCGTACGACAGAACCCTTGTTCCGTCGTAGGCCCCCAACTGGGGCTTGCTACGGATATAATTTCTATCGCAGGTGCTAGTGGGGCTTGCGACAGAAAGCCTATTCTGTCGCAGGCTTGGTGGGGCTTTGTGATTGACACTTTTTTCCGTCGTAAAACGGTGGAGATTTCTCCGCTATTTCGCGATGGAATGTCATTTTCGTCTCAAAATCCCCTGTTTTTGCAACGAAAATGTTTTTTTGTCACAAATTTTAAGACTTTTGCAACAGAATTGAATTTCCATCGCAAAAATCCCAAATTTTGTGACAAAATTGCAATTCCGTCACAAATATTCAAAAATTTGTGACGAAAAACATTCCGTTGCAAATTTGCCCATTTCTAGTAGTGTTGAATGGTTTTTCCATATATTTTTATATTTTAATTTATTTATAAAAGGCTCTTTTGTGCTTTTTAGTATTTTTTTTATTTTTTATGTTATTTTTATTGTTGTTTATTTTGTGTTTACGGGTTTATTTAAATTTTTTTTATTAATTTTTAAAAATTTATTTATTTAGATAAATCAAAATTGTATTTGTTTAATTGAATTTATATTTATTTTTTATTTAATTATCAAATTTTTTTATTTTAAATTTTTTTATTCTTTTTTATTTCGTTATTTCAAATATTTTGTGTCTTTATTTTATTTTTATTACTTGTTTAATTAATTTCGGTTTATAGATTGGCATAATTTATTTATTCTTAAGTAGTTTGTAACACCTAATTTAGATTGACTTTAGTCATTAACCATTTATTAATTTGTATAAATGCTTCTGTAAAAATATTTTTGGCGGATTGTTAGCTACACATTAACCCAAAATAAAAGAAAATGGGATACCTTTGAGTCTTTGATACAAGAAAAGTCAGGGTCATCTTATCATTCCTGGTAAGAAAAGATTGTTCCCACAATATAATGCATTTTGGATATGGATATCCAAAATGAATAAAGTTTTCCCTTCTTAATTAGTAAAGAAGATGTTAGTTAGAATTTTCTCAAAAAAGAAAAGATGTTAGATAAAGAAGGAACACGGACAGGGATGAGTCAAATGTGGATGACTTTGACATTTGGATGCAAATTCTTTTTTATATATGATTCATTAGCAAGCCGAAGGTTTGAAGATTACAAAAGTCTAATATTAGACTATATTCACTTATCTCAGTACATTCTGCCACACTCAAGATTAACTAAGTAAATACATTCAATATGTTGTAATGAAATGACTATAAATTCCTAATTCATCTCTTGAGTCAATCATACTAAATAATCAGCACATCTTAATGCTTTGCTGTAAGTATGAATAATTTATAGATTCCCATGTAAAGGATAAGTGATCTTACCTCCCATATTTCATCTCTCGTAGGATGACCCTGCCCACAATAAAGTAATAACCAATGAATAGCATACAACGAATTAGTGTGAAGCATAACCTTCTTAAAACCCTATTCTTTACAGAGTATAAGGCCCCTGTAGATAGCATGAATTTTCATAGCAGTTGAGGTAGTATGCCCTAACTTAATTTTGAATCCACATATGGCCAGTTTCATTGATGATCTCTGATCACTCCTCCATAAGTTGCCTGCCACTATTCCTATATGATCCATCCAAATCTACTGGTACATAACCTAAATCCAAGGATAAATCGAGACCATACACTTGTGTCGTTCTACTGGGAGGTGAATATCAAGGTTCTTGGTAAGCAATCTTTTAACCAGTTTTTTTACTAAAAGAAGATTAATAAGTTGATCAATTGTTTATTAAATTGTTCAAATATATAATATTATTTAGGACCATACTTACATCAAATTCCTTATATCGATTACATCAAGTTTCTTCAATCACATATGATGATGTGTCATTTTTTTTTATATGGTTTATAGTTAAATGATTATATCTCAAAAACATGATATATATGGTCACATTGATTGGAGAACATGATACAAGAAACTTAACGCAAATATTTTTCTATTATTTAATTGTGGAGACAATCATAGAAACACAAGCAATAGGAGGCTGAATTTGAATGACACGAACCTACTCGATCCAGGATACTGTGTCATCGGGTCGTGTAATGAACACACCAAGCAATCCGTTGAGAACGACAATAATTCGTTCAACCACTTTCGAGCCGATCTAATTGGGAATTTCATGTGGTTCCCCTTGCATTTCAAGACCTGGAAAGACCAAAAAAAAAAAAAAAATGCTCACAAAACCGAGAATACTTGGAAAGATGTTGGGAAGGTAATTAAATTTAAATGATTAAATATCAATTATTTTCAATACATATTATTATTTAGGAGTAGATTAAGAAATACTATAATTGATAAAAAAATAACTTCAAAATTTTTAAGGTTTTTAAATATTGCACTACTATAAAAAGTAGATTTAATGGCGCACATTAACGTTCATTGTTTGAAAACATAAGTAAAAAAAGGAGGCGGTAACTGTTAGTTCTCTATGTGTTTTAATGATAATAAACAATTGTAAATTTAAACTGAAGTTTGTCTTAAGTAAGTTGAAAAAATTACTATCAAAGGCAAACTCAAGTTTTGCAAACAAAACTCGAGTTTTGACTTAACAGAGAATAGCCATGTTTTAATGATCAAAGGCAAAACTGCAGTTTCCGTGTGGAAACTCGAGTTTTAACCTTACAGAGTGTTAGTTCTCAAGGTTTTGATGATAACAAGACTTAAGTATTTAAGATTTTGAATCAGGATTAATTATGTGCAACAAAGCATACTCGAGTAAGGACAAAATATACTCAAGTACATTTGATTTATTATGTCTATGTAAGTATTTCAAGTAATGATACTTGAGTAAGGATAAATCATACTCAAGTATGAAGTGAATGTTCAGTTATCAAATGATGTTCTGATATAATACTCGAGTACAGGTAGAATCATACCTGAGTATGGTTATTGTCCGGAATTATTTGCTCACGGGTTAAGACTTACTCGAGTAGGATAAATGAATACCGAGTATATCTTACTAACATTTTATTTGAGTGATTTCTTTCAGTGAAGACAGATACTACTTGAGTATGTGAAAGTGAATACTCAAGTAATATTAATCAACAAGCACCTGAGAAGAACTTCTGCATTGTTACTAGAGTACTCTTGGTGGCCTACTCGAGTACTACATATATCAATTATCGCAAATCATCTTTGTAACAGAAGTCTTCAGCTGGTTATTTAATTGCTTCTATACATCTCATACAATGTTATTGTTCTTGCCTCTTAAGTAAATTGTAGTCGAATAAAAATTATTAACTTTGAATAGCTGTGAAGCATTTTCTTGCACAGAACAGGGGTGCCGATAAAAAGATTCTGAAAATATTGCCCATACTAGCAAAAGTAACCGAACGATATATTTAAGAATATCTTCTGGCAAGGACCACCTGAATAGCAGTCTGGAAAAGAGAAGCACAATGAAGTGGACTCCACTATGGCAAATGGAAGGAGCGGAAATTTGAATATTCAATGGACACCTATTCGAATCTTCTCAACGGTCATCATTCTCCATTCTATATAAAGAGAAGCTTTCAATTGAAGATGATATGAACAATCAGTCATTGAAACATACTGCCTTCAACTTGCATTCATTTTTGGTTTGTTTCACTCTTAGAAATATTGAACTTCAATGATTATCATTATTTACTCTTAGAGAGAGTATTTCTGATTTGTTGAAATCATTTGTTTGTAAAAATCTCAAGTCGGGGGACTTGGAGATTGGGTGTACGACTACAAATTGTAAGGGGGAGTGAGTCCTATTGAGAAAGGATCCTCCTAAGTTACAGAGTGTGTAGTTGTACTTTGTTTGAGTGTACAACTACAAATTGTAAGGGGAAGTGAGTCCTATTGAGAGAGGATCCTCCTGAGTTACAGAGTGTGTAGTTGTACTTTGTTTGAGTGTACTATTACAACTTGTAAAGGGGAGTGAGTCCTAAGAGAGAGAGGATCGTTCTGAGTTACAGAGTGTGTAATTGTACCTTGTGAGAGTTAGTGAAAAACCCAGAGTGTCTGGGGACTGGACGTAGGTCAAGGAGTTGGACCAAACTAGTATAAATTCTCTGTGTCATTTCCTCTTGATTCTCCTTACTACCTTCTATTCTTTGCGTGCGAAAAGAATTTTCGAAATCACCTATTCACCCCCTCTCTTGGTGATATTCCACCTTCACAGAGAGCATTCCAAGTTTTTTCATCAGGACAAACTCGAGTTTAGGTCATACAGAGACTCTTCAATAATTTCTAAAGAAATGCAAAACTCCAGTTTTCATTTGGAAACTTAAGCTTTGATCATACCAAGAGTCATCCAAGTTTCTGACTTTTGGAAACTTTAGTTTTAAAGGGAAACTCCGATCTCTAGTTTTTCTAAGTTTTTTCCAAGTTTTGGGAAAACTTGAGTTTCAATTTGGAAACTCAAGTTTTGGCTGAATAGACAGCTTTCATGCTTTAACATCTTAAGACTCACGTTTTGAATTAAAACCTCAACTTTTTCACTTCACTCCAATTTTCAAATATTTTCATGTTTTAAATGGAAACTTGAGTTTAGTTTTGGAAACTCGAGTTTTGGCCAAGCACAGAGAATACTATTTTTTTGATGTATTCAAAACTCCAGTTTTAGAAACTTCAGTCTTGAAATAACACGGATCTCTCTAAGTTTCAATTTTTAAATGGAAACTTGAGTTTTTGTTTGAAAACTCGAGCTGTGGTCATACAGAGAGCATCGATGTTTTTCAATAATTTCAAAACTCCAGTGTTGGTTATGATTAGTTTTGATGATACCCTATATAGATGCCTTTAGCAAGAGCATTAGCAAAAAGGATTTGTTCATATGGAGAATGATCAAGAAAAGAGAAGAAAGAAATAAGAACTTGCGTATTATAATGGGACTATCAACTTTCAAGTTCTTATATATGATATTGGAAGTCTCTACGATCAAATGGAAGCTGGAATGACTCAATTTGGAGTTAAAATGAGCGAAATCGAGTTTCCAGGAAAATATGCATGAGAACTAGAGTTCTCACTTAAGAACTAGAGTTCTTAGGGAAAAACTAGAGTTCATTTTTGAGAACTCAAGTTCAGAACTCGAGTTCTCACTTAAAAACTTGAGTTCGTGATTATTCAACCCACTCTGTTCACCTCTGTTTCACGTTCAGCCTAGGCGACCTCTGGTAATTCGACAATATCTCCCAAACCAGAGATCGTATTAAGGTGAAACCAATTTTGGATGAAACTAGACATCCAATGCGTCATCTTGACAAAATTTCAAGTCCAAAGAAGATTAGATGAGAGGGCTATGAATTTAGGAAGTTTCAACTTCTGTCACCGTCACACAGCAGAGCGAGGTTTGGTAATTTGAGCATATCTCATAAAATACAAATCGTAATGAGCTGAAATTGGTGGCATATGAAACTAAACTCATATACCTTTCCAAAAACATAAAGATCACAGAAAACAAAGATCAAATGAGAGAGATATGAGTTTTGGAAGTTTAGAGTCTGTTCAGGATTATGCAAAAACGTTGGTTCAAGAACAACTTTTATTAATCTGATCATAGTCGTCAACATACAATAAGTTTGGAGCTAATTCTTGTTGCATTGGAAAGAATACTTGAATAGCTTTATGAGCATGGGTGGTTTGTCAAATTTGAAGCTATATCAAAGACGTTACGCCTACTGGAATCTCCAATGTTCTCAAGTTCTTATGTTTGTCTTTGTCTCAAAGAACTTATGTTTTCAGCCTCATTCAAAATGACAAAATTGATTTGATATTTTAAAACTCAAGTTCTGAGAAGTTTAATAGATCAGTTCTCAATCTGTCAAATTGAAAATTTGAGTTCTTGATAGTAGAACTCGAGTTCGCGGCCTTTGCATCGCACAAATCTTTCAAAAATCAGAAAGGGTTATGAGAACTAGAGTTCTCGGGTAATGAACTAGAGTTTGGAACTAGAGTTCTTGTTTGAAAACTCTAGTTCTTCCTTTTATCATTGAACAAAGTCCTCAAGAACTAGAGTTCTTGGTATAAGAACTCGAGTTCGCGAGTTGTGTCTCACTAGAATTCTTCGAACAACAAAAGAGAGTTTGAGAACTAGAGTTCATTAGTCAAGAACTAGAGTTCTTCATTATTGAAGATTCAAGAACTAGAGTTCTTGGTCTAAGAACTCGAGTTCGCGAAATTAGCTCATTCAAAATTCTTCAAGGAACTCAAGAACTAGAGTTCTTGAACAAGAACTAGATTTCATAACTAGAGTTCTTGTAAGAGAACTAGAGTTCTTCATTTTGGAAAACAACTGGGTCTCTTTCGAAATCACAAGAACTAGAGTTCTTATTCAAGAACTAGAGTTCTTGAGAAAGAACTAGAGTTCTTCACTTTGGAAAACATCTGGGTTTCTTTCGAAAGACTAAGAACTAGAGTTCTTATTTAAGAACTAGAGTTCATGACTAGAGTTCCTATTTAAAAACTTGAGTTCCTTCATAAATCAGTCTGTGCGCAAAACAAAGAACTAGAGTTCTTTACCTAAGAACTAGAGTTCCTGCGAACAGAAATCGCGAATCGCAGACTGTAACCTTCCAAATGATCTAATCTTTACCTGATACTTTCCAGAATCATTAATAATCATTTATAAGATGCTTTTAACCTATTTGCTAGTGATTTCAGGCATTAAGATGAAGTATTAACCAAAAAGCATCATAAAGCAATTTTGTGTCAGAGACTTGAAATGAGACTGCAGAAACTAAGCACCATCACAGCAACCAATCTCTGAGCAAACAAAAGTCATTTTTGTTATTCCCATTCCTATGACTAACTTGGCAAATCAACGGATAATCAACGAAGCTGAGTAGGATATGAAACTGATGAATCCAACAAAGTACTTGACGAAATAAGTAACGACAAGTCTAACGACTATATTTCAACGGCTACTTCCAATAGATATCCAACGATCATATTCTAATGGAAGAATGCTTAACAGTCAAATGCTCTTCATCAACTATAAAAGAAGCTTCATTTAAAATAGAAGGAGAGATGAGAGACATGAGATTACAGCTGCATTGTCAAAATGCCTACTCTGACATTCATAGCACTTACTCTCCGAATATCTCAATGATTGTATAATTACCTTAGAGAGTGAGATTATTTGTCATATACTTCAGTGTTTATCTTATCCACTTCGAAGAAAGAAGATTTATTGTAATCATTCTATTTGAGAGTTACTCAAGATTGGGTAATCTTGAGTGGGAACTGATTATATCCTTACAGTGTGTGAGGAGGAGTATCTCAGTTAGAGATTTGGCTTCACAAGTGCCTAGGTAAACTTGTGGGTTGTAAAGGCTTCTCTTGTGCCCGAATTAAACAAGAAGATAGTGGATTGAAATCTCAAGTAGAGCTTGGGGACTGGACGTAGGTCAAGTATTCGGCCGAACCAGGATAAATTATAGTTTGTATATTCTCTTCCCTAAACTCTTATCTTCCTAGTATATATACTTGAATGTCTTACAAGTGTTCTATAAATTATTATTTTCATACGAATTGATTTCAATAAATTGTGAAAAGATTTTCAAAGTTATCAAACGTTTTTTTTTCAGACACCCAATTCACCCCCCTCTTGGGTGACAGTCAGGCCTAACATCCAGTTTTGAGGTTTTGAACATATATTTATTAAAAGTCTAAAACTCGAGTTTTGTATGAAAACTCGAGTTTGGTCTCTAGCTAAAATGTGTTCCAAAACTCAAATCGCGACTTTTCTCTCTGAAAAGAGGAAACTTGAGTTTATATATGAAAACTCAAGTTTTGGTACACAAACTCGAGTTTGCATCGTAGCTTTTAAAAATTCAAATCAAACGAATCTATGAAACCTTTCTTGTTTGATCTTGATGCTTCCTAATATTATTCATCAATTTCACTAGATATGTTTAACATGTTTGCTAGTGAATTTCAGTTGTTTTATAGATGATTTAAGAAGATTAAAGGTATTGTTTTAACACAAGCAAAAAGCATGTCAAAGCATTAAAGGTGCTACTTCAACACAGCCAGCTTGTGGTGATTTCTATACTTAACTAGTATTGAATTTTTATTTGAATAATCTTGATCTACCGTAGCAAACAATATATGTGTGTGTATAATATTATTTTCGATTAAAAATCAATATTAGGAAATTCGAGACTTTTGGGAAATTGAAAATAAATTAATTGCACTAGACATACATAATGGCTGTAGAGCGATTTGAAAGAGAAATTGATTTCTATGAGTTAGCTTTATTCACATTGATTTCTAAAATATCTATGACTGAAAAAAAAAATCGAAAATGATAAAGATGGGTATTGGAATTATAAATAAATAAGAGTTATCAAAAATACTTTAGGGGAAAATTATACCAAAAACTTACTTTAGAATATCGAATGCCGATGAAAAATACCTTACTGAATGTACCTTATAGAAGTTCTTAGAAGTTAATGGCAAGGGCAAAATTGCAATTGAAAAAATTATTGAAGGGCAAAATTGCAATTGAAAAAATTATTGAAGGGCAAAATTATACCTCAAAAATTGTTTAAGGGAAAAATAGCAAGTGGTGATTTTGAATTAAATTAAACTAATATTAGAAATAGGACATTGTTCTTGTAATAAATAGTGATTTTTGAATTGGAATTTATGAAAAACCTGTAAGAACTTATTAAAACATTATTTGAATTTATGAAACCTTCATTATAAGTAGGAATTAATACTTTGTTATTATAGCAGGTGGTGATTTTTGAATTTAAATTTGTGGAAATATTATTATAACTTGTTAAAATTTTATCTAAACTTATTAAACCTTTATCAAATATGGGAGCATGATATTAGGGCACAAGTGCATGCGAAGTTACCCTCTAAATCATGCTTTCTTCTCTATTATGTTTTGAAACTCATAAGGAAATTTCTATCATTTCCATTTAATTTTGAAAATCACAAATTAGGTTTTCACACTTCTCTAATATTATAAATATTTAGAACCATTTTTGTTCTTTAGCAATTTTAAAGTTCACTTTGATGGACTTTTCCATATATTTTTGTATTTTAATTAATTTGTTTATAAAGGGCTCTTTAGTGGTTTTTAGTATTGTTTATTTATTTTTTATGTTATGTTTATCATTGTTTGTTTTGTATTTACTGGTTTATTTAAATTATTTTATTAATTTTTAAAAATTTATTTATTTAGTTAAATTAAAATAGTATTTGTTTAACTAAATTTTTATTTAATTATCTTATTTTTTTATTTTAAAAAATTTTATCCTGTTTTATTCAATTATTACAATTATATTGTGTCTTTATTTTATTTTATTATTTTTTTAATTAATTTTTTTTTATAGATTGGTATATTTATTTATTTTTAGTTAGTAACAGCTATTTAGATTTACTTTGGTAATTAATAATTTATAAATTTTTATGTGAAAGTATTTTTATGATATTAGATACACCTTAACCTAAAATAAAATAAAATAAAATGGAAAGACTTTAAGTCTTTGATAGAAGAAAAGTCAGGGTCATGTCATCATTCTTGGTAAAAAAAATGTTCTGACAATATAATGCATTTTGGATGTGGATAAATAAAAAGTTTCCCCTTTTTAATTAATAAAGAATATGTTAGTTAGAATTTTCTCAACCAAAAAAAAAAAAAAAAAGATGTTACGAGTAGATAACAAGGCAAACAGACGCGGATGAGTCTGACGTGGATGACATTTTTCTTGACAGACGACGTGGAATGACTTTGACGTAGGGATGCAAATTTTGATCCGGCAAATGCCAAATATCCATATCTTTATTCGGGAGGTCTGGATGAGGAGACAGATCGAGACCATACCCTTGCGTCCTTCTACCTTAAGGTCAATGGGCTTACTTAGGATGTCTCGGAAAAAAATGAATTATAGGCAATTTGATTTATAAAAAAGTCAGATTAAATAAAAATTAGATTGTTAAATATAATTTATATTTGATTTGACGGTAACATAAGTACCCTTTAATATTTAAATTTATAGTCAACCTGAAATATTTTTAAAGATACTGATTGGTATTAAAAATATATGTTAGGATACTGAACAATATTAAAAATATAGACTTCATGATCTTAAAAAATTATTTAGGATCTTGAAAAAATTAATTTTAATACCAGTCACTACCCTAAAATATTTTTTAGGGTAGTAATAAAAATGTAATTCAAGATACTTAGCGATACTAAAAAAATAATTTATGATCTTAAAAAATTAATTTTAGTACCAGTCATTGTCCTAAAATATTTTTTAAAACATTGAACAATACTAAAAATATACTTAAAGATACAGAACGGCATTAAAAAAATGTCTCATGATCTTGGTCCATAAGTTTAATTAGAACAAAAACTCTCCAAAGTAACTTCCCAAATGAGTTACTTTTTATTCATAAATCGGATTGGAACAACTTCTTAAACAAACATATATTTTCCTATAAATTTAATTCAAATGGTGCATAAATCTGATTATACTCTCCAAAAGTAATACCAAACATTTACAATATCGAGGGTCTTGATAAGCAATCTTTTAACCAGGCTTTTACCAAAAAAAAATTAATAAGTTGATACATTGTTTATTAGGTGGTTCAAATATATAATATTATTTAGGACCAACCTATATCAAATTTCGTATATTTATTAGATCAAGTTTTTCAATTATATATGATTATCTGTTATTTTTTTTATATGGGTTTATGGTTAAATGCTGATAACTGAAAAATATGGTTTATAGCGTTATGTGATTAGAGAATATAATAAAATAAATATAGAAACTTAACCCAAATATTTTTCTATTATTTAATTGTGGAGATGATCACAGAAACCCAAGCCATCGGTGGCTGAATTTGAATGACATGAACTTACTTAACCCAGGATACTGTGTCATTATGTGTCGTGTAATGAACACACGAAACAGTCAGTTGAGAACGACAATCAATCGTTCCCCTTCCATTTCAAGACCTAGCATAAAATGCTGGCAAAACCAAGGAGAACGCTTGGAAAGATATTGTGAAGGTAATTAAAGTTTATTTAAATATTTTATTAAATTTAAATGATTAAATATCAATTATTTTAAATTTTATATATATATATATATATATATATATATATATATATATATATATTATTTAGGAGTAGATTAAGCAATACTATAATCGATAAATAATAACTTGAAAATATTTAAGGTTTTTAAAGATTGATACTAGATTATGAAATTACAGACCCAATAATGAGGCTCATTTAAAGTATGGCCCAATAAGGGACACTTCATATTATAATCTATATCAAATCTTAACTAACCTTAAATCAAAAACATCCTAATTAATCAAGCTACAATCAAGGATCTCAATCATAATTGGCAGCACCAAGCTTGGAACACAGGGCATAGAGGACCCATGAATCCAAACCCTCATGTGACTCTATAAATAGAATATAAACTCTACAGGTATATACACTCTCTCTCAGTCATTATTTTACCATCATTGTGCACACATACCGCTCTGTAAGCGGAAGCCATATTGTTTGCACATTGATTTACGGCACTCACTGATATCTAACCCATAGATATCTGGGAGATTCTAACCTATGGAAATCTGAGAGAGTTTACTGATCCAATATCAATTTACTAACCCATTGGCTAGACATATGTGTTCTTATACAAAACAGAACCATTTAAATATTATCTATGTCTAATCATGATTTAATATTGAGATAACCTTTAAAATAAATATATTTCTGGTGTATTATATTACAATATCCCCCCCCCCCCCCCCCCCCCCAAAAAAAACACACACACACATTAATAATTCAACGTTATTTTCCTTGAATCTTCCTTTATTCCTCTCTGTTGTGTGCATCTTTCTTATTGATGTTCACCTATTGTAAGGCTTTATTATAAACTATCTAATTATTAAAAAGTCTCACAGCAAATAAAAAATATACAACATTATCATTATATGATGTTCACCTATTGTAAGGCTTTATTATAAAATTATTTATGTGGGATTATACAGTAATTCTTGCTTCTTCTTCTTTTTCCCCCCGTTGTCCTCTTTTTCTCTTTATTCTCTTTCTTTCTTGCTTCCGATCTTCCCCTTGTCTCAGTCTCCTTGCGACAATTACTTTTCTCCACAGGCGGGCGCGGACACACACAACCTCTTTCTTGTTTTAATCAATCTGTGCCTATCTCTTTTGTTATGCTTATGCAGTTCCCATCACAGTCAACAAACAAGTTTTAAGTCCGTTATCTTAGAATCTTTTTCTGTGGGTGATCTCTATACTTAACTATTGAATTTTTATTTGAAGCATCTTAATCTACCGTATCTAAGATTTTATGTGTGTGTCTAATATTAATTTAGGTTTATTAGAAATTAATATTAGGAAGTTCGAGACTTTTGGGAAATTGAAAATAAATTAATTGCACTAGACACCTAATGGATATAGAGCGATTTGAAAGAGAAGTTGATTTCTATGAGTTAGCTTTATTCACATTGATTTCTAAAATATTTATGACTGGAAAAATTGAAAATGTTAAAGATGGGTATTGGAATTTTTTTTAAAAAAAAAAAAGCTACAAAAAATAATTCAGTGGAAAATTGTACCAAAAAATTACTTTAGAATACTAAGTGCCATTGATAAATATCTTATAATCCTAGATGTAACTTAATGAAGTTTTTGGGAGCTAATGGCATGGCGAGGGAAAATTTGAAACTGGAAATTCTTGAAGGGAAAAATTACACCTAAAAAATAGTTTAAGGGAAAAATAGCAAGTGGTGATTTTGAATTAAAATTAAATCATTATTAGAAGAGAGAATCAATATATTGTCAGTGTAGTAAATAATAATTCTCGAATTGGAATTTATGAAAAACTTCTAAGAACTTGTTAAAACATTATTTGAAATTTGTGAAACCCTTATTATAAGTTAGGATTAATACCTTACCATTGTATGAAGTTGTAATTTTTGAATTGGAATTTATGAAAATATTATCATAATTTATTAAAACATTATCTAAACTTATTAAACCCTTATCAAAATGAGAGCACGATATTGAGGCACAAGTGTATGCAAGTTACTTGCTAAATCATACTTTCTTCTCCATTTTATTTTTAAACTCAGACAGAAATTTCTATCATTTCCATTTCATATTGAAAAGGGCAAATCAGGCCTTAACAATTCTTTGATGATATTATGAATATTTAAAACACATTTTTATCATTTAGCATTTATAAAATTCCTTTCGAAGGATTTTTTACATATATTTTCGTATTTTAATTTATTTATAAAAGTCTCTTTTTTTATTTTTAGCATTTTTTAATTTTAATTTTAATTTTAAGTTCTTGTTGTTGTTATTTTGTATTTACGAGTTTATTTAAATTTTTTATTAATATTTAACATTTATTTATTTATTTAAATTAAAATAGTATTTTTTTAATTAAATTTTATTTATGTTTTTATCTAATTATCAGATTTTTTTTTGTATTTTAAAATTTTTAGCCTCTTTTATTTCGTTTTTTCAATTATGTTGTGTCTTTATTTTATTTTAATTATTTTTTAATAAATTTTAGTTTAAAGATTGGTATACTTTATTTATTGTTAGTTAGTAAGAGCTAATTTAGATCGATTGAATTTGGTCATTAATGCTTATGTGAAAATATTTTTAGGATGTTAGATACACCTTAACCTAAAATAAAATAAAATAAAATGTGACGATTTTGAGTCTGACATAAGAAAAATCAAGGTCATCCCATCATTCCTGGTAAAAATAAAAAAAATAAAAAGGAATCCCATGATTGTTCCGACAATATAATGCATTTTGGATATCCAAAATGAATAGACTTTTCCCTTTTTAATTAATAAAGAAGATGTTAGTTGAAATTTCCTAAAAAAACAAAAAGATGTTAGATAAAAAAGGAACACAGATGGGGACGAGTCAGACGTGAATGACTAGTTGGCAAAAGACGTGGATGACTTGAGAGTTCGCAGTTTGTAAAGTATATTTCCGTCGAGATAAAACTGTTATAATCAGTGACAGATCTTTTAAGGTATAATAGGAGGCTATGGCCTCAAAAAAAAAAAAAAAATTGTTCAGATTTTTTTTTTTTAGTTTAATATAATGTGAAAAGGTATGTTATCTTATATATTAGATTTGTAAAATACTTTTATTATATGTTTGGCCCTTCAAAAATGTTTTTGATTAGTTAATGAATATATATTTGGCTCCTTAAGTATTTTTTTTAATTAGTTAATAAGTTTATATTTGGTTTCCCCTAAATATTTATTCTAAAGTCCATCACTGATTATAACATACTTATATCATATACTATAAATCACGTCGGAAAATTAGCTTCCACCTGTTTTAGCCGATTTAAGTGGGAATTTCTTCTAATTCCTCTTCCATTTCAAGACCTTGAGGAAAATGCTGGCAAAACCAAGGAGAACACTTGGAAAGATATTGGGTAGGGAATCGAATTTTATTTAAATATTTTTCATTAAATTTAAATGATTAAACATCAATTATTTTAAATATATATTTTTATTTAGGAGTAGATTAAGCAATACTATAATTGATAAATAATAACTTGAAAATATTTAAGGTTTTCAAAGATTGATACTAGATTATGGAGATAATCATAAGTTAAAGTGTATTAAAATCTCTCTCTCTCACGATGCACACACATATTAATAATTTAACTACGACAAATCTTAAATTATTCTCCTTAAATTTCCATTCACTCATCTTTGTTGTGTGCTACTTTCTTATATATCCCCATACAAACCATCTAATTATCAAAAAATCTTACAAAAAGTGAGGAATATACAACATTATCATTATATAATGTTTACTTATTATAAGATTTCATTATTAGATTATTTATCTGAGATTATTATGGAATTCTTCCTTCTTTTTTCTTTACTACTCACAAGTCTTTCCCTCCCTTTTTTCGACTCTCTTTCTTCTCTTTATTCTCATTCTTGGGGCGCAAGCCAAGTGGGAACTCAAGTCCAGTTGGTCCTAACGATTCCGACACTTTTGTATAGCATTTTGCTTTGGATCTTCCCCTTCCTTGCATCAATAACTTTTCTCCACAAGGGCGCGTGTAAACACAAAATGTCATTTTTGTTTGGGTAAACTGAAAAAAAACAAAGCACTTTTTCTATTTGGATTAGTAGTAATAAAAATGACTTTTTTCCATCTAATTTTTGTAAACTTAAAATAGGATAAAATTCATATTATAAATACCATTTGTGTTTGGATTGATAGTGACAGAAGTGATTTTTTTTTTCCAACTAAAATTTGTTTGGGCTATTATTTGAAATGCAAGTCGAAATGGAAAAAGATTGAAAATAGTATGAATCTTATTGAATACTATATATATATATATATATATATATATATATATATAGTGATAATTGAGGAGAAAATTTTAGATTTAAATTTAATAAAAAAAATAAATTATTATTAAAAAGCACCAAAGTACTTAATTAAATATATTTAATGGATAAAATTGTATATAAATTAGAATACATACAAATGTATATGAACAGGTTGATACTAAATAATAATACATTGTGAAATATGGATTTTGGCTCCTCAAAAGGAAAAATGATCCAAATATTTATTAAAATTAAAATTATGAAAATAAAATTTTTAAGGGAAATATTAAAATTAAAATTATGAAAATAAAAAATTTAGTGTATTATTAAAAAAAACCTAATTATATATATTTAATGACCATAAGAATAAATATTTTTCAATTTTTTTAACTGAAGAAGAGAATTAAAATAAATAATTTTGGGTATTGAAAATCAAATAGAGATCAATAAAATATGTATTTTAAAAAATAATTAGAGGATAAATATAGCCAAAAATCTAATAAAAATCTCATTTAATAAATAATCTCACTTGTATGGGAGAACTTGTTAAAAAAATGAAAAAGCAAAAAACAAAAAAAAAAGTGGGTAAGCTTAAGAGCCGGGAAATCGGGTCAAGCCCATCAGGCTGGCCCTTTTAGGCTCTAGACTTTCAAGGGTCAAGTTTGAAAATTAAAGGAGTTAAATAAAATAAGCCCTGCAGAGCCCGCTATGTAAGGCCTTGAGCTTAAAAGGGTCAGCCCTGTAGGGCCTCGGGTTGGCCCTATAGGCCCTTTTAATGGATGTGTTCATGATGCGAGGGAAGAAATTTATGATATTCTTACTTATAAAATAGAGCCTACTACTCAAATTGAAACACAATTAAATGTCTTTGAAATTGGTAGTAGTGGCGAAGAAAATGACAATGATAGTCATCGTACTAATATTGCTTAGTGATATGCTAACATTTTATATGAGTTATTTATAGACAATAATTTTCTTTTGTTTACGAATTAGTAAATGTAATTATTTGTTAGATGATTCGTGTTGTTTGGATACCAATATTGATAACATTTATTTGATAAATTAGAACTTTAATTGTTGTAATTTACTAATTAGTTCTTTGAAAAGAACGGAGAAAAAATATTTAAATTTTGGAATAGTAACTTTCAGGTCCTGTAAGGCCAGCTTTGGCCTTAGTGCTCTTTGGAGCGGGCTTTTAAAAAATAAAATTCTTACTCTAGGCCTTATAAAGCCGGTTCTATTAGGCCCTAACCTTTTAAAAGCCCTTATTCCCAACTCTACTAAGGTTGGAAGATGTACACTTTCTAAGGAACCATACAGGTCAAAATGTTGCCAAACCGGAAAATTGGAGAATCATTTTTCTATTCTAAATAATAATTTTGGGTCTTAAAATAATGGTTTAGAAAAAGCAAAATTTTTTCTCTTTCCTCTTTCCTTCACTCTCTCTTTCTCCATTTTCCCCTCTCTCCTCTTTCTCTCCCTCTTCTTGTTTTCACCTTTTTCCACTCTCCTGTTTCTCTTTCTTTCTCCACTTCCCTTTTTTCTCTTTCCTACTAGTAACGACGAACTTGTATTATTGAGATATATTGTCCCCCCCCCCCCCCCTCTAGTAAAATAAGGGTTAAGTACTAATTTTATTCTGGAAATACGCGTCTAGGAGTAATTTTTTTCTGAAAGTTTTCGGCGTAACAATGTTACCCCTGAAGTATAAAAAATGTTGCATCTCTGTTAAAAACCCTAACGGTCAACGTTAGAGTTTTTAACGGAAGGGCAACATTGCCACGTTTTGACATAGCAATGTTGTCCCTGGAGTACAGGCCAGGAGCAATTTTCTCCCTCCATTAAAAACCTAACGATCAACGTTAGAGTTTTTAACGGAGGGACAACATTGCTACCTTTTGATACTTTAGGAGTAATATTACTACGCCGAAAATTTTTGAGGCAAAATTGGTACTTAATCCAGTAAAATAAATATAAATAGCCTCAAAATGTTTAATTAACAAGAACATGGGTATGGTAATAAACCATGAGATTCAGCATGGCAACGAAGAAAAGTTGAATAAATCGAATTACTTGTTTCACCCGCAAAATAAATTGAATTACATTAACAAAACAATGAAGTTAATGATATAATTTAGTGACAATAATAGAACCTGTTTAATTCTCTGTTATAATCTGTCATGAGGCTACACAAATTTTAATAACCAAAATTTTTGAAATATTTTATCATTATTAAAATTGACCACTGTTTCAGTTATAAATTTTTAAAATTTTATTATTGTATTATGAAATTTGATGTTAAATGGAATTTTATACTACTATATGCAATTATTTCATTATCTAATGTCCTTTTTGGTGATAACAATAATCGAAACATTCTCATTTTATCAAAATCATTTCTTTTTCACAAAATTTATTCTCTAAAATCACTTTTATCATTTTTCCTTCAAAAGCTATTCTCATGATTGTTCAGACGATATAATGCATTTTGGATGTGCATATCCAAAATGAAAGCAACTTTTCCCTTTTTAATTCATAATGAAGATGTTTGTTACAATTTGCCCCACAAAAAAAAAAAGATGTTAATTAAAAAAATAAAACAAAAGTTAACCCGGAAATTACGACCTTCATTGCATACCTGGATGATTCAAACATTGACCAAGTCAAGTCAGTTTGATAAGATTAGTTAAAATTAAATAACGAAATACAACAATTGTAGTTAGATACAGTAATGAAGCGGGCATTTTTAATGCATAAAATAAAATTTGTTAAAGAATTAATTAAAATATAATTAAGCATTAATTTGGAAGTCAAATATAAAAAATAATGATCATTCTATAATTGATTCAAATTAACAAACTCATACAAATAATATTCTTAAGTTGGAATTTCACGTGGAAGAAATCAAGAAAAAGCCACGATCCAGTTAGGAAATGGCAGAATCTCAACACTTTCGGTGAAGAGTTTGAGATTCTGCAATTTCACGTGTAAGTCTTCAGCTACAGCAATCCTTTTTACTCATTAGCGATTTTGCTCTGACCATGGCTACCGTTGCATCATCAAACATATACTCTCTCTTTTTGGTATATTTTCTATGTGAAACAGTATTCACACAACACATACCACTGGGCTCTTCACTTTCCCCCATTGTTCCTCCCATTTCAAGGCTTTCACCTTCACGTCGATTCGCATTCGGCTTTTACGAGCAAGGCGATGGCTTCAAAGTTGGAATCTGGTTGTTCAATGAGAATAATAAAACCATTGTTTGGACTGCATGTCGTGGTCATCCTCCTGTATCCTCAAAAGCAAAGCTTGTTCTAACCAAGAGAGGTGAGCTTCTTCTTCAAACAGGTCCAGGGCAAAAGAAGGTTATTTCTCACGGTAACAACGGAACTGTTTCCTCTGCTTCCATGCTTGATTCTAGAAATTTTGTTCTGCAAAACAAAAATTCCGACATCCTTTGGCAGACTTTCGATCACCCAACTGATACTATATTAGGGGGTCAAATTCTAACTAGTGGGAGTGAATTGGTGTCTAGTTCATCAGACACCAACCAATCTTCTGGACGGTTTCAATTAGCGATGCAGAGTGATGGAAACCTTGTTCTGTATCCACGATATTCTGGTAGCACAGCTTGGGATGCTTACTGGGCCTCGGACACTGCAGATGGCCCTAGTTATCTTTTCCTCAACAACACAGATCCTCAGCCTCTATGTATTGTAAATGCCAATAGTTCCAACTCAGAAATACTTTGGCAAAAGGGTGATAGCAGCTTCAAAGGAAACAACACTATTTATCATGCAACTATTGATTCTGATAGAGTTTTTCGACTCTATGCTCATTATGAAGATGTAAATCGGACACATCAAGTTAAAATGTTGTGGTCACCGCCAAAGTTGGACAATCCTTGTAAAGTGAAGACTTTTTGTGGATTCAACAGCTATTGTACCATCAATGACGATCAGCCTTATTGCATTTGTCTTCCCGGAACTGATTTTATAGATCCAAGACAAACAAATCTTGGATGCAAAAGGAACTTCTCAGAAGCTGAATGTAGAGGTGGAGAAGATAATGCAACCTTTTATTACATGTCTCCCATGAGTTCTATGAACATGGGTGATCTTCCTTATACAGAGGAAGACATTCCAGAGGAGGAATGCTCAGCTTCTTGTTTGCAAGATTGTTACTGTGGGGCTGCCTTTTATGATGATGATCGCTGCAAGAAACAAAAGCCTCCATTAAGATATGTTACAAGAGAATCACGAGATTTGTCCTCCTTCACAATATACTTCAAGGTGGGACTTCATAGCCTAGAAAGCAACAATGAAAACCAACCACCTCCCATCAAGACTACCAGTAAGAAAGCAATTAAGGTGATCATTCTCATTGTCTTGGGTTTTGCTGTTCTTTTGTGTTCAGCTGTCGCAATCTCCGGCCATTTAATTTTCAAGATTGGAGTTTTAAGTTACAAGAGGTTGTTGGAGATGGGAGATTTAAGTTTGAGTCAAGGGATTACTCTGAGGGTATTTTCATACAATGAGCCGAAGAAAGCAACAAATGGTTTCAAACAAGAGGTGGGTAAGGGTTCGTTTGGATCAGTTTATAAAGGAACTTTACTCAAGGGAAGAAGACTTATTGCAGTAAAAAGGCTACACAGATTAATTGAAGAAGGAGAGAGAGAATTTCAAGCTGAGATGCAAGCCATTGGGAGAACCCACCACAAAAACTTAGTTCGCTTGCTTGGATATTGTGCTGAGGGATCCAAAAGGCTTCTAGTTTATGAGTTCATGAGTAATGGCTCCCTTGAGAAGTTTATCTTTGGTGACGGTACTGTTCGTCCTGATTGGGATCAGAGAAGAAGAATAGCACTAGACATTACAAGAGGCTTACTGTATCTCCATGAACAATGCTGGGCTCCCATTATTCACTGTGACAAAAAGGCTTCAAACATATTGATGGATGAGTTTTTTACAGCAAAAATGTCAGATTTTGGCTTGGCAAAACTTCTAATGCCAGATCAAACAAGAACCTTCACTCATGTTAGGGGGACACGAGGTTACTTGGCTCCAGAATGGAACAAAAACACTCCAATAACGGTGAAAGCAGATGTTTATAGTTACGGAGTTATGTTATTGGAGATTGTATTTTGTAGAAGAAGCTTAGTGGTTAACATTTCAAATCCAGAGCAAATTGTTTTGTCTAATTGGGTGTACAAGTGTTTTGTTCGGCGAGAGTTAAACAAGCTTGTTCTTGGGGATGACGTGGACCTAACAATGCTAGAGAATATGGTGAAAGTGGGGATATGGTGTATTCAAGATGAGCCTTTTCTTCGTCCATCAATGAAGAGTGTAGTTTTGATGCTTGAAGGAGTTACTGAGGTGGCTATCCCTCCTTGTCCATCTCCTAATTCTACATGATTTATTCCACTACCCGAAAAAAAGAATAAAGAATTTCGTGTTGGTTTGATTTGCTTTGTTTTATTTTTGTGTTTGTGTAATAGTAGTATATAGTTCTCTAAGCTTTGGTCACTTTGTTGCTGCAAATAAAAGAAGGAAGCACTTGAAGAGATTAGTTGTATTTTGATTTCCTTCATCTGAAATGATTTGTGTTGTTCTGTAAAACATTAATTCACATGATTACAACTTTAAATTATGGAATAAAAACTCCTAAAAATAATTCACCAGAGAAATTATATATGAAGCAAAAGTTGAAAATAGGTTAGGCCGAATTTTGACTAAATAAGTATGAGTTTGCAATGGAGTCATAAAACCTAAATATATAATATATGCTTTTTTTAAGTCTTAGAACATAAACTTTAAAAAGCCTAAAGCATTTTTATAGACATACTTGCAATGTAAACTTTTAAAAGGGTTTGATATTACAGGCCTAAAGTCCACACATATGTAAATTATAGCCTTTAAATATGCTCAAAACCTATATCAAATTAAAATAAAATTTGGTGTATTTTCTCTTTTGCTTGAAACCTAAAATTTGATGTATTTACATACAATTATATTACAAAATTAAATAATACTACATCTGGTCCATAATATAAAAATTAGTTCATTTTTTTTAGAAAGATTAAGTTAAATAAAGGGAAAATGAAAAAAAAAAAAGAATTTTGAAATTATAAAATCCCAAATCAAGTTTGTTACCAAGAATCGATGAATGAATGATGAGACTTGATAAGCAATTCATAATTCCTTTTCTTTTTTCTTTGGAAAATACCTCATTTGGAGTTCTTTATCTATAATTTTCCTTTAAGTAAATTACTCTAGAGTATTTTTATTTATCTTTTTATATCAAATTAATTAATTGTGTAACTTATAAACTGATATATAATAAAATAGCACAAAAAATATATTATAATTTATTTATTTATTTAGTTTTATTAATCTCTAAAAAATTTAACTGAGTCTTAATTGAAATTGAAAAAATTATATATCAAACAAGTTAGGCCTGCAAGTTTATAGTAAATTAGACATTAAAAAAGTATGACCTATTTAAGCATGTAGACCTTTAAACCCAATAAAGCCAAGACTCTTTATTAACACGTCTCACCTTAGTAGGCCCTAACCAACTTAGGCCCTAAAAGATTTGACACATTTCCACTCCTATGTGTACAGATCATAATATAAAAGTCCTAGAGGTTGAAGAGATTAGGAATATCTACATTATTAAATATTTACAACAGTTGCTTTAATTAATTATGACAGTGTGTAATAGATGCAAACACAATTAAGGGAGGATATTTCTTGGTGATGTACTCCTCCTTCCTGTACCCTTTTATAAGAGCCTAAGTTAAATTAGTTTGTATTTTGGTGTATTTAATATACTGTTATTATTTTTATCCTTAATTATTTCTCTTATCTCTCATAATCTTTTTCCGTATTATATTCTCTTTCATATTTTTTTCATTACTATTCTATTTTTTGTTTTACTTTTCCCTTATAAATAAAAGTATACTTAAAAAAAGTTTATTTTAGATATATTTATTATGTCTAATTAATTTCAACTGGTTTCTATCAAGCTCTTATAAAAAAGATGAGTTTTTTTTTTTTCCAATGAAAGTTAATTTTACTGACTTCGTAGAAAGAAAAAAATAGTCACTTTAATAATGTTGTCTAAAAATTAAATTATTTTATTTGTGTCTCCAATAAACACTACTAGCTCCAATTCTAATTTTATTTTGATCTAGTTAATTTTGCTCTCCTATGTTGCTGAGAATTTTTGGCCCTCCAGAAGCTAAGCTTGAAAGGCCCTTCCGGTTTCTTGCTGATTGGATGAATCATTTTGAATTTCCAATGTTCATGCTATCACAATGGAAGACTTGCGTAGACCTCCCTATTATGTTAGCTCGTATGGTTACACCTCTGAATCGTTGGAATAGGGAGGTCTATGGGAATATCTTTCAGATTAAGAATTCTCTTAGTAATGAATTACTATTATTACAGGAACAACGACTGAATAATGATTCTGCTACCTTGTGTTCTAAGGAAGTAGAGTGCAGAAACCGTTTGATTGAGGTCCTAAAGTGGGAAGAGTTGTTATGGTTCCAGAAGTCTTGGCACCAGTGGTTAAGTGAAGGAGACCGCAACACAAAATTTTACCACCTGAAGACAGTCACTCGGAGGAACTTTAATAAAATTACGCGTTTGAAAAATGAGCACAATATCTGGGAGGAAAATGAAGATCGTCTTAAGGATATGGCTATTTCTTACTTCAAGCATTTATTTCTGGATGAGGAGCCCTCTCGTAGGTGGCTTCGCTCCAACTGGCCAAGTATTCCCTAAAATATGATGATTGGCTTATACCGAATGCCTTCATGTGAGGAGGTTCGTAAGTGTTTGTTTAGCATGGGAAGTCTCAAGGCTCCTGGGTTAGATGGGTTTCCTGCAGTGTTCTTTAAAACGCAGTGGAGTGTGCTTTGCCACCAGATTATGAGGTTAGTTGTTGATATTTGGCGTAATTCGACGCATATCAGGTTTTTAAATGCTACATTGATTGTGTTAATCCCTAAAGTCCAGGTTCCAACTTCTATGACACAATTTCGGCCCATCTCATTATGCTCAGTCCTATATAAGTTGATCATTAGATTAATTGTACAACACATGCAGCCAATAATGGAAATTGTTATTTCGCCGTGTCAATCCAGTTTTGTCCCACATAGGCAGATTCATGATAATATTGTCATTGCATAGGAACTGATTCATTCAATGCATAAAATGCGAAGAAGACAATTTATGGCAATAAAAGTTGATTTGGAAAAGGCATATGACAGGGTTAATTGGAATTTTTTTGTGTAGCATTCTTGGGGAAGTTGGTTTCCCGGAGAGTATGATTGAGCTAATTATGCAAGCTGTCTCTACGTCTTCTTTTAATATCTTGTGGAATGGGGGCAAGACTTCTTCGTTCCAACCCTCTAGAGGCATTCGTCAGGGCGACCCTTTGTCACCGTACTTATTTACCTTAGCTATGGAAAAACTATCTCATATTATATCCACAGCTGTAAATGGAGGTTTGTGGACCCCTGTTAAGGTAGGGCAGGGAGGACCCCCAATATCCCATTTGATATTTGCCAATGACCTTATGCTGTTTGCAAAGGCAAAGCTTGAGCAGTTGGATATTATCTTGAAGTGTCTATCTTTGTTTGAACAAATCTCAAGGCTTAAGGTCAGTATACAGAAGACTGTCATCTATTTCTCCAAACATATATCTGAGGATTTGGCTACTTCTTTGGCGGCCAGAAGTGGCTTCAAGAGAGTTAAAAATGTTGGAAGATACTTGGGGGCGTGGATGGTTCATGGGCGAGCAACTAAGCAATGTTTCCAACACATTGTTGATAAAATGAGGAGTAAATTGGGTGGATGGTAGCAACAATGTCTATTGCAAGCAGGCCGAATCACATTTGCAAAATCAGTTTTGTCTACTATCCCTTATTTCCATATGCAATATGCTAAACTCCCCTCTAGTATTTGCAATGAGATTGATAAGATCTAGGAGAAGTTTATTTGGGGTGATTCTCATCTCCATAAGGCTTATCATGCACTAAATTGGAACGTGGTGACAAGCCCTAAATACATGGAAGGGTTGGGGCTTAAATTGACACAATTGATGAATGATGCTTTCCTTATGAAGTGTGCTTGGAGGTTTCAAAATGAGAAAGATGCTCTGTGGACTCGTGTATTATGAGGTAAATACAAGGTTCCTTATGGAAATTTTTCAATTCTTAAAGCTGGAAGTACAACTTTTTGGAATTCTTTGTGCAATATTATTAACAACATGAAAGATGAGGTGGTATGGGAGATTGGAGATGGATGTTCATTTTCTTTCTGGAAGGACAGATGGGTACGTGCGAATGTTTGCTTACAGGATTATGCCAAAGGTCTAATTCCGGATGATATGAAGGATAGTAGGGTCAGTAGGTTTGTTGATCAAGGAGGAGGTTGGGACTTAACTCTGTTAAGTAGACTGCTCCCACAGGAAGTTGTAGAACTAATCAAAGGCGTGCTACCACCTTCTCACGAGGATGGACCTGACCGATCGTTTTGGTTGGCGGAAGGCTCATTGGGCATTACCATTAAAGGATGTTACACCTTTTTAGCTGAATCGGGATACTATCAGTCAGAGCTTAGCTGTGAAATTTGGTCTAAGCTTTGGAAGTAGATGGGTCCTTATCGAATCCAAACTTTTGGGTGGAAGTTTTTTCATCAGCGGTTACCAGTGTTTTCATGGATTCGGGTTTGGTCTGATCATGAGGGCACTTGCCCAATTTGTCTTCATGAAGAGGAAACTTTGCTGCATGCATTCCGAGATTGCCCTACAGTAAGGGACTTCTGGTGTAGCTTCTTATCAGACGTAAGGGCTCAGGATTTCTAGAACTACGGCTGGATTGACTGGATAAGGGTTAACTAGTTAGGTGACGAGTTGGAAAAAGGCGACTTTCAGTGGAGTGAGTGTTTCATTGTCGCTTGTTGGTCTATATGGAAGTGGAGGAACGATATTCTGCACAATAATCAAGATGCTACAAATAAATATAATCTATGACTGATATTTGAGATATTGGAGGAGTTGAAAAAAGGGTCTGTTAGAGGGCATGGCGGCTTAACACCGAAACGTACTATGGTTCGGTGGTCTCTCCCAAAAGTTCCATTTGTGAAGTTGAATTCTGACAGGGCTTCTAAGGGAACTGATCAGTTGGCGGCTTGTGGTGGTTTGTTCCGAGATCAGTATGGTAAGTGGCTTGGCGGTTTCTCTAGGCGACTAGGCAGATGTTCAGCACTATATGCTGAACTATGGGGAATCTTGAGAGGTCTCGAGTTAGCTTGGGAGTCAGGATGGAGGTTTGTAGAGGTTGAAAGCGATTGCTACTCAGCTATTTCACTTCTCTCCAAGCAAGAGAGTGCAGCTCGTGAGTCCCATTTGGTGTCTCGGATACGAGCTCTTACACGAAGGAATTGGGTTATTAAATTTTGCCATGCTTTAAGGGAAGGGAACTAGTGTGCAGACTGGCTAGCAAGCCGTGCTTTGCTGCATGGGGAGTCTTGTGATTAAGTGATTTATTCGGTACCTCCAACTGGATTATACCAATTCATAGTTGCAGATTTGATGGGGATTGAACACGTCAGGAATGATCGTGGACACTAGATAGATTTATTTCCTTCTTCTATTTTGTTTCTGTTTTGTTGTTTGTTTACATTTATGTATCAAAAAAAAAAAAAAAGGAATTAGAGGGGCTATAATTTTTTTTAAAAAAAAATATGTGTTCTGCACACTTTAAAAAAAAACACTAGATTCCAATATGCCATAGCTTCACTGGGTTAACTTGGGGTGCACATTAGGTGCCAAGCACCTTATGTGCCCCTTAGGTGCCCATCCCTCTATTAGAGGGATGGGCATATTTTTTTTTTTTTTAATTTTTTTATATATTGTATTTATTTATATTTAAATTATATGCTGCTTTCTGGAAAAAAAATTTCACCCAGTATCTCAAATTAATTAGTTTTCATTATACTGGTATTACAGATAGATATTACTGAATGCAGGATTGAAAACTAATTAATTTGAGATACTGGATGAAATTTTTTTTCCAGAAAGCAGCATATAATTTAAATATAAATAAATACAATATATAAAAAAATTAAAAAAAAATAAAAAAAATATGCCCATCCCTCTAATAGAGGGATGGGTACCTAAGAGGCACATAAGGTGCTTGGCACCTAATGTGCACCCGTTAACTTGTAGTTCGGGTTTTTTTTGTTTCCCTTTTTTTTTTTTAATGTGTTTGTGTCTTTTTCCATATATTCCTTCTTTCATTGTGAAGTCGGCAAGGAATCATCACAAGGGTAAGCCGCTCAATTCTGGGTGTTTTTTTTTAAGGAAAAAAAAAAATTACAAGAGGATGCTTCTTGAAAATACAATCTGATTCTATCAATTTTTTTTTAATTCTTTTCCCCACAATTTAAATCAAGTCAATAATGTGAGAGCACACAAATATATAAATTATAAGAAAAGTCTTATATAAAGACGGTTAAATTATCTAAATTTTAGTTTGGGTCACTGAATTTAACAAATTACATATTAGATTATATGTCATAATTAAAGATTTAAAATTTGGCTCAAATTACCTTCATATCCTTTAGATATTAAAACATCAAAATTGAAAGCATAATCCTGTTATTTGCTCTATCAATTAATTCTTTAAGAAGTATTGTACAACGTAGCACCTTTAGTCTCCTACTTCTTTGTAAATATCAATTATGCAAGTGGTGATGAATGAATATATACTATCAAACTATGAAAGCTCTATTACGGGTTTGTTAATGTTATCCCAATAAATAAATAATCATGCCCAATATTTTTTAATACAATATTTGATTTTATATAATGATGTATTGGAGTAAATTGAAATCTATTGTGACAATATATCTATGTACATGGAGATCTATTTCCTTCTTTCAATATTTATATTTTTATTAAAAATTGTATAGCTCGGGTTTAACTTTTCAATCCTGTGTGTATGTATAATCCATGATTATTATTTTTTTATTAAAAAAATCCGATATAAAGATATTCGTGAAGCATCGTAGTACCTCGAGCAAAAAAAAGCATCGTAGTACACATGAATTAACCTCTTTCAATTGTATATACTCCTAGTTTCCTATAAAACCTAAAATTGTATTTAAGAAAGAATATTGAGCATAATTAATACTTGGAAATAAGTTAGAGCACAAAATTGTACAATACTTCATAAAGAATTAATTGATAGAGTAAATAATAGGATTATTTTTTCAAACTTGTTGTTTTAATAATTGCTAGACCAATATATAAATTTATGATCAAGTGCTAATTTAATAAAATAATTTTTTTAAGAAATAGAGGAAATAAGCTATTAAAAAATTAAATTAACATTTATAAAATAAAAAGTGGGCAACGATGGAAGAAATGTAGAAAAACCACATCAATCAAATACCCCATTAAAACCCACACCAAAAAATTTAGTTCTTCTCTTCGTTCTTCCGGTGTGATGCAGAGAGGGATAGATTTTGAGATTTGGATTTCTCTAATTTTTTAATTTTAATTTCCTATTTTAGACCAGTTGTCTCCCGTTCTAGAAAGTGGACTTTCTAAATCTACTGTTTATAGACAAGTACCAGTACGGACTTGGCTAATATCCTTTGCTCCTTAAGGTCCGCTGCCATCCTCTGCTTTATACGGTGACCTTTTTGCGTTAAAACACTTGCACATGATCCTTATTAAAAATCAGAAATAATTTCGTGTGCATTGTTATACTAGTATATATTAAATAAACATCGTGTGCATCTCGTTATGGTGCTGTCCCAATCCCTTTAAGTTAGATAACATTAATTTCCACTCTTTAGGCCAAAAAGAGTCCACATTGATATCCGCATGTAATACAAAACATGAGAAAAGAAGATGCCATTAATTTCCAATGATATCAAGTTATTGACACGCCACCTTTGTTCTTGCCAACAAAAATCATTCATATGTTAAAATGAAAACAAGTTCGAAAAACGCACAAACACCAAGATGTCTGAAAAACATAAGAAACAGGTAAAATAAAAAAAATGCTAACACATCATCCAGGTAAAATACTTTGTCTATCTTTCTCCAAAATTCATTCCGGGTGCGACGGTAGTCTCTACACCCAATTGTTACTACCCCTTCAAAGAAGCTTTAGTAAATATAATATGCTGTGAAATTTGCTTCCCTTGGAATCCAAACAGAAGAGTGGTTCCTTATGAAATCCCTTGAGAGAAAAATATCCTCAAAGATACAATCACATCTCCAATAAGGTGATGTCCCATTTTTGTTGACACAATGAATCATGATCAGGTTGTCAGATGATTCAAAAATAACATCATCTAATTGGTTATCCAAGGCAAATAAAATTGTATCAAGAAGAGCAACTCTTTCTGCATATAAAACAGATTCAGCCTGGATAATTCTAGAACCACCATCAATAATACCTCCATTGGAAGCTCTAACAATGAATGATACGACAGCTTTACTACTATTGAAATCACAGGCACAATCTGAATTAAGTTTAAAAGAGTTTCCTACGGGGATTTGCCCATGCTGATTTCTGACATTTCTTATAAAATCACCATCATTTGATACCCATACATAGGCATCCTAGAACACATGCCAACAATTTTCCTGCTTGAGAAATTGCAAAAGCGGGATCAGGGGCACATGCTTCATAAACAGAGAGATTTATCCCTTTCCAATTATACCATAGCAAAATTGAGATCAAAGCTTTATGCCACTGAGACAGACTAATAACACATTAGAATTCAGCAAGCCAATGATTAAGGGAACCGCCAAACAATGGCAAAAACAACGCACATCAAAGAGCAAAGGAAGCCACTTAGATGAGGCGGCAAACAACAAAGAGAAGAAGAAAGCTATAACCATCATCAGAGAAACCAAGTACTTCTTTAATAGTAGCTCCTGGATCTAACAAATCTGGTACTTCCTTTCTTTCCCCAGCTAGCAATCCAACCAGAATTTCACTTCGGCACCATTCCACAAAACTCTACAACATGCTTCCAGAGAATTGAATCTGCAGACTTCTTCACCGTACTTTCACTACTACAAAATAGGGCTACAGGTCCTATTTTTTACACTTTTAACGTCCTTTTCTGATATGACTTACGGTGTCTAAATATATGTAGGACGCCGTAAGTTAGAGCTTAAGGCGTCTAAATATATATTTAGACGCCTTAAGTATTACTTTTTTAAAAAAATCATTAGTTTACACTATCACTTGTGACGTCTAAGAACTTACATAGACACCATAAGTTAATATTATGGAGTCTAAGTTATTTTCTTAGACACCATAAGCTTCTTATGGCGTCTAATAATGGAATTAGACGCCATATATATAGCTTATGGCGTCTAATTCACCTTCGTAGATGCCATAAGTGAAGTTATGGCGTCTAATTCCAGTTCTTCGACGCCATAAGTTTTTTTTTTTTTTTTAATTGGTGCTTCGTATATTCACTGTCCACAATGACACAATCCCTTACAAAAAGACCTTCTTACATATATTAGCAGGCAACAAACACCACAATGTTTAAATATGGCATTGCTCATATAAATAAAAAGAAGTTACAAGTTATAATGAGTTATAGAATGAAAGCCAGCCTCTTTACGCTAATAACAACCTGGTATATGTACAAAGTGCACTAATACAAGCAATCCAAAATGCCTGAAGTTAAAACAAACCTATCAGATGTATGAAATAAAATTAGGAGTAACTACAAATTTCAAACACAATTTGGCAGCAAGTGCAACACCAACAGTTCCCTTAAGGACAAGAAGGAAGAGTAAATGTGGGGAAAAAACTTTGGAGTTGATGCTTTAGCAGAATATGATATCGCTTTCTCACCTGTATATCATCATTAAACATGCAAAACTTTTGAAGATATCGTTGCAAGGTTTCAAAAGCCACTTCATTTGGAAATCCTCAAACTGATAAAGTTAACCCAATCATCAAGTTACAAAATTAATATAATGTAGATTGAACATTGGGAACAATGTTTTGGAAAAATACAAACTTGCACAATAGCCTTAGGCCATCTAGCATGAACAACAACCAACTCCAAGGAAGTATCATTCAACAGCAACAACATATGTAAGAAAATGATAAACATGACACATTCCTCAGTTTTACAAATAAAAACATAACACTTCAGTAAAATGAAAAATGAGATGAAAGACAGCTGTGAAATAAGATAACGGAGTATAAACAAGAACACGGTTTTACTTACAAAGGCGGTCTTCTAGTAGCATTTGATTGTTTGTGCCAACATCCAACATGACAGGAAGAATCTGTCATGAATAGAAATACCATACAGTATGAGTTATAATAGAGATAAAGGCCTTATCAAGAAACACTTGGCATGTGAAAGAAACATAGCTTCAATGTAAAGCATCACCCAGAAATAGTATTACTCATGGAGTCAAAACATCATGAATATGCTTTCAACTTATGCGTAGCTTTGTATGTGCTTGGACTAACTTGGGTAAATTCAAGCAAATTATAGCTAACAAACCAAAATGAAATTTGCAATGACAAGCATCCAAACAAAGGCAGCCATCTCATGCATGATTTATGAGATGTTAGGAATGCTTTTAAATCAAGATCACCAAGGTAAAAGCCTAAATTTAACTGCCACTAGATGCGTGTTAACATTTGGCGTATTACAAATTAAAATAAACATACCACCAAAAACAGAAACACCAACACACAGTACACAGTTTGAGGTGTAAAAGGATAGATTGACAGACAAACAGATAGACAACAAAATAGAAGCATACTCTTTGTGGGTTGATACCCGTAGCAACAACGTATATATCAAGTTTTCCTATAGGTATTCCAATTCTCTGAACTCCAAGATCACCTAACCGAAGAATAAGACTGCCATCAGTCAATACGATCATGTCAACCTGAAACACAGATAAGTTCATAAAAAGAATAATATAAAAAATTCAACAGCTTGGCCACTGTCAGAATAAAAAAGCTGCTACATCGTAGCAAAGTATACAATCACATAATTAAAATGCAACCCTTTACTCATTGTGATTTGGCATCACTGTCCAGTTAGTATTGTTTTTAATGTCAGTGAAATTTCAGTTCTCAACAAAAATAATTAAATCAGTAAAAAAAGAAAATCCATGAATGTTAATAACAAGTATTAGCTTAAGCAGGAAATAGACTTTAAAAGACAAAAGAATTTCTATTTCGTCAAGGAAAAAAATTATGCAGGAAATGCCGCATAAGCATTCTAGGTTCTGTGTAAACAACATGAGACCAAGTAGAGAAGAAATTCAAAAAAAAAAAAAAAAAAAGGGAAAGAAAGAAAGAAAGAATTTGAAAATTAAGACCACACCATACACTTGAAACCATGCAAAAGAAGTTACAAAACTCTGAAAGATGTGAAGCATGGATACAATAATATGCAAGACATGCCCATGCACATGCATACAGGGCACACAAAACATGCATTCCAGTCATGCATTATTTGCTATGATTAAACGAACAGATAAGTGTAATTTTTTGCCAGTATTAATGTAATACCTTCTGAGCTGGCCAGTTATAGATCATTGACATAATTTCTCCTTTATCTTTAGCGCTAAAATACATTCCTTGCGGCCGTCAAAATAACCCAGAATAGTTTTGACACACCAATCTAACTGTAGGAGTATATAATTATTGGAGCAAACTATTCAATATTATCAATAAGAACCTGAACAAAGGGGAAGATATATAACAATTTCGGATAACACTGGATTTTACAAAATTTCGTATTAACAAATCAGTAATTTACTCTGTAGTAAGAGAAGAGATTCAGAACATGATTATTTGATTTTAAGCGTAATGTAAAGAACAAGCCTTTGCTTGAAGAACCAATAATTCCAGCAAGAATACCTGTAGACGAACTGCATCTGTCAGAATAATTTCAGATTCAGGATAATGATGAGAGGTTACTCCTCGCAAGCTATCATGAAAGCCAGTAACAGTTGCACTAGGGACTGTCCCAATACAATCCCTAACTATAGATTAGAAGTGACGAATATTAAGCATAAATTCATCATCACATTAGTGCCAATAAGACCAAGAAAGAGTAGGGACTATATAAACAAGTTAAATGTTTTGAGGCGAGTCAAAATATATAAATTTTGAGACAGAATGTTTTTAAAGCAAGTCCAGTACTTTAAATTAAGACCAAAAGTTTGACAAACAACTAGTTGAGGTACCACTGTGAGAAGTAAATAAAAAGATAAATTTAATACTTTTTTTAAGTACTAGTCCTGATTCATTTTGTAAGACCAAAAATCTCTCCCAACTGTTGGACTGCACTATATCATAAGTATCATCCCAAGATGCTAGTCTATTGCAACTGTCAAGTCCCCAACTCAAGCTGAGAGAAGACGAGTTTGCGAAAAATTCTCCAGAATCATGGATTCCAACAGCAGATATCCGAACAGTGCGCCCCTTTGCCACAGTAATAGGCACATTGTACAATCTCTCTGAACTACAATCAGCTAAAATTGTAGCTCTAATAACATCATGCTCATTCCCTGAAATGCACAGTTTGCTCAGAAAAGGATATAGAAGGAAATTTTCAAATATATGTTGTCAATCACAGCAACTAGGATAAAGAAAATAGTCTTAACCTAGTTCATCAGCTACAAGTACAATTGAAGAAGGAATGCTGCAAGTAACTGACAGCCAAGCTTCAGACGCGAAATCAAAGTTTTTTGTTTCACACTTTGAACAACAAAAACTTCAAGAACGACCTTGTTAACAAGGGCGTTGTGGAGTGGAGAAACCTCAGCAAGAGTGAGGTCGAAGGGTTTGGAATCGAGGGGTTTGGCGTCGACGAGAGCAGAGGCGGAGCTTCGTCGCCGTCGTCTGAGACGGTGGCCGTCGCAAATCAAGAGCCAGAGGACGTCGCAAGAAAGAAGTCGGCAGCCGAGATGTACAGAGGAACTAAGATATATTGTACAATGCTCACTCTGCTAAATGAAACCCGCGCGATGGAATAAGGGCGCTGGAGAAAGATTTCAGAGTCTAAGCCATTTATTTCGACGCCAAATATTTTATTAATGACACCTAAAAAGGTATTTTGGCGTCTAAGTTTTATTCTTCGACGATAAAAGTCTTGTTTTTGGCGTCAGACGAAATTTTGGTGTTAATTTTTGGTGCTAGGGGCCACTTTTGACATCTAAATATTTAATTTGGATGCCAAAAATGTCATTTTTGACGTCTAAGTTTTAAAGTTAAACGCCACAAGTCAACTTTTCTCACATATAATTACAAAAATGTCACCGCTTTTATTTTTTACTTCTTTTTTTTTTAATAGGACGTCAATTGAGGAAGTAAAGTGTATATTTTGTAGTAGTGTTTCAACGTTTAACACCACTCCCTTTCCATACTTTGCCCTCAACACTTTAGAGCATAAGATTCTGGGATTTGCTTTTAAATTCCAACCGATCTTTCCCAGCAAAGCCTCATTCATAACTTTCAGAGTTCTAATTCAAACACAAACCTCTTCCTTAGGTTTAAAAATGACATCCCAATGTACAAAATGTACCTTCTTTCTCTCCTTATGCAAACCCCATACAAAATGTTTCTGTAAGTTCTCTATCTCATTACAAACCCCAACCGAAAGATGCTCATGTTGCAACTGGAAAATTGACCATTTGTGAGGTCACATATTCCCAACTAAAGACAACGACCTTGCCTTCCATCCACTAAACTTTCGTTATACCTTATTAATCAAGTTCTGAAACTTTGATCTTCATTTTCTGCCATGTGTGATTTCAGCTCCCAAATACCTTCCCAATTCCTCTCTCCTTTCAAAATCACTCAATCTGCACGGTATTTTACTTTTTTAGAGAAAAATATTGTAGTTTTCTTAGAATTAATCTTCCGACCTGAAACGAGTCCAATCAAATCCATACAGTCAAGGACATTACTCATTTGCTCATCTGTTTTACAAAATAGCAGCAACTAATCAGTAAACAAGTGAGAAATACACACCCCATTCCACCTCATCCTCATTGGTCTCTATCTCTTACTACTAAGCGAGCAAGCCATAATATGTGAGAGCTTCTCCATTACATGAACAAAGAGATCTAAGGATAAGGGGTCCCCTTGGTACAAAGAGGCTGAAGCTGATTGTAGGAATCCCATCAAAAACTCGGAAGCGTATTTAACCGATTCAATGTAGGAAAAATTAGAACCTTCATCATTTTGATTACCTAGAAGGATGCAGTCATCTGAAAGCTTCTCCACAAACCGTCATAGTCTGCTCTATGATTGATCTTCCAGACTATCTCTCGAGTGGGATGGGATAGTTGTGTGGGCAACCGTTCAGATGATGAATGTCTGCCTTTAGGGTTTTTTCTGATGAGAGCCTTCTATTGTCTCTTATCGTTCACAAGTAGGTTAAAGTGTGTTTATATACTACTACGTCCAAGACCTAACCCTAGACCACATGGACCATAGAGTTCTTGGGTTGTAGTCTCACTTAAGCCCAATTGGGCTTAAGTGAATAAAGAGCACATAAACCCAACAATCTCCCGCTTCCTCTTTAAGATACAAACTTGAGTTTGTAAACCCAAGACTATGTAGCCCATAAGCCATCATCATCTGATAATATACCCCATTCCTTGTCTCGAGCTAGCCTGGGGATCTACCATTTGTCATTCATCAAGGCTCATGATAATCTACAGAAGATTATCTAGTTCGGTGCTACTCCACTAAAAGCCCGAACGTGATTTCCAAGAATAATGACACTTATAACACGAATATGCATTACCCCTTTATAGAATGTCTATAATTTGATTGACTAGTTTTCTATAACCCAATCAATTATTTATTCCCTTGACTATTATAGTTTCTCTAATGGATTACATGCACTGGCCAGTGTCTTCAATATCCAAGTACCGAAACATATCAAGGGGATATTTACTATAAATTCCATGTTGTTTATCTCATAAACACCGATAACCAAATAGTCTCAATCCCAAAATACCAAGTTATTGGCCGTCATACAGATCAAACCTCACTTGTTGGTAAATCAAAGAATAAAAACCATTCAGCTACCTATTTAAAATAAACTCAAGATTAAGAGTAACTACATGATTATAGTTATTTGGAGATTTGATTCCTTATGACAGAAAGAACAACCTTAATCAAATCTCTCCTTGATCCATTCAATGCAAGAATTAACTCACACCAATATTTTATAATGATTCGAACAAAACCATTTCATAAAATATTGCAGCCTAAATAAAGTGCCCAACTTAATTTTATAGTTGTGAACTTATTCATCAATTGTGAGAACCTATGACCATGTCCTCTATGAACGTATCCATATGATCATATACTCCACAATTGATCTGGACCTTAGAGTTTGTAAATAGTGTGTGAAATAAATGATAAAACACCTCATTTATTAACATTCATAAAAATTGCAATGTTATAATGTCTTGCTGAAAAGAAACACAAAATAACAAAGTGAAATAACAGCTACCTAAAGCTATAGCAAATCTGGAATCCTCCTAAGACCCATAGTTGTAACATGTCTCTCGAACACACATTCTGGCAAACTCTTAGTAAAAGGGTCAGCAAGGTTCTCGTCTGATGCTATCTTTGCTACCATAGTATCTCCTCTTTTAACTATATCTCAGATCAAGTGGTACTTCCTCTCTATGTGTTTTTGTCTCTTGTGACACCTTGGTTCCTTGGACTATGCTACTGCCCCACTGTTGTCACAGTAAAGTGTGATAGGACAGTTAACACCCGGTATCACCTGAAGGTCCGTTAGGGACTTCTTTAACCATGCAGCTTCCTTTGCAACCTCAGAAGCAGCTACATATTCAGCCTCTGTGGCAAAGTCAGCCACACGTGATTGGTTTACACTTCTCCAACAAATGGCACCGCCATTAAGGGTGTACACATATCCCGAGGTGGACTTTCTTGAGTCAATATCTCCTTGGAAATCTGAGTCCGTATAACCAATGGTTTCAAGACTCCTACTAGAATAGACCAACATATAATCTCACATTCTCCGTAGATACTTGAGTATATGTTTAACCGCTACCCAGTGTTCCTCTCCAGGATTAGATTGGTACCGGTTCACTACTCTCACTGCATAGCAGATATTTGGTCTGGTACATAGCACAACATACATGAGACTACCTACTGCTGAAGCATAAGGTACCCTACTCATGCGTTCTCTTTGCTCAGGAGTTTTAGGAGATTGCTTCTTAGAGAGATGAATCCCACGCCTAAAGGGTATAATTCCCCTCTTGGAATTTTCCATGCTAAACCTAGCAAGTATTTTGTCAATGTATTTAGCCTGGAATAATGCCAAAACCTTATTCTTCCGGTCTCGTAAGAGTTTAATATCAAGAACATAATTGGCTTCCCCCAGGTCCTTCATATCAAAATGTTTGCTCAGCCAAGTTTTTATGCCTAACAATACATTTGTATCATTTCCGAGAAGGAGTATATCATCCACATAAAGTACCAAAAAAGATACCGCATTGCCTTGGATCCTTTTATACACACACGGCTCATCAGGACTTTTCTCAAAGCCATAAGACTGAATGGCTTGATCAAATCTGATGTTCCATGATCTGGACACTTGCTTAAGTCCATAAATAGACCTTTGCAACTTGCATACCATTTTTTCTTGCCCATTGGCTATAAACCCCTTTGGTTGTTGTGTATAGATTTCCTCTTCCAAATTTCCATTTAGAAAAGTAGTTTTGACATCCATTTGCCAAATCTCATAATCAAGATTTGCTGCAACAACTAAGAGAATCCAGATGGACTTGAGCATGAGAACTGACGAAAAGGTTTCTTCATAATCCACACCTTCCTTTTAGGAATATCCTTTCGCCACGAATCTAACTTTGAAGGTTTTAACCTTCCCGTCTGATACTCTCTTTTTCTTCTAAATCCACTTACATTCAATGGGTCTTACCCCTTCAAGTGCATCTACAAGAGACCGAACTGAGTTGGAATACATAGAATCCATTTCACGATTCATAGCCTCAAGCCATTCCTGAGCATCAACATCTCCTAGTGCTTCATCATAACTTGTGGGATCATCATCTTCATTAATGATGACATCCTGATTTGACTCACCCAACAAGAGATATCTTGTAGGTGTATGAATCACTCTCCCACTATGACTTTGTAACACTTGATATTGTGCATCTACAGGGGGTTCATATTTTGTGGGTTAACAATTTCTAGATGAGGACCCTCATTAAGCGGATTAACCAATTCATGATTTTGTTCTTCCATAAGTTCATCATCATGCTAAACTTCATCATTATGTTGAACTTCATTATCATGCTAAACTTCTAGTTCTGTATGTGGTTCCTGTGTATGTTCATCAGGTATATTTTCCCCTCTTTGAACAACCATAAGAATAAAAACTGGAACCGCTTGAGGTTGCGGTGAAACTTGATCTGAGACTAACTCATCAAGAGTAACCTTACTTCTTGGCTTATAATTTGTCATATAGTCCTCCTCGAAGAAAGTCGCGTGAGTGCTCACTATAACCTTCTTTTCTTTTGGACTATAAAACAACCAACCTCTGGTTCCTTTAGGATAGCCTATAAACATGCATACTTCAGTACACGAGTGCATTTTATCTGGTTTCTGTTGCAAGACATGTGCCGAAGCACCCCCAAATCCGAATATGATTCATGGAGGGCTTACACCCTTTCCACAATTCTATTGGTGTCTTTGAAACCGACTTGGACGGTGCTAAGTTCAATAGATACATAGCAGTTTCTAAGGCATATCCCCAGAATGAATCAGAAAGAGATGAATAACTGAGCATAGATCTTGTCATTTCTAAAAGGGTTCTATTCCTCCTTTCAACAACTCCATTCTGCTGGGGTGTCCCTGAAGAAGAAAATTGTGAAACTATCCCCTCTTTAGTCAGGTAAGACCTGAACTCTCTAGATAGGTATTCACCCCCTCGATCAGATCGAAGAGTCTTAATTTAAACACCAAGATGCTTTTCTGCCTCAACCTTGAACTCTTGGGATTTTCCAAAAGCCTCAGACTTGTGACGCATCAAGTACATATGTCCAAATCTAGAGTAATCATCAGTAAATGTGATGAAATACTGATACCCGTCTCTGGCTTGGACATTTATTGGTCCATATACATCAGTATGCACTAATTCCAACTGAAGTGTGACGCGTTTTCCCTTGGCCTTGAAAGATCTCTTGGTCATTTTATCCTCTAAACAAGATTCACATGCTGGTATTAGTTCAAAGTCTAGGGATTTTAAAATCCCACTTTTGACCAAACCTTATATCCTGTTAGAGTTAATATGACCCAATCTCAAATGTCAAAGATAAGTTTCATTTGAAACTTTTCTTTTCTTTGATGAATTAATATGCTCAACATCTTTTAATTCAACATGATTTACTTCACAGGGAACAAGACCAAGGAAATAAAGACTATTAAACTTTATACCAGAACAAATAAAAGAAGATGAACTTCTTATAGAAAATGAGAAATTAAACTGAACTGTCAAACCATGTTTATCCAAACAATTAACAGAAATTAAATTCCTTTAAAATTCCAGAATAAATAAACAGTCTTCTAAAACCAAAGTTCTACAATTATCAAAAGATAAAACAACTTGTCACACTGCTTGTGCAGACACAAGCTCCCCATTTTCAAGCCTCAAATCTCTTTGTCCTTTACTTACAGGCAAGCTATGTTTGAACCACTGCAAAGAGTAACAAACATGGTTAGTGGCTCCTGAATCAACGATCTATTTATCATTGTGATTCTCCACTAAACAAGCCTCAATCACATGTAAATTAACCATACCTGGTTGTTTTATACGTGGGCAATCTTTCTTCCAATGCCCTTTTGGTCCACACTTGAAGCACTTGCCTTTTGACTGCTCCATTGCAACTGTTTTGGCAACTAGAGTACCTAATTTCTTCTTTTTCTTGTTCTTGTTCTTTCCTTTGGGTTTCCCCTTAGGTTTCACAGAACTTTCACCAACAAAAAGTGCACTTCCCTGCTTGACTAGAGACTGTTCAGCACTCGCAAGCTCGTCTATCAGTTGAGTGAGGTCAAGATTCATCTTATTCATATTATAATTCATCTTGAATTGATTGAAGTATTCAGGCAGTGATTGTAAGAAAAGGTCAACTTTCACTTCTTGTTCAAACTTGATACCATAGTCATCAGCCTTCTTGAAGTTTGCTATCATTGTCAGACAATGATCCTGCATACTTCCTCCAGACATCACTATCTTGGTGACTGCATTTAGCACATTTTGCCTTGCAGAGCTGCTAGGCATAGCAAACATGCCATCAAGAGTCTGAAGCATTATTTGTTGGACCTGGCTATCACCCAAGAGGGGGGGTGAATTGGGTGTTTGATAAGCTTTAGGAACTTTTAAAAAAAACTTTTCGCAATTTATAAATTGACAATTAGATATTCAAAGATGAGCATATACTAGAAATGTCAAAGATAAGGGAAGAGAGTATGCAAACTGTGATTTATCCTGGTTCGGTCTAATCTTTGACCTACGTCCAGTTCCCAAGCTTCACATGAGATTTTCAATCCACTATTTGCTTTGAACTTGATTACACATTCTGTACTTGAAGTAATCCTCTCACTAGGATTCACTCCCCCTTACAAACCGTAATCAATTCACTTGCTTGATTACACACTTTGTACTCGAAGTAATCCCACACTCGGATTCACTCCCCTTACAAGCTGTAATCACAACAAAGTGTTTCCCACTCAAGATCACCCAATCTTGAGTAACTCTCAGAATAATAGGATGTTTATAATGAATCTTCTCTCTCAGAAGTAAGTGAATAAACACTGAAGCACAATACATATAATCTCACTCTCTAAGCTAGATATATGATCATTGAGGTATTCAGAGAGTAGATGAAGCAGACGTTAGAATATTAGCATTTTCACTGTGTAAGCTCACGTCACTGTTCTTGTTCTCCCTCTTGTATCTGTGTCTGTTGTTCTTCGTTTCTGGGCTTCTTATATAGATGAAGAAGAGGAACTAGCCGTTGCATTTTCTTCTCTTTGATTCTTCAAAGTTCAGCTGTAAATCTGAAATATGACAATTGCATATTTTCCTCTGTTTCTTCAATTCTTGGCTAGAATCTTGGATTCAGTTGTTGTAGATGGTCTTCCAGAATTCTTGTCATTCCATAAACTTAATTTGACCATTTGAGATGATTCTTATGAGTTACAACGGTCTGAGCTGAACATCTGGGATAAGGAAGAAGGATCAGGCCTGTTCTAGGTTTGTCATTTAATGCATTTATCCTGGATCTTGATCTCACCTTGATCTTGGCTAAACCTTATCTGAAAAACACTCAAAACTTCATCAAGGACATTAGAAACAATAATATCATATGAGGAAATAATTTCAGGAAGACCCATTAAGATTTCGCAGATCAACATCATTTGATTTTTTCAAAATTCCCGATGCAAACTCGAGTTTGTTCTTCCAGACTCGAGTTTGGGGTTCATCCAGAAATCATGTCTGTTGATTAGTGGTCTAAACTTGTAGTCTGTAAAAGTTAACTCGAGTTTGGCTTTTACAGAGAGAACTATCGGGCTCTGGACTTGGGATGGAATTTTGGTCCGGAGGCTAAACTCGAGTCAATTAGTGACCAACTCGAGTTTGGGTTTATGTTTGAAGAACAAGCCTAACTTCGTGATTTTCCAGACTCGAGTTTAGGGTCATAGACTGGAGTTTGTAGTGTAGCCAAAATGGATGATCTTTCTGTATGATCCAGACTCGAGTTTGGGAAGCAAACTCGAGTTTCAGTGACTGCTGAAATATTTGAGGTTTATCTGGGTCAAGTGCAAACTGGAGTTTGGAAGACCAGACTAGAGTTTGGAAGTCTATTGAGTTTTCTGGGTTCCTTTCTGTTTGGTCTAAACTTGAGTTAGGGAATCTAGACTCGAGTTTGGCTTGCTTGGGATTCTGACTGCTCTCTGTATCTTCCAGACTTCAGGTTTGATTTGCAAACTAGAGTTTAGCTTAATGTGAAAATTTTAGATTCATTTCTGTGTCTGTACAGACTCGAGTTTGTCTATGCAGACTCGAGTTTGGCTTTTATGTAAAATTGAATATCTTTCTGTCAAGTCTCAAAACTAGAGTTTGCTAACACAAACTCAAGTTTTCTTCTCCATGGCTCAGTCAAACATCCTTCTCACAAGTTCTTTGCTTTCTGACTTGATAAAGATCAATCCTTGGAATCCAGTACCTATCTCCATAAAGCTCTTTAAGTCTTCTTTCCATTGCAAGAAGAATCAGCTCCAAACTCACTGTATTCTGATAGTTATGATCTGATGAATGAAGGTTGTTCTTTGCCAGCGTTTTTGCAGCATCTTGAATTTATAGTCAACTTTCGAAGATCATATCTCACTCATTTGATCTTTGTTTTCCATAATCTTTATGTTTCTGGAAAGGTATGTGAGTCTACTTTTATATGCCACCGATTTTAGCTCATTCTGATGTGTAGATTGTGAGATACACTCAAATCATTGAAGCTTGGTCTGCTAGGTGACGTTAACAAATGGGTCAACTTCAAAAATTCATAGCTCTCTCATCTCAGCTTCTTTGAGTATGAAAATTTGTCCAGATGACGCATTGGATGTCTAGTTTCATACAAAATTGATTTCACCTTAAACCGATCTCTGGTTTGGGAGATATCATCAAATTACCAGAGGTCGCCAGTTCTGATCGTGAAACAGAGTTGGACAGAGTTGCTGAAAGCTTGCTAAACTCGAGTCATTAAGTGACTAACTCGAGTTTTGAGTTCCAAACTCGAGTTTACATTGGCTAACTCGAGTTTTACTGATCCAGAGACATCAGAGTTGCTGAAGACACTACAAACTCGAGTCATTAAGTGACTAACTCGAGTTTTGAGTTCCAGACTCGAGTTTTGTGTCCTAAACTCGAGTTTGCTCATAATCCAGAGATAGATCACTTCCTGTAATGTAGTAAACTTGACTTTTGAGTATCTGGCTCGATTTTGCTCATCCAGAACCTGATATATGCTTGTTTTAACTCTAAATTGAGCCATCCCAACTTCCATTTGATCTTGGAGACTTCAAGAATCAAACTAAGAACTTGTATAATGATTTTCTCAGTTTATTCAGCAAGTTCTTCTTTCTTTCTTCTCTCTTCTTGATTATTCTCCATGAATCAACTCTTTCTTTCTTCTATTCTCTTGTTCTTTCTCCACATGAACAAATCTACATTAAATGTAGCAATTAGACAATGTATATGATATAAACTTTTTGATATAAACTTTTTGCTCTTGCTAATGGCATCTATATAAGACATCATCAAAATTAATCATAACCAACATTATTGCTCCACTCTCAATCATGCTCACTTGCTCCTGAAGGTGACTGGCGAGACTGGATAAAATATAGCAGCAAACTGCCACATTTGCCTTCTCCCATCTTTTCTTCTGCTGCTGAAATTGAGTCCGAATTGCATCAGACACATCTGCAACAGGCTACGCTGGCTTAGGGGTAGTTAGAACAAAGTTGAGCTTTTCATATTGAAGAATAATATCCAAATTAGTTTTCCATTGTTTGTAGTTTGTACCATCCATAGGTTTTTGACTCAAGATTGTAGCTAAAGGATTGAATGAAGACATTTTTTTAAAAAAATAATGAAAAGCACACACTAATTACAAACTATAACTAACAACAAACAGATACAGCGCTAGTAGATTATGATAACTACTATTTGTTTATTGTTTAACAATTCATTAGTTATCTTTACAAGACTTACGATGGGCAAGACACTTGTAAAACCAATATTGTTAATTTGGGCCTTTAGTTCCATTGCCAAAACCTCGATGAGAGGGTTAACAATTTTACCAAAGTTGAATGTATTTAACCATTATTTACTTTCAAAATTATCTTTAGTGTCTAAGTATTGCCGACGATGGGCCGTGCAAAACTTTACTAAAATTTTGAAAATATTAGGGTTTAATCTAGCAAAATCTAATTATCCTTATCCAATGGGGCTTCAGCAATAACCATTTCATTAATTGGAGCCCATAGGTTTTAAAATTAAATGATTAATTTAAAACCTTCACCCATTCAATATTATAATTTTAGAATTTTCATTTTCCAAGAATTTGTTCAATTTAGAGAAATCATTAGGAATTTAAAATCTAGTCATGTTTGGCAGAGTGTACTTCACATGACCATTTTAAATAACCCACAAATTACTCTTAAAATTACAATTCTCTTAGGAAATCCTGGATTATTTGTCTAGATTAATTCCACAATTAATTAATCCAATTATTATCTAAATTTTAATTTAAAATCATAATAATTGATAATTAATTCAGTGAATAATCTAAATAATCACGCATAATAACTATCATACTAGTCGATTCATAAACATAATAGCTACTATGTTGTGATGACATGTGATTATGCAACAATATGGCATCTTCCTATTCTATATGGCATGTTATCACAAACATCATGTTAATCACCCATATAATTCATACAATTTAATAAAATCATTAAATAATTAAACAAATAACTTTAATCCATGGCTTTCCTATAGAAATTAAAAAATAAAAAATTTACAACTTTGGAATTCCTCTTTTGTCCAACCCACAGTGTTTGTCCAAGCCCCTTTAGGGTATCCATGGGCCCAAAAGCCAAAAAACCCAATCTTTGGCTAAAAACCCTAGGACACAAAAGAGGAACCCTAGCGTCCACTTCTGCCACGTCATCCACTGAAGTCAGCTTAGCACAAAACTCCAGGGGAAGGATCGCCACGGGGAGACAAGAACACAGCCGCCGGAACCACCACAAACGGCTTCTCCACGCGCCCTCACTCGCCAATTCTTTTCCGGCGCGTTAAGGCCACACGCAGCCACTTGTGGCGGCGCATGGAGGCTCTGTTGGCTTCGGTGTTTCCAGATTTGTGCTCGTCTTTCCGTCCTCTTTCCAACCATATATGGTTCGTCCAAATCCGAGGTCCAGAAGTCCATGAAACATGTCTTACAGTGTTGATCGCTCACTTTCTTCGTAGTTTCTTGATCTCCAACTTTTACAGAAATTCATAAATTACATAGAAATTCTGAAAATAACAAAAAAATAGCAAGGCGGAAACCTAATCATATGGGATTTGCCTACTTGTTACAAATCAAGAAATACAGGGAGAATCTAACCATGGATTAAAGCGATTAAAATTAAAAACTAATATTAAATATGAATTATAAATGAATAATTATCATGAATTAAATAACAAATATAGAAATAAATGCCATATTTTTAAAAAATAATTTTCGAAATGAATCACATGAAATATGAAAGAATATCAAAACTGTGTTCTTTTCCTCATCAACCTGGCTCTAATGCCAATTGTAGGAATCTCATCAAAAACGTGGAAGTGTATTTAACCGATTCGATGTAGGAAAAATTAGAACCTTCATCGTTTTGATTACCTGAAAGGATGTAGTGATCTGAAAGCTTCTCCACAAACTGTCGTAGTCCGCTCTATGATCGATCTTCCAGACTATCTCTTAAGTGGGATAGGATAGTTGTGTGGGCAATTGTTCAGATGATGAACGTCTGCCTCTAGGGTTTTTTCTGATGAGAGCCTCCTATTGTCTCTTATTGTTCACAAGTAGGTTAAAGTGTGTTTATATACTACTACATCCAAGATCTAACTCTAGACCACATGGGCCATAGAGTTCTTGGGCTGTAGTCTCACTTAAGCCCAATTGGGCTTAAGTGAATAAAGAGCACATAAGCCCAACACTGACTACTACAAGGCACAAGCTAAACGTGACCAACATCTAGATGCAATAGTAACTGGTCTCCGAAAGACTCTTGAAGGGTTTGAGGAGTTGAACAAGCAAAGGGAAGAAGCAAGCAACTTGGTGGAAATAAAATATGCTCACTCAAAGGCTGGAGATGAGGTTGTAAATCCAAGTGAAGTGCTGCCTTAGCTCAAGTAGAACTTCACTTGATAATGTTAATTCTATTAGCCTCAACAATGAAGAGTTTATGCTTCGTGATCATGTCAGCAACTCTAAACCAGTGAAAGTAGTGTTTTCTCTAATTGAGATTTGTAAGGTTCCAAGTGTAATGAACTACAACCCTATCTCGCCAATGCCTTACATCTCCTAAAGGCTCAGTGCTCACCATATAGAGGACCAGTACCTTGTCTGTTGGAAAGGTTTTCAAAGACGCTAAACAAGATCCAGTTCTTCATTTCTACCAAGGTTTCCTTTCCCGTATCTCACCTATTCAAAAGGATTTCCATATCGAAGCCATATTAAAATCTTATTACGCCCTTCCCTTTTACATCACTTTTAATTCGTCAACAGACATGTTCTTCAAGTATGGCACAACAAAAAAATTGTCGTTTTGTAGCTGTTAATTTATAGTGGTTAGAAAAAATTGCTACAAATGTCACATTTTGTAGTGGTTTTGATTTGTAGCAGTTTTGGCCAAAACCGCTATATATTTGTAATGGGATCACTCCAACCAAGACACATGCTGGTTATGGAACGGACTTTGTAATGGTTATAACAAAAAAGCTAAAAAATTTGGCGCCATATTTTGTAGCAGTTATTTTGTAGCATTTTCCTTTCAGAAATCGCCAAAAATGTAGCGCCTTGTGGCATGAAGGTTGTGGCAATTTAAAGGAAAAAACTACCACAGAATGCAAAGATTCTAAATATTTGTAGTGGTTGTGCCAAGAAAATGCTACAAAATGCAAAGAGTTTTGCATATTTATAGCAGCTAGTTCTAGAAACCGCTACAAGATACAAAAGTATTGCACATTTTTTGTGGTTACTTATAAAACTGCTACACATTTGAAGCCTATATAAACAGTTGAACTCACAAATTATACCGTTATGGGTTTAGAATTGGCAGCATGAACCTAAACATTAGTTTAGAAGTAGCTGCCAATCCATAGAGAAATGCAAATGTCCTATGCTTGGTAACATTTACATACATAAAATGTTACCTAGCACCACATTTGTATTTCTTCATGTGGTTGCCTATTACTTTCAAACTAATGTTTAGTTTCATGCTGGGAATCTTTGTATGACTAAAACTTTATAGCAGTTTTATGAACAAGCTACTACATAATGTAAAGAATCCTGAACATTTGTAGTGATTAATCAAATAAACTCCTACAAAATGAATATTTGTAGCGGTAAATCCTAAAAACTACTATAGTATGCGAATGGTCAATCATAGTTGTAGTGGTTATCTAAAACCACTACAGTATGCAAACAATCAATCACGGTTGTAGTGGTTATTTAAAACCGCTACAAATTGTCGAGGTGAACGGGGTAGGATTTCGTGTTTGGTAGCGGTTAGTGTGGTAGTTTTATATAAACCACTACAAAATGTTTACACTTGATATCAATTTTGTCATAGAACCACTACAACGGTCAAGCCATTAAACTTACGCTACTACTAAACAGTAAACCAAGCTGAGTTTCTTTCTTACTACACAAATTTCATTCTCACACATTCTCTTGCAACGTTTAGCTACAGTATAAATGAAGTTATGACTTCTAGAAGAGATTTAGAGGAGGGAAAGAAGGTAATACTTGGGAGAGTGCATCGACCAGGGCGGGGTAGTATTAGAGGGGGCAGTGGTAGGGGCCGTCGAGGGGAGTAGGGGGTAGAAATGTTCCCGTACCATAGCAGGAGGGGATCCAGCTACATGAGCTCTTCTCATACGAGATGACCCTACTACCTAATATTCTAGATGAGGAGGTTGAGCTCAATTGAAGTGACTTTAAGCAAAATGACAAGTTTACATCATCTTTTCCATTGTGAGGCGGAGCAGTTCCTAGATCAAAAGGAGGCCCGGGACCGAGGGAACCCTCGACTGTCGACTTCATGGTCAATTGAGTTTGAGGTGGAAATTAAAGGTAAATTTAAATATTATTTAAATAAATTTAATATTTAAATTCCTTACTAAAAATTAAAGTGTATTTAAATTTAGGGTTAAGGTGCAAAAATGCACACATGATAAATAAGATGGAGGGGCTATGTGTAATAGTTTAGTGGAATGACTTCATGGACCAGCCGATTGGGAATGGTGGTCACCTTTTTAACCACTGGCTAAATGACCTAGGCGAAAATTGGTTGTAGTTCCCCATCAACTTACAAACTTGGAAGCAAGTTCTAAAGGAGCTTAAGGACAAATCGTGGGATGACGTTGTGATGGTAATTAATTGTATTTAATTATAGTATAGATATAAATAGCTATATTTTATTAGTTATTATTCACTAAAGTCCATGACAACAGGAAAAAGGTACTCACTAATCAAGATGGGAGATGGTTGGAAGAACTTGAGGGGTTGTCTCTATAACATGATGAATAAGGATGGGATGATTTTACTTTAGCTGTTGATCGGGAGTGTGCTAGACGATGTCCCAACATTAAACTAAGCGAGTTTAGTCTAGTAGAGGAGGAGCCAAGAGGAACAGGTACATTTTTAAAGAATTATAAATTTCTTAATAATGAATATATTTTTAAAATATTTTAATATTTCATATTTTTTGTTGGGTCTTTCTCAGATGAACACCAAGAGCCAAGTGCAGTAGAGGATCCATCACATGCCAAGATCAAAAAATTTTGTTGTCACTTACAGTGAATCGGTATATTTTAAAGTTAAATTAATTTTAGCTTTATATTATCTATTTATTAATTATTTTATTTTTACTACAAGTAAGCTCTTTTTTTAAAAAAAATTCTTTCAAGAGAGGAAGATTGAGTAGGAGAACCAAAAGACAGACTATTTTTACTACAAATAATTAATGATGATGGTCAGCGCATTGATTTTGCCCCTAGATAGAGGACCTGAGGATCAGGCTCTGGATAGTGAATTATGTTTTATTTATGTGTTAGGACATTTTTATTTATTTAAATTGTTTGTTATCTTTTTTATGATATCATGAGACATTTCATAATATATCCTAAATGTATGTATTGAAATTTTTTGATACCAATACTAGTTTTTTTAAAAAAATATATATAACTATATGACTTTTGGTAAGATCAAGCATTACTACTTCTACTACAACACTATCATATAGTACTATTATTTGCCAGAATAAATAGTAGTGCAATTTGACTTGACACAAAAAGTTATGAAATATAAGTTACGCAGAATTTTTTTAATATTTGTATTAATGTATTATTATTTGAAATTAATTATATTATATAATTATTGTTATTGAAAATAGAAAAGGTCATTTATATTTATAAGAAATTTTTATCTTAAATTCATTTTATTATTTGCAAAAAATACCTAAAATAAAAAATATAGCATAAGTCCTAAAGAATGACAATTCGCCCTTCCTTACCTTCAATTAAAACATGTCATACATATTTACATACTTAAAAGTCAAAATAAAGTTCACTTTTTACAATTTATGAATAATATAATTTATTTACAAGTTTTATTAAAAAAGATGAATGATTATGCACATAAGATAAGATGTTATATATTGTCTACTTTATTCTTTCTCAATTATCCTCGGATTTGTGAAATTGAAGCACACATATGAAATACACCATTTGAACATTTTGCAGTAGCGGTTTTACTTTTATTAAAACTGCTAAAATGTTCAATTTTGAAATTCAAATTTTTTGAAATCCGCCAATTTTGTAACAATTACAAAATGAAAACTGCTACAAATTGTGTAATTTTGAATTTTAGGTTTCTTGTTAGCAACGGTCACACGTTTGTAGCAATTTCAAGATTAAAATCGCAACAAACTTAAAATTTTGAAATTTTAATTTGGCAACCTGCTAACGGTCTTCGTTTTGTAGTAGTTTTTGGCCTAATAACTGCTACAAAGTGATGAATTTTTTAGTGGTTAGTGTAGCAATTTTTTAACCGCTATACAATGTCATCATATTTGTAGCGATTATGGTAGCAATTTTTGAACCGCTACAAACTATCCAATGGTGCATTTAAGCATCCCATAACACATCATTAAGAGAGCTAAACATTATCTCTTCACCCATCTTTTCTTCTAACTTTGTTCACTACATATGGATAAGTTATGGATCAAGTTGCCGCACAAATTCTCCAACATTTTGGCCATATTGAACACTTTCTTGGATTTTGCATTCTATCATGCTAGCTATAGTGGTAAGATCGTGTGTTCGTGTTGTCGATGTAGGTTTAAGAAGTGGCATATACAAGACATTGCTAAGGAACATTTGCTTGTGAAGCCTTTCTCGGAAGAATATATGTTCTAGGGAGTTCATGGTGAGAAACCTAATATGAGATATGATGATCATCTTCCTCAAAGTTCACAAGTAGGAGTTCAAGTAGATCAAGATGATCATGTTAATGATTTTGTTTTGTGTTTGGTTTTTAAGATGACAATTTCACTGCAAAAGTACAAGGTGTATACCCTGTTTTGTATCAAGGTTGTCAAAAATACCAAATTATCTTTCTTGATCAAATTGTATCATATCAAGTGCTTGTGTAGGGGTCACTTACAAGGAAATGCCGGTGTTGCTGAAATTATTTTAAGAGGCATTCCTTGATGTAGACATTCCCACAACCTTCTATGAAACCAAGAAGATTATTAACAGATTAGGCTTGAACTATGAAAAAATTGATGCACACCCTAATGATTTATGTTATATTAGGGAAATAATACTCATAGGAAGACTTGTAAGCGATGTCACACTTTGACCTACACGACAATTTAGAACAGGAAAAAGAAGAAGAAACCAACTAAGATTCTCAACCCTTTCCTTTAAAACCTCACTTACAAAGTTTGTTTATGTTGTCTAAGATAGTTGAGCATAAAAGGTTGTCATGAAGTTTACCAAAATACATATAGTAAACTAAGACATCCACAGTATGCAGAAGCCTAGAAAGCATTCGACTCAAACTTTCCAGCTTTCACTAATGACCTTAGAAATGTTGAGCTTGCTTTGGCAACCGACAGTTTTAATCCATTTAGGAATCTTAGCACAAGTTATAGTAGTTAGCATGTTGCCCCTAATTCCTTACAATTTGCCCCCTATATGTGTATGAAATAAAGCTCCTTTTTTGTCTATGATCATTTCAGGCAAAAAGGCACCAGGAAATTACATCGATGTGTATCTCCAACTGCTTATTTCAGAGTTGCTCAACTTGTGGAACATTGGCATTGAGACGTATGACACACATAAGACGACACTATTCACTTATGTGCAGCCTTGATGTGGACGATAAGTAACTTTCTTTACCTAGGAACATTATCTAGACGAAATGTACATACTGGGATGGTGTGTTCGGCTTACAATTTGACTCTGACTAAGTGTGCCTTCCTCACAATCGAAAGTGGTATTTATGGGTCATCAAAGGTTTCTTGATGGTAAGTACAAGTTTAGGTTGCAACAGAATAGTTTCAATGGGTAACATGAAAAAAGAGGACTTTTTCAGACTTTCTCCAATGCAAATATCTTACAGCAGCTTTAGAATGTCGAATTCAAGTTTGGAAAAACCGACACTACAGCAAGAGTGGAGAGAAAGACTATTAGGACTTCTACTTCTACGGCTTAGCAATGGTGGCAGATAAAGTCTCTTCTTTACTCTTCCTATTGGAAAAATAATTTTCTTTACTAGTCTTGATGTCATGCACATTGAAAAAAATGTATGCGACAATGTGTTATACACAATGCTTAATGAACCAGGCAATGTGCTATACACAATGCTTAATGAACCAGGCAAGTCAAAATATCATCTTCAAGCAAAGAAAGATTTATGGGCCATGGGAGTTTTGTGAAAACGCATAACCGAATGAGCATGACAAATTTCAACCGAAAAAATTCACCAGTACAAAACCAAATAAGGAAATCTTTCTCGCGACGTTAAAGAAAATAAAAGCTCCTCATGGGTATTGAAGCAACATTTCAAGATTTATTAACATGCAAGCTCAAAAGGTTGCTAAGCTAAAGAGTTATGACTCACATGTTCTTATGCAACAGTTACTTCTACTAGCCATAAAAACTACGCTACACCTCGATTTGTCAATTGTTTTGGTGGAGCTCTGTTCTTTCTTTCAGAAGTTGTATTCCGAAGTTTTGATCATTGAGGAACTCAATTGGCTACAACAAAAAATAATTCTTATGTTGTGTCATTTGAAGATGATCTTTCCTACATCCTTTTTCATGATGTTAGTTCACATCAGAATCCACCTTGTTCACGAAACAAAGCTTGCAAGCCTAGTTCAAAATCAATGGATGTATCCTATTGAGAGGTACTCATTTTACATATGTGTATCAACATCACTTTCTAAATTTTATAGTTGGACATTTCAGCATTTATCAACATTTTTCCTTCTTTACTTTATAGGTTTCTTAGGAAATTGAAATCTTATGTAAGGAATAAGCCGTGGCTATAAGGTTCTATAGCTGAAGGTTATATAAGGGATAAGGTCTTATATTTCTGTTTAATGTACTTTAATGACAATGAGACGCATTTCAACCGACTGCCCCATGTAGACAATTATCCTGAACCTAAGCCATCATCAAGAGAGTTGTTAAGCTTTTGTGTTGGTAAACCAATTGGAGGAAGTGAGAACTTCAAACTGATGGCAACTAAGTTCCAAGCACATAGATGATAATCTTGATTAATTGTACTGAAGTTAAACCCTTACTTCAGTAAGGATTATACACTCATATGTTATCCTGTATATGTCCTTACATTTTATACTTACATTTCATGATTGCCATCTCATGATTAGTTGCAAGGAATTCAGAAGTCATATGAAGCGTCAACTCAAAATCCGTATATAGACATCCTACAAAATTGACATAAAGGTCCACAGAGAATTCATAGGTTGGTTTATGGGAATAATACTAAATGACCACAGCTTGCACTTACTAGAATTTAGAGCTCTCACAATCGGCCTTCTTGATTATGCCACCAGGTTTATGACATACAATGTCAATGGTTTCAAGTTTCGCATAGTTTCATAAGATCAAGGATTTCTAACCCAAAACTTAGGTCTTTATGGCACATTTTGGACAAGGAGTTATGTGAGCACTAATGAAGGTAACATGCAATTTGGAGATGTCCTGTATTATGGAAAGCTTCTTGATGTCATCGAAATAAATTACCAAGGTTGTTTCAGCATGACATTGTTCAAGTTTTTGTTGGCAAATTCAACACCTTCCTGGGGACTCACAACTGACAACTTAGGCATCACATCAGTAAAGTTTTCCTAGCTAATTCACTCTAGTTAGTCTCAAGATGATGAGCCATACATTCTTGTACTAGAGGCACACTAGGTTTACCATGACGAGGGCGAAAGGCACAAGAATTGAAATGTGGTGGTTTACTTAATGTCTTAAGACCTTTACAATGTGGCCAATGGCAATAACATTTCCTTCGAGAGTGAGCCATTCCAGCCTGCCAATTGTGAAAACTCTTCCTTGACGGTAATGATAATTTACCGATAGTTTGGTATGCTTTTTTAAGTTACGCTTTATTATCACTTAATTTAAGTTTAATTTGTATACAAACATATTAAACTCACAACTAACATATTCTCCACACATTTTTTATAGGGATGGAGACAAAAATTGATTTAAAAAATTATGCTACCGCTACAAACACCATCACATCAACCGCTACAAATATTAACCACTACAAAATTTGTCATATCAACTGCTACAAGTGTAACACAAATATCTCTATCAATGCCCCCACCACACCTCATTACAAACAACCCTTTATTTCTTCCCTATGTAACATCTTGAATTTAGGGCATTGAGAACATGCCTAAATTAGAGAAACGGCTAAGGCTAATTCGAGAAGAATCCCAAGAATGATGAGAGATAGAAAGCTTGTTGGGGACTATGCGATATGGCTATATTGGGTAGAAGACCTAGTATGAGTAGCCTTTCTCATTAAAATGGTGGTGCAGAAAGACACAGAATTCCTATTCAATGTCATTGGGTTGGTAGAAAGATGCCACCCAACTAAGTCTTGAGATATAGGACAATTAGTTAAGCAAAAATAGGCTAGTATAAGTAAGTATACAACATTTATAGGGAAGATGGGTGTGCCCTGTGTTGGGATCCGTACATGCAATGAAATTTAAAACTTACGAATCCCATCGGAGGATCCATCAACAACGTTTAATCAAGTTAGAAAAAGAATCGTACCTATGCGAATTAATAATCGTCTCCTTCAATTTGATCTCATGGGCTATCTACTCAATTAACAGGAGTCGATTACCTATATCCACACGAACAGCCTCCAACACCGATGGTAGCATGCTAACGCCTTTAGTATTCTCGCGTCTCTCTATTTTTCTCTAAGGTTTCTTGCAACTTTTCTAATACGCCTGACAAAAAGTCCTATAGGTTTTTCAAAACCTGATAGGCGTATTATATTCAAAATTAATCCTTATTAATTTTGAAATTTGAATTTGGATTAAAATAATATATTAATTAAATATATCTAATAGATCTAATCTAATCTATTTATTTAATCCAAATTATGTTAGTTCTCTATGTGTTTTGATGATAACTGACAATTGTAAACACAATATGAAGTTTGTCCTTGATAAGTTATAAAACTTACTGCCAAAAGGCAAACTCGAGTTTAGGTATCAAAACTCGAGTTTCTGACTTGACAGAGAATAGCTCAATTTGTTAAAGAAATCCAAACTCCAGTTTGCTCAGGCAGACTCGAGTTTGCAAGTTACAGAGAACACTCAAAGTTTCCACAACAAGCCAAACTCGAGTCTCAGTCTGAAAACTTGAGTTTAGACCAAACAGAAAGATTTCAAAGTTTCAGTCTTCACTGAAACTCGAGTCTGACTTTGTAGACTCTAGTTTAGCTCAAACAGAAAACACTCGAGTTCCCACCTGATTTGAAAAATCCAGTCTGGATTCTGTAAACTCCAGTTTACATTTGACAAAAGATTTCAAAGTTTCAGTATTCACTGAAACTCAAGTTTCTATAATGTAAACTCGAGTTTTGTGTCATACAGAGAGCTCAACAATATGTCTGATTTGGAAACTCCAGTTTCTGTTTTTAAACTCCAGTTTTGTAGTTTTGAACTTAACACTCATTTTCCCATCAAAGTTCAAAACTCGAGTTAGTCACTTAATGACTCAAGTTTAAACTTGTATCCAATCTGCAGTTCAAAGCTTAAAGAAAAAAACTCGAGTCTGGGACTACAAACTCGAGTCTGTGTCGACGTTCTTGAAAAACCATATTGCACCAATCTGAGAAATCTTCATGTGTTAATCTTAAAATGGTATATCATATGTTGCTATTGATTCTAACATTGTTTAATGAGTTTTTCAAGTAAGTTTCAAATGAATTCAACAAAGATCAAGGTGAAATCAAATTTGGATCAAAAGCCATTAATGAAGAACCAAGAACAAGCCTAGATTTTCTCCTCTATCCCAATCGTTCAGCTCAGGCCGTTACAAGTCAATCAAATCTCACTTCAAACGGTCGAAATAAGGTTTATGGAATGACAGAATATCTGGAAGACCATCTGCATCAACTGATTCCAGGATTCCAGCTGAGAATTGAAAGAACAAAGGAAAATATGCAGCAGCTATATTCCAAAAATAAATATGAACGTTGGAGAAAGAAGGAGATGAATTTGCAACGGTTAGTTCCTCAGATTAAACCTATAAATACCCATGAAGACGCAGAGCAATACACACAACTGAATTACAACTGATTGCATTCTTTTTTTTATCTTTGCTATGCAAAATATTTCTTGAACTTCAATGTTTATGCTCATTTGCTCTTTAAGAGAGTGTGCTTTTTGAAAATCATTTGATTACTGCTTTTGTAAGAACTCAAGGTTGTGGAACCTGTGAATTGGATTGTTTTATTACAAAGTGTAAGGGGGAACAGGTCCTAGGTGATTAGGATTGCTTGAGTGTTACATTGTTGTAATAAGAAAGCATTGATAGTGAAAAACTCAGAAGATATCTGGGGACTGGATGTAGGTCAAGTTAGGACCGAACCAATATAAATCTTTTGTGTCTAAGCTTCTCTTTTTTTGCTTCTGTGCATTTCATTTTTCAAAAACTTGAATATCTTTCTGAAAGAAATTTTTGAAATCCCTAATTCACCCCCCTCTTGGTGATTTTTTCCATTTTCAAATTAAAAGTCTTTTAATTCAATTTATCTCTATAAATTAATCTGAGAAATGATATCTATCTATTTAATTAAATCTAAGATACTATATCTCAATTTAAATTTAAATTAGATATATGATATCTTTATTCAAAAATTAAATTTCAGATATAATATCTCTATTTGTTTTAGATATTTAATTTATCATAATAAATTAAATACAAAACAAATATTATATAATAATATTATAATCTCTATTAAATAATATTATTATATTATTTTTAAATTTAATATATATATATATATATATATAAAATATATATATTCATCCTAGATTAAATACAGTATTTATTAAATCTTAGATATATTGAAAATTCAATGAATCTGGACACTTTTGCTCGTGTTGGGATATTCTTATGTGCGACCCTGCAGGCCAACATGAGATTGACAACGGGCGAATATTGTACCATCTCACAAGTCGCAAGCGGCCTCTAGCAAGACATTGCGACTACCCAATTCATATGGGGATCGATGATATGATACAATCTATCGTACAACCATGTCACATCCCTTTTGTCACGTGATAATTTGGTCAAGTATGAGGCATGGATAGTGTTAACTTCTTGTTCTTGACCATTACCTTCTTGATTGTTGAGAAGTCTAATAATTGAAATGGAAACTCCTTTCCATCGTAGTATGGCCATACATTTCTCAGACTTACTCATCGAGGGGCCTAATATTATCTCTCTACAAACATTGGGGACAAATTCCATCTTGACCATTCACATTCATCTGCATGAAAACCACTAATCCTGATCATAGCCTTTATCATTACCTAGTCAAAGATGACTTTTGACCAGGCCAAATATTAGTGACTCATCATGTAGGAATTCATGATGATCTCAGATCAAAGGGCGTTATGACGTGATTATACATGGATAAGCTTATGACTAAATCCATGCAATTTTCTCATAGTGGGTTGGTCCAACACCTTGTACTCTTGCAAGTGCCTATGACTTTCATTCGTATCTCCATACCTCATCTAGTCATACTGGTCTTATTTCATCTTTGCTCCTGCGTAGATGATTGTCCAAGGACATTTAGGATAATCTATAAGATACATCCAAGGATAAATTATCACTATAAACATGCAAATGAAATGATAACGAAATGGAGAATACTTTAAATAACGTTAATGTTCAAAGTACAATGACTTGCTCTTAGGGCATAATTTCCAACACCTTGAGTTTTTGAGAGGACGCCGGTATATGGTGTCATTTGGAGGGTCTTGGTAAACATGTTGTAATCTCGAGTAAAACCCGAGTAGAATCCTAGATACAACCCTATAAAGTAAGCCATACAAGAGTTCTAAGTGTCGAAAATGACACTTGTCTTGCCAAAAAATAAGATGCTTGCATAAATGACACCTAAGTCGGCCATGGAAAAATGACAAGTGTCACCATATGATAAGAGTTCAAGACACCTAAGCCGGCCATGGAAAAATGCCAAGTGTCTCCTTGTGATAAGAGTTCAAGACACCTAAGCCAATGCATGTTAGCAAAGTGTAAACGTCCACAACTTGACATCTCACACCTCCTCTCCTCCATAAGACTCCACTTGTCCCTTTCCCTCTCTTCTTCTTGTGACAAATGTCACACATGAAAAATAAACACATGTCCTCCCTCTTCTCTTGTTATGACACTTATTCTCCATGCCCAACACACACATGTTCTCCCTTCCTCTTGCTAAGATACTTTTAACACATGCACATATACGCAACTCTCACTTCCTCTCCTTCCTTTAAACCCTACGGCCTACACACAACATACACACCCCCCCCCCAAATGACACTTGTCTCTCCTTCTCTTCTTGTTACGACAAGTGTCTCACATGCAAGACAGACACAAATCACACAACTCCCTCCTTAACCTCATGGCATACGCCAACACATACACATAAACCATCCCTATTTGAAGCACACAAACACTCTTACTTCCTCTCCTCCTCAAAGTGCGGGCGCGCACACACACACACACACCAACCATTCCACCTCCAAACACACAAGCATTCTCTCCTCTCCTTGTCTCAACCATATACGCACACAGCACTCATATCCTTCTCCATTTCAGCCAACATTCCCCATCCTCCATTTCAAATAGAAATACAAAAGAAAGACAAAGGGAAGAGAGCAATGAAATTTCCAAGAGGAAGAGGAAGAAGAAGGAACTTGAAGAATCAAGGTAAGTTTTTGAGTTTTGGTTGTGATTCCTTCTAAATCTTCCTTATTGCTACTCTCTAATCCCTTAAAACACTTTTGTATGGTGTTGTTGGAGGCCTGGCTGAAATAATAGAAGCCAAGGAGAAAGAAAAGCTCCAAGAACACAAGCCAAAGTAAAGGTAAGAAGATGTTGTTGATTTCTCCATGTTTTCTTGTGATTGGAAACATCAAACCCTAAGGGGAGGTTCTGCCCAAATGTCTAAAAATAGCTTAAAACATGTTTAAGAGACAGAAAATGAGTTAGAAGGTGATTTGGAACATAAACTAATAGAGTTAGTCAAAAACTCTAAAACTGCCAGTTTAAGATTTTAGAGGCAATGAACTTGTAGATAGTTTTTGACTAAGTAAATGAAGTTTGAAAATCATGAAACTTTCCATATTTAAAGAGGACACAAAGATTTAATTTGATAGGTAATTTGTAAATTTTGGAGTCTTATACAAGGAGAAACGAATTTTACAAGTTGACCTATGAATCTACAAATCTAGTATGGACAGTGGAGAAAGTTAATTAAATTGGGAATTGTATGAATGTGCTGAAAGATGGAATATCACCTAAGATAGGGTAAATTGGGTGATTTTAAAAAAATGATTCTCTTTGAAAATAGGTTCACACAACAGAGTTTAACAGGGTAGAGAGAAAGAAATATGAGACACAGGAAATTTATACTGATTCAGTCCAAATCCTTGACCTACATCCAATCACTAGACACTCTAGGATTTCACTATCTCAAAACTTGATTACACACTCTGAAACTCTTGAATAATTCTCTCACTAGAACTTACTCCCCCTTACAAGTTGTAATCAAATATACCTAATCTCAAAGGTTCCACAACCTTGAGATTAAGACAAGATGAATGTAAAATTCCAAATTTTGGACTTTGGGAATCAAGAATTAATTATGGAAAATTTGGCCTTAAGGAATTTTAAAGATTAAGGATTTAGAATTTAAGGCATATTTTCCATAAATTAAAGGGAGCTTAGTTGGAAATAATTATGGTATTTGAAATTAAGATTTAATTTCCCTTGGTTTACTTTGAGAAAAGAATAAATTCAAGGAATGTGTGGAAGTGATAATTTTAGGCCTAAAAATTATAAGATTAATATTTTATGGCCTAGGAAAAATAATTTGGGGAAAGAAAAATTCTTATATTAATTAAGGATTATTTTCATAATTATTCAATAATTGCAATGAAGATATTGTTTTAAGATAATAAATGGAATAATGTAATGGGTTCATTGAAATCCATTTAATGCCAAGAGCCCAAGACCATATTTAACATCAGTTTTAAAATGGGCTACGTGATGAGAAACATTCAGCAGATCCAAGCCCATATTGAAATGTCTTAAGCCCAAAAGAATGCATCATTATTCAGCCATCTCATTTTTCCCTTCCGTCCCAGCGAAAAAAAAAAAAAAGAACAACACAGAAGCAGTGAGACATTTCAGTTTCATCCTTTTCGGTCCAACATATGCAGTAAATGGATCATCCCAATGGGCTACTTCTTGACCCATCGTATAAGGCCCAAAAAGGGAGCTACAATACACACACCCAACCCATATTATGCAAACTGTAAAGCAGACACGCAGAAGATGAAAAAAAAAAAGGGGCCCTGCTTTGTTTCAGCACCAACACGATGTGTAAAAAAAAAATGCAGAAACAACTATTATTATTATCTTCTGGATCACAGCTCTCCTCGGCCCAATACGTTCAGCAATATGAGAAACCGATCCAAAGACCCAACCCAAAAGCAACTTGCAAAGTCAACCATTTCTCAAAACACTCAACTGCCGAAAAGCTTCATTAACTTCAGCAAAGCACAATCAGCTGATAACCAAACACGTATCTAAACAGCTGTCAGGATAATTAGCCTATCTGTAACTGTTCTGACGTAGAACACAAGAGGGATTGGACTTGGCCTGGAGTAAAATCCCAGGGTGCTACGTACCATAATCAGGGATCAAAGTCACGTACCATAATTAGGGATCAAAGTCCACGTAGTTCAAGAGTAAACCGTAGGTTTGTGATAGCCAGAGGGAATGGGTTGTGTGCTTTGTGTGAGTTGAAAAGCTAGGGTTAAAACCTGTGTACCTTGTGAAAGTTTTCACCTATTTATAGACTTACTTGGGTCCTATTTTGATGAGCTTCATTATCTTTATTATTTAGCAAATATTAAGGTATTCATTTGAATAATATCCCCTTATCATCTGGGTGGTTACGATTTTGACCACTATCTTGATAACTGCTCCTTAAATTAAGAGGTGGTTAGGATTATAACTGGAACTATTTGACTGGGTTCTTCAGTCATTGGGATGGGCCCACTTATAACCATTCTAGTCTTGATCATTGGTTACTATATAATAGATTCAAGATAAACTCTTTCATATCTTCCTTTCGTCCAAGTTACAAACTGAAACGCAGAGAAAGGAAAGGAAGAGAGGAAGCCCGAGACGGAAAAGATAAACAGGAAGTGAGAGTGTTAGAGTGAAGAGAGAGCCGAGAGTTTTGAAGAGAGGGAGTAAGAATGGATGGGGAAGCTTAAGCTCAATGTTCCCCTGTTTCTCACCGCTGAAAACAGAGGAGTTTAAGCAACAAGTTGTGTTGCCATACAAGCTTGGAAACAAGGTAAGAGGTGGAACTTACCTTCTCTAAGTTCAGCATGTGTATCGGTAAACAACTTTAGGTGCTGAAATGAAATGAAAAACTGAAAGAGAAAACCAAAAACAGGGTCTGTACGTGTGTAAATATACAAAACTTAAAAGTCTTGGCATATGATAAAACGTTGTATATTGATGTTGGGGTCTGTTTTGCCGAAAAGATAGAATGAAGACTGAAAACAAACTGAAACCGAAACCAAAATAATCATGGCTGCTTGTGCTTGCTTTTCTGATGTTTATTTTGCTGTTATGGATCTGTACATGTGAGAATAATGGAAAGGGAAGAAGAGTTTTGTTCTTTTGCTGCATTCAATATCGGTTTGCTGCATGGGAGACCACGTTACTTACTGTGAGAGGGCTCTTTTCGGTTTTTTCATGCCTATAAGTATATTTGGTACTTCAGTAACTATTGCATGTGAGACTTAGCTTTGTTGTGTCTTTCGGATGTCTATGAAAAGAGTATTTTTCTGCACTTAGATCCTGCCTTTGCTGATGAAAAAGAGGAACCATGGATTATATATTTGAAACCGTGAAGGACCAGGGAAAATTTAAAGAAAAACGTTAGAGATTGAGGCTGAAATATTTTTGCTATGTAAGAGAGGAAGCCGTGAGAAAGAGAGAGTAAATATATATATATGGGTGTCGTGTACGTGCTGTGTTAGGTAAGAGACAAGTGCAGTTTCTTGGAGATACACACTACTACATAAAAGACAAAACAAAAATGCTAGAGGGTGAGTGTTTAAATATATTCACATACATATTACTAAGAATATGCTAACTGTTTAAGCATATATTTAAGTATAATAATTTTGCTGAAAGTTAAAGAAGATGAGAAGGACATGTCTGTGAGTGTCTGCATGAGGAGATATAAAATGAAAATAAAACGTACAAGCTTTATTTATTATTCCATGTATATGGTAATGACCCACTACTTGATGATGTAAAGTAGTATCTCATTCTTTTAATAATGTCTATGTGATACATATCACCGAAAAATGAAAGCAAAGGATTATCATTAATATAATCCTGGAAATAGTAAATGAATAATTGTAATTAACATTATGTAAAATTTGTAGGAAAATCATGGGGGTCACTAAATAAAGACATGGTTGGTCTTTATTAATTTTAATGGACTAAATAGGAATATTCCATCATATTGGGTATGAGGATGGACATTTATGGATTTTGATTGATGAATAAGAAGGAAATAAATAAATTATTGATAAGTAATTAGTAGGAATTATTAAGCAATTAATAAGAGTTCTATTAATTATAGAGAGATGATAATAATTGATAAAATAATAATAATAACAGGTAATGTTATTATTATTTGGGAAGGAGTGATAATGATAAATAATAAATGAGGAGTTATTATTATTATTATTTGGAATAATAATAATAATAATAATAAAATAATAATAATAATAGCAGCAATAATAATAATATTAATTATTGTTAGAGAAAAGTCAAGGGATTAATTATTATTAATCCTTTAAACTAATTTACATAATTAGTTTATCCGCGATTCAAATAAGAGACTGATGGCGATGATAAATATTATTTTTAGGCAGACTTGGATATTGTTCTGATCCCAACAACTTCAATACAGAAGAAGAAGGATACACGATCGAGGTGGACAACACTAATCCTACAATCATGTATGCAAATGTATATGCTTTATTTAGCTGATCATGTGTGTTGGATAGAATTACCTGTTTTTATTTTCCTGGCCATGGATATTGAGGCTGCGGTCTCATCAGGCTACGGTTCTAGACAAGAGCTGCGGTTCTTGGCCGTTAATTGTGGTTACGGTTTGTGTGTAAATTCTTCCATGTTTCTGCATGTGCTAAAATGTCATATTTAATTTCATACATGTGCATAAGATTAACTGTTACCCTAGGGTCCATTCATTTGGACTCTAGTTTAGGCGAAAGAATACAGGAACTGGTTCGGGATTAGAAGGCAAGAAGTATATAGCTGTAGAGACTACAGAAGATGGAACGCCTTGGACAATTAGAATTAAATAAGTCTGTATATAGTGTTCATCATTCATCTGTTTTGGATTAATGTATTAACATCCCTCCATGGGATAGATATCGAATCGCGAAAAAACTAGTCTATATTTTCATATCATTGTAATTTCATAAACTTCGATTGCAAAAATCAAGTCGTCCAAATTACTTCGATCCCTATCGCCACGTTAACTCTGATTAAACAAAGGCCTCAAAGGCAGGGCATGACAATGAATAAGTTTAAGAACTCTCTAAAAGAGCGAATAAATGAACACTAAAGATTATAAATATCCGAAGATATTACTTAAGAGTATGAAACAATAAATGCTAAAATCTCAAATTGAATGCACAAAGTTTCGGTAGTTGGATATGTAACATCCCAATTTTCAAAAGCGGAATATTATTTGTTTTCAACAAAAATCATTTAAAATCATCAAAATAGTGCATTTGAGTGGAAGAGTAACTGATACTTATATTTCAAAATACCGTAAGTCTGGCTGAATATAATAGCGGTGTAGTAACCGCGTGGTTCAAAAGGGATGTACAACAACAAAAGGAAGGCTTCCGCCAGAATGTCAAAGGAAATCTTCAGCCGGGTCTACTATACGTCCTACTTGCGCTTCCTTTTGTCCTCCGTCTTTGGTTCTCCTGACCCTGACGCTATGTTAAGAGCTGAGGTTCAATGCCCATTTAACCTCAGGTAACGGTTAACCTCATGTTTATATATAACATATATGGATCACAGATATTCACAAATATAAACAGTTCATAAGCATTTAGACAAATGTATCCCTGACATATAAGCCCCTTGGCAGATATGTCACACTTAGTATACATTTCACACCTAGCACTTGTTTCACACCCAGCAAGCATATCCCAATACCCAGCAAGAATAATCATAACAACAGTACATGAACATATCACCGAGCTATCAGCTATCTCATATAAACATACCAAACACATAGCACATATAAGCATACAGTAAATATCAGAGTTAAAGTTACCAGTACGTGGACGTACCCTATACATACAACACACATACCACATACATGCATACCATAAACATCAGAGTTAAAGTTACCAGTACGCGGACGTACCTTTGTTTGACGCTATACGGTATTTCTGGCGGAATACGGTGCGACAGTTGGTCAGAACGTATTCAGGGATATCCTATAAGGATAATATTGTTTCTATTAATTCATAAACATTATTCCAAGAGATATCTTGGCTATATAAGACCATTTTACCCCTGGTGGATTTATTTTCCAATTTATTCCCTAATTTTCGGGAAAAAAACGCTGATCCAGCATTTCTGGGCAGAATTTCGCCTAACTTCGAAAAATCATAACTAATTCTAGAAAAATCGAACCGAGGATCCGTAAAATTCCCCGGAATCCTTGAGAAGTCTACCTTCGAGGAAAAATACTGGAACTTACCCATAACTCATGGAAAATTCCCAGTTTAATCATTGCAAACTGCTGCCCAGAATTTCGCACAGAAAACATAACCTAACTTATGAGATTTTTATCTTTTTGCACAGAGCTTCAAATCACACATTCTTTATAGATTTAGAAAGCCCTAGATGTCTACTTTCACCATGAATTTGCTCAGAATTTTCAAACATCGTCTTCTTTATAAAATACTGGTGTTTTTACCTCTGACTCCAGGAATCACTAATTGATGAAATTTCGCCAGAGCTTCGCTATTTTGATCCTAATCTTCCAAAGATTTTGCTATAACTTCTTCTTCATCAAATTTTCGAAATAAAGATAGTGGAACCCATAAAAACATGAAAATGAAACTAGATTTGGAAGATTGAAGATCAAAACAACATTTCTAGCATTTCTACTTCATAACTAAGAACTTAAACTTCAAAACTAATAACTCTCTTACCTCTTGAAGAACACTTGCTTCCTATGTTCTGCAGTTCCTCACTCTCTCCCTTTCTCTCTATATTTCGGTCTTGGCTTGAGGATTTTGTGAAGAGAATGTGTTGCCTAATGCCTTTATTTATAGTTGAAGAGGGTGGCATATTTGTAAATTCTTCCCTCTTGCATGTAGCCATCAGATTTCTCTTGGTGAGGAAGACTTAATCTTGTCCTTCCACCTATGCCAACCGTCCCCCCCCCCCTCCTTTCTTCTAAAATTGGTTTTCTTTGTCCCCAAGAAAAGCCTTTTCTTCATTAAGTTAATTCAATTAATCCCAAATCCTAATTTAATTAGGTGTAAGTTGGTGTTTAAATTCAAAATCCAATTTCACTTTTGAAATCCTAATTTTGTGATTAGATTTATGGTGATTTTTAATTCCCAAAACACTTAGGTATGAATCTTAAAAGTAACCGAAAATAACTTTGGGAATAGCCAAGTTGAAGCTTTTAATTCACTGATTCCAAATATGTATTTATATATAATACTTAGTTCCAATATTTCAAGATATGATTTAATTTCTATGAATTCTCCTTGATTTGCATTTGATTAACAATTACTTGCTTCCCAAGTTTCTTTACTTGCTCCCCAAGTTTCTACTCATCTTCTCTCATAAGCAATTGACTTGTGTGTTTGTATTATTATTACAACAATTTTCACTTCTTATTTCCCTAGCAATTCGTCCCCACTCCTATTTTATTTAATTATTCATTATGCTCTATTGTTCTCACATTTTTAAGAAGGAAATTCTTTCATTGGTCTACTTAGATTTTAGGATTAAGGGTTAATATAATTTCTTCACTCTTTATCTAGTAATTTTCGCCACTTTTATTAGTTAAAGGGAGAATTAAATAAATTCTTGGTTACTATTGCAAATATAGTATTTTAGGGGTTACTAGACTTAATTACCAAGATTATAATTGATTATCAAACCAATTACAATCTTTGAAAATTCATTTGATACTTATATTGATCCCTCTTTAATACTTATTCAAAAATATTCCAATTTGTTGATCTTAGATAGTCCCAAGACTAATTATGCCTAATTATGAAATTAACTTAATTAATAAAGATTCACTTGCCCCATAATTGGTTTTAATATTCACTAATTACCTAATTTAGAGACAACATACTCTCTAATATTTAGTTGCCTCGTAGGATTTATCATAACATCCTCAGAGTATTTTGTAACCCATAACTTCACTTAGGAATTTTTAGCTCTTTATTCCTCCTAATTTCATGAGAAATCACCCTAGGAAATAAGGTAATTATTTTACTAGTTTTGAGACCACATATTCACCTATTTTAATAGGTATTTTCTATCAACATATAGTGGTTATGCTAAATAGGATTTTTGGGGTATTACAGGATAATTCATTGCTTCTGGTATTTATAGGTGTTGACATTTATGACCATTGAGAAGCTTGAGAATTATCCATTAAGACTAATGAAGATGATCATTAGAGATCATTACTCACATCTTCATTCTTCAATCAGCGTCGTCATTCTCATTCCTTGAGACATTCCCGTTGGATGACCAAAAATGGAAAGACAACAAAACTGCCTTAAGAATGTGTAGAGGCTTTTTATTGAAAATGGTCTTTTATTTTCTAACCTAGCATTTAATGCATCTGACATAATCATTCACTTTTTTATTAATCTGCATTAAATCACTTGTTTGATCTTCTAAAACTCATTAACAAACTAATTAAACATAGTTAGGTGTCATAATGAATGAAGATATGAAGTATACAAATCACATAAAAAGATTTAGCATTTACGAAGATGGTGATTGTAAAACAGAGTCATTTTGCACTCGACATTGTTTCAAGCAAATTGGAGTGCATGATTTGAGTAAACATTTCTTGACTCGAGTCAATGAGTTATCTTTTTTGAAAAGTAAGTTTAAAGTTTGAAATGAAGATGTCTCTATATAACTTAGACTCGAGTTTGAAAAATCTAACTCAAGTGCATGACTCGAGTTAATATGTCTAGGCTCGAGTCAAATACTTCTTTACAAAGTGAGCTTCGAGATAAAATTTGGAAAGTGGTTTGAAATCGCATCAGCTCGAGTCATTAAGTAACTAACTTGAGTGAATTAGATAATTTCAAAATATGTTTTAACCACTAAACTCGAGTTAATATATACTGACTCGAGTTAAGGACTTATGAAATTGAAAGAAGTTTAAGTCCAAAAAATATGACTTGGGTCAAATCCCATAGCTCGAGTTAAAGACATTCCACAGATATTTCATAAAATTTTATGACTCAAGTTAAGAAATAATGATTAGAGTCAATATGTGCTTGATAGCTCTCAACCTTTGCATTGACATGAGTTGTCAATCATAAGTTCAAGTACTTATGAAAGCTCTTTGTCTTATGTTGACTCGAGTTTGACAACTCTAAACTTGAGTCATTCTTGATAGTAAATTGCTAGTTTAAGTTTTATCAAGTTAGAAACATTTTAACTTAAACTATTAACTTCATTTTGTTTACACTTGTCAGTTATCATTAAAACACATAGAGAACTAACATGTGCCTAACTAGAAACAATAAATTTTTTTTTTTTGTAAAAATAGACATGTTAAAGGACACGAGATTTTTGGAACCACATCATTTGGAGTTTTGTGCTAAGAGATATGAATTTTACAAAGCGACCCATGATTCTAGAGTTTCAGTATGGGGCAGTGGTACTGTTTTGTTAATCTAGAAACTATACGAATGTGCCTAATTGAAAATGGTATTTTTCCTTGAAACTAGACGTCTCATTGTCTTTCAAACCACCCAATTGGATTTTTTACAATTAAATATGAATTCTCAAAGTTAAGTGAAAACTCTGGGGAAAGTTGTACAAGTTTGAAAATAAGACATTAAGGGGTAAAAGTTGTAAGGTTAAGACAACTTTGTTAGGAATTCATTTTCCCTTATTCTAAAGATATGAATGTGTACTTAAGGCCATGAGAAGAAGGGAAGGTACTTCGAGCAAACTCGATGGTTGATGAAAGAGGAAATCGAGGAAGGACATTAGTCCTTAAGGTAGTGGACTTACACTACTTACACATATTTGATATAATAGCTGTTGAGTATACAAATGATTGCTCTACTTGCTTGACTACGTATAACATACTTGAATGATTGAAACTATGTTTCTTATTATACTATGGCTATGAGTATGTTTTATGAAACATTAAGCATGCAAAATTGTCATAAAGTTAACATGAGCCTATGCAAGGCAAGCATTTCATACACTAGCATCTATCTTGCATACATTGTGTGGTATTATTTGCTACTGAGACTCCCCAAATCTCACCTTCCACTACCAACTAATAGACATGTAAGCATTGGAGAGATGTTCTAAATGAGACTTAAAAGGGAAGGGTTGCTCCAGTAGAGAAATTGCTGAAGAACATAATGATGTCAATGAAATAACTTCATTGTTGTAATGTGTATATAAACCATGTAAACACTCCTCTTATGTAATCAAATCAATTTTTATATTAGTACATTAATGATATTTATGTTAGTACTCTGATAGCCCATTTGTGTTGTGCACTATTACTCTAACAATTATCAAGATATTAGAGGGGTGTTACACTGCCCACATTCTCTCTCCTTTTCTCTCATCCGTCAATGTTTTCTAGAGAGGTTAAGTACTGAGCAAGCCGATCCAATATGGTAAAAAAAATAACAAAAAAATCCTTAATTTCAATATTTTTCCCCTATCTTATAATTCTCTAATACTAATTATTTTTTGTTTATCAAGAGTTTTAAGGACATTCCCACAACATTCCTTCTATAATAATCAACATTAATTTTATAATCAAATATCATCTAGTGGACAACATAACAAGTTCTTATCATATACACATTCTCATTATTATACCTATATAATATCCATAATCAAATATCATCTACCAATATCAATTTTTTTAATATTAAATGTTCTCATTTAAGTTGAAATTGTCACTTAACTAATAAAATAATCTAAAAACGACTCAAATTAAGGTTTTTCTTTAAAAATTGTTAACATTTTGTAGCGGCTTAAGAACCTCTACAAATTTTGATATAATTCTTTAGTAGAATATTTACAATTTCACCTAAAGTTTGTAACCGATTTTAAACCACTACAATATTGGATAAAATTTCGAAAAAGGCGGCAAAAAATTTCAAAGAATTGGTGGTAAATAACTGCTACAAATTTTATTCCAAATATTGGATGCCATTTTTTAAATTTAATCAAATTTTGTAGCGGTTTGAAAAATGCTACAAACTTTTGTCATGTATGTAGTAGTGGTTAAGTAACCGCTACAACATTGGCCACTTTCATTTTGTGTCAGTTAATCAACCGCTATAAATTGTTAATACGATACATCATCCTAATCTTATCTTGTAGCGGTGACATCAAACCGATATAGTAACAGTAGCAATTTATTTACATGAGTAGCAGTCTTTATGAACTGCTACAAACTAGCTTGTAATGATGCATTTTGTAGAGATTTTATTAACAGCTACTAATATCATTTGAAGCAGCTAAAATCGATATACATACGTAATTTTAGCCGCTACAAAAGATTCTTTTTTTTTTGTAATTTGGGGAAATGGTATAATATCATGTAAGAAATAATTATGTTTTAATTATATTTGTACTATATTTAGATTTGTTATCATTTTTATTATTTTAAGACTTTGATTAGGCAGTTATTATATTATTATTACTATAAGTTGTTTAAGGGTTCTCATTTTAATGGTAAACTTTATTATTAAAATTCAAATTACACTTTTCTTCTCCTGCTTCTCCTCTCTCATCTTTCCTCTCTCCTCTTCCCCACCCCCTGTAATGCTCCAATTTGTGACGCCTTCATTTATTAGAGTCATAGCACACAGCATCGAAATAGTTTGGACTACTTAATTGCATAATAAAACTTTCCTAAAATAACTTAGCTGAAAACATAAAAATAAATTTTTTCATGATTTAAATCTATCCTATAGTGGGATGTTAATATAGTAATACAAAATAGACAAATGACAAACGATATAATAGAGTCTATTTACTCATATTTTTCCAAAAAGTTCCTCTGCTATAACTTTCACAGCTACATTTTTCCTCTTGATCCTGATCTAGTACCTGTCTCTTTCATGTGATATGGAGTTTAAATGAATGAACCCTAGGGTAATAGTTAATCTTATATGCAAGTATGAAATATAAATAACAACATATCACATGTTGAGTATTCACAATAAACAAGTCGCACCGTAATGACATTTATCGGCCAAGAACGTAGCCCTTTAGGACACATAACCTTATTTTAGGACACACAGCCCCAATCCATAGCTAGAATACACATGCAAATTTTTTAGCAAACATGGATAGTCATACATGAATACATACATATAAGCTGATAAGATAACATTTACCCACCTCAAGCTTGAATCCGTAATTTTGTTCGAAGGTGTTGGTATCAATAAAGGTGTCAAGGCATGCCTATAAACATTTATCATTGTCGTTAGTCACTTCTGGCATCGCAAAGTACATAACTATATGGATTATTATTAGAGGATTAAAAGTGGATTAACCCCTAAAAATTTCATTATCAATAATACCCTTTTTATTTATTACCTTTCATACTACTACTACTGCTGCTACTGCTGCTGCTGCTGCTGCTGCTGCTGCAGCAGCAACATATTTCAATCAATTTATTTATTATTATTATTATTTCCCTACAATCAATTTAAACTTCCTTAATCTATTTCAATATTAAACATGACATTAACACTTTAATTCAAGAGTTTAATAAATACGAACACTACCTGTGTGTGTCTGTGTGTGTAAAGAAAGTTGGATTTAATAAATAATAATACCAAGCAAAATATGCTTCCTCTCACACACACGTACGTGTACGTATGTATGTATGTATACATAAGGTTGAGTATAAAGCCATACAAAATAAATATAGGAACACAAATATATTTTTTCAAGTTTGTAATCTCGATTTTCTATATGGCCGTATTATAACAGTATACCTAATATATATAAATATATTAGGTGATTATAAAAACTGAGTGTGTGTGTGTATGGCTAAACTCAGAATAATTACACACACTATTCCAACAAGCTTTTGGTTTGCAAAACACATGTCTCCACGTGATGTATGTATATGTGATGCAGAAAACTTTTGTTTTTCTCAAACAATATATATGTTATTATATGCAAATATATGTGTGTGTGTGTGTAAAATTAGAAGCACTCCGTCCCTGTTTTTCGTTTTCAGTTTCAGCAACTTAAAGTTTTATCACCTAAGGCTTAATATTCAAAGACTTTCAATGGGAAATGACGAAATCTAGAGGAAGAAGAAGTCCCATTATTTACCTTCACTGATCAAGCTAGAATGATGAGAAATGAGTCGTTGTTCTACTCCCCTGTTTCTAACACAAAATGCAGAGGAAGAATAGTTTCCGTTTAAAGCTCTATCTCTCTCTCCCCCTTCTGCGTCTCTCACTCTTTCACTCTCAAACTCGGTGCTGGCTTTTAGTTACAGCAACAAGGATGGATGGAGGTCAAGAAGTATGTATTATATAATGGGTTAAGGTTCTAGTTCAAGAAGCATAAAGAGAATGGACAGAGAGATATTCAATCTGGGTGAGGCTCAAGAAGCATGGGTTTTGTTGCAGCAAACTTGAGGAGTATTGTGCTGATGATTTTCCTGCTCTTGCATTTTTGGAGAAGACGATGTGATCTCTTGGCGTGATTTGGTTTTTATTTCTCTACGTTTACGTAATTACTGCTGATATATTTCCCTGCTGCATTTCGGCGAGGCTGAGGAATGATTCATTGAGTGTATGGGCCAAAATATAATGGCCTTTGACGGTGAAAGTTGGCTTTTGCTGATATATATATTTTCCTTCTCTATTGTCACGTGATGGGCCGAGATAAATAATGAATCAAAGAGTATGTAGTGCTAATATAATAAGTCTATCATGTGTTGCGCCAAAATGATGAAATGGTTTGGTTTGGGCTTGTGTTATATGGGCTACGGTCATTCATTGGACTATGGGAGTATATGTGTGTCTTGCACATGCAATATAAAAATAATGGAAAATAAGGGAATAAGTGTTAGAAATAAATCCTTAAATCATATAAGGATTTATCTTTCTCAATTAATTCCTCTGGACTATAAAATTAAATTCTATAATTTTTAGGCCTAAAATTATTCCTAAAAATATTACTTAGATTTATTCTTGTCTCAAATTAATTTTAAAAAAATAAGTCTTAACTTCCAATAATTAATTTTGTAATTACTTTAAGCCAAATTTCACTATTTCATTTTTTATGTAATATTAAAATTTTAAATTCCTAAATTTGGGATATCACACCAAAAAAAAAAGCATCAAGATTACAGAGCATTTTATGTAATTAACACTAAATCTTTTCAAATCGGTGCAATTTTGCTCTTTCAACAATCAACAGATGAGAAGCATAGTAGTAGACAAGCGTAACTTTTCGTTATTATCTATGGCCTACTCGTGTACTTTAGTTTAGTCAATGTATCTGAACCTACTATCATTATTTAAAAAGAAAAGAGTAAACTGCTATCATTATTTAAAAAGAAAAGAGTAAACTGCTAGAGTGCTTGTAGCTTTTCTGGAGACGTACACTTCTAGAGCAAAAACATGCACTTTAAATCCAATTAAAAAAAATAACATTTGGGTCAAATCTGAATATCATAGCAATTTAATCATCCTATGATCTTGTATTTTTTTCCCCCATCAAGTTTTCTCCCCCTGTCCTCCACTTAAATTGACATAAACACAATTATCAATCGCAAGCTTTGACTTGAGGAAATTAAAAATTAGAATGAAAAAAAAAAAACCCAAAGATTACTGTTTGAACTAGAAAAACCCTAATGAAAAAAAGGAAAAGATAAAGAGGTAATTGAGGAGAAATTTGGGTTTTTGAAATTTAGATGATTTTACCAGACTGCCCTTCAAACCCTTCACCTTCTAAGAAAAAAACAAGTAAATTACATCTTGGGAAACAACCCCATGGGATTATTCATCGTCGTTTTCTTGGAGGAAGCAGCTGATGATGTTGGTGAAGAGGTAGGGGTGAAGGTCACGAGCTAGATGAGGGGCTTCTTGATGGAGGAGCGCCATCAGGGTGGAGGAGAACAAGAAAGCAAGCAGGAGGAGCAGATAGACGTGAGTGGAGAGGATGGCAGGGAAAAATCTGAGCGCGAAAGTGAGCAACAGAGGAGAGGGATTTTGGAGGAAAAGACAATCGACAAAGCTGCAAAGGCGGAGAAAATTCGCATTTTGGAGGTAAAGCAAGAAAATGGCCGGAGAAAAGGGTTTTTGCTATGTGAGCAGTATTTTGGTAAGAGTACTCAAACTTCAAAAACTCAAACTCATCCGCAATCTCCTCTCTATTCTTTCCCTTTTTCATAAGACTTTTGGGGTTTTCCAAGTTCAAATGTTATTTTTTTTTTAGTATTTTCTCTTGAAAATCGTCCATCACAATTAATAAGAATAATGAAACATCTTTTCTTTTTGGTCTTCAATGAAATGTTTTGTCAACTTAAGTATTTTACATAAATTTATTCCAACTAGATTAATTAATGAATGCATTCAAGATTACTCAAAGGAAACATTTCAAATTAATCATTAGTATTGTACAATGTAAGTAATTTTAAATAATTCAAATTCAAACCATTTGATAACTCAAACAAGCAAACAAAATCACCTTGCCCATAGAAGCAAACTTTTCACAAAATCACAAAGTCACAGAATTTGGCTTCACACAATTTATACATTACCATAAATATAGTAGATGCATCAAGAAACTAACTCGCATTTTGTACATACACAAGGATAGGATACATAAAAAAAACACGCAGTAGATGCTTCAGCAAAAAGCACCATAATTTTGAAGAATATCAAGCAAGTGGGATTGGAGATGGAGGAACTGGAATATCTTTCAGCCCATCCAACATCAATATCACATTCTTCATGGAAGGACGTAGAGACAAGTCCTCTTGGACACACCACAAGGCTACCTTCACCATTCTTTCCAATGTCCTCCATTCCACATCTTCATCTAATTCAACCAATTTGTTCAATTCTCCTCTCACAAAGCAATTATAAACCCAACTTGAAAGCATGATTTCCTCTTTTGAAGCCACTTTTACATCTATATTCCTTCTGCAACATATTATCTCCAATAACACCACGCCATAGCTGAAGATGTCAACTTTTATGGATGTTGATGCATCTTTCTGGCGTTCCGGCACCACATAGCCACTTGATGATTCATTGTTACTTTTGGTTTTTGAATGTTCTCGTATTGATAATCTTGCGAGTCCAAAATCTGATAATTTTGCCGTCCACATTTCATCCAAAAGAATGTCACGACACTTGATATTGCAGTGGACAATACAGACTTCACATTCTTTGTGTAGATATAAGACTCCCCTTGCTACATCCAATGCGATTTTGACTCTCTGTTTCCAAGATAGATGCATCTCAGGCTTTAACAAAAAATCTGCTAGAGAACCATTACTCATATATTCATAAACAAGAAGCTTTCTGGAACCATCAACGCAATAACCAATGAGTTGAACCAAATTTCTCTGATGAGTTCGAGCGATTGCGGTGATTTCTGCTTGAAATTCTCTTTCTCCTTCATCCACAACATCATCGTTTAGTTTCTTCACAGCAATCCTTTTGTTGCTTCCCCGAATTGTCCCCTTGTAAACCATTCCAAAAGATCCTCTACCGATCTCTTCTGTGAAGTTTTCTGTTGCATTCGCCAATTCATTAAAGGAAAATGTTCGTAAACTACAATCTTCAGCAAACACCAAATTTTCACTATTGGTAGAGAGCTTTTTGTATGAATAGATTTTACGCGTGTAGATGATGAAAATAGATACTAAAAAGCCTAAGCAGACGAATGAAATTGAACCAAGATTGATGACCAGAGTCAGAATCAGATTTTTTGTCTTCAACAAGAACCTCTGGCTTCTTTGGTTTTGAAGGAATGATATTTGCTGAAGGCAACTTGAAGAGGGCTGTGGTTGATATACTATGATTAATTCTGCCAAACATAAGCGGAAGCCTATACTTGTTGCAGTTACCATCTCCATGTAACACTGCCCCACAATCACAGTCTTCCATGCAAGACTTGCCACAAGCTTCCATTTCCAATGGTATGACCAAATAAGGATGAAGGCTCCATTGCATATGCTGCAATGGGTTACTAACATTGTATAGTATCCCTGGACCACTGGTGATACAGTCATTTTTTATGATCTGTTCACAAACCAAGGGTATGGTTTTGTTTTTGTTCCCATTGATTGGCCTAAATCCAGAATAACAGTTACATTCACCTTTACCAGAGACGTTGGAACAATAACTATTCATGCCACAGAAGCCATTCACTTGACACTGATCAGAAATAGCCTGCCACACAATAATTTGGCTAGTGAAGCCTGTATTATTATTCTTCTCAAATGTGTGAACATACAATCTAAAAATACCATCCAAATCCAATGTTGCGCGATAGATTATTAAGCTTGTGTTCCTTCCAAGATGGTTGCTACTTTTCGCAAGAACGTTAATGGGATTCCCACTATAACTGCCTAGGCTAAGAAAGCTCGTAAGATTAAGACAAAGCTTTGAGCAATATAACTGAGAAGTAGTATTTGGGTCCCAGTAAGCGTCACTTTCTCTTTCATGGCTGACAGGGTAGGCAAAAAGTTTTCCATTAGTCCGCATTTTGAGAATAAAATGTCCATTTGCAGAGATCAAATGTTGTCCCCTAGATAAATTCTGACCTCCAAGTATGGTGTCCGTGGGGTGATCAAAGCTTTGCCAGATGACACTATGGCTTTTATTATAAAGCACAAAATTTCCAGAATCAAGCATAGAAGCTGAATCTGCAGGTTCAGACGCATTGGCAATGACTGCTACTACTTCAATCTGTTTCTCGTTTCTAAGCACAAGTTGACTGTCTTTGTTTAATTCGATTACTGAATCAGAGGAAGTAGATAGATTCGTGAAGTTAGCTGCCCAAACGGCTGTTCCTTTAGGTTCACCCATCAACCATATTCCAACAGCAAAGCCATCATCATGTGGATAAAAGCCAAAGGAAAAAAGACGAGAAGGTGACACCCATGAAGAAGAATTCGTTTTTGGGGAGAGAGAAGAACCCAAAGTTATGATGTTGGAATAATTTTTTTGAGCTCTAACTTCGTTTACAGATAGAACTGCGAATAGTAAGAACAGCTTTATGAGGGCCATGGATATGGTATGGTGCGAGAAGGGAGTGGAGGGAGAGAAAATTGATGGATAGAAACTTCGAACAAGTAGCTTTGCAGGCTTGTAGCTTGCTGGTTAGGGTGCTCCGCTCTTAACTGGTGGGTTGCAAGTTCGAATAAGCATTGATGAAGATTACTTCGAACAAGTAAAGGAAGTTAAATTGGCTCTGGGAAAAAATTGACTTACTTTAATCATTGATCGCACTTCAGTCCCGACAGACTTATTTAGTGGCAATTAAAGTTTTTAAAAGTCACCCATTTGCGTGTAAATTTCCATTAAGGACGATGTGTAGACAAGCGGACTGTGGGTGGTGACTAGTGGGAGAGTCCCACGGAGAAAAAAAAGAAAGAAAAATGTGGAATTTGTATTTTGCAAGTACTATAAAAATATGATGATTAAAATAATTGATTTTAGGCATGATTTTGTTGACCAGTTTATACCGATGTATTTGAAACTTTTATTTTAATTTCAATATTTTTTAGAAAAATCTCTGAAAAAAGAAATTTTAAAATGCTAAAAGAAAAAAAAGGTATTTTGAATATTTATAATTCTAGAGAGATGTGAAAGTATAATTTGTAATTTTTAAAATTATATTGAAATGACATAAATGCCCCTTGGATATAAAAAGAAATGAATCAAGTAAGAAAGAGAAAAGTAGGGCGAAGTGGGAAGGAAGGGAAGAGAAAACAGAGCTAGATCCATGGAAATTAAGTGAGGTATGTATATTTTTACTCCAGGATTAAGTAGTAAAAATACACATGTGCTTTGCCCCCGAGAGTGCCCAGCACCACATGTTTTTTTCTGGACAAAAAATACACATGTGGTTACGTTTTAGGAGCGCTCAGCACCACAGCCGTTAGTTAACCATTAACCATGTAAAATTACCATTTTGCCCTTAGTTTAAAATAATTAAAAAAAACAACAAAAATACCCCACCCCACCCTCCCCCACTTTCAGTGGGCCCCACCGCTGCCGTCGACCCCGGCAACCACCCAACGTCGGCGTCCAGCCGCCGGCGACCACCTCCGGCGACTTTTTTTTAAAATTTTTAAAACTACTTTTTTTATTAAAAAAAAAAACTAAGGGGAGGCCGGCCTCCCCACCGCTGGCGACTTCCTCCGGCGATTTTTTTTTTATAAATATTTTTTTAAAAAAAGAGACTAAAGGGAGGCTGGTAGTTTTTTTTTTCAAAAAAAAAAAACTATTTAGTCATTGGCTATTTAACATTATGATTTATATATCACGCATTACTAAGAAAAAATACAGCCGAACCAAACTCAAGCACAAACTTAAGTTTAAACTCCTTTGGATATAAAAAATCACCTTTTCTTAGAAAAAATATATATGAGTTAGATCGAATAATATTTGACCCCGTCATAACCATATTAAAAATCCAACATAAATAACTGGCAATTGATATACCCCCATGGCATATAGGGTGTGCTTGAATTAACTTTTAGCTAATAGCTTCTAAAAAAGGTAAAACAAATTATTTGAGAAAATAGATTTAAAAAATGAAGAAACAAATTTAAATTTTAAAATTTTTAAAAAAGTTGCCGGAGGTGGTCGCCGGCAGAGAGGCGGCGGCGGTAGGTCGTTGGCGTGGGGTGGGATGCGGTGGGGAGGCCGGCCTCCCCTTAGTTATTTTTTTCTTAAAAAAAAAGTAGTTTTAAAAATTAAAAAAAAAAAAGAAGAAAAGTCGCCGGCGGTGGGTGGCTGCCGGGGGGGAGGGGGCAGCTGTGGGGCCCACCGGAGGGGAGGGTGGGGTGGGGTATTTTTGTTTTTTTTTAATTATTTTAAACTAAGGGAAAAATAGTAATTTTACATGGTTAACAGTCAACTAACGATCAACTAACGGCTGTGATGCTAGGCGCTCCTAAAACGTAACCACATGTGTATTTTTTGTCCAAAAAAAAAGCACGTGGTGCTGGGCGCTCCCCGGGGTAAAGCACATGTGTATTTTTGCTACTAAACCCTTTTACTCCATAATGAGCCTGTTTGGGTTGACAGTAGGAGCAGTGGCTTAAAAGCTATCTGGTTTTAAAAAAAACTTGGTAGGGAAAAAAGTCAGGTTATAGATAATGATTAGTGTTTGGATTAATGGTGATAGAATTGGCGAGGCCCATGTCATAAAGCTGAGAGCTTTTTAGAAAAAGCTCAGAAGTTGAGCATTTTCCTTAACAGACTTTTTGAGTTTTTAAAGTTTTAAGTTAAGTAAATTTAAGCTTAACCCAAACGGGTCCAAAATCAGCTGGTAACGCTAATCGACTTTTTTTTTTTAAAGTTACTGCAGAAAAAGCTAAAAAAGCTGACTCCAAAGAGAGCCAATGTTCTTCTCTCCATCACATGATGTTAGTTATAGCTTTGTCGGTCTTTGTTTTGTTGGGTGTCGTTTTTTGGTAGCTGGGGTTTTAGCTTGGAGAGGTGAACGTCGATGAGTGAAGGTAGTAAGAGGTTGAGGGAGGCATTCGATTGATGTGAGTTTGAATTATGAGGGTGAACAACAAAAATAGGGTGGATTTTTTAGATAATAGTAAATCTCAAGTTATGAAACCATAATGCCAATAAATGAAATAGTGAAGTCGGCTTTTAATTTTGTTTTTAGGAACTAATGAAATATAAAATTTTTTGAATTAATTGATATATCGCCTGATTATATTGTAGCAAGTAGTGATTTTTAATTAGAATTAAATAAACCATTGTTAGAAGTAGGAATCATTACATTGTCATTGTAGTAACTAATGATTCATAAATTGAAGCTTGTCAAAAGCTTATCATCCTTTATAAAAATGTTATTTAAACTTATGAAACCTTTATTATAAATAGTAATTATTATATTGTCATTATTATAGCAAGTTGTGATTTTTGAATTTGAATTTGTGAAAATCTTATAATAACTTATTAAAACATTATTTAAATTTGTGAAATCCTTATCAAAAGTATGAATCAATACCTTGCCACAATAGTAAGTGATGATTTTTGAATTGAAGCTTAGGGAAATCCAATCAAAACTTGTTAAAAACTTTTCTTCTTAAACCTTTATCAAATATGAGAATTATATTGGGGCCCAAGTGTGTGCAAAGTTACCCACTAAACTGTGCTTTCTTCTCTATTATGTTTTTAAACTCATAAGAAAATTTTTGTCATTTCTATTTAATTTTGAAAAGAACAAAACAGACCCTCACACTTCCTGGTACTATGAATATTTAGAACATATTTTTGTCTTTTAGCATTTTTAAATTTCTTCTTGAATGGTTTTTCCATTTGTTTTTATATTTTAATTTATTTATAAAAGGTTCTTTTGCGGTTTTTAGTATTTTTTATTTCTTATGGTATTTTTATTATTTTTTATTTTGTGTTTAAGGGTTTATTTAAATTTTTTTATGAACTCTTAAAAATTTATTTATTTAGTTAAATTAAAATAGTATTTTTTTCAATTAAATTTATATTTATTTCTTTATTTAATTATCATATTTTTTTTATTTTAAAAATTTTTATTCTTTTTTATTTTGTTATTTCAAATATTTTGTGTCTTTATTTTGTTTTTATTACTTGTTTAATTAATTTTGGTTTATAGATTGGCATAATTTATTTATTGTTAATTAGTTTGCAACACCTAATTTAGTCATTGATAATTTATTAATTTGTATAAATGCTTCTGTAAAAAGATTTTTGGATTGTTAGCTACACATTAACCCAAAATAAAAGAAAATGGGACGACTTTGAGTCTTTGTTATAAAAAAAAGTCAGGGTCATCTTATCATTCTTGATAAAAAAGCAATGGACATCCCAGATTGTTCCCACAATATAATGCATTTTGGATATGGATATCCAAAATGAATAAAGTTTTCCCTTCTTAATTAATAAATAAAGAAGTGTTATGAATATACTGATTATATGAATGTCTATTGACTCCCAGTCTCCAAATATTATAAGATGACATGGGTACCACGCATAGTACCACGCATAGTACCACGCATAGTGATTTACTATTTAGTGGGACCCGCACACAATTGGAAAGGAAATTCGTGAATGAACAGTTTATGTTTTAGGAGAAAACTACACCAAATGACCTTGAGGTGGAAATTACACTAAAGACTCTTTTTTTTTTTTTTTTTTTTTTTTTTTCTATAAATAGAGGTCTTCTGTAACTATTCGATATACTTAAATAAAAATCTATTTCATCTCTCTAAAATTTCCTCTGACTTCTTTCTAAAATTCTTTCAGTTTTATAACACGTTATCAGCACGATGGCTTCTCCATCTTGTTGAGCATCACCGAAAATGACCTCTGTATTTTTGCTGAAGTTCGCGTCTTCCGTTCTTTCTTAACGTCTCCGCCCGCAGCTCGTGTCCAGACTCCCCTTACCTTTATTAATTGCTGCCAGCATATATCTTTCTCTATTGCTCCCAGCCGTCCTTCTTTTATTCATTCCTTTTTGATCTCCGTTGACCCGCATCCAATTGATCTTCTCCAGCCCACAATCACTCAATCCGTGAAGCTATATGCTGCATGATGTTTAGTAAAAAAAAAAACTCTGCCGACAGGAGAGAAAAGGAAAAAGGAAAAGGAAAAGAAAGAATAATTAAAAAAAAGGAGCAGGTGGAAGCATTTGCATATAATATTAAAATATTACAATCTCAATCTTCTTCATCTGCTTAGAAAGGAATCGTGGGAGCAGGAGCATTTTCATATAATATATTATAATCATAAGAGTATTTGCATATAATATTAAAAATAAATAAATAAAAATAAATAAATAAGCTGCCAACACTCTTCTTTTCTGACATTTAAGGTTAGCGGGTTTTTCATCTTTCCTATTTACATATTATATAATAATTATTATTAATTTCACTCTATATTGGAAATCTAGATTTAATTTTTCTTTTTAATTATTTTAATTTGATATTTTATTATAGTTACTCACATTTACTTTTATATTACTAACATTTACTTTATGCATTTATTTTTATGTTCTTAATATTCATTTATTTTTCATGGCGGCAACACTACTATATATTAGTGGGCTCTATTTATTTTATTCTTAATTCTTTACTACTTTATTTATTTTTCATGGTTGCGACATTATATATTAGTGGGCTCCATTTATTTATATTTTTAATTCTTTACTGCTTTATTTATTTTTCATGGTGGTGACACTAGTATAGTGGACTTCATTTATTTATAATTTATTTATTGCTTTATATATCCCCCTTCCCTTTTATTTATTTACTACTTTATATCCCCCCTTCCCCTTCCCTTTTATCTTTTATTTTATTCATGGCAACGACACTAATATATATATGTATATTAGTGGGTTCCATCTATTTATTTTATTCTTATATTTTATATTTATCCTGACGAAAAATTGTTAAAGGCCATATGTATCATGAGATCAAAATGCCATTGAGATATGAGGCATAAATTGGCCTGAGAGATATGAGGCATAGATTGGTTTAAGACCATGAGGAGGCATAAATTGGCTAGAAGCCAAGAGATAAATTAGCTTGAAGTTAAGAGGCAAGTTAGCCTGAAAGCCAAGAGACAAATTATGAAACATGGCTTGATCCATAATTTTTATATGTCATCAGTTGTATAAAGGCCTCAAAAATTGTATATTGGACATTAAATACCCCCTTGTTCATTAGAACAAATTAAAGGGATTGTATGACCACCAAAAGATGGTTGTTCTTTTGAAAGTTTATTATAAAGTGGATGTATTCAATTTGCTCTTGGAGTAGCAAAATTTTGAATTCTGTAATTATTTCTTACATCCATATGGTCAAACAAAACAAAGTTTTTGTTGCAAGAATTATAAATCTCAAGGCTTGATTCCATTCTCAGAAGTGAATGAAGTAATGAATGGATCTAATTGTGGACGAGAATATAAGTGTTATGTCTACAATCTTGAGTATGATTATGATTATAATTGTGGTGGTTTAAATTCTCACTTGTAGTGGAGAAAGATTAATGATAAGAACTACAAAAGGAAAATTGGCATGATAAATATGCTAAAATTAATGATACTATTATTAAATCTTGCTCCCCATGATTTTATGATTTTTAAGGTTTTTAAGATCTTATATGATTTTTAAAATTTATCACATATTTTGCACAAATGATTTACTATTTAATATAGTAAATACTATTTATCGTATCAGAGCAAAGTTTTTCTGAGTATGCTCTGTAACTGCAGCTTAGACTGATCTGTCACATCAGAAAAGGATTATTCTTGTAGAACAGTAAATATTATTTACCAGAACAGTAAATGTTTTACTGACACTATTCATGAGAATAGTACATACTATTTATATAGAACAGGGATATTTGACTGCACAATTTTTAATATTTTAAAATATGTAGATATTATTTCTGTTTATATAAGGAATGGACATGAAAGTCCTATAATTAATAATAGCATGTTTACACCAGATATGATGGGTAAATAAAAGAGTGGCACTAGATTATTATTGAGGCCCTGAAGGTATATGTATCAAATATTGAATGATAGAAATAATTTTTAGTTATTGTCTTACAGATAAATAACTGTAGAGAAAATTGCCACTCGAGAATAATAATTCTTAAAGGCTAATAGTTCTGAAGACTAATTAGCATAGTATGTTCAACAAGAGGCTGATGTTGAAACTATATTTGGAAGTATAAATTTGAGATTCCGGAAGAGCAATGAGAATATGAATTTGATTTAAGGCTCCGGAAGTTTTGTTATTTGGAAAAACAAAACTATGCATTGATTATGCATTTTATTCTACCAAGTATAAGTACAAAATGAAAAATTGTTGAGTTTTAAAGATATCTACAGAAATGGATATCAAGATATGCTATTGTAAACCTGAAGTTTACAAATAATAATGCAACGGTTTGGAAATGCAAACTAGTAGTTTGTTAATATAAATCAAATGATTGCCAATGAGATATTAAAGAGGCAATGAGCTGCAAAGAAAGTATGTTTATATGTAATTCACACTTGAGGGGGGGATTTGTTAGAATACAAGTGTGAGTTAATTTTTGAAAAGTTATATACTTCTCACACAAAGCCTAAAAGATTTCCTAAAATGGATGCAAGATTATGAGATAGTAAACTAGAAGTTTACTAATTGTTGGCATGACTTGTTTGATCATCCGAGTCATATATATAATAAGATTATGTATTGACATCCATTGAAGAACCAGAAGATTCTTCATGTATAACCAACATATTATGTGCTACTTGTTCTCAATAGAAATGAGTATGATATTATCATTAATCATGATTAGTAACGGATTTTGGGATCTCTAGAAATATATCAAACATATTTATATGGGCCCATTGAAATGACATGTGAACCTTACAATTGAAAGATGCATCTATTAAAAGGTTACATGTGAGATTATTAGCCTGCAACCTGAAGTTTGCAATGATGTTTGCAACTTGAAGTTTGCAACAATGTTTGAATATATTATGCGCGCAATTTCCAGATTGAATGATTCAGAAATCATGCATTAAAGCCTCCATAAATTGATATGAGAACAATGTTTATATGTTGGTATATTTGCAGCAGTTATATAAGCCAACAAAATTCTCCCAGTAAAATTGGCTTTTGTTCAGGAGTCAGATTAATTCCATCTTAAAGGTTTGAATGTGCAATATTTATTTATCCACCACAATGCACATAGATGGATATATAAAGAAAGTTGAGATATTGTTAATTTGACATTGTTTTCTCAACATGAGGGGGAGAAATTGAATAGCTAGAAAAGAGAATACATGAAATGCATTATAACCATAAAGTATATATCCTCAAGTAAAGAAGTATGAACTAGAAGTTCATCATGGTATGCATTCATTTGCCAGATAAAGTTACTGACCTATATTCCAGCTGAAAATGCTCCAAATACAAATGTGTTATGCTTGAAGCATGAAAAATGTTTCGGTTCCAAATAGTTATATCATGGAGCATATTATAAAGATGATCATATTAAGGAGGTGACATAACTAATTGAAAAAAACCTGAAAAGAGGTTCAGGTACCGAATAATATTGATAAGTTATGTCGAATGGGAAAAATAGAACCGAATAGATGAAGATGTCGACAATAATTTTGAGAATGATATCACGTGATCAAATGAGGATATTATATATGTCATAAGAAGATGACATAAAGATGATTGGCCTAGAGGATAAAGTGAAATTGTAAATGACGCAAATATAATTATATTATGATTGTTATGGACCAGAAGTCTAAAATTTATGACATATAAATGATTATGTGAAAATAAAGATTTTCACAAAGTTTAATATGATTATGATGTGATATATGATTTTGTGGTGGAGATAATAATTTTGTATATCTGGCAGTTCATGAAAGAAAAATTATGCATCTATAAGATATTGTTATAGTCTATGTTATGGCTTACTAAATTATGAAGATTGGATTAGAATCTTCAAATGGATCCAAAAGTGCTAAAAGCACATGTTCCTGAAAGACAAGCTATTATAAATCACGTTAGAAGTGTGGCAGGTCCATTGGTTCTAAAGATAAAATCCTCGAAAGAGAAAAAGAGCTAAGAATATTGATGATCAAGTTAAGGATAATTAAGAAAAGCTCTAGAAGAGCTATCTCCTGTAAAGTTATTATCTCTAGTAGAGATATTTCCAGAAAAGAATGTTGTGGTCCTAGAAGAGACACAGGTACCTGAAAAATGTGAATATAATGAGATCTCAATAAATTATGTTATGAATGGTAACCGATGAGACCGAGATGAAATCAACATTTACAATATCTTCGTTTATCATATAGTATATAATATAATGAATGATAATGAGGATCATGAGCCAAAATTTATTAGTGAGTGCCAACAGCAAAAAGATTGGCCTCTATAGAAAGATGCCATTAATGCAAAATTATATATCACTGGCAAAACGAAAAGTATTTGGACCTGTAGTCCATATATTTAAAGGTGTAAAGCCAGTTAGATACAAATGAGTCTTTGTACGAAAAGAAATGAAAAAGGTGAAATTACAAGATATAATGCAAGTCTTGTAGCCCAAGGATTTACACAAAGACATGACATCGATTTTGAAGAAATATATTCATCATTAGTTGATATGATTATTTTTTCGTGATTTGATTAGCCTAACAATAAATGAAGGACTGAATATGCTAAAAGCGTAAGTCCCTGAAGGACTCAAGATGCTAAAAGCATCAAATATAAAATTATCGAGAATAATGATTAATTAAATTAAATAAGTTCATATATTGCCTGAAACATTTATAGCACATGTGGTATTATTATATGAATAAATATTTATTGAAAGTTATATATGCCTATGTATATTAGTGAAAATATCTTGATGTTTCTTATATGATTTTACTTGAAAGATTTAGTTTTTGCAGGTATACAATGGATAATCATATCTGGGCGTAACTGTAATTGTTCTATAAGCAAACAATAGAATATTTGATGACAGAAAGGATGATATGCTAAGAGGGACATTGAAGATAATGTAATCATCAGGGGAGCAAATCAAATGTAATCAAGAGGGGGAGATGATACACGCTGTACTCTTTTTCCCTTATCTAGGTTTTGTCCCACTGGGTTTTCCTAAAAAGGTTTTTAATGAGACATCATTAGAAAGTGTATCAATGAATGATGTACTCTTTTCTTTGGCTAGGTTTTTATTTCACTGGGTTTTTCCTAGTTAAAATTTTTAACGAGGAACATTCATAAATGGACATCCAAGGGGGAGTGTTATGAATATACTGATTATGTGGATGTCCATTGACTCCCGGTCTCCAAATAGTATAAGATGACATGAGACCCACGCATAGTACCACGCATAGTACCATGCATAGTACCACGCATAGTGATTTACTATTTGGTGGGACCCGCACACAATTATACACTCATCCACGGGAAGGAAATTCGTGAGTGAACAGTTTATGTTTTAGGGGAAAACTATACCAAATGACCCTGAGGTGGAAATTACATTAACGGCCCATTTTTTTTTTCTATAAATAGAGGTCTTCTGTAACTATTCGATATACTTAAATAAAAATCCATTTCATCTCTCTAGAATTTCCTCTGACTTCTCTCTAGAATTCTTTCAGTTTTATAACAAGATGTTAGTTAGAATTTTCTCAAAAAAGAAAAGATGTTAGATAAAGAAGGAACACAAACTGGGATGAGTCAGACGTGGATGACTTTGACATCTGGATGCAAATTCTTTTTTATACATAATTCATTGGCAAGTCGAAAGCTTGAAGATTACAAAAGTATATTATTAAACTACATTCACTGATCTCAGTGACATTCCATTACACTCAAAATTAACTAAGTGAACACATTCAATAGGTTGTAAAATAATCAGCACATCTTAATACTTTAATGTAAATATGAATAATTTGTAGATCCTCATGTGAAAGGATAGGTGATCTTACCTCCTATATCTCATATCTCGTAGGATGACCCTACCTACAATCAAGTAATAACAAATGAATAGCATACAACGAATTAGTGTGAAGCATAACCTTCTTAAAACCCTATTGTTTACAAAGTATAAAGCCCCTATAGATAACATGGATTTTTGTAGCAATTGAGGTAGTATACCCTAACTCACAACCAAAAAAAGGGGTCTATTTGTAGCGGTTAAAATGACATATTTGTCGTGGTTACAGCCGCTATAAATGCATGTAGTAGCGGTTCAACAAATTGCTACAAAATACACCGTGGCAAACTAGTTTGTAGCGAATTAACACAACCGATACTACATATTCCATAATCGCTACTGTAGCTGTAGCGATTAAACAAAACTACCACATATGAGGCTGCGCTGATGTCGACATGAGACGTTAGTAGTGGTTCCTTAAACCGCTACAAAGTGAACTTGACATAACTTGTAGCACTTACTGAACCGCTACAACTTTTATACAAATGCGTCAAAAATTTGAAAATATTGTGTAGTGGTTACATGACTGCTACAAATGTTTTCCGCCATTTTTGGGCAAAAATGTTTTGCCGCCAATTTTAATTCTTTTTCAATTTTTTTTTTATTTTGTAGCGGTTTTAAAAACCGCTACAAATCGTTCAGACATTTTTTTTGTAAAAAATTTTGTTCGATTTCAAAATTTAATTCATATTTGTAGTGGTTACTAAACTGCTACAAATGTATAAAAGTACAAATAAAATTTGTTTTCAATCATTATATTTAATTAATTAAATATTAGTGTATTATCATTAATTTATATTTTTAGTAATATTTGATTATATATATTTATTATATATACAGGTATAGTTTATTGTGGGTTGATTTAAATAATATTTAATTTTAAAAATAATGTGTGTGAAGGTAGCTGGAATAATGTGTGTGAAGGTAGATGGAATAATATGTGTGATGGTAGATGGAATAATGTGTGTGAAGGTAGATGAAATAATGTGTGTGAAAAAGAAAAGAAAATTAAAAAATAATCATACAATTGTGAACTAAAAAAATTAGAATCACAAATATTGGAAAAAAATTGCAATAATCATCATATTTGATCCGGTTAAACAACACTAACCTTGTTGAAACACTTAATCTCTTTGAGAAAATGTAGAAATTTGAGAGAAAATGAGGAGAAAACGTGTTAGAAAACGAAAGTGGAGCATATTAAATGTAGTTTGGTGGGGGTGTTTATATATTGGTATCTGCATACCTGTTTTGTAGTAGTTGGTGTTGTGCTTTTTGTATCGTTTAATATTAGTAGCGGTTAAGGCCATTGTTTTGTAGCGGTTATATAGTTGTAGCAGTTGTATTTTGTTTTGTAGTAGTTCACAACCGCCACAAATAAGTTTTTTTTTTAAAAGATTATAATTTAAATCGTAAGCTACAAATAAGTTTTTAAAAAGAATATATATATATATATATATATATATATATATAAGATTACAACTCGACCATACCTGGAAAGTCACTTATTGTCCACATGAAGGACACACGCAAGTTGAAAAGTTTCTTGTCGTACGCGTCATACGTCTCGACGCCTACATACCACAACTCAACCAACTCTGTGATAAGCGGTTGGAGATACACATCGATGTCATTTCCCAATGCCTTTTTACCTAGAATGATAATATACATAATGTAGGAACTTTGTTTTATACACATCTAGGGGCAAGTTGTAGGGGATTAAGACAACTAGCCAAACACTATAGCTTGTGCTAAGATTCCCAAACAGATTAAAACTACTGGTTGCCAAAGCAAGACGAACATTTCTAGGGTTCGCCACAAAATCTGAAAAGTTTGAGTCTAATGCTTTCCACACTTGAGCATCCTGTGGATGTCTGAGTTTACCATCTTCGTTCTTGTCATCTTCATGCCACTTCATATGCTCAACTGTCTTAGACGGCATAAACAATCCTTGTAAATGAGGTTTTAAAGGAAAGTACCTAGCATCTTTGCGGGTTTCTTCTTCTGCTTTTCCCCTTCCACATAGTCTTAAACCTCAAACTGTGACACTTCTTACAAGTCTTCCTACGAGCGTCCTCTCCCCAATAAAGCATACAGTTGTTAAGGCAAGCATCGATTTTTTCGTAGATTAAGCCTAATCTATTAATTATCTTCTTGGCCTCATAGAAGTTTGTGGGAATGTCCACGTTAGGGAAATCATGTCGTAGTAATTCCAACAACATCGACATTGCTTTATTAGTGATCCCATACAAGAACTTGATATGGTACAACTTGATCAGGAAAGATAATTTGGAGTATGTTCAACAACCTTGATACAATGGATGATCACTCTCATCCATGAGGCTGAAAAATTCCCAAGCTACTTCATTCTTGAAGAAAACAGGTTCTACACTCCCCAAAAAACTGGTTTTGCGCTTTATCATGAACAACTTCATTAACCAGATTATCTTGATCTCCTTGATTTCCTACTTGTGGGCTTCAAGGAAGATGATCCCCATATCACATACCATATTTCTCACCATGAACTCCCCAGAATGTATATTCTACCAGGAAAGGCTTCACAAGAAGATGTTCTATAACACCGTCTTATGTTTGCCACTTCTTAAACTTGCATCGACAACACAGACACAAGATCTTTCCATTAATGCTAGCGTGAGAGAAGGAGAAATATAATAAATTTTTCAATCCCGTTAAATATACGAGAGAATTGCGCAGCAATTTGATCCATAACTTATCCATGTTTAGTAAACAAAGCTAGGATAGAATATAAATGAAGAGAGAATGTTTAATTCTCTTCAAATCACTTGAGATTCATTAAATGCAACGTTGGATCCATTGTAGCAATTATAAAACCGCTACAAATAAGAAATTCTATTTGTAGCGATTTAATAACCGCTTCAAACTTGATGCAAATATTGAAATTGAAGCTGAATATATCTCGCTAGATATTAGTAGTGGTTTTATGACCACTATATTAATCGCTACTAAATGTAAGTCGTTGGACATTTCTTCTCAGTTTGAAATTTAACCTAAATAAATCCCGCTCGAGTTTAGTAGCGGTTTATAACCGCTACAAAATGTAAGCTGTTGAACATTTCTTTAGTTTGAAATTTAACTTGAATATATCCCGCCAGAGTTTATTAGCGGTTTTATAAATACTATAGTAATCGCGACAAAATGTAAGATGTTGGACATTTCTTTAGTTTGAAATTGAAATTTGTAGCAGTTATGGTCCACTAACCGCTACAAAATGTGTTTTAATTTTTATTTTTGTTATGATACAATATTTTATTTTATTTTTTAAAAAAGGCATTTAGAGAATTGAAATATGTAGCGAACAAGTACAAATTATTTTAAAAAATATATATTTTTATTTATTAAATATTATTTTTATTATCTGTTTTACAATACCTATTTTATGTAACTAAAATAAACTTAGTTCATTAAATATATTTTCCTTTAGAAATTGATATATATCATAAGTAACATTAATAAACTAATGTAAATCAAATCTAAGTATTGAAATTGAAATCCAACAAACCAAATAACATAAAAAGAGAACAAACATTTTAGATGCAAATATGTTTGTTTAAATAAAAACTAACAATCAGGAGCCTAATGCTCAGGTCCTATCTCGGGCGGAGGGAGGGCGTGTGCAGGAGTAGAGGTAACAATGCCCTCCTTATCTGCAGTAGCAGCAGTAGGCGAGGAGGAGGGTCCTCGTAGATGAACGGTGGGGGAGGGGGAGGTCGGGGAGAATCCTTGTAGATGAACGAGGAGGGGCGGGGGGAGGTGAAAAGTGTCTGTGCGGTAACAACTCTGTTAAGGCACTAGCAAAAGCATCCTAACTATGCCTCTAAGTAGCTTACCAACACTCGCATCTATCCTGAGTGCGCCTTTCTTAGGCAGCATGCGCAACCGCTTGCACCATAACCTGCTCGGCAACTCGCTTGGCAATCATCGCCTCTAACGCCACCGGTTGTGGCATTCTTGAGCTGGAGGTTCCGGCATAAGAGGCGGAGGTCTTGACGTACACAATGCTAAGCCTGGCGCCTACGCCCATACCCCTAACGTGGCCAAGATGCTCGACTAGGTCCACAGCATCTTTCAATGGGGCCGTAGGATCCATAGACCCCTATGACTCCGAGGGCTGCGACGCTCACAGCTCTACCTTGCTCTACTCAATACGGGCCTGACGCATAGATTTCATAAAATAAATAAATAAGTAAACCACAATTAATAAAAATTAAAATGTAAAATTTAATTAAGTAACATAACTTACCTGTACAATGTCAGTAAATGCATCATCCTTGTTCTTCTTTGGAACATGCCTCTAATCCTTAAAGTAGAGTGGGAACCATGCCCAATTCTTGCCAAATTCTGACAAGAAACAATTGAACAGTGATTGCCGTTAGCAACCGGTTGGTCTGTGTCCATGTTCCAAGGGACTAATTACATTTACTTTCGACATCCACCACAAATCTAGTAGAACGTGAAGATGACAGTCAGGGGTTCCCTTGGTGCCACTCATTCTCCAGGTCGAGAAACTATCACGCCTCACTCGCAAGAAAGTCAATATCTATCTCTTCATTTTCATCGAGGTCTCTGATCGATAGAGTTGCACCTCGTTCTCCGCCTACAATCTCTAAGGTCATTGCCCCTAAGATTGGCTCATCGGCAAAGAGGTACTCAAACTCACTCCTCGTCTGAGGGGTTGGAGGCATATTTATAGCCCTACACCCTCTTATATGGCCTCGTCTACTAGTACTTCCCCTTAAGCCTACTTTACCTCATGAAACCCCTTTCCCTTTATCTTTGTTAACCATAATGTATAACTCTTACCGTACAAGTAAGAATATAGAAAGTCAAATCAAACTGTCACGTGAGGAAACTGAGGGGAGGTGTTGTTAAAAGCGTGTCATTTTGTAGAAGTTATAACAGATAATTGCTACAAAGTTACACATAATGTTGCGGTTATGCATAAACTGCTACAAATATACCTCGATCTTCGTAAAATTTTGTAGCAATTATTAAAACCGCTACAAATTCATGGGCGTTTGAGATTATGTAGGGGTTATTGGCTCTAACTGGCACAAATTTGTTGACCTTCCATATTCAGTTGCAGTTATCCGACATAACTGCTGCAAAATGTTAGGATTTTGTAGTGATTATTCTGTAGAATTGCTACTAATTTAATTTTTTTGGAAAAAAACAAACAATATGAAAAAAAAAAACTGAATATTGGACATTATGAAGAAAGAATTCAGGTTATAATACTATTTGCAATCATTATCATTAGTTCATCACATAAAACAGTTGAGGGAAAATGGTTCAGAGTTATGGAGAATAAATACTGAGGACATTATCAATTTTAGTGCCCAAAGAGCGGTTAATAAGTTAATCGTATATTGACTTGATTAACTGCCAGTTGGGATAATTGTTCCTAAACTGAAGATAGATCCTGTGACCTAGTATAAGATAGATCCTGTGACATTATCAAAAATGCCAAAGTCATGGAAGAAAATAAGATAATCATTTTCATTCTAAAAAAACTAATTTATTTCACAGAGGGAATTACATTCATCAGGCAAGGAAGTAATTCGATTTCCATCAAGGATCAAGGCTTTTAGAATTGGAGCTTCCCCAAATTCACTGGCAACCTCTCAATGAGATTTTCTGGTAATACCTGTAAAGTCGGCACAATTTCAATAGGTGACGTTCTCTATCAATCCTAATGTTATATAATCTCGGTTCCATGAAGAGTTTAAAGCCACCAAAATATTTGACTAAGACTCTTCCAAGGCATGTTATCAAGCCAGTGGAAATAAATATTTACAGACATAACACGAGAAAAATAATATGACCTTCATAAATTAGTAGCAATTATGAAAACAGTAGATGAAGCCCACAAGCAATTTTTTTTCATTTCCAATATTAAAAAGTATAGAAAGTACTATATGCTCACAAGCAGTTACCAGGTTATATGCATATACTGGGATATATAACTCTTACCAAGTGCTGCAAGTTAACTAATTTGCTAATTTCCATGGGAATATCAACTGCATTCGAGAATTGAATCGATAAGTAGTTAAAAAAACTACCCCAAAAAATAATCCTAAAAGAAAAGACAATTTTCTCTGATGTCAAAATTTATAATATCAACTTTAGAACAAAGCCTTGTTAACTAACAGCTCTGGAACTTATCACTTTTTATTAACAATGAAGGAAAAGAAAAAAGAGCATACCTATTTGGTTATACGTCAAGTCAAGAGTGCGTACAGATCTTTCTAGGTCAAGAATTTCATCTGGAAATCTCTGTTTTAGGATGAGGAAAGGGGAAAAACCATGATTGCCATGTAGCAAAAAAACTCAAATGTGTGCATGCATTCAAAAGGAACAGCAACAACAAAAAGCAAGGAAACAAACATAGATTTCAAAAAAAAAAAAAAACACCAGATCTCATCCAAGTTTTAGACTTCATGAATATTACAATTCATGAATGTGCAAATTTCAAACTTGGCGTCATATTTCAATGGAAAAGACAAGAAACATAAGAGATAATAAGAAGAAAGCAAGCAGTAAAAAACGAAGTGCGAAGAACTGCCTCAACAGGCACCGTTTATCTCAATCACATTCCTTTTAACAGGCATCTTACTATCATTAAGTTGATATTAGAGAAAAATTCATTAAACCTACTTTTATTTACCTGCTAGAAATATTGTGAACACATCATACTGTGAAAATACTATAGCCATGCATCAGTAATCTCAAGTCTCAATCACGATATAATAAACCCAGAGGTATAATTCATTTTAGAAACATTCTGTAAACTTATTTTTTTAAAACAATCAAATAAGTCAGAATATGTCAAAAAAGAAGCCAGGATCGTCTTCTTGTGTTCTTGTTTAATACTAATACTGGGTATAGAGGCAAGATCGTAGTACTAACTTCTATGAGCAAGTTACTAGGTTCATAAAATAATGTTGTATCTGCAGAATCAATTACTGTAACAGACAATATTATCATATTGGAAGGGTTTAGTACTTATGGTTGTGTGACACATTTTGGTTTTTCACAGTTTGTTAAGAAATGTTTCAATTCCTTTTTTTAAAATTAGCATATACTCATAGTCTAAAGAGAGTTTCAACTTCTTAATCTTATTCACCATTTCAAGTAGAAACTATGACCGGAAGAGTCATCCCAGCAAGTTTTGATCGAACTTCTAGGTGCCCTGATGAAATTGAAGAGTATGCTCAGCAAGATGGGTAATCAAACATGATTGATGAGGGTGGTAAGATGATCGCTCTGTTTGATTTGAATGGGGTTGGCAAGATTAACTTTGAAGAGTCATATTCATTAACTTCCTTAATCTAACCAAATTAGATTAATAAGTACAAACTTCAAATTTTATGAAAAAGAAAACCCAGCTCACAGGAATAACATCGAACACTTAATTAGTGACTACAAAGTAGAGAGAGTAGTCATAAAAGAAAACTATGATGCCAATAATTAACATAAATTGAGATCAAGAACAGTACGAGCATATACGCAAAGCATTGTGTTAAAAAAAAGAAAGAAATGAACCAAGATCTAACATATACAAACACATTACTTTATCGCAAATCTTGCATTCATAAAGATTAAATGGAACCAAGCTAGTACTCGGAAAATATTACCTGCTACGTACAGTCGAAGATCGATCCCCAAATCAAGAGGTTCTTTTACAGCTCCGTGCGTCTTCTTCTTCTTAAGACTTGTTCAGACTCGATCCCCAAATATTACCTGTTTCATATGCTCTGTTTAGGGTTAACTGTAATTTTTGTTCATTTGCTGTATCAAAAGCACCTATTACAAGTTCCCTAATCCCTAAGTAGTTTTCAGAAAATCCAAAAGCAGAACATAAAACTTCATTTCATCAGTAAAAAATAAGAATGAATGCCACTGATCAAGTAAAAAATAAGCTTGGCTGACCAGATTACAAACCAAAGTGGAGACGGAGGGGACTGAGCAGCGTCGGAATGAGAGAAGACGGAGATTGAGCAGCTTCGAGAATGAGGGAAGACGGAGGAGATGGAGGCAAGGTTTCTTCGATAATGAGAGAGCAGCAGTAAATAACAGCTTATGTTATCTTGTTTTTGGATTCTGAATGGTATTTATAGCAGTTGATGTTCATTTTGAATGAAGAACATAGCTGTTGGAGGTCCACTTCCAATTTGACTGTTGGAGCTCCACTTCCACAATTAGCTGTTGAGAATCCACTGAATATAATCTTCATGGGAGGATTCGGCCTTTGTCTAAACTGTTCAAGACATTCTTGCATTGTGGGATATTAATTAATATGAAGATAATGTTAATACCCCTGTGTAGAATGGGCTGTGCTTAAAGATGTATTAATTTAATCAAAGTTGAAGCACTTTATAAGACAACATATTCTTTCTCTCTCTTGCTTTACAGCTCATGGTCTGAATCTTCACTGTTTACTTCAATAAATCATCTGAAACTTGCTAACAGACTGGTTAAAAGACATTAGGAATAGTAGCAATTAAAGATATGAAGTATTAAGATCATTCAAATGGTTTTCGCAAATTCGCGCCTTTTGGTTTTACAAATCTGTGCGTTACAAACTCGAGTTTACAAACCCAGACTCGAGTTTGGAGTTCATCCAGAGAGCATCTTGTTTTGAAAGACTTCCTAAACTCGAGTTGATTAGTGACTGACTCGAGTTTGGTTCTTACAGAAAGGAAAATCGCGAATGGCTCTTGGATGAAGTTTTGAGGCCATGCCTAAACTCGAGTCATTTAGTGACTGACTCGAGTTTGAAGCTTTTATGAAAATCTTGAGTTTAAGTTCAGAGCTTCAAAACTGGAGTTTAGAAAACGCAAACTGGAGTTTACAAAATCCGAAATATTGTTTAGTTCTCTGTATAGCCCAGACTCGAGTTTTGATATCCAAAACTCGAGTTTCAGTGTAAACTGAAACTTTTGAAAAATCTCTTCATATGTAAACTGGAGTTTCCATTTTCAAGACTGGAGTTTAGAAATCATGTAATAGTTCAAGTGTTTTCAAAACAGTCCTAAACTCGAGTCTCCAGAAATTTGACTCGAGTTTCAGTGTATATTCAAACTTTGAAAACTTTTTATTGAAGTGCAAACTGGAGTCACTGAAACCAAAACTGGAGTTTACAAAGCAAGTAACAACACAAGTGTCTCTGTTTATCCTAAACTCGAGTTTGCTTAACCCAGACTTGAGTTTACGAGTCTTTAGCTCTTAAACTTTTCTTGTAAACTGGAGTTTGGAAGGTTCAAAGATAGAGTTTAAAAACCTGATAAAACGTTGAATCTTCTGTTTGATCCAAAACTCGAGTTTCTAAGACATAGACTCGAGTTTACAAGTCTTTGAAACTTTTTGGCCTTTAAACTTTCTTGTAAACTGGAGTTTTAAAAAGACTGAAGGTAGAGTTTGAAAACAAGTTGAAATGCAAGTGTTACTGTCTTTGTTATAAACTCGAGTTTCAAGACTTAGACTCGAGTTTACAACTCTTGTAAACTTTGATAGCTCTCTGTAACTCTGCAAACTCGAGTTTGCCTATGCAAACTGGAGTTTGGTGTATTATGTTAAAATTTGAGCTTCTGTCTATCAAGTCCAAACTCGAGTTTAGCTACCCAAACTCGAGTTTGCCTTAAACAGAAAGTTTTACAACTTTCAAAGACAAACTTCAAATTAAGTTTACAATTATTAGTTATCATCAAAACACCTAGAGAACTAACATTCTCCCCCTTTTTGATGATGACAACACTTGTAAACTGAATTTGCAAAGAGTTTGATTAAATTTGTCATTTTGAAAATCATTTTGCAAAATGTGCTTATGAAGTGCAGAATAAGATATCAGAGATGAATAAACATGCAGAAGCAAAGTGAACCTGTTTTATAAACACAAGGTAGTAAATACAGACTCGAAACACACATACTCAAACATAAAACAATGATGAACATAGACAGACTCAAGACTCATCTACTTTCTCTCCCTTTTGGTTTTGCTCTTCAGTTTCTTCTCCCCCTTTGGCATCATCAAAAGAGGGTGTAGGATTTACAGATGGGGTAGAAGGTCAGGTGGTCTGAGGATCTACAGGGATAGTAGAAATCACTGGTGCTAAAGTAGAAGCTGGATTAGGAATGGGTGCAGATGAGGGTGTAGGAGCAGGAATGTTCAAGTGTTGCATGATTTGGTCTAGTTGCAGCTTCATTGCATCTTGTGCTTCAGTCAATGCTGTATTGGTCTTTGTTAATTCAGCCACAATCTTTCCAACCTCATTTTCGATGTTTGTTGCCAGATTTGTTATGGCAACATCAACTATCTCTTGGATCTTGGTAGTGATATCAGAAGGCATGGAAGATTGAGGGGGTGCAGCTGACTGAGCTTCCTGAGCTCTAGCATAAGATCCTCTTGCCCTTGAGGGAGCTCGTGAGTGACCGGAGCCTTCCTCATTAAAACTTAGCTTCATCAAATGTAACTGTGGTTGTCCAAATTCTAGAATTTTCTGGAAAGTATCCAAGCCACAAAGAGGCCAAATTTTGATGTAAAAGAGGATCACAGAAATCAGAGAAGGAAATGGGATATGTGAAGACTTTCTGGATCCAAATTTAAACTTCACCATCTCATCAAAAATCCATTGTCCCACATTTATTGGTTGTTTGTTCACAATGGCAGCAAATGGTTGATAATTCCTCTGAGTGAAGTGAGTGAAGTTTCCTCCCTTCTGAACCAAATTCCTTGAGTATATGTACCATAATACTCGATGAAGGGGAGACATAGAGGCAGGGGAAATATGGAGAGAGACCAATTGATCCTTAGGAATAGGTTCATTTGGTTTAAGGATCTCAAAACATTGCCTGTTGGTGTATTCAAAGGAGTGAGGAAGAGGAGGATTTTCAAATTGAAGGATAGTGTTTAAGATAGCAGCAGAAATAGTGAATTTCACTCCTCTCACTGTGGTAGATAATCTTTGCTCAACTAAAATTTCATCACAATCTACCAAATTATCCCAATCCATATTGAAATAGAAAATTCTCACAAGGTTTGGGGTGTAGGAAGCAGAAATTGAAAGAAGAGTCTCAAATTGTTTAAGCCAAGGGAGAAGGTCTAGGTTACAATTTTTCTTCAGATTTTCAAAATTTAAGGATACAACAGGGTAAATTGGCTTTTTGACATAATGTTCCTTAAATTTAGCAGCTAATTCATTTGATAAAATAGTATTGTCAGTGATGAAACCAGTTGGAGGAGTTTCATGATTGTAAATTTCAGCAAGGGCATTTGGTACCGTAGTGGGTTCCTTGGAAGGATGATCAGGTTGAGGAACAGAAGAGGTTGGAATAGCAGAGGTGTGGACTTTAGAAGTTGATTGCCCTGGTTCTTTCCTCTTCCTTTTGGTAGTTTTTGATGGTTCAGTAACCGTCTCTTTTCCTTTGCCAGTTACATGTTCTGGCTTCTTTCTTGCTTGCTCTTCCGTTGGTTCTTGAATTACAACCCCTTTAGATTTCGGAGATGCAGTATGAGGAACTCTTGGGATTTGTTTATCTATCCCTGAGGCAAACTTCCTGGGTATTATCTTGCTTCTTGCAGGTCTGTTAACAGGTATTGATTTCTTTCTTGGTTGTCGCTGTAAGGGAGTAGGAGAGGGAGATTCAGATCCTTCTCTATCATGAAAGGACAGATTGGAAAATTGATTGGAGGCCATTTCGGTTTGAGGAGGAGATGAAGTAGAAGGGTCGAGAGAAACTTTAGGGCAAAACTTGAGTTTTGAGAATGGTAAATGAACAGACACGGCAAACCCATATATATAGAATTTCATAGACTCGAGTTTTACACTAACTGACTCGAGTTTAGATGAGTTTTAGGCTTACCTGGACTTCAAGGATGTATCTATGAATCCTTGAATCCCCGTCAAGACTCGAGTTTATATTCACTGACTCGAGTTTTGAGTCTCTTCAAATCTGCATTTGCTCTCTGTCTGCTATAGACTCGAGTCACCCAATAAATAACTCGAGTTTTGAGCTTCTTCAAAACTTCATGTGTCCCCTTTTTGACTCAGACTCGAGTCACTTACTCAATGACTCGAGTTTAGAACTTCCTCAAATTTTCAGTTTGCTTCTGTCTGATTTTGACTCGAGTTAGTCACTTAATGACTCAAGTTTTCAGACTTCTCAGAGTTTTAGTCTGTTCTCCATCTCGTGCAGACTCGAGTCAATCACTAAATGAGTCGAGTTTGGGTCTGGTTCCTCAAACTCATGTGCTTTCTGTCCCCGATAAACTTAGTCAAACTCGAGTTTTCTTATTCAAACTCAAGTTTGCTTTATACTGAAAGCAAACGTCAGTGAACAAATACCCTGCAAAAACATATCTAAACCCTCCGATGCTTAAGTTAATATAAAGTAATCATCAAAACACTTAATTAACTAACATTGGGTAGAGGAAAGCTCACAACTCATTGGGATTTACCATTCCCAATTCCCTTCTTATGAAAGTGAATTGCTCTTTTGCTAAAGTCTTGGTGAAGATGTCTGCTAGTTGTTGATGAGATGGAATGAAGATCACTTTGACATCCTTCTTCTGAACATGGTCTCTTATGAAGTGATGCCTTACGTCAATATGCTTGGTTCTTGTATCATGAACAGGATTCTTGGCTAAGCTTATTGTGCTTGTGTTGTCACACAAAATTGGGATCTCTTTAAAATTCATACCCAAGTCTTGAAGTTGTTGCTTCAGCCATAGTACTTGAGAACAACAACTTGAGGCAACAATATATTCAGCTTCTGTTGATGACATTGAGACAGTAGTTTGTTTCTTGCTGAACCAAGAGACAAGTGAGCCACCAAGGAATTGACATTGGCCACTAGTACTCTTCCTATCTGTCTTATAACCAGTATGATATGAGTCTGAATATGCTACCAAATGTTCAGGTTGACCTTTGGGAAACCACAATCCCAATTCCTCAGTATCATTCAGATATCTGAAGATTCTTTTGACATATTCAGCATGAGACTCTTTTGGAGCAGATTGGAATCGAGCACATATCCCCACACTGAATTGGATATCTGGTCTACTTGCAGTCAAGTAGAGTAATGATCCAATCATGCCTCTATACCTTGTGATGTTCAAATTCTTTCCCTTCTCATCAGCATCTAAGGCAGCAGTTGAGCTCATTGGTGTGTCAGCCCCATTGCAATCTTGAAGACCATATTTCTTGAGTAGATCTTTCAAATACTTGGTTTGTGAAATGAAGATGCCATTCTTGCGCTGCTTGATTTGAAGTCCAAGAAAATAATTAAGTTCTCCCATCATTGACATTTCAAATTCTCCCTGCATTGTCTTAGAAAATTCCTTGCACAAGGTATCATTAGTAGCACCAAAAATAATATCATCTACATAAATTTGTACAATGAGGATTTCATTAAGCTTATTGCTTTTAATGAATAAAGTAGTATCCGCCTTTCCTCTTACAAATCCTTGATCAAGGAGAAATTTGCTTAATCTTTCATACCAAGCTCTAGGAGCTTGCTTTAAACCATATAAAGCCTTTTTTAATTTGAAAACATAGCTTGCTTTAAACAATATAAAGCCTTTTTTAATTTGAAAACATGATTTGGATGAAATTCATCTTCAAAACCAGGAGGTTGTTCAACATAAACTTCTTCTTGAATAAAGCCATTTAGAAAAGCTGATTTTACATCCATTTGATAAAGTTTAAAACCTTTGATATATGCAAAGGCTAGAAGAACTCTTATTGCTTCCAATCTTGCTACTGGAGCATAAGTTTCTTCATAATCAATTCCTTCTTCTTGATTATAGCCTTTGGCAACCAATCTTGCCTTGTTTCGGGTGATAATTGCAGACTCATCACGTTTGTTCTTGAATACCCATTTAGTGTCAATGACTGGATGGTCTTTGGGCCTAGGTACCAAGTCCCAAACTTGATTTCTTTCAAATTGATGTAACTCCTCTTGCATTGCTATCACCCAATCATTATCTGAAAGGGCTTCTTCAATATTAGAGGGTTCTATTTCTGAAATGAAAGCAGAAAAAGTAACTTTATTTAAAATACTTCTTCTGGTCCTAACACCTTGATTTGCATCACCTATAACTTGATCCAGTGGATGACTCTTACTGTATTTCCAAGCTTTAGGTTGATTTTGACCAGAGTTTTCACAAACATGTTCAGGTTCAGTTTCAAGATCTTTTTGCAAATCATTTTCGAAATCAGTTGAAACAAAAGGAGTTTTTGAAATATTTTGATCTTGAATTTCATCCTCATCTTCAACCACGGATTTGTTAGAATTGGTTTCACAGAAAAGTACATGGATTGATTCTTCTATAGTTCTAGTAGAATGATTAAATACTCTATAAGCTTTGCTTCTAGAGGAATAGCCAAGAAAAATACCTTCATTAACCTTAGAATCAAACTTACCCAAGTTTTCCTTACCATTCTTATGAATGAAGCACTTACATCTAAAGGTGTGCAGATGAGCAATATTGGGTTTTCTCCCTTTGTATAACTCATATGGAGTTTTGTTGAGCTTCTTTTTAAGATATGCTCGGTTGGAGATGTAGCAAGCTGTGTTCATTGCATCTGCCCAAAATACTTGGGATGTCTGGTTTTCATTCAGCATAGCTCTTGCCATTTCTGTGAGCACTCTGTTCTTTCTCTCCACAACTCCATTCTGTTGAGGAGTTCTTGGAGCAGAGAAGTCATGATTGATGCCCATTGCTTCACAGAATTCACTGAAAGCATGATTCTCAAATTCTCCTCCATGATCAGTTTGAATTCCTGCAATAAGTAAACCTTTTTCGTTCTGGACCTTCTTAGCAAAAACAGCAAACTAATCAAATGCTTCATTCTTAGTTGTCAGAAATAATGTCCATGCATATCTCAAGAAATCATCAACTATTACTAGAGTATATAAATTTCCACCAAAACTTTTAACTCTAGCTAGACCAACCAAGTCCATATGCAATAATTGAAGTGGTCTATTAGTTGAAACCTCAGTTTTTGATTTGAAAGATGATTTTGTTTGCTTTCCTTTTTGACATGCATCACAAACCATGTCCTTATTGAAATCAAGTTTTGGCAATCCAATAACTAAATCCTTTTTTGACAATTTATCAAGTTGGAACATATTGACATGTGCTAAACGTTTGTGCCACAACCAACTTTCATCTAAGTTACTCACAAAACATTTTTCAGAGGGTAAGGCATTAGAAAGATCAAGGGTATAACAGTTACCTTCTCTTGGAGCTCTGAATAAAGCTTTTGATCTTACCTTGTCTAGGGAGAGATCATCCTTGTTGACAATCAAACATTCCTTTGAATTAAAGATAACTAGATTACCTTTATCAGCACTTTGACTTACACTAAGGAGGTTATGACATAATCCTTCCACAAGATAGACATCTTTTATTTGGGGGCCATCATTGTTACCAATCTCACCAATACCAGCTATTCTTCCGGATTGGTTTCCACCAAATGTGACCTTGCCACCATCCTTGTGTTTGATTGTTGTAAACTTGGATTGATCTCCTGTCATGTCTCTAGAGCATCCACTATCAATGTACCATTTACTGGATTTTGATGCTCTTAGACAAACCTACAAGTTTGGGAAGATCAAGTCTTAGGTACCCATCTTTTCTTGGGTCTTTTTGAGTTAGCTTGTACCTTAGGAAACATATATGTTCCTTTAGGTACCCATTTATAATTTCCTACAGGTTTATCTTTTCTTTCTTTCCTATGAAAACATGCTGAACTGGTATGTCCCTTTCTATTGCAATAATTACAATGTGCAAAGGGGTTAGAAGAGTGAACAAATTTTTGAAAATGGTTCAAGTATGACTTTTCTCCAAACTTCTTCCTACCTTTCCTTTTATCAAGATCAGGTCTATAGCCAATTCCAGACCTATCATTTATAAACCTTTGCTGTTTTAGAATGACATTTAGCATCTCACTTCCTTGAGTAAACTTTTGAAGAGTTTTTGTAAGATACTGAATTCTTTTCTCAAATTCAACACATTCTTCACAATCACCATGCGAAAGATACTCAACTTTTTGTTCAAAGAATATGTTATTTGTTTTCAAAGATTCATATTTCTCACTGATTTCCTCAAAATCTGATTGTAAGTTATTGTATTCGGTAAATAATTCATTATATGAAGGTTTATCTTGATAAACATAACATTTTTTACAGCTATGAGAAACTTCTTTACTTTGTTCTTCAAGTAATTTGATTTTCTTTCTAGATGCAATGAGTTCTTTCGCAATCTTTTTGAATTCAGAATGGAGTTCATTATATTCACAAAGTAACTCATCAAAGCTCGGTTCAGAATCACTTACCTCTTCATTGTCAGATTCTTCTTGAGCAACTAGACATATGTTTGCTGTTTGCTCTTCATTATCTTCATCTTCATCAGATGAACTATCTCCCCATATGGAAGAGACATATGCTTTCTTTTTGAATTTGTTGAATCTGGTCTCTTTGCTTTTCAATTGAGGACATTCCGACTTAATGTGGCCAGGCTTGTCACATTCATAGCATATGATAGGTTTCTTTGATTCTGAGCTTGAGCCACCTTTGTTGTTCTTTCTGAATCCTCTGTTCTTCTTGTAGAATTTTCTGAACTTTCGAACCATCATGCCAAATTCGTCATCTTCTTCATTATCATCTGATTCTTTATCATCATTGATAGTTTTGAGAGCGATTCCTTTACCCTTACTATCAATTTCATCAAGTCCTTTTCTGAACTTGATTTTTCCTTCATACTCGGACAAGCTACCAAAGAGAGCAGTAACTGATGTCATTGATTCACCGCGTGCCTCTTCAATGGCGGTCATCTTTGCTTCCCATTCCTTGGTAAGAATATTTAGGATTTTTCTTACTTGAACTCGTTGATCGTATTCTTTTCCCAAGGCAGCGAGTTGATTAATTAGATGAGTGAATCTCAGCTGGAATTCACCAATGGATTCTCCTGATTTCATACGAAGTAAATTATATTCAGTCATGAGAGTGTTGATTCTATTCTCTTTGATTCCAGCTGTTCCTTCGTGAGCAATCTCCAAGGCCTTCCACATATCTTTTGCAGAAGGTAGAGTACAAATACGAAAGTATTCTCTTTGACTTAGAGCACTTTGAAGGACATGAATGGCCTTGATGTTGAGAGTGACGAGTCTTCTGTCATTCTCAGTATATTCTTCTTCTAGTTTGGGAGTTCTGACTCCATCCTCTATTGTAGATGGAGCATAATCTCCTTTCTCAAACACATTCCATAGTCCAAATTCAGTGGCCATGACATAGACTCTGAATTTTGATTTCCAGAATGAATAATGTTCCCTATTGAAACCTGGAGGTCAGTTGATAGAAGCTCCTTCAGGTAGAATTCCCTCCATTAGGATCCTTCTCGGGACGTTAATCCTTTAAGAGAAGACCAGGCTCTGATACCAAATGAAAACGGAGCAAATCACCAAGAGGGGGGTGAATTGGGGATTTGAAAATTCTTTTTCTCAATTCTGGAAATTAATCGCAGGATTAGAATAGTGCAGAGGATGAGAGAAGGACAAGACACAACAAGAATTATACTGGTTCGGTCTAACTCCTTAACCTACGTCCAGTCCCCAGACTCTCTGGGATTTTCACTATCACTCACAATCAGTTACACACTCTGTACTCGAAAGCTATCCTCTCACCAGGATACACTCCCCCTTACAAGTTGTACACTGATATCCCAATCTCCAAGTCCCCGACTTGAGATTCTCACAGTAAGTGATATACTCAAACACAGTACACTACACACCCTGTAACTTGGGATGATCCTCTCTCTAGGACTCAATCCCCCTTACAAGTTGTAGTCGTACAATCAATCTCCAAGTCCCCCGACTTGAGATTCTTTACAATCAAATGATTAACGAAAACAAACTCTCTCTAAGAGCAGATAATGATGAACACTGAAGCTCAAATGAATCTCTCAAGATATTACAGAAGATAAGAAGTGAAAATGTAAGCTAGTAAATAACAGCTTCTGTTATCTTGTTCTTGGATTCTGAATGGTATTTATAGCAGTTGATGTTCATTTTGAATGAAGAACATAGCTGTTGGAGGTCCACTTCCAATTTGACTGTTGGAGCTCCACTTCCACAACTAGCTGTTGAGAATCCACTGAATATAATCTTCATGGGAGGATTCGGCCTTTGTCTAAACTGTTCAAGACATTCTTGCATTGTGGGATATTAATTAATATGAAGATAATGTTAATACCCCTGTGTAGAATGGGCTGTGCTTAAAGATGTATTAATTTAATCAAAGTTGAAGCACTTTATAAGACAGCATATTCTTTCTCTCTCTTGCTTTACAGCTCATGGTCTGAATCTTCACTGTTTACTTCAATAAATCATCTGAAACTTGCTAACAGACTGGTTAAAAGACATTAGGAATAGTAGCAATTAAAGATATGAAGTATTAAGATCATTCAAATGGTTTTCGCAAATTCGCGCCTTCTGGTTTTACAAATCTGTGCGTTACAAACTCGAGTTTACAAACCCAGACTCGAGTTTGGAGTTCATCCAGAGAGCATCATGTTTTGAAAGACTTCCTAAACTCGAGTTGATTAGTGACTGACTCGAGTTTGGTTCTTACAGAAAGGAAAATCGCGAATGGCTCTTGGATGAAGTTTTGAGGCCATGCCTAAACTCGAGTCATTTAGTGACTGACTCGAGTTTGAAGCTTTTATGAAAATCTTGAGTTTAAGTTCAGAGCTTCAAAACTGGAGTTTAGAAAACGCAAACTGGAGTTTACAAAATCCGAAATATTGTTTAGTTCTCTGTATAGCCCAGACTCGAGTTTTGATATCCAAAACTCGAGTTTCAGTGTAAACTGAAACTTTTGAAAAATCTCTTCATATGTAAACTGGAGTTTCCATTTTCAAGACTGGAGTTTAGAAATCATGTAATAGTTCAAGTGTTTTCAAAACAGTCCTAAACTCGAGTCTCCAGAAATTTGACTCGAGTTTCAGTGTATATTCAAACTTTGAAAACTTTTTATTGAAGTGCAAACTGGAGTCACTGAAACCAAAACTGGAGTTTACAAAGCAAGTAACAACACAAGTGTCTCTGTTTATCCTAAACTCGAGTTTGCTTAACCCAGACTTGAGTTTACGAGTCTTTAGCTCTTAAACTTTTCTTGTAAACTGGAGTTTGGAAGGTTCAAAGATAGAGTTTGAAAACCTGATAAAACGTTGAATCTTCTGTTTGATCCAAAACTCGAGTTTCTAAGACATAGACTCGAGTTTACAAGTCTTTGAAACTTTTTGGCCTTTAAACTTTCTTGTAAACTGGAGTTTTAGAAAGACTGAAGGTAGAGTTTGAAAACAAGTTGAAATGCAAGTGTTACTGTCTTTGTTATAAACTCGAGTTTCAAGACTTAGACTCGAGTTTACAACTCTTGTAAACTTTGATAGCTCTCTGTAACTCTGCAAACTCGAGTTTGCCTATGCAAACTGGAGTTTGGTGTATTATGTTAAAATTTGAGCTTCTGTCTATCAAGTCCAAACTCGAGTTTAGCTACCCAAACTCGAGTTTGCCTTAAACATAAAGTTTTACAACTTTCAAAGACAAACTTCAAATTAAGTTTACAATTATTAGTTATCATCAAAACACCTAGAGAACTAACAAACCCTTCAGACAGACATAGATTGGTGGATAAAGAGGTCCTCACCACCATCAAGAGTTATGAAGCCAAAACTCTTCTACTCGCTGAACCAATTTACATTCATGCCAGTATGTGTTGAATTTTGAAGGATTATATATTGAAACATTGGGAATATAAAAGAGACTTTGAAATATTTTTAATTAATCTTTAAATAACAGATAGTATAAATACGCCATTTATATAAGGAAACCTAAAGCAAATAGACTAACCATATAATCTAATTTAATATAATATAAATATCTAAGATATAACGCTAAGAAATAATATCCATATATAATCCTAAGATATAATAAATATAAAATAATAAAATCAAACCTATTATTAAAATAATAATTAAATAAATAATTTGAAATATCAAACAAGGAGCACGTGCATGAGTCTTGAAGCATTACTCAATACTCCCCTTGCTTCAAAGCTACACCAAACTTGTCTTTTTCATAGCAAAGTCTCTACTTCTGCCTTTGCGTAATCAGCGTGCATTTTTTCACCTCTTTATTTTACTCAGCAATTTGCTTCCTTATGTTCAAAATGTTTGAACTATTGGCATTGAATGGAGTTTCAATGTGAAGCTTCTGATTGTTTGTTAAATTGAATGGGCCTCTGCTATACCACGACCTCATCTTGTAGCCTCCCCCTTCACTTGAAATGCCTGCTCTTCACTTTTTTCTTCAAATTGATTCATCCACGCCTCATGAGTTCGCAATAAACTCATTAATTCATCCAAAAAATATTTAGATATATCATGAGCCTCCTTAATTGCAGCAACAACAAACTTAAATCGAAGAGTTCTCAAAATTTTTGCAACAACTTTTTCATTAATAATTTTCCTCCTACAGTACTTCGTTTTATTAACCACAGAACTAGCTCTTTATGTAACACTCTAATTTCCAAACCACATTTAAACTGCATATAAAATGCCTACCATGATTATTTAGAAAACAATAACTTTCTTTAAAGCTTTTAACACAATATCATGGTAGAAAAACAATATTCCATGATATAATAGTTTTAATAACAATTTGAAAAGCTAATTATAACAATTTGATAAACCATTTCCAAACACAACGGAAGTACTGGGATCCCTAACAAGCAACCGAACCATGGGCATTTGAAGCCTCACATGACAAACGTCATTCCACAAGCCCAAACAACAACTTGTTAAATCCTTTAATCAAAATCCATTTTCACAAATCATATTGGCAACAACTCCACCTAACAACAATGCATATGTATTGAATATCTAGATCAAACACCAAATTCAATGGTTTCCAAAACCTTAGTTCACAATATTCAAATTATAAAGAATTCTCAAATCAAAATAAATAGTTCCTAGAACATGTAAATAGGAATGATAAATTATGACATCTACTAGTAAGAGGAACCTTAACAAGAGCTTACAACCAGGCTCACCTCTTATAACTTCCCAGTAGCCACATTCAATTCTCACACAGGTACAAAAAATGCTTTTAAGACCGGACAAAAGAGGGATCGTAAGAACGGATCCGTGGTCGGTCTTGTTCCAGGCGGCATTAAAAGTCTAGTTTTTAAGACTGGACTCAAACCGGTCTTAAATAAACTCTTTTAGACCAGACATTTAAAACATCAGGTCTTAAAAGTGGTACTAAATAGACATGAAATATTTTTTGCTCGGTCCTAAAACTCAAATTTTAAGACTGGACAAAAAATAGGCCGCTCTTAAAAGGTCAGAATTATAAGACTGGATGAAAATAAATCCGCTCTAAAAAATAGCAGCTTGTAAGACCAAACGACTAATTATACGCAGTCTTAAAAGATTGACTTTTAAGACTGGATGATAAATACATAGAAGGAATATAATATAGTTAAAACCTTAAAGTTTTCAAAGAATTGTGCAAATGAATATTACCTTATGAATTGACTCTTTTATAAAGAGATATCCTCCCATATCCCTTCTTGATGTTCATTTCTTATGCTGGGTTCATTATTCGCTCCACCTTCTTCGTTCATGTTCGGTAGACCCCTTGAAAAAGGAGTACTCTTAGGAAGACCATAAATTGCATGACTTTCCTCATCAATATCAATGACCCTTTTTCCTTGAAGAGCTAAAGAACACATTTTATTTTCTTAATCGGTGATATAGAAAACTTGTTTTCGCCTGGTCTGTCATAATAAAAGATTCATCTCCAAAACTTCTACTATTGACATCGACTAATGTAAATCCTAGCTGATTGATCTGAACACCATTATTGACATTAACCCATTTGCATTTGAAAATGGGAAATCTAATTAAGACATAGTCTATCTCCTAAATCTCTTCAATAATCCTATAATATGGCACAACTACCAATTTATGCCTCTTGTCTTTCAAACTGGATAAATGCATAGATTCAGCCTCTAACATAACCCCACTGTTATGGATTGTGCTCCTATCATCTAGGGACTTCGTGTAAAATGTATAACAATTTATCACATACAAATTTCAACTTATGACATCAACCTCAGGACCACGTGCTAACCATTTGATTGAATTAGAAATAGATTCCTCTCCCTTGATCTTTTGTTTGAACCAGTTTGCAAAAGTTTTGTTATGATCCCTAATCAACCTTTGTTCAGTCATTCAGGGATTTTCTTTCCTGACAACTTGTTTATGTGCAACTATGTTGGCTTGAACTTCATCAACATTATTCAAGATGTATAAGTAGACTTGTGACAATTCATCAGAATCCATACTCTTTACTGAAGCCTCTCGTATACCCCCTTCAGCATGTTGATGTTTTAGAAGCCTGATATGTCTTACTTTGGCCAAATAATTTTGACAAAATTCCATGGTTTCTTCAGAAACATATTTCTGAACAATTGATGCTTCTGGTCGGTATGCGTTCTTCATAGATCTTTCAATTGGATACATCTACCGTAAATAGACAGGGCCCACAACTTTATCTTGCTCACTAGATGAACAATTAGATGAACCATGATGTCAAAAAAAGCAGGAACAAAAAGCTTCTTAAGGTGGCACAGGATAAGATATCCTTCACTTTCCAATTCATCCAACTTTTCAATCTCAAAAACTTTACTACAAACCACATTGAAGAAGAAACAAAGTCTAGTCAAGATATGTTGAAGATCATATTTAGTGATGCCTCAAATAGCTACTGGGAGTAGCTATTGCATCAAGACATGACAATCATGAGACTTTTGGCCTACTAATTTCAAGTCCTTCATCGATATAAGCCTCTTAAAATTTGAAGAATACCCTGATGGAACTTTTGTGCCATGTAAACACTCACAAAAAATTTGTTTCTCATTCTTAGACAAAGTATGAGAAGCCGGGGTACCATAAATTCTGTTACCATATGGACTTGGATATAAGTCTTTGCGTATTCCTATTGCTTGCAAATCCAATCTTGCATTCACACCATCCTTTGAACTACATTGTATATTGAGAAGTGTGCCAACAATACTATCACATACATTTTTCTCCACATACATGACATCAATACAGTGTCTCACATCAAGATTGCGTCAATATGGAAGATCGAAGAATACATATCTCTTTTTCCATATATTTATTTCTTTTCTACCCTTTGCAGTCTTACCGAAGAGGACACTTATATTTTTCACCTTTTCATATACTTGCTTTCTAGTTAATGCCACTGGAGCATCTTCATACTTTTGGCCACCAAAAAAGGCTTTCTTTAATCGGCAATATGGGTGGCTCCATCTAAAAAATCTTCTATGTCCAATATAAACCATTTTTCTTTCATGTTGAAGTTGATGGTAGCGTGTGCCTTCTTCACAAATTGGACATGCTTTATAGCCTTTTATACTATACCCTGACAAGTTTCAATATGCTGGGAAGTCATTTATAGTATAAAATATCATGACTCTCATTTTTAAAGACTTCCTTCTTGAAAGAATCAAAAACATCGACACCTTCTTCTCACAACTTATTCAAGTCTTTGATCAAGGGCTGAAGGTAAACATCAATGTCATTTCTGGGTTGTTTTGGTCCTGAAATCAATATAGACAACATGATGTACTTTTGTTTCATGCATAACATTGGAGCTAAGTTGTAAATATCCAAGAGTACAGGCTATGAATTATATATGCTGCTAAGGCATCTATAGGCATTCATGCCATCCGTGCTAAGGGCAAGCCTAAGGTTCTTAGGTTCTTCGCCAAAGGTCAGAAATAATTGATCGATTTTCTTCCATTGAGAAGAATCGGTCAGATGTTGAAGCTTTCCATCAGAAATCCTCTCATCTGCATGCCTCCTCAAATTTTTTGCATCATTTTCATTAGTAAACAACTGCTAGAACCTTGGTATGATTGGAAGATACCACAACACTTTTACAGGCCCCTTATTTGACTTATACCTTGGGGTTTCACATATCGAACAATTTTGCTTCTCTTCAAACTCATTTCTATACAATACGCAATTATTCGAGCATGAATGGATCTTTTTGTACATCATCCCCAGTGGACAAAGTATTTTCTTAGCATCATAGTATCGATAAGGCAACATATTATCATCCAGAAGTATGTCCTTAAAAGCCTCTTGCATTTCAGAAAACTCTTGTCGCTCACCCTTGATGTGCCTTCAAGGTGACCAATTTCAATACATCGTTCAATAATTGGTATTTTTTACATCCATGGTATAGTGGGGTCTCTGCATCGTTGTACATATTACCATATGCATGTGATTGATGAAAAGCCTCTTCTCCTACACCATGAATAATGTCCTCTATGCGATAATCCATATCCGTGTCATTATTATCAAAGGCCACTTCCCCATGTTGAGACCCACTTGACATTTTTTCTTCATGCCATACTCAAACTATGTAAGTCTTACGAAACCCTTCACAAATTAAATGTGTGTATAACTTCAGGACTTAGGCGCCTCTCATTAAAACATTGTACACAAGGGCAATAAAACTTCCTACTATCATCATGGGCATTTTGTTTAGCAAATTCTATAAATTGCCTCACCTCATTTTGATATTCAACACTTGTCCGTAAAGCATTTATCCAACTGGGATCCATAGTAGAATTCTTATAGACGGAAAGATTTAACATATATAATCTGAAAAAAAACTCAAACTTGCATATAAAATAAGCCAACTAGAAATGCATATATATGCTCAATGTCAGTTTTGTCTTCTTCTTTTTTTAGGTGAAACTTGCCCATTAAATGCATAATGAAGAATCACTTTTGGTCATAAATGTATCACAGTGAATCCAAAGAAGCAAAATGAATGCATGATGAAGAAATTAAATGCATTGCATAAAGGTCTTGTCGACTCACCTATAGCATATAAATTCAAATGCGTTTGTTGAGTCTTTCTTCTCTAGCCACGAATGTTAATGTTGCAGACAATAAAAGTAACCTAAAAACACTTGTTGGTCAATTGGGTAAGTCCCACAAGAACATTTTATCGATTCCATTCAACACATGAAAAACCCAGAACGATAAGCAGGAAAATCATAAAGTTATATAGCCGAAACACCTCTTAAAGCTTGGTCTATAGACGTTTAGCTAAGGAACCAAAAAGTGGTTGTCGAGATAGCAACACGAAGCAGTGATAAAGCAATACACAAACACTAGAGAGAGAACTGAGTAATCACTTTTGGCTCGACGAGAGAAGTTCAGAGAGAGAAATTTAATTTTTCGTGCGACAAAGACATATTTTATTATTTTGGATTTTATTAAGAACAGTAACTTATAAAGTATCCGGTCCTAAAGATATAATTAAGTTTTTCAGACCCGAGGTTTAGAAGACTCCTGTCCCAACATTCATTTAATTTTGGACCGAATGTTTTATAAAACTCATGTCCTAAAAATCAAATACTTTTTTAAATTAAACTAAAAGATTGTAGCAGCAATTGAATGAAAATAAAGGAACACAGGAGAATAAGCTTTTTTCCATTAATGGATAATATAGAAAAAAAGAAGATACAAGCATTGTTCTTTTTTATTTTTACATTACTAGGACAATATGCAAGTACAAAAGGAAAATAAGAACAACAAACTGAAAATTAACAAAAACAATATATAATGTGACAAAAAAACCTAATGCTTAATATCAGCTAATGTCTTAGAGATATTGACGTCAGCAGCAGAAATTTCCCATCGGAGATCAACAATTCTTTTTCTTATGCACTTCAGTATCACTTCATCATCAGAGGAAAGAGGGGAGGTGTTAGCGGTAGGCGTGCTGAGACTAGGAGGTTGGTGAATATTGTCGAAAGGCTAGAGAGGGGGAGCACGAACGTCTTCGTGGTCTGAAGGCTGGAGGGGACTGTCAATCTCTTCATCATCTAAAATAACAATGGGTCCTACATCCCGAGACTCCTCTGTCAGAATATAACGCACTCGAGAAGAACCCACAAGAGATCTAGGTAGGCACGAGCATGAGGAGTACCCGTGCGAGGGGTTATCTTGTATCTAACCATTGTTTGAGCTGTTAGGGTAGAGAGCTACGTAGCGTGAAGTTACAAGGTAGTGAGGAGTTAATAAGGACAAAGAGGAAGTGCGGGGAGTTAATAAAGGCAGAGAGCAAGGGAGATACACAATTTGTATATGAGAATGAAATGAGATTCAATTGGTATACATGTTTCTACTTTAAGAGCAGCTTTTGTATATATGCGGTTCAAAAATTCTATTATGTATTTTTTCAATTCAATTACTTTTAAGGTTGTCCTATAACATATCTCTGGTCCTAAAAGTCTATTATTTATATTTTTCAATTCAATTACTTTTAGGACCATCCTATAACATATGTCCAGTTCTAAAAGTCTATTATTTATATTATTCAATTACTTTTAAGACCAACCTTTTATCTTATATCCGGTCCTAAAATTCATTTATTTTTTTTAATTCAATTTTTTTAAAGTAAGATTTTTTTTCTTAAAAATATTACTTTTAAGAACGGATCTCTTACAATATCTAATATTAAAAGTTTATTCTTTTCAAATCAGAGATAGTAAAGTCGTATCCTTACACCCTATTCAAATGAATGATTTAGAGTCTCTTAAGCTTCCAGTTAAACTTTCCAACTAGGCGTCTCCTCGTATTTTGATGTACTGTGCGTCTCCTCGTTAATGTTTCCTGCATTTCACATTATTCAGGATGGGTTCTCTATTGTTGTTACTTTACTTTCTTCACATTCTGCTCAATCACTTCTACAACCTCCACCGTAATGGCTGCTCCACCACCATTAGGTCCTTCTAATCATTGTCCTCCTCCTCCACCTCTGTACCCTCCTCCGTTGCCTCCGAACCTGCATTGTACAAGATGATGCAGCACCTTCTAGCCCGCATTGATCATATAGACCAACGCTTGGGCCAACTGGTATAGGTCTATCTGCCATCAACAACAAGCTGAACGTGGTACTTGACGCCAATGACGTTGAGTACCATCCTTCTGATGACGACCTCTCTAACCTCTCCAAACTCTCCATCCCTTCTGACAATGATGGGGAGGATTAGATATTTTTATGTTTTTTCTTTTTTTATGTACTAATGCTTCCCCATAACGGGCAGCATAAAAAACTATGACAAATAAAATCTTTTGTTCCCATCTTCGATTGCCTTTTCATTATCTTCATTCTGTTTCCGACAAAAAGGAAACAAACAAAATATTGTCCTCGTGTGATCAACGTTAAAAATTCACAGAATATAGTTAAGGCCATACAAAACATAACCAAAAAAAAACATCGTTTACCTTATACGAATAATAACAAATACAGTGACAATTCTTTTCAAGGTTGGACCTTCGTTGTCGTCGGTTTTACCACGCCCTGAGTTGAATATTTTCAGTGTCCTTTTCATTATCTTACTTCTTTTTCCAACAAAAAGACAAGAGAAAAGGGAAAGGGGAACTAGTAATGCTATTCAACTTCAAGAGAGGTAAATGAAAGCGGAGCTAAATCACCAAGAGGGGGTGAATTGGAGATTTTAAAAATCTTTTTGAAAGTTCTGTTTTGAAACACTGAAATAAGGTAAAACAGAGAGAAAGGAAGAATAGTGAGACACAAAGATTTATACTGGTTCAATCCAAATCTATGACCTAAGTCTAGTCCTCAGACACCCTGAGTATTTCACTATATCAATTGATTACACCCTCTGTAACTCAAGAGCAATTCTCTCACTAGAACTTGCTCCCCCTTACAAGTTGTAATTAATGAACCCCAATCTCCAAGTCTCCTAACTTGAGATTGATTACAATAAATGAAATACAATTAATGAACTCTCTTAAAGAGTGGATAAGAATGAACACTAAAGCTTAATAGTATCAGAAGATACTTTGTACAGAAAAACTTAAGAGTAGATGAACAAATTTAATGCCTTTTTGTTTTCTGACTCAATAGTTGTTGAGAAGTATTGAATGCAGCTTTATTTATACATAGAGAGTGATTAAAAACTGTTGTAAGCCTCAATATGACCGTTGGTGTAGTTGTCTATTTGTTGGAGGCACTTTGGTCTCTTCTCTCTCTACTCTTTTGTTCATTCCTTGTGTTGTAGGATAAATGTTGATTTGTTTATGTTTCTATTTGTTGGAATGTCAGTGTCTTGATTAGGTAAGGTGCATTTTTCCTTTTTGCATCGTGCAGAGCTTGGTAGATCAAAATATGGCAAGTTAGGTGTCCTTGCATTTAATACTCTGACATGTCTTTTTGCTTATGTTGACACAGCCTTTAAGATCTTCTTAAATCATCTCTATATCAGCTGAAATGCACTAGCAAACACATTAAACATATTTAATGAAGTTGATAAATAATGTTAGAAAGCATTAGGATCAAACAAGAAAGTTTTCACTGATTTCACAAATTTGATTTTTCAATAGCTGCGACACAAACTCGAGTTTGTGTATTAATACTCGAGTTTGACACTATGCACTTAAGTATAAACTCGAGTCTCCAAGTCAATACTCGAGTTTCCTTCTTCCAGAGAGGAAAGTCGTGATCTGAGTTTTTGGAACCATTTTAGCTTGAGACCACAAAACTTGAGTTTTGGACTCTTAATGAATATATGTCCAAAACCTCAAAACTTGAGTTTCCACTCAAAACTGGAGTATTGAAATCAGTGGAAAACATTGATGCTTTCTGTATGACCAAAACTCGAGTTTCCATTTATAACTTGAAACTCAGAGAGTTCTTTAGTCATTTCAAAACTAGAGTTTTCGAAACTGAAGTTTTCCAAACTAGAGTTTATCATTGTATTGAAAAATAGTGATCACATGTGCTTGGGCCAAAAGTCAAGTTTTTAATCCTAAAATTGAGTTTCCATTTAAAATATGAAAACATTTGAATTTTGGAGCCGAGTAGGAAAGTAGAGTTTTCATTCCATAAACTTAAGTTTTCAAATGTTAATATGTGAAAAACATTTTTTGACTCCCAATACTCGAGTTTCCAAGCTGAAACTCGAGTTTTCCCAAAAACTTGGAAATCTTATAAAATCTGGAAACTGGAGTTTCCTATTTCGTTTGAAAAATATTGAAGAGTCTCTTTAGCTTAAACTCGAGTTTCCAAACTGATACTTGAGTTTGTCATAATGAAAAACTTGCAATGCTCTCTGTAAGGCCAAAACTCGAGTTTTGATCCTAAAACTCGAGTTTGCCTTTGTCCATTAAAATTTAACTTTTCTCTGTAAGGCTAAAACTCGAGTTTTGATCTTAAAACTCGAGTTTACCTCAGACAGCAAGTTTTACTTTCTTGAGACAAACTTCAATCTTGATTTTACAATTGTTTGGTATCATCAAAACCCATAGAGAACTAACATTCTCCCCCTTTTTGATGATGACAAACTTGTAAACCTGAATTTCTCCAGATTTCAAAATATTTTGATAATTTTAAGATTTGTGAAAATTTTGCACAGAGATTTTGTAAAAGGTGATATTTGAGGGTTTTGACAAAACCATTGAAAATTTTAAGAATCTAGTATTCATACTCCAGTACTCATTGTTTTCAATTAGATGCAAAGCATAAATTCAATGCAATAATAACCAATAAAGTTGATAATTAAAGCATCTTATTCATATTTGATAAGATTATTACAACTAGGAATTCACAATTGATAACAAACATAGAAAGTAAGCACAACAAAAAAACTTAGTCAGGAGATAGAGACTAAACAAAAGATTTACAAAAAAAAAAACCGCAAAAACAACAAAAATCATTCTAAAGATTCTGGTTTGCCCTCAGCTAGCTTCTCAACTAGCTTTTCTCCCCTTTGTCATCTTTAAAAGTAGGTGGAGCTAAGATAGGAGATGTAATACCCCGAATTTTGGATCTAAAGACTTGAGGATTAGCCTATTTTTGGGAGACTACTAGGCGCTATTTATGAAGAGTGCAAAGTCTTGAGCTTAGTAAGAGGAAGGGCTTAAGATAATTAGCAGGATTATTTTAGACATGGGGATATTATTAAGGGGAAATTAAATATATTAAATATGAGTGTGTGTACGTGTGATGTATATAATAATACATTTTGTGTGATGGTGGGATAATTAGTAAAGGTTAGGGTTGTTGGATTGCCAACACATACACCTTTCATTTATTCCTATCCGATCTCAACACACACATACACCTCTACACACTTTCTAATTACCTATTAAACTCCAAATTCGGCTAGCATAACAACAACCCATTTCATTATGTACATGTATTAGCCACGTGTTGACTTTCCCTTCCAAAATAGATCTCTTGCTCCACGCAACACCATATTACATTTTGATTCTTTCATTTAACGCCACCTTGCACAATAATGACACCTCATGAGTTACTTCGGCCAAGCAATATTTAAACCCCCTCAAATAGATTCATTTCCATTCTAGTGCTCTTCTAATCTTCTCCTATATATTCATTCCACATTTCTTCATTCGGCTAAGCATATGATTATCCATTTCAAGATCCTTCCTTGAATTCGGTTGATAATTAGTAGATGCAAGGTTGAGGGAGTGATAGCTGAAGATTATCATTGGAAAAGGAAGAAAAGGAAGGAAGGAAAGGTCAAGGTAGTAACCCTTCTCTCACATATTATGTATATATTTATATGCTTGTATTTATCATTGTATGTATTTATATAAATGCATGAATGCTGAATGTGTTGTGTGATTGGTATGTATAAGTGATGATTATACTTGCATGTATTGTGTATACATTATATGTGAGTGATTGCTAATATTACTACTGGGATTCATTTGAATCCCAGGAATTATTTTGGATAAGCTTTATTTTTGCAGATAGGGTAAGAAGCATGAGAATGAGGAAGGAGATACTGAAGGATTATATTACGATGGTAGAAGGATTTTAGTGTTGAGATTTATTTTATTAAGTTGTACATTTATTATACAAAGATAGTAGCTCCAGTAAGGGTTTTATTTCCTAAGAGACGCTTCTGTATGTATTTTGATGTATTAAAAGGTGTATTTTGGATGGGCGTTTCAGGAGAGTCATAGATCATGTTGAAGGACCAGGGCGAGAAGGGGAAAGAAGGTGTAGAATCTTGTCCATCTTTTCATCTTATTGCTTCAGGTGAGTTTTTAAAGTAGTATGTTCTTCCATGATATTGGTCTGCTTCTGCTAAAGACCAGTAACTATCTGTCCAACCTCTGATTGGATCTTCGTAGATGTTACATGAGTCGAATCACCAAGAGGGGGTGAATTGGGGATTCTGAAAAAATTTTGCGTTTTTCCCTTTATTGGTGATTGATCGAATGAAGACTTAAAGAGTAAGGAAGAATAGTGATGCACAATAGTTTATACTGGTTCATCCCAACTCCTTGGCCTACATCTAGTCCTCAGGCGCCCTGAGCTTTTCACTATAATCACTTGATTACATACTCTGTAACTCTGAAGCAATTCTCTCTCTAGAACTTGCTCCCCCTTACAAGTTGTAATCAATGATCTCCCAAATCTCCAAGTCCCCCGACTTGAGATACCTCACAATCAATCAAATGCAATTGATAAAACTCTCTTACAGAGCAAATTAATGATCACTGAAGTTCTATAGTGTCAACCGACACTCTGTACAAGTAAGCTCAACAATAAATGAACAAAGTTGATGAAATTCGTTCTTCAGCTCAGTGTTTTGGTAGAGACTTGAATGCAACTCTATTTATACTCAAAGAGGCATTAATAGTCGTTGCTTGCATTCATTTGACTGTTGGATAAGTTTCCCTTCAGTTAGAAGCAGTTTGGTCCTTTCTTTCTCTACACTTGTGCTTGTTTCTTGACTTGTAGGATAGAGAGTGACTTCTAGTCATTTATATCCGTTGGGATTGTCAGTCCTCACTTAAATGAAAGTCTCTTAATCCTTTTTCCACTGTGGAATGCTTGGCAGTTGAGATTTCAACAAGTTTGGTGGTGTGCATTTATTGCTTCTTTCCACCGTGAAAGTCTCTTAAAAATTTAAACACTTAACCAAAAATTTGGCTAATTAAATCAGGAATACTAACTGAGCAAGAATTAAGGTAACAGTGGACACGAGGCAATTTATCCTGGTTCAGTCTAATCCCTGACCTACATCCAGTCCCCAAGAACACCTTGGGGTCTTTCACTAACTTTCTAAAGATTACAATTACAACTTGCGATGATCCTCTCACTCTCACTCGCTGACTCACTCCCCCTTACTCTTGTAATCGTACACCCACACTTAAGGTTCCACAACCTTAAGTTTTTACAACTGAATGAAATGAATGTTTAAATAACTCCTCACGAGTTGGATAATAAATGATCACTGAAGTACAGGGAAATATCCAAAGATATTAGAAGTAATGAAACTGATAAGAATAATGACTCGAGTAAATGCGTAGAGTTTTAGTAGGTGTCCTAATTCAATTGAATGCTTCTTCAATTTATAGTTGCCTTGTAAGCTAGCCGTTATCTTGATACAACTGCTGTCTTCATTCGTAATTTTGGTAGACAAGGTGGAGGTCACTTGACCGTTGGCATTTTGGGTTGTCTGCTAGCAGTTTGAATTTCCTGAAGAGCTGCTTGTCCAACATTCTTATTCCTCAAGAGAATGTTTCGGCTTAACATATTTTGACCGTTAGAGTTCTGAAAGAATGTTGTCACACTTTAGAATTGCTTTTCTGATATAATAAATGCTGTGACATCATCATCTGCTTTTCATCAGAGCATAAGAATTTTAAACCTTTCATAAGAACAAACCTAAATCATAGTTAGTGATGGAAGTATAAGATAATCTCATCATGAAAATAAGAACGGATATGAATATATGCAACTGCAGAAACTAACTACAATTACAAACGAGTATTAGTTCAGTTCACCCACAGCCAACCTCGAGGTTCTTGAACTAACCTCGAGTTTTGTATAAACCTCGAGTTACACAACCCAACCTCGAGGTTTATACTCAGTGCAAAAGACAATATAGGAAATTCCTTAAACCTCGAGGTTGATTATATAACCTCGAGTTTTATCCAAACCTCGAGGTTATTTCCTAACCTTGAGGTTTTTTGGATATGCCTATGAGGATCGATTTGAAGAGGCTGCCTGATCAGAGAGACTTAACCTCGAGGTTGTATCAAACCTCAAGTTTTTGCCCAACCTCAAGGTTATAATTTGAACCTCGAGGTTTTCAGGAAATGATATACTGATGGGCTGGGATTTAGAACCTCGAGTTTATACACTGACCTCGAGTTTTTGGTTAACCTCGAGGTTCAGTTCTCAACCTTGAGGTTTTTGACAGCAGCATTTCTGGTTTCTTGATTTTCCTGATTTTGACAAGTCATCTTCTTTTATAATGTTGTCTCATCATCAAAACATGGAAGCTAACAATTACAATAAATGAAATACAAACAGTAATCTCTCTTAAAGAGCATATAAGAATAAACACTGAAGCTCAATAGTATCAAAAGATACTCTGTACAGAAAAACTCAAGAGTAGATGAACAAATTTAATGCTTTTTTGTTTTCTGGCTCAATAGTTGATGAGAAGAATTGAATGCTGCTCTATTTATACTTAGTGTGATTAATAACCGTTGCAAGCTTCAATATGACCATTGGTGAAGTTGTCTATCAATTGGAGGTACTTTGGTCTCTTCTCTTTCTACTCTTTTGTTCATTCTTTGTGTTGGGAGGACAAATGTTGATTTCCTTGTGTTTCTATACGTTGGAATGTCAGTGTTTAGATCAGGTAAGGTCCCTTTATTCTTTTTACATCATGCAGAGCTTGGTAGATTAAAATATGGCGAGTTACGTGGCCCTGCATTTAATGCTCTGACATGCCTTTTTGCTTAAGTTCAAACAACTCTTATAATCTTCTTAAATTATCTCTATGTTAGTTCTCTATGGGTTTTGATGATAACAAACAATTGTAAAATCAAGGATGAAGTTTTGTCTCAAGAAAATGAAAACTTGCTGATTAGGGCAAAACTCGAGTTTCAGGATCAAAACTCGAGTATTGGCCTTACAAAGAAAAGCTCAGTTTGAATAGCCAAAGGCAATACCGCAGTTTCCTCTTGGAAACTCAAGTATTGGACCATACAGAGAGCATCACAAGTTTTATGTCTGCACAAACTCAAGTATTAGTGTCAAAACTAAAGTTTAGGCCAAAAAGACTCTTCAGTATCTTTCAAATGAAATGAAAACTCCAGTTTCGAAAACTCTAGTTTTGGAATGTGAAAAGTCCAGTTTTCCCACTTGGCTCTATAATCCAAACATCTTCATTTTTCAAAATGAAAACTCGAGTATTAAGCCAAACACAGATGATCAAATTTTTCAATGAACTTATAAACTCTGGTTTGGAAAACTCCAGTTTTGAACTGGCTAATGCTCTCTCGGAGTTTCAAGTATCAAATACAAACTCCAGTATGAGTTTGGAAACTCGAGTATCGAGTTATACAAAGAGCATCAATGAGTTCCAATGTTTTCAATACTCCGGTTTTAAAAGAAAACTCTAGTTTTAATGTTTTGGACATATTTTTGTTAAGAGTCTAAAACTCGAGTATGGATTGTAAACTCGAGTATTGGTCTAAGTTAAACTGAAGCTCCAAAGCTGAAATCATGACTTTCCTCTCTGGAAGGAGGAAACTCGAGTATCAACATGGAGACTTGAGTATAGACTTAAGTGCATAGTGTCAAACTCAAGTATTGATACACAAACTCGAGTATGCGTCGCGATAACTGATAATTCAAATTTGTGAAATCTATGTAAAGATTGTTGATTGATCTAACTGCTTTCTAATATTAATTATCAACATTACTAGATATGTTTAACGTGTTTGCTAGTGTATTTCAGCTGATTTACAGATGATTTGAGCAGATTATTTGAGCTCATACAACTAAAGCAAAAAGTCATGTCAGAGCATTAAATACAGGTCCACTTAACTTGCTATATTTAGATCTACTAAACTCTGCATGATGCAAAAAGGATAAAGAGACTTTCACCTAATCAAGGGACTGACATTCCAGCGGATAGAAACGTATAGAAGTCAACCTTTATCCTACAACACAAAGAACAAGCAAAAGAATAGAGAGAGAAGAGATAAAAGTGCTTCCAACAGATGAGAAACTTGTGTAACGGTCATATGGATGCTTGCAATGGTTATTAAACCCTCTCTAAGTATAAATACAGCAACATTCAATTCTTCTCAACAACCATAGAGCTAGAAAATGAAATAGCACTCAACTTGTTCATTTACACTTAAAGTTTTTAGTATATAGTATCTTTTGATACTATTGAGCTTCAGTGTGTAATCTTATCTACTCTTTAAGAGAGTTTATTGTTTGAACCTCATTTATTGTAAACAATCTCAAGTCAAGGGGACTTGGAGATTTGAGGGTCATTGATTGCAACTTGTAAGGGGGAGCAAGTTCTAGTTAGAGAATTGCTTCAGAGTTATAGAGGGTGTAATTAAGTGACATAGTGAAATACTCAGGGTGATTAAGGACTAGACGTAGGCCACAGAGTTGGACCGAATCAGAATAAGCCTTTGTGTCTTTCTCTCCTTCCCTGCGCTCTGTTTTACTCTGTCTAGACGCATGAAAACAGAACTTGCCAAAAAATTTTAAAATCCCAAATTCACCCCTCTCTTGGTGATTTAGCTCCACTTTCATTTGGTATCAAAGCAAGGTCTTCTCAAAAGAGCTTAACATCTTGAGAAGAATCCTCGTGGAAGGTATTCTACTTGATGGAGCTTCAATCAATAGACCACCTAGTTTCAGTGGAGAGCATTACTCCTTCTAGAAAGCCATGTTTAAGGTGTTTGTCATGGTGTCTGAATATGGCTTATGGCGAGTATTTGAAATTGGAAACTATCAACCAACTGTGCTTATAAATGATCTAACAGAGCCGAAGCCTGAAGAAGACTATAACAAGAATGACAGAAGGATTGTCACTCTCAACAGTAAGGCGATTCGCATGTTGCAAAGTGCTTTAAATCAACAAGAGTACTTTCGAATATGTATGCTACCTACTGCAAAAGAAATATGGGATGCACTGGAGATAGCCCATGAAGGAACCATTGGAGTCAAAGAAAATAGAGTCAACACTCTCATGACTGAGTATGATCTTCTTCGTATGAAGCCAGGAGAGTCTATCATTCAATTCCAGCTAAGGTTCACCCATCTAATAAACCAAATTGTTGCCTTGGGAAAGATATATGAACAACCTATTCAAGTAAGATAGATCCTTAATATCCTCAGCAAAGAATGGGAAGCCAAGGTCACTTCTATTGAGGAGGCTCGAGGAGAATCAATGAGTTCAGTGGTAGCATTGTTCGGCAGCTTATCTAAATACGAAGGGAAGATTAAGTTAAAAAAGGAACTTGAAGAAGTTAATAATAAGGGCAAAGGAGTTGCTCTCAAAGAAATCAAGGAGGCAAAAGAATCAGATGATGAGGATGAGGAAGATGAAGATGAAGAAATAAGTATGATGGTCCGGAGATTCAAAAAGTTCTACAAGAGGGACCAAGGTTTCAAGAAAGCTTATAAAGGAAGCTCTAGCTTTGAAACTAAGAAACGAATTATGTATTATGAGTGTGAGAAGCCCAACCATATCAGATCTGAATGCCCTCAGCTGAAGAACAAGGATAAAGAAAAGAAGAGATTCAACAAGTCCAAAAAGAAAACATATGTCTCAGTTATATGGGGAGATAGCTCATTAGATGAAGATGAAGCTGAAGAGGAAGAAAAAGCAACATCTGTCTAGTTGCTGAAGAAGAAGAGCAACATGACAAAGATGATGAGCTATATGATTCACGACTAACTTATGATGAGTTAATTGCTTAATATAACCTTGTCCAATATGAATTTGAAAAATTGGCTGATAAATATTTTGATTTGAAAAGAAAGAACTTAACTCTTGAAATGCAAGTAAAAAATCTTTCTACTCCTGAAAATCTTATTTGTGATGAGTGTGTTGATTTAGAGAAAAAGAATTTAAATCTCACAAAGGCACTTGAGAAATTCACTAGAGGTAGTGAAATGCTCAATGTCATTTTGAAATCACAAAGATTTACCAATGACAGATTTGGAATTGGTTATAAACCTATTTCTGACAAAAGAAAAGGGAAAAAGAAATTTGGAGGAAAAATTTATATGAATTACTTCAGAAAAACAGTCCATTCTTCAAATCCTTTTGCCCACTGCAATTATTGTAACCGAAAAGGCCATACTACATCATCTTGCTTTCATAAAAAGGAAATGTTGGACCTGGCTATCACCCAAGAGGGGCGGTGAATTGGGTGTTTGATAAACTTTAGGAACTTTAAAAAAACTTTTCGTAATTTATAAATTGACAATTAGATATTCAAAGATGAGCATATACTGGAAATGTAAAAGATAAGGGAAGAGAGTATACAAATTGTGATTTATCTTGGTTCGGTCCAATCTTTGACGTACGTCCAGTCCCCAAGCTTCACTTGAGATTTTCAATCCACTATTTGCTTTGAACTTGATTACACGTTCTGTACTTGAAGTAATCCTCTCACTAGGATTCACTCCCCCTTACAAACCTAATCAATTCACTTGCTTGATTACGCACTCTGTACTCGAAGTAATCCCATACTCGGATTCACTCCCCTTACAAGTTGTAATCACAACAAAGTGTTTCCCACTCAAGATCACCCAATCTTGAGTAACTCTCAGAATAATAGGATGTTTACAATGAATCTTCTCTCTCAGAAGTAAGTGAATAAACACTGAAGCACAATACATGTAGTCTCACTCTCTAAGCTAAATATATGATCATTGAGATATTCAGAGAGTAGATGAAGTAGACGTTAGAATATTGGCATTTTCACTGTGTAAGCTACGTCCCTGTTTTTATTCTCCCTCTTGTATCTGTGTCTCTTGTTCTTTGTTTCTGGGCTTCTTATATAGATGAAGAAGAGGAACTAGCCGTTGCATTTTCTTCTCTTTTATTCTTCAAAGTTCAGCTGTAAATCTAGAATATGACAGCTACATATTTTGCTCTGTTCTTTCAATTCTCAGCTGGAATCTTGGAATATGTTGTTGCAGAGCGTCTTCTAGATTTTTAGTCATTCCATGATCTTAATTCGACCGTTTGAAGTGATCTTAATGTGTTGTAATGGTCTGAACTAAACATCTGGGATAAGGGAGAAGAATCAGCCCTGTTCTTGGTTCTTCATTTAATGCATTTATCCTAGATCTTGATCTCACTTTGATCTTGGCTAAACCTTATCTGAAAAACACTCAAAACTTCATCAAGGACATTAGAAACAATAATATCATATGAGGAAATAATTTCAGGAAGACCCATTAAGATTTCGCAGATCAACATCATTTGATTTTTCAAAAATCCCCGATGCAAACTCGAGTTTGTTCTTCCAGACTCGAGTTTGGGGTTCATCCAGAAAGCATGTCTGTTGATCAGTGGTCTAAACTTGCAGTCTGTAAAAGCTAACTCGAGTTTGGTTTTTACAGAGGGAACTGTAGGGTTCTGGACTTGGGATGGAACTTTGGGCAGGAGGCTAAACTCGAGTCAATTAGTGACCAACTCGAGTTTGGGTTTATGTTTGAAGAACAAGCCTAAGTTCGTGATTTTCCAGACTGGAGTTTAGGGTCATAGACTGGAGTTTGTATTGTAGCCAAGTGAATGATCTTTTTGTATGGTTTAGACTTGAGTTTGGGAAGCAAACTCGAGTTTCAGTGACTACTGAAATATTTGAGGTTTATCTGGGTCAAGTGCAAACTGGAGTTTGGAAGGTCAGACTAGAGTTTGGGAGTCTATTGAGTTTTCTGGGTTCCTTTCTGTTTAGTCTGAACTCGAGTTAGGGAATCTAGACTCGAGTTTGGCTTGCTTGGGATTCTGAGTGCTCTCTCTATCTTCCAGACTTCAGGTTTGATTTGCAAACTGGAGTTTGCTAACGCAAACTCGAGTTTTCTTCTCCATGGCTCAGTCAAATATCCTTCTCACAAGTTCTTTGCTTTCTGACCTTATAAAGATCAATCCCTGGAATCCAGTACCTATCTCCATAAATCTCTTTAAGTCTTCTTTCCTATTGCAAGAAGAATCAGCTCCAAACTCACTGTATTCTGATAGTTATAATCTGATGAATGAAGGTTGTTCTTTGCCAGTGTTTTTGCAGCATCTTGAATTTATAGTCAACTTTCAAAGATCATATCTCACTCATTTGATCTTTTTTTCCATGATCTTTATGTTTCTGGAAAGGTATGTGAGTCTACTTTCATATGCCACCGATTTCAGTTCATTCTGATGTGTAGATTATGAGATACACTCAAATCATTGAAGCTTGGTCTGCTATGTGGCGTGAATTCCTGTTCCAACTTCTAAAATTCATAGCTCTCTCATCTCAGCCTCTTTGGGCATGAAACTTTTTCAAGATGACGCATTGGATGTCTAGTTTCATACAAAATTGATTTCACCTTAAACCGATCTTTGGTTTGGGAGATATCTTCAAATTACCAGAGGTCGCCAGTTCTGATCGTGAAACAGAGTTGGACAGAGTTGCTGAAGACTTTACAAACTCGAGTCATTAAGTGACCAACTCGAGTTTTGAGTTCCAAACTCGAGTTTACATTGGCTAACTTGAGTTTTGATGATCCAGAGACGCCAGAGTTGCTGAAGACTTTACAAACTCGAGTCATTAAGTGACCAACTCGAGTTTTGAGTTCCAGACTCGAGTTTTATGTTCTAAACTCGAGTTTTCTCATAATCCAGAGGCAGATCACTTCCTGTAATGCAGTAAACTTGACTTTTGAGTATCTGGCTCGATTTTGCTCATCCAGAACCTGATATATGCTTGTTTTAACTCTGAATTGAGCCATCCCAACTTCCATTTGATCTTGGAGACTTAAAGAATCAAACTAGGAACTTGTATAATGATTTTCTCAGTTTATTCAGCAAGTTCTTCTTTCTTTCTTCTCTCTTCTTTCTTTCTTCTATTCTCTTGTTCTTTCTCCACATGAACAAATCTACATTAAATGTAGCAATTAGACAATGTATATGATATAATCTTTTTGATATAAACTTTTTGCTCTTGCTAATGGCATAAGACATCATCAAAACTAATCATAACCAACAGGAAAGAAAAAGTAAACCTGTTGGGAATTATCAATGGGTGCCTAAGGGATCTTACAAGATTCCTAAGACATATAGTAACCCAAAAGGAGCCAAGAAAAGATGAGTATTTAAGGCCTGAACTTCTGTAAATTGCAGGTATGTCTGAGAGCATCAATGACCAATAAATGGTACATCGATAGTGGGTGCTCTAGACACATTATGGGAGATCATTCCAAGTTTACTTCAATCAAACCCAAGATTGATGGCAAAGTAATCGTTGGCAGAAATCAATCTGGAAAGATTGCTAGCATTGGAGAGATTGGAAACAATGAAGGGCCAATGATCAAAGATGTCTACTTAGTAGAAGGACTTTGTCATAACCTCTTCAGTGTGAGCCAAAGCATCGATAAAGGGTAACTTAGTCATCTTCAATTCTGAAGAATGTTTGGTTGTGAAACAGAATGATGTCTCCTTTGAAACTTTAAAAACAAAAGCTTTATTTAGAGCCTCTAGAGAAGGAAACTGTTATACTTTAAACCTCTTTAGTAACAGCTCTGTTTCTGAAAACTATTTTGTAAGTAATTTGAATGAGAGTTGGCTGTGGCATAAGCGACTAGCTCATGTCAATATGCATCAGCTTGACAAATTACAGAAAAATGACTTAGTAATCGGTTTGCCAAAGATCAATTTTAAAAATGATGTAATTTGTGATGCTTGTAAAAAAGGCAAACAAATTGAGTCATCTTTTAAATCCAAAAATGAGATTTCAACTAACAAACCTCTTCAACTACTCCATATGGATCTAGTTGGACCAGCTAGAGTACAAAGCCTTGGTGGCAATCTTTATATTCTAGTTATAGTTGATGATTTTTCTAGTTTACATGGACCATATTTTTGGCTTCTAAAGATGAAACATTTGATCAGTTTGTTGTTTTTGCCAAAAAGGTCCAGAACGAGAAAGGTATTTCTATTGCAGGAATTCAAACTGATCATGGTGGAGAATTCGACAATCATGCCTTCGAAGAATTTTGTGATACCTTGTAATTGATCACAACTTTTTAGCTCCGATGACTCCACAACAAAATGGTGTTGTGGAGAGAAAGAATCGTGTGCTCACAAGGATGGCAAGAGCTATGCTGAATGAAAATAATACTTCACAAGTATTTTGGGCCGATGCAATGAGTACAGCCTGCTACATCTTAAATAGAGTCTACCTTCGGAAGAAGCTGAACAAGACTCCGTACTAGCTGTATAAAGGAAGAAAACCAATACTGACCTATCTACGTATTTTCGGCCGTAAGTGCTTCATATTCAACAAAGGTAAGGATAACTTGGGAAAGTTTGATCCCAAGGCGGATGAAGGTATATTCTGGGTTATTCAAATAGAAGTAAGGCTTATACAGTATTTAATAGTCGTACTCACATTGTTGAAGAGTCAATGCATGTTGTATTTAGTGAAACCAATTATAATAAGCCTTTGGATGATGAGGAAGAAAATATTTTCAAAAATCAATTCTTTTCAAAAAGTACCCCTGCTTCTATAGAAAATTTTGAAGATGTTTTTGAAACTAATCTCTGAATGATCCTGAGAATTCTGAGCAATCCCAACCTAGAGCCTATAGATTTATTAGAAAGCATCCACTAGATCAAGTAATACGTGATGTTAATCAAGGTGTGAGAACCAGAAGCAGTACTTTAAATGAAGTAATGTTTTATGCATCTATTTCACATATTAAGCCCTCTAAAATTGAAGAAGCCCTTTCAGACAATGATTGGGTGATAGCAATGCAAGAGGAGCTTCATCAATTTGAAAGAAATCAAGTTTAGGACTTGGTACCTAGGCCTAAGGACCATCCGGTCATTGGCAATAAATGGGTATTCAAGAACAAGCGTGATGAAGCAACAATCATTGTTCGTAACAAGGCAAGATTGGTTACAAAAGGCTATAATCAAGAGGAAGGAATTGATTATGAAGAAACTTATGCTCCAGTGGCAAGATTGGAAGCTATAAGAGTTCATCTAGCCTTTGCGTGTGTAAAAGTAAACTTTTTCAAATGGATGTGAAAAGTGCTTTCTTAAATGGTTTTATTCAAGATGTATGTAGAACAACCTCCTGGTTTTGAAAGTGAGCATCATCCTGATCATGTTTATTAACTCAAGAAAGCTCTTTATGGACTGAAGCAAGCTCCTAGAGCTTGGTATGAGCGATTAAGCAAATTCCTTCTTGATCAAGGATTTATTAGAGGGAAAGCTGATACAACACTCTTCATAAAGAGTAATAAGCTGAATGAAATTTTAGTTGTATAGATTTATGTTGATGATATGATTTTTGGTGCTTCTAATGATGTGTTGTGTGAAGAATTTGCTAAGATTATGCAGGGAGAGTTTGAGATGTTCATGATGGGATAACTCAATTACTTCCTTCGTCTACAAATCAAACAAAAGAAGGATGGAATATTCATTTCACAAACCAAGTATCTAAATGACCTATTGAAGAAGTTTGGGATGGATAATTACAATGGTGCTGACACGCCTATGAGCACTACTGCTTCCCTGGATGTTGATGAAAAGGGCAAGGATTTCAATATCACAAGATATAGAGGAATGATTGGGTCACTACTCTATCTAACAGCAAGCCGCCCAAACATCTAGTTCAATGTGGGAATGTGTGCAAGGTTCCAGTTTGCTCCAAAAGAATCTCATGCTGAAAGTGTGAAGATAATTTTCAGATACCTTGCTAACAGAAAGACTCTTGGCTTATGGTTTCCCAAAAGTCAATCAGAACATTTGGTGGCATACTCAGATTCAGACTATGCTAGGTATAAAATGGATAGAAAGAGCACAAGTGGCCAATGTCAATTCTTTGGAGGTTCACTTGTGTCCTAGTTTAGCAAGAAGCAGACAAGTGTTGTTGTCTCTTCAACCGAAGTTGAGTATGTAGTTGCCTTAAGCTATTGTGCCCAAGTGCTATGGCTTAAGCAACAGTTATCAGACTTGGGAGTATATTTGAAGGAGATCCAAATTTTGTGTGACAACATCAACACAATAAGTTTGGCCAAGAATCTAGTGCAACATACTCGAACCAAGCATATTGATGTTAGGCCTCATTTTATAAGGGATCACGTTCAGGAGAGAAATGTTAAAGTCATGTTCATTCCAACCCATCTTCAGCTGGCAAACATCTTTACGAAACCATTAGCAAATGAGCAATTTAATTTTATTCGAAGAGAATTGGGAATGGTAAATCCCAATGAGCTGTAAGTTTTGCTTTACACAAACTTTACATCCTAATGTTAGTTATGGTTTTGATGATTTTCTAATTACTAACTTGAGCATTAGAGTTTGTAGCTTAGTCTTTTGCAGGATGCTCAGAAACTTGAGTTTTGCTGTCAAGAGAAAAATACTAGAGTATAGAGAGCAAAACTCAAGTTTTGTCGGGGCCAACAAAACACTATAGCTTTTTGAAGATATGAATACTTGAGTCATTAAGTGGAATACTTGAGTTTCCAATAGACAGAGAGCAACTCATTTTGGTGAAGGATGAATACTCGAGTTTGAGAATGAATACTCGAGTTTTGGTCAAGGAAGTTCAAAGGTTCACAATACACCTTTGAAGTCCAGGTGAGTAGTGTTTTATCAATACTCGAGTTTTGAATAGAAAACTCGAGTTTGTGGCATATCAACTATATATATGTGTGAGGAGTCGCTCTAAACTCTATCGCTCTGAACTCTATCGCTCATAACTCCAGTTTGCCCTAAAAACACTCTCTGCTTTCTGTTATCCTCCCTTCACTCTACTCAATCCTATCGCTTCCTTAAAATCCATCAATGGTGCCTAAAAGACGTCTCCAAGAGCCCAAAGTTATTGCTATCTCGTCTGAGTCTTTTCAAGGTTCTCCTCCTCCATCCCCACGACACTCTGTGAAGAAAAAACTCGTTCCTAGAAGATTCTCCTATCGATCCTCAAAAAGAACTTCTAAGAGGACTATGACCTCCTCTTCCAAAGATGTTCCATCCCCTGAGATTCCTACTTCAACTCCTGCCCCACGCTTTGCTCGAATGAAGTCCATTCCGGTTCACAGAGCAAAGAAAGACAATGACTTCCTCCGTCGCCTTGGAGTTTGAATCACTGAAAAGCCATATGAGAAAACTTCCAGAATGCCTAAAGCTAAAGGGGTCTAGATAAATGAACCATCTTCTACTACTCAGAAAAAGAATGTTGACCCTGCTGCGGCAATGTGAAAGGACAAGGAGCTAGTTGTTGAAGAAAGCTCCTCTTCTGACAAGTCTCAGCCTTCTCCTCCACATCTTGACATTCCTTCTATAGATACTCCTCCTTCTGACCTTCCTTTTGCACTGTCTGAAATAAACAATCACGATTCAACTCCTGAGGGGTTTGTAACAGACAATGCAAGTATATCTGTTGACTCTGTAGAAAAGTTTAGAAAAACCTACCACAAAAAGGAATTTTGTTCACTCGTGTCTATAGACCTAGAGAAAATCAAAGAGGAATGTGGTATGGATCTGTCCTCTTGGTTGAACCCCTATATGTCTTATCTCTCAACCAAAGCCCCTTTCTCGCCCACAATTGTCAAAATTTTTTTATTTTAATCTGTTCAAAGAAAATTTGAAAGACTCTGAGGACAATGTAGTGGAAGAAAGACTTTCATCTTCTGTCAGTTATGATAAGGTCACTATCTCTACTTCCATCCTAAATTCAATTCTTCAGATAAAGAATCCCCCTCCTACACCCAAAATTAGTTACTCCAATGCTAAAATATTCAAAATCCTAAAGTCTGGTGTACATATTTCTGATGACCAGCTTACCAAATTAACCTTTAACCCTATGGAAATGTCTCCTATATATCGTGTCTTGTGGTATATATGTTCCAGAAATTTTCTTCAAAAAGGGGGCAAGCACACCTACTTTTCCTAGAAAGACTATCCATCATTTGTTGCCTTCATTCGCAAGGTTCCCTTCAACCTGGGTGAATGGCTATTTCTGGAGATATCCAATTTCTGCTTTTCCTCTCGGTCAGTTTCTTATATTCCTTTTGCCTCTCTGGTCTCAGTCATCTTATTTTATAACAAAATATGGCGTATCTCTTCCTCAGATTCTCTTAAATGGCCAACATGTTTTGGGAGGCCACAACTAAACTTCATGAAAATATCAACTGAGGAAAGAACTGCTTTAGCCAAGAAGCCTTCATCAAAGAAAGTTCCAGCTCCTTCTGCTTCTTCTGCTGATCCTTCTGCTCCAATTGATTTAGATGACAAGATTCAGAAAATGGTCGACAAGGCTGTTTCTGAGATGTCAAAGATGAATCAATCAGAAGTTGGACAGATGGTTGCTAGTCTTCAACAGTCGCAAACTCATATCAGTGTCAAAACTCGAGTTTAGGCCAAAAAGACTCTTCAGTATCTTTCAAATGAAATGAAAACTCCAGTTTCGAAAACTCTAGTTTTGGAATATGAAAAGTCCAGTTTTCCCACTTGGCTCTATAATTCAAACGTCTTCATTTTTCAAAATGAAAACTCGAGTATGACATTAAAAAACTCAAGTAGATAATTAATGTTATAAAGCATTTAGATCAATGTTATAAAGCATTCAGATCAATGTTATAAAGCATTCAGATCAATCTACAAGCTTTACTCGGATTTCACAAATTTGAATTTTCGATGGCCGCGACACAAACTCAAGTTTGTGCATCAATACTCAAGTGGAGTATTGAAGTCAGTGAAAACTGTCGATGCTCTCTGTATGACCAAAACTAGAGTTTGCAATCCTCAACTCGAGTTTTGAATTTTAACTTGAAACTTAAAGAGATCTTTAGTCATTTAAAAACTAGAGTTTTCGAAACTGGAGTTTTCGAAACTGGAGTTTATAAATGCATTGAAATATTAATCATCTGTGCTTGGCTCAAAACTCGAGTTTTCATTGCTGTACTCAATTTTCCATTTGAAATATGAAAACATTTGAATTGGAGCCAAGTGGGAAACTCGAGTTTTTATTCCAAAAACTAAAGTTTTTGTACGTTTAAAAACATGAAAACATTTTGATCTCCAAAACTCAAGTTTTAAGATGGAAACTCGGGTTTTCCCAAGGCTTGGAAAAACTTAGAAATTTCCTCTGAAAAATATTGAAGAGTCTCTTTGGCCTAAACTCGAGTTTTCAAACTGATACTCGAGTTTGTCCTAATGGAAAACTTTCAATGTTTTCTGTAAGGCCAAACCTCGAGTTTCCAAATGGAAACTGTGGTTTTGCCTTTGCCCATTAAAATTGAGCTTTTCTCTGTAAGGCCAAAACTCTAGTTTTGATCCTGAAACTCGAGTTTGCCTTAGAAAGCAAGTTTTTACTTTCTTGAAACAAAACTTCAATCTTGATTTTACAATTGTTCGTTATCATCAAAACCTATAGAGAACTAACATTCTCCCCCTTAGGCACCCATTGATAATTCCCTACAGGTTTATTCTTTCTCTCCTTTTTATGAAAACATGAGGAAGTAGCATGGCCATTTCGATTACAATAATTGCAGTGAGCAAAATGATTTGAAGAATGAATGGTTTTTTTGAAATAATTCATATAAAGCTTTTCTCCAAATTTCTTTTTCCCTTTCTTTTTGTCAAAATTAGGCCTATAGCCAATTCCCAATCTGTCATTTCTAAATCTTTGCTGTTTTAAAATGACATTGAGCATTTCACTCCCCTCAGTGAATTTCTCAAGTGCCTTTGTGAGATGTAAATTCTTTTTCTCTAATTCAGTACATTCATCACAAATGAGATTTTCAGTAGTAGAAAGGTTTTCGACTTGGATTTCAAGAGTTATATTCTTTCTTTTCAGAGCAAGATATTTATCAGCCAATTTTTCAAATTCAGATTGGACAAGATTGTATTCAGCAAATAATTCATCATATGTTGGTTGCGAATCATATACCTCATCCTCTTTGTCATGTTGCTCTTCTTCTTCAGCAACTAGACAGAAGTTGGCCTTTTCTTCCTCTTCAGGTTCATCTTCATCTGTTGAACTATCACCCTATATTGCTGAGACATAGGCTTTCTTCTTAAATTTGTTGAACTTCTTCTTTTCTTTATCCTTGTTCTTTAGCTGGGGACATTTTGATCTAATATGGCCAAGCTTCTCACATTCGTAACAGATAATTGGTTTCTTAGCTTCGAAACTAGAGCTACCTTTGTAACTTTTCTTGAAACCTTGGTCCCTCTTATAGAACTTCTTGAATCTTCGGACCATCATATCAATCTCTTCATCTTCATCTTCCACATCCTCATCATCTGATTCTTTGGCTTCTTTGATTGCTTTAAGAGTAACACCTTTGGCTTTGCTATTGATTTCATTAAGCCCTGTTTCTAAACTTGATCTTGCCTTCATATTCTGACAGGCTGCTAGATATTGCTGCCACAGATGCCATTGATTCTCCATGAGCTTCTTCAATAGCAGTAACTTTTTCTTACCAATCTTTAGTGAGAATGTTCAAGATTTTTCTAACTTGAACAGGTTGCTCATAGACCTTTCCCAATATAGCAAGTTGATTGATGAGATGAGTGAATCTCAGCCGTAATTCTCCAATAGATTCTCTAGGCTTCATATGGAGAAGATCATATTCGATCATGAGAGTATTGACTCTATTTTCTTTGATTCCAGTTGTTCCTTCATGGGCTATTTCTAGAGCATCCCACATTTCTTTTACAGTTGTCAAAGTGCTTACTCGAAAATATTCATTCAAAACTGGAGTATTGAAGTCAGTGAAAACTGTCAATGCTCTCTGTATGACCAAAACTCGAGTTTGCAATCCTAAACTAGAGTTTCCAATTTTAACTTGAAACTTAGAGAGATCTTTAGTCATTTCAAAACTAGAGTTTTCGAAACTGGAGTTTTTCAAACTGGAGTTTATAAATGCATTGAAATATTGATCATCTGTGCTTGGCTTAAAACTCGAGTTTTCAATGCTATTCTCGAGGGTCTAGCCGTCATTTGGTTCTATTAATATACTAATTCCTAATTACATTCTCTCAGGGCATATTCTGAATTCAAGATCTTTCCCTATGCTGATACGTCAACTATCAACCTCAAAGTATCCCAGATCAAATAATCACTATCCTTGAGCATACTTCATATAACGTACTGATGACACATCTTCAATCAAGGTTTCTACTTTCAATCGTTCTTGCCAAGGGAATACCATAAGATTGAAAATTATTCCTTATTAGCAAGTAACCTCCAAATATCTCATACATATTCGTACAATACTCTGATGCCTTAAGCATTCAAATCAGCCCAATGCCTAAATAACCCCTCATCATCAAATCAAATTCTTAGGTCATTAACTGAATACTGGAACCTCGACCATAGCCAATAAACATGCTATGATTATAATGATTCATAGCCTAGAACATTCAGGCACTATCCTCAAATAACCCCAAACAACATTAATTAGTAGATTCATAATCTAAAACATTGTTTGGACTAAGAAATCATATTGCCTCAATAACACCCAAAGTACAAATTAGGATTATAATTCTCATTCCTAGTCTAAACCTCAAAATATTCAAATGTAATTCTCATAACCAAAACAAAATACACAAGGTTCTAATTCCCTTTCAGTCCTCATTATTACAAGGCATATTCAAACATTATTCTTCCATCTAATAGAAAACCCTCAATCATACCCAAGTCATTGCTCATAACATCATATCAATCAACACTTACAGGATTCCTACTTTCAAGTACTAAAACCTTAGTACAACCTCGATTGCATTTCGATCTAATAATCAATTATCAATCAATATTCCTAGGATTTCTTCTTACTCATCTATTGGACCTTAGTGCAATCTCATTCACTTTTTGACTTGGGCACTACTTCAACTTAGATCACATTCAAGCCTATTCTCAATCATTTCTTCATTCAATCTAACATCCTCGTAACATCTCTATGGATAACCATATGTCATACCTCAAAGTATTATGACCTTAAATCAGGAAATCGTAAATTCTTATAAATCTTCCCAGGAGGTCACCTATCCTAAGATTTCTCTTGCCTAAGCACATTTAACCCTCAAAGTCCTTATAGGATATAGGGATCATATCTTGACTTAACAATAAAAGCCCTAAGATTAACGGCAGATTCTACATTCTATGCCATCTTAGCTATCTTAAAAGCCCTCAACTTCCAAAGCCTAAACCTTCTTATTTTCTCTTCCAATATATAACAGAATTCTCAGTACCATTTTTTGCCAAGAGCTTTAATCTTGGGTAAAGATAAAACAGAGCTTACTTATCATAAATTTTCTGAGCATGTACTTTAACTTATGAACTTCTTATTTTTGTTGGAAAGGAGAATTGAACATAACTGCAAAATCCAAAAGGCCAGGAAGCTCGTCAAGAAAATATCTTTTGTAGTAATGAAGCACCTAACTTGTTATAGAACACCAATATTGAATGACGGCAACTTTCCTTTTGAAATCAGAATCCTTCTGCGAAATGTTCTCGACCAAGTCATAGAAATCCCTCCTTGACATAATTTTGATATAATGTCCCGCCAACACAAATTTTCTGAAGGTTTTCACTTTGTTAAGGGACTAGATAATGTTAATATTGACATTCCTCGATTTGTGTCTCTCATCTAGGATTAGACTAGAAGGTACCTCAAGTAATATCTTTTAGCAAGATATTGATGCATGACTAGTATCAGTATCACAGTCAGTTGAAAAGAATTTTGTATATCCTGGGAAAAGGATACTCGTCTACTCTACTCACTGTTTTAAAGTTTCAAGTTTATTTAATTAATTTAAGCTCAAGCAAATATTCTAACCTATTGTTAGAACTTATACTCTGATTGGACTTCTAAATTTCGGGCAGACAATTCTATTACTAAATTTTTTTTAAAAAAATTTTGATTCGAATTTGTCACTCAAAATTTTCCAAGTATCAATTTATCTGGCTTTCTCAGAAATGCTAATGTATCTTTAAATCGACGTAAAATGGTCTCGTTCTCTTAAGACATCGGTGTCTTAAGAGCATTTAGAGGTTGATTAACGATGAAGCGAGTCCTTCATGTGTTTCCCTATTCTCCCTACTTAAGGATGAAAACTCACCATATTAAGTGAGTAATTAAACAATACAACTAATTACTAGCAAGGAAGGTATGCATGAATGTTGTATATTGCCACTAGATCTAGTATATGCATGACGGTTATCAGAATCATATGCTCTGATACCATATTGAAACGTCCTCCGTTTTAATTAATAAAATAACCAAATATTAGATAGGTCATTAACTTAATTGTGCTTCAAAATTTACGAAAAAATTAAATTTTTATCAAAGTATGCATAATGAGCCCTAACGTGGCAATATACAATTATCTAACATAAACCAAGAGAGACAGAAGCACTACTTTTAACAGAGTAGTTTAAGCTTCTGAGGCCTTCCCTGATGGACTCGGACGTGAGCTATCACCTGGAAAAATTTGGTAACCATCAGTCCAACTTATTACGAATATTAATATGTGCTAGTGAGGTGTCAAGTAGAACAATTTATATAACCAAACATTAAAAATATATTTCATAAATATCGATATCACAAAATCTCATATCGTAAATGAAATATCATCAAATATCACATTATTACGCTATATCATAATTGGGTGTCACAAATCTTTTTGAATTCCATTCCCCATAATACCTCCCATCAATCCAACTGAACTGCCTTATTTCCTCCGACTAGACCCATGGGCTAAGTCACACCTATGTTACTGGTTACTTAAAAGCTCACTGGTCAAGTGATGAGGACCGACTAAAATCCTCAAACCACCGGCCCCAAACTATGGGTCTTTTCCCCACTCTACCCCAGTGAGGTGTCGTAAGCCCATCACTTGGGTAGGCAAGTCTCTCATTGAACCGGTAGGACAATCAAAGCTAACAATTGTGCACCAATGGAGGCCTCACCACGTGGTGGAAATAACTTTTCCATCTTCTCCTAATTCTTCCCATCCCAATGTTATCATAAAAACTCATTTGGGGATTTTTCCAGAATATTCACATTCATATCATGGAATTTAAACAATGCTCAGAAACATGTCATAACATCTCACTTTCCAATAAATATTTGCAATATATTTCATAATTCAACTCATAAAGTTCCACAAGGCAATTCTTATTTAAAATATTCATAATCAGTACAGAAAATACTCATAAGCAGTATATCAATAACATAATAAGTGGAAAGTGATTACCTCTCGCCAAAGCTAATTACTTTCACACTGCTCTCAAACCAGGGCTCAACACATTCCACAATTCTATCTATCAGAATCAACGTCGTAACCATTAATAAATATTTTACAACTCTACATAATACAACTCTTGATAATAATTCCTATTATTATTTATTTCCTTTGTCATTTATTTCCTTATTCCTAATAATAATGACAAAGTTAATTACCAGTATTATTATTTATTTGATTTATTTACTTTGAAACCTCAAACATCACATAAACAATTATTTAATAATTATTATTTATTATGAATCATGGAATTTATCATGACTTTCCCAAAATATAGGATTAATCATACCTAAAGTTTAGAATCCTGGGTTAAATAAATGTAACCACCCAGAATATTCTTGACAAGAAGTGATTAACACTAATATTAAATAATTAATTCATCCTTAATATAGTATTTATTTCCCTTTAATAAATAATAGTATTATTCATTATTATTATTTATTTACCTCATTTATTATTTTTTTATTATTTATTTCCTAATGATAATGACGTATTATTATTATTCATTAGTATTCAATAGTCTAGCTTCAATATTTGATATTTATTATTTTTAAATAATTGATATTATTCTTTATTATTTATTTATCTCATTATCCTTACTATTTATCATTATTATTATATTTCTCTCTCTCTCTCTCTCTATATATATATATATAGATAAACTCTCCATTCTTAATAATAATTACTAACGCTTCAGAAATATACTATACATGTGTATATACATTTTTTGAATAAAATGAGCAACTTTAATATGTACATATACCAGCTTACACATACAGTATGCATTTTTCTATCTATATATTTATATATTGCATAATTCCTTTCCTTTTTGCAACGTCACTAAGCCTTTATAAGTGATAGCCATGACTTTATATGTATACCTATGAGCTTATATACAATGGAAACATATATATGCCAATAAACTACACAAGGCTTGGGGTGGCGTTTTTCTTATGTATGACAAAATTTTCGTATGTCTTTTTGCTACAGAATATATATATATATATATATATATATATATATATATATATATATATATATCAGCTTCTTGTTTTTCTTTTATTCATCTTGTTCCTTCGCATGCACACTCACAGCAACATACATGCCTTAAAACCCATTCTTCCTTCGTCTTTTTCTTTTATTCCATGCACTCGACTCAATATATATATATATATATATATATATATATATATATATATATATATAAGTAACACACACAGGCAGAAAAACAAGGAATCCGACGCAATCACAGAACCATAAACATGCAGAAAAGCACTCAGCTTCGACGCTCTCCTATTCAGCACCCATTCCGCCGAAATTCAAACATAAATCCAACTGAAACTAAAGGGAAGAGATTCCACTTCTCACCTTCAACTTCTAGGCTATCCAATGAGATCCCCTCTTTCTGCACTCTCTCTTTCGACAACTCTTTCTCAATCTCATTCTCGGTTTCTTGCTGTTTTGATATACTTCTGTTATGGGTAAGCCGAGTGGGCTTTATCACAATAGGCCCAATACGAAGAGCCCAATGATATGTACACAATTGTCTAGTAAGATGTTATCCCTGTAATCTCGCTAACCACTATATACCATGCAAATAGTGGGGCAGTTACAAGCGAGATCACGTTGGTGCGCTTTAGATGGCAAAAAGAGCAGACCAGGTACAGAGACACCTTCTATATAAACCAAGAGGCACTCACAAGGTAAGGACAATTGTTCCTCCACTTTACATTCAACACCATTTAGCACCCACTCCACATTGGTTGTGTGTGACACAGTGATCTGCAAATGTTTATATTCTCACCCAAAGAGTCGATTCCCTGTATTGATCTGCCGTGGTAAAATCTTCATGGTTGGACTCCTGTGTATGAAGACCAGGGAACCCTGACATTAGTTATTAGTGTCTTTATTTGATAACAACTTCAAATGACTTAAGGGAAGCAAGGGAAACATGTACTTATATGGAGAAAGGTGGTCTGGTTCGAATAGAAACTCACTGGTCCGAGAAGAAAAGTCTAACGATTAAATGGTGAGGGGCTCGAGGGTCTGAGAAGTATGGCTTCAATGTTCTTCTGCTCTTTTTTTTTTCTGATGGCGTGCTTCGGCGGGTATTTAGTGTGATTGTTGTTGAATCATCTGTTTTCCTTCTGTGTTCTATCGGACTGAAAGAGAGAGACAGAAATGATAAGAAAGAATGAGATAATGGGCTCTTTTTGGTTTAATGGTGGGAGAGATCTTAATTGTATGGCCTGGAGGAAATCTCGACTGTAGGGGAGTTTGGATTTGTCAATAATGAATCACACAACTGGTGTATTTTTCCCATGGTTACGTATTGGGCCATAGTAGACTTGGGCCGTGGGTTTCAGGCTTAAAAAGATGGACTTTTGCATAATGACTTATGAAATTTCCTGTTGCTAATGTGTTGGGCTTCAATTGTGATCAATATTTATTTCTCAAAACGAAGTTCAGACTAGGGAGATATGGCCTTCGGAAGTTGACAGAAAATTCAGGATGTTACAAACTCAAGCCTATCAGTTATAAACTCAAGTTTGACTCAAACAGAGAGCTAGTCGCGATATGATATTCGACAAACTCGAGCCTGGACATATAAACTCGAGTTTACCTTACACAGAGAGTTTCTTTAAGATTTTCAAAACATTCAAACTCGAGTTTGTACTCAAGCTTACATTTTACAAACTCGAGTTTGTCACTTACAGAGAGCTTTCGAAGATCTTTCAAAACAGGAAACTCAAGCATGAATTTATAAACTCAAGCCTATAGCAGATCAAGAGTTTTCAAAGGTCCTTTAACTGAACAAACTCAAGCCTGCTGAGACTAGACTCAAGTCTGGCAGACCTCTGTTTTATAAATCACGTCTTCAACTCTCTAATTTGAACTTATGATACATTTTATCCATATCTTAAGTTGCGAATCATTATATATGAATACTTGATCAATGTACTCATCAGTTGCAGATGAATTCAGTAAGGATCAAGGTGAAATCAAATCTGGGTTAAATGCAATTAATGAAGAACCAAGAACAAGCCTGAAATTTCTCCTCTATTCCAATGGATCAGCTCAGACTGTTATGAAACATTCAGATCACTCTCCAACTGTCAAATTAAGTTTATGGAATGACAAGAATTTTGGAAGACCATCTGCAACAACTAAATCCAAGATTCCAGCTAATAATTGAAGAAATAGAGAGATATATGCAACTGTCATATTCCAGATATGAAGTTGAACATTGAAGAATCAACATAAGAAAATGCAACGGCTAGTTCCTCTGATTTTACTATAAATACCCAGGAAGAATCATAGCAACAATATACACATATGTTCAACTGATTGCATTTTTCATTTGATATATCATTGTGCATACTTCAATATGTGAACTTCAGTGTTTATTCATATCTACCCTTTTTGAAAGTCTTGTTTTGAAAATCGTTTGATTACTTGTTTGAGAGAACTCAAGGTTGTGGAACCTGTGAGTTGGATTACTTCAATTAGGATTGCTTGAGAGTTACGTTGTTGTAATTAAAGAATATTGAGATAGTTGAAAAACCCAGAAGGTATCTGGGGACTGAACATAGGTCAACGTTATGACCGAACCAGTATAAATCTTACGGTGTCTAGCTTTTCTTCCCTTGCTTTGTTATACTCTGTTTTCGATAAAAAAAACTTGGGTGTTTCGAAAAGTTTTTTTTTGTTTACTTATCCAGAGTTTTATCTAACACCCAATTCTCCCCCCTCTTGGGTGATAGCCAGGTCCAACATTTGGTATCAGAGCTAGGTCTCTTGTTTAAAAGACTTAACAGTCTCAAGAGTTATCAATGGCTAATTTTAGGTGTTGTTTGCTTTCACAAGGTTTTGATTATACCATTCCACCATTTTTAAAAGATGTTGATTTTTTGTTTTGGAAAGCCAGAATGACAAGTTTTATTAAATCATCTGATTTTCATATGTGGGATGTTTTTACAAATGCCTTTGATTTCTAATCGAGAAAGGATTTGAAAGAAAGGGAAACAAAAATGTTTTTGTTGAACATTAGAGCAATGAACATATTATACAGTGCTCAAACTAAAAATGATTTTGAGAAAATCAAGTATTGTTCTAGTGCTAAGGAAATATGGGATAATCTTGATTCTATATATGCTTCTAACAATTGTGTTGAAGTTGAAAGTATTGACAGTTCATCTAATATTATAAGTTGCATATCCATTGATGAACAACTAGAAGTTCAAAATGAAAAAGGAGAAATCTTAGAACACTTCCATGATCCAGTCAACATGAAAGAACAAGAGAATGAGGATTCCCAAGAAGAGCATATCATGGATGATTATGATTCTTCATCATCTGAAGCACAAGATGCACATACGGTAAACAATTCCAATTCTTCTTGTGTATTTAGGAAAAATGATTTTGAACAATTGAATAAAATTGATTTTCAACCAATTATTGATTCTTTTATAAAAAGCAAAAATGATTTCAATGCTAAAAATCTTATTGCAAAAAACGAATGTCCAAATGAGATTCATTTCAATTTTCACTCTGATAATCAACATAATACTTGCAAAAGTGTTCATAATAAGCATCATTCTATTATTTGCAATTATTGTGGTAAATCTGGTCATATTTCTCATACTTGCTATACTAGAAGAAATTCTAATGAGAGAAATAAATTTGTTTGGGTTCCAAAATGACAAGTAAGGTCCAATACTAATATACAAGGACCCAAGTATAAGTGGGTACCAAAATGTCCATCTAATGTTTCATGTATGCAAGATGATGTGAAAATAAATGGACATGAGGGTACAGATAAGAGGAAGAAGAAGCCAAGAGTCTCTCATGCACCAATGAAGAAGTTCAACGCATCAAATAAGAGAACTCTCAAGGGACCCATTGCTAGACTTACAAAGTCAAATCATAAGAAGAAATGGACACCCATAAGAAGAATACTTTCCACCTCAAGAATGGATTACCATGAAGTACCATTCAACTATCTTGAGGAAAATAAGAAAAGAAGGATCTCTCGTGCACAAAGGAAAAGATTCCTACAGTCTATATCTTCAGAGAGAGCATTGCATACATATATGAAGAATTGGTTAAAACTACCAAACTGTTGAAGTTTGCTGTCAAAAAGGGCAAACTCGAGTTTACCAACAGCAAACTTGAGTTTACAGAAGGTAGAGAGCAACTGAGCTGTTAACAAGGAATGCAAACTCGAGTCTGGAAGAGCAAGCTCGAGCCTACTCGGGACTAAGAACAACCAAGCCTCAGGAAGCCTTCAAATTCGAGTATGTTAGTAACAAGCTCAAGTTTATGAAATTGTTCAAGTGTTCACATATACACACTTGACGTCCAGGTTAGTTCTTGTTTTGTTCAAACTCAAGCCTGTTCTTCCCAACTCAAACCTACATATCTAAGCTCGAGTTTGTCATGTATTTCTGGAACTCGACCATTGCTCTTGATTTAAAACCTCCTACTTTGTTATCCGAAATATTCATCAGGGTTTTTATCTTTTGTAACCTTAAGAATAAACATTGCAAACTATTTTGAAAATGATTTTTTACATTTCTTGAAAATCCATTGATAGATTTATAAAAGGGATTGCAATGTTCATGAGTTTAAGTCTTTATGCATACATGATGATTTGAAAATAAAGTGTTTATTTTATGTATAAAGTCATTCATTGTGCTCAATTGTTCTGAATTGATTACATCTACAAGAGCAAGTGAATTTTGTTCCTACAAGCTAACGATGATTGGATCCAAGTAAAGTTGGATACCAAAGAAGAAAAGATTTATACAGTTTTGTAGGAAAACTTCTAAAAAATGTGACTACATAGAGAAATAATTCCAAGTCTTGAGGAAGTTAAGCAAGCTACTTGATATTGATGGTGAACATGGAAAAAGGAGATATCTACATCAACTCATCTTAACCACGCAAGATACTATAAGGACAAGAGGAATTACGGAGTTATCTAATCCTTTTACCCTATTTTGCACTTAAATGAATCACACATGTGGGTAATGAATACTTGTCCATTATTTAATTCCTTTAGCAATCAATCATTCACAATTTTCAAAATGTTTTCAAATTGCTAAATGACAAAGAATTTGTGTATAATTTTCTGAGTTCGTGTTTTTTAAATGCACAATTCTGAAATTTGTTTTGAAATTCAATTCACTCTGATTTGTGAAATTGCATACAAATGTTTTGAAACATATTCATACTTTAATTACATTCAAATGATGTTTCAAACTTGGAAGTCAAAATTGCATATTGAATGTTGAATATGCCTTCACTAGTGCAAAAAAGTGTTTTAAGATCGCCTCATTTAGAGCGGAGAATCGACGCACCGCTCTTAAAGAAATGACCGGTGGCAATTTTGTAAATATAAAGAACTTTTGCCACCGCAACAATTTTTAAAACCGCCTTAGTGAGAGCGAATGAATAAAACTCCGGTCTTAAAGATATGACCGGTGGCAATTTTGTAAATATCAAATATCAACTTGGACCGTATCTTTTTCCATAGATCTTAAATATATTATTCAGACCGCTGGTAAAAACAACCGCTCTTAAAACATTTATAAAAAAATGAAATGTGAATTACTTTAAAGAGAAATCACGGACATCCCGACTTATATTTTATGCGGTTAAAAATAACATGGAAATTTTTTAAAATAATTGTATAAAACTTTTAAGACCGCACATATATAAATGACCGCTCTTAAAATATTCATTAAAAATAATTATAAATTACATGAAATTATTGAGAAATCCCGTACAACTAGACTTATATTTTTTGCGATGCAAAATAATAAGGAAAGATATATAAAAATGGTAAAAAACTTTTAAGACCGGACATATGTAAATGACGTTCTTAAAGTTAATATTTTTTAGAGCGGACGTGACTTCTACCTGGTACTAAATAATGAAAAATTTAAACTAATAGTTTATTACTTTTAAGACCGGACTTAATAAAAGGACGTTCTGAAATGTTAACCTTTAAGATCGTCGTTTTGAGTTTGTCCAGTCTTAAAAATTCCTACTGTAACCTTTAAGACCGTTGTTTTATGTTTCGCCGGTCTTAAAAATGCCTACTATATTTCTCGCGCGAAACCTTTACTACTTGTGTCTTTCGTCTTTCTGTCAGAACATTGAAACCCCTGTTCTTGTTGCGAAACACTTAAACACCTCTTCCTTGCAAACCGCCACCATCCTCTGTTACTCCCTCATTTGCTCTGGCATTCCTTTCTTGCACTACCTCTCTCTACCTCTTTTCTTGTTTCGAAAATGAACGGATGAAACGAGTGTAGTTTTGTTCTTGAAATGCCAATTGATGATGTTACTAATGTTAGTCAGAACAAACCATCTCCTTCTCAGAGTGAGCCTCCTTGTAACCGCCCTACAAGCCGTCGTGGTAGAAGAGGCCCCACCCGATTGAAAGAGCTTGCCCTAGGGCGGAGTGCCAATGAAAGGCTCGATATACAGTTTGATCGAAATTTGACTCCCTACGGCCCTAATAAAAGCAGATACAATAGTTATGTCGGCTTACAAGCACGCAGCAAGGCAAGCATTTTGGTCGACGAGTGGAAAAATGTTGACAAAAAGAAGGTGAAGGATGTTATCTAGGACTCTATTCGGCTTACGTACAATGTTCCTGACGATGAGAAGTTGAAAATCAAGACATTGTCGTATTGTGCTAATCACTGGAAGAAGTTTAAGACCCACTTAGGGAACAACTATATTTTTGCCGAGGTTCCGGTTGGTCAGCCTCCCTCTAATCCTTGCACCAAGTATGCCTTTCTTGATGAAGCAACATGGCAACAATTTATTCAGATGCGGACTACTGAAGAAGCTTTGGTGAGTCTATATTTAATTTTTTTGTCCCTTCTTGTATACTTATTAACCTGTGCTGATATGTGAATGTTATGTGTTCATTTATGAGGCTGTTAGTTAGGTTGCTTGCTTAGTAAGGTATTCTGTTATAGTAGGTCACGTAGACATTGCTGTTAGTTAGTTAGTATGTTAAGTGTGTAATGGTATATGTGCATGTTGTTATTGAAACTTGACTGAGTTTGAACCAATTATGATTAATGAATGAATTGACTGAGTTGGCAGCAGTTCTGTAACTCCCTTTCCTTTGTTTCTCCCTATTTATTATACATACAATTCTCCATCTTCCTTAACAAAGTCTTGAAACTTGATGAAGTGAATTTGACTAGTGTTTGAATTGAGGTCTAGAATTCATAATGAATAGTTGTTTTTTTGATTCACAGAAAAGAAGGCAGCAAGCATAAGAGATTGGGAGAAAGAATGATTGCCCACAAACGGCTTCTCGTGGCGGATATGAAAAGGATGAAAAAGAGTTGATGGCCGCCAAGTGAAAGAGATTGGAAGATAAAGCTCAAGCCAATCCTTCTGAGATATGTGATCCGCGGCCGCCATCTCTAATACGCCGTGAGGAGTTATGGCTCTATATTTGCAAAAAGAAAGGCGGGGCGTACTCTAGTGAACAAACTCGTGCAGTTGCTGAGAGAATTGTAAGTAATTATTATGCTCTTGTTATTTGTTACTTTTTAGTTACTAAACATGTTTCGTTACTAATTATGCTCTTGTTATTTGTATCTTACAGGAAGAACTCAAAATGCAAGTACAAGAGGGATCATTTGTGTCGAACGGGAGGAAAGATAGCCTTACCGTTGCGACAGGAAAACTGGATCACGTGGGCCGTGTAAGGGGAATTGGAGGACGGGTAGGCCTGAAGCAATACTTTGGTAAATCCAAACGCCAAAGATAAGCAATGGTTACCCGGGAGGAAATGGAACTTACGCTGGCCAAAGCAACTGAGGAAGCAGAGGCCAGAGCAGAGAAGAAAGCAGCTGAGCGAGAAGCTTCATTAAGTGCAAAGTTTCAAGAAGAGCTGAAAAAGATGAAGGAGGAGATGATGAAGATTGTTAGCTCTCGTGGAGAGAGCACTGTTCCCTTCCCACACTCACCTCCACCTGTCCAGCAGAGCACTAAAGGGAGCTGCATTGTTGGACAGTTGGCGGAACATTGTGAGCTCTACGTGGAGGATCCTGGTAGACGATTGGTTGCAAGAGGGAATGTCCAACTTTGGATCAACTGTACACCATTGAAAAATGGCTGATGATGAAGTCAGGGTGTCAGTTGAAGAGGTGATCATTGCTGATGCACCTATCCCTCTTCAAACCGATCAAATGAAACTTGTGAGTGATTGCTTGGGAGGCTTCATCTCGTGGCCAATGAATCTTGTATGTGTTTGTACTCCTCCTCAAGCCCCAGCCCCTGCTGATGAAGATGCAGCCCTACATGATATTTTGCCTGCTCCTAAGTTGACTGCCAAGGATGAGATTGGACTTCTGGTAGTCAATCAAACTTTTGAAACTAGATCATGGCCTCTAAATGCTGAAGTAGGCCTAAAAGAGAAGCTACCGGTCTTCGTTGACCAGGAAGATTTAATCTCCCTTATCTTTCCTAAAAAGGAGTTAACTGATGCAATTGTGTTGTTATTCATGAAGTAAGTAGTATCTTCTTCTATGAGTACGTACATAATTTTAAGAGGTGTCGTTTATACACGTACACATACATATATACTAGCTAATTCACTTATGCATGTCATTATTGTAGGTTGATGTATCGTGAGATGGGAGTACAGGGCAGAGAATAGGATTTTGGATTCTTGTGCCCACAGTACCTAAGTGTGGCAACCGTGGCTCAAAGAACATCATACATATCTAAGAGGTTGTCTAAAAATATGAGAAGGTGGTACCTTACACCATTCAACCATTCTAACCATTGGCAGTTGGTCCTTCTTTCCACGGAGGAAAATAAAGTAGTCTTTCTATGCTCCCTTCATCACGAACCAGTGGCTGTGTTAAAGCAGATGGTTGATAAGTAAGTAGCGCATGTCAATTTGTCACTGATTTTTGTCTGAAATCTCTTTTGTGAATTTTTAGTTACCAATATTGATAATTGAAATTTTTTATTTCAATAATAGGGCCATGTCGGAATACCAAAAGAAGGCCAAGAGAAAGGCTGGGTATCAAGTCAAAGATACTATATGGATCAAACCACAGGTTAGTACGCATGGACACTGCCTTGTTAACTGTCACTGTGTATGCGCTCTTATATATATATTTCTTGTTTGATTTTAGACACGTCGCCAACCACACGCTTCCAACTTATGTGGGCTTTACGTCATGTGACACATGTATGATATTATCACACGAAGAATTCTATCTATCACTGAAAAGGTAAATGTATATGATATTATACGTACATAGGTTTGGCGCGCTGGCCCCTTTGATGAAAGGAATTAAGGTAGTCTATTATATATTTCTGTCTTTGATGTTACAGACGTTTGATTGCGCTAACCCCTTTCCTGATGGTGATATTGAGCGCATACGGCAAGTCATTTGTGAATTTGTCATTTAGGAAATTGCAAATGCCCCCCAGGATTAATTTGTAAATATGCATATGCTGTAGACCTATATTACATCTGATCTTCTGTAAATAATACTTGAACAATTGTATAGTTTAATGATCAATAATTAATAAAATTGTTTATTCATTTCCAACAAATTATATTGATGCTTTCTATTTTTTTGTTGTTGAACGTATTGCATGGAATTAGTTCTTAAAGCTTTAGGACAATTACAGGATGCTGAAGAATGGTGAGCTTATTAAAAAGTTCAAAGACTTTTAGGATCGTCTATTTCATATAAGTCCAATCCTAAAAGTCCTAGTATAATTTTTTAAAATATTGGAGACTTCTAGGACCGTTTATTTCATCAAAGCTCGGTCCTGAAGGGCTTTTTAAAATTACATTAATTTAATTTTAAAATATGCTGACTTTAGGAGCGGATAGTTACTAAATGACCGGTCCTAAAAGTCTATTTCATTCGTTATGTAGGAATCTTTTTCTTCTGAGAAATTTAAACTAAAATATTGGAGACTTTTAGGACATGTGAAATGGAAAAAATTGAAGGAAATTGGCCTTCTCAAATGCTATATAACAAGCATTTGTTGAGTTTTTCATAGGTTGCCTCAAAACCACATCCGAAACCAAGAGACTTTTAGGACCGTCTATTTCAAATAAGTCTGGTTCTAGAAGTCTTAGTATAATTTTTTAAAATATTGGAGACTTCTAGGACCGTCTATTTTATAAAAGCTCGGTCCTGAAGAGCTTTTTAAAAATACATTAATTTAATTTTAAAATATGCGAGACTTTAGGAGCGGATAGTTATTAAATGACTGGTCCTAAAAGTCTGGAATCTTCTTCTGAGAAATTTAAACTAAAATATTGGAGATTTTTAGGACATGTGAAATGGAAAAAATTGAAGGAAATTGGCCTTCTCAAATGCTGTATAACAAGCATTTGTTGAGTTTTTCACAGGTTGCCTCAAGCACCACAAAATAGAAGACTAAAATCTGAAACCAAGAGACTTTTAGGACCGTCTATTTCAAATAAGTCCGGTTCTAGAAGTCTTAGTATAATTTTTTAGAATATTGGTGACTTCTAGGACCGTCTATTTTATAAAAGCTCGGTCCTGAAGGGCTTTTTAAAAATACATTAATTTAATTTTAAAATGTGCGAGACTTTAGGAGCGGATAGTTATTAAATGACTAGTCCTAAAAGTCTGGAATCTTCTTCTTCTGAGAAATTTAAACTAAAATATTGGAAACTTTTAGGACATGTGAAATGGAAAAAATTGAAGGAAATTGGCCTTCTCAAATGTTGTATAACAAGCATTTGTTGAGTTTTTCACAGGTTGCCTCACGCACCACAAAATAGAAGACTAAAATCCGAAACCAAGAGACTTTTATTACCGGCTGTTGATATGTCTACGGTCTTAAGGTCTTTTTTAAATAAAAATAATTTTCTATTTCTTTTATACAGAAATGATGTTAATGTTCAAATCAAATCAACTAAGCAAATATATCATGGTTAATTTTAAAGTCAATTAGCGAAGACTCACGATGACTTTAATTTGCATATTTTGTATGTTCTTAATTAATGTCGTTATTATCTTTTTTTTTTACAAATTAATTGTCATTATATAACTTATGTTAATTTTGAATCCATTTTTGGAACTTCTCAAGCATACGCAATCAGGTTTGACAAAAATTGGCCTTGGCGGCCATTATCATGTATATATTTTTTATGCTGCCCCTAAGGGCAGCAACATACAAGAAAATAAAAAAAACATGAAAACATGAAAACATAAAAAAAAAATGAAATAAAAAAAAACATACAAGAGAAAAAAAAAACTAATTAATCCTCCGTCTTGTTGCTGGAGAAGGAGGAGGAGGAGCATGTAGAGTTAGATTCAGAGGATGGGACCTCGACGTCATTTTCATCGAGGACCAGGTTGACCTTCTTGTTTATCGTATGAAGGAGGCCACAAATTCTACCCATGTGTCGATCCATGTGATAGACGCGGGCCAGCAGATGCTTTACAATCTGCTTCACCATTGGATTCGGCGGTAGAGGGGGAGGTCTCACAGGTAAGAGAGACGGAGGAGGAGGAGAAGGAGGACCCGATGGTGGACGAGGAGGTAGGGCACCCATTATAGAATTGGAGATTGTAGAAGAAAAGAGGATGTGGAGAATAATGTGAAGAAATTAAAGTAACGAGGGGCTTAAATAGATGGAGCACCATCGTTGGATTGTCTTTCAAAGCTGAAGAGACTATCAATCATCATTACAGAGTGTAACGATAGACACGACTGCACCTCTTGGAATTTGGAATGAAGGAACTTTTAAGACCGCATATTCTAAGATAACCGGTCTTATATGTATTTTTAAGATCAATTAATTAAGGATCCAAGTACTTACACAACTACTCTAGGATACGAAGAGATTCATCTGACTGAAGCATTAAATTTTGGATACAACTCCCAATATCGGAATTTGTATCGACGACACTTTTAAAGATATTACAAATTTCAACTTAAATTCTGATTGGTTTAAGTTAAAAATTAGTAATCTATAGGCCGATTTTAATTTTTAAAAATTAAAAATTAGGTCTTAAATATTATTACTAATTATTTATTGCCAGCTGTATCCAAAATTCTCACTTTCCCATGTCTGAGACAGTGAAGCATATGTCCTACCATGTGATGAAATGGAAAAAATTGAAGGACTTAACTTGGCCTTCTCAAATGCTGTATAATAAGCATTTGTGAAGTTTTTCACAAGTTGCCATATTATTAACATAAAAATTGAAGGACTTTTAGGACCGTTTATTTCGTAACAGTCCGGTGCTTAATGTCTTTTAAAAAATATGTTTTTAATAATTTAAAAATATGCTAGACTTTTAGGAGCGATGTTTTAATAAATGTCTGGTCCTAAAATACTTTAGGACCGATATTTTATATGTCTACGGTCCTAAAGGTCTTTCAAAAAATAAAAAATAGTTAATTATTCTATTTCTATTATTCAGAACTTTATTTGCTCAAGATTTTATACAAAACTGAATCAACTGATATTATATATGTTCAAATCAAATCCCATATTCTCACATTCCCATTTTTCGTATCCCTTTGCTCCCCTCTGCCCAAAACCAGGCTATCCTTTATTTTCACTAAATTCTTATATTAAAAAAAATTGAGACTTTTAGGAGCGGATGCTTAATAAGTAACCAATCTTAATGAATTCATTTAGGAGCGTATGCTTAATATGTAACCGATCTTAAAACTTCTATACCTTTAGGACTGGATTCTTTACAATTAACCGTTCTTAATGACATTAAATATAAATGAATCTGTCGTGCGGAAAAGTTTAATTTTGCTCTCTGAACTTCTCTTGTCCCGCCGAACGTGATAATAACTCCTGTTCACTCTCAACTCTCAAGTGTTTGTGTGTTGCTTTGTCGCTGCCGTGAGACAGATCTCTAAACAAGCTAGTGCTGGTCAGCTTATCGCCTTCTAGTTGGTTCCTTAGCTAAACGGCGATAGACCTGTACGTAAGATGTGTATTTCATCAGTTACATATATATTTTATTTTTCCTATTTTCATTCTGGGTTATTCATGGTTTGCACGAAATCGGTGAAATGTTGATGTGGGTAACTCTATTGTATTTCAATACTATACTTTGAAGTTTTGTTTTACACTTTTACTTGAGACATATCTGAATGACCAACAAGTGCACTTAGGTTTACTTTTGTTGACTGCATGTATTTTCTACGTCATGCATTTATTGAACTTAGCTTCTTGTCTCGACTGTACGTGATACATTTATGAGCACGAGTGATTCTTCATGTTGCATTTAATGTCCAAAGTCTTTTCTTGTTTGTTTTTGTAACAATACTAGATTGACTGTACGCGATACATTTATGTTGCATTCATTGGACAAAGTCTCACTCATATGCATTTAATGGACTTGGCTTAGTTTATGTGCAATTTTCAATTTTTTCGGATAATGTATGTTAAATCTTTCTGTCTATATATATATGAATTATACTATGGATCGTAGTTGGATAAATGCGAGACGGATGAGTGTTGAATAAGAGAATGGGATGAGGGAATTTATAGAGTTTGCAAAAGGAAATGCCCATGATGGTAGTGGGAAGTTTTATTGCCCATGTGTAGAGTGTTTAAATGAGAGGCGAGTAAGTCTAGAAGTTATCTACACACATTTAATTTGTGAAGGATTTTGTAAGACCTATACAATATGGATATGGTATAGTGAAAAAGTTCTAAGTGCATCTCAACATGGTGAAGTATCCTTTGATGATAATGACACGGATATGGATGATCACATAGAGGACATTATTTGTGATGTGAGAGAAGAGGCTTTTGAGCAATCACATGCATATGGTAATATGTGTAGTGATGCTGAGACCACACTATACCTTGGGTGTAAAAAATACCAATTGTTGAATGCCGTTTTGAGATTGGTCAGCTTGAAAACACGTCATGGATGGAGCAACAAGAGTTTTTCAGAAATACTTGAGGCTTTTAAGGACATGCTTCCGGATGATAATGTGTTGCCTTATCAGTACTATGATGCTAAGAAAATTCTTTGTCCACTGGGGATGGAGTACAAAAAGATCCACGCATACCCGAATGATTGCGTGTTGTATAGGAACGAGTTTGAAGATAAGCAGAAATGTCCTGTATGTGAAACCCCAAGGTATAAGTCAAATAAGGGGTTTGCAAAAGTGTTGTGGTATCTTCCAAACATACCAAGGTTCAAGCGGTTGTTTGCTAATGAAAATGATGCAAAAAATTTGTGGTGGCATGCTGATGAGAGGATTTCTGAAGGAACGCTTCGACATCCGGCCGATTCTTCTCAATGGAAGAAAATTGATCAACTATTTCCGACCTTCGGGGAAGAACCTAGGAACCTTAGGCTTGCCCTTAGCACGGATGGCATGAATCCCTATGGAAGCCTTAGCAGCATACATAGTTCATGGCCTGTACTCCTGATTATTTACAACTTATCTCCTATGTTATGCATGAAACGAAAGTACATCATGCTGTCTATGTTGATTTCGGGACCAAAACAACCCGGAAACGACATTGATGTCTACCTTCAGCCCTTGATCGAAGACTTGAAGGAGTTGTGGGAAGAAGGTGTCGATGTTTTTGACTTTTTCAAGAAGGAGGTCTTTAAAATGAGAGCCATGATAGTTTGTACCATAAACGACTTCCCAACATATGGGAACTTGTCAGGGTATAGTATAAAAGGCCATAAGGCATGTCCGGTTTGTGAAGAAGGCACATGCTACCATCAACTTCAACATAGAAGAAAGACAATTTATTTTGAACATAGAAGATTTCTTAGAAGGGGCTACCCATATCGTCGATTAAAGAAAGCCTTTTTTGGTGGCCAAGAGTATGAAGATGCTCCGGTGGCATTGACTGGGGATCAAGTGTATGAAAAGGTGAAAACTATAAGTGTCGTCTTCGGTAAGACTGCAAAGGCTAAAAAAGAAACAAATATATGGAAAAAGAGATCAGTGTTCTTCGATCTTCCATATTGGCGCAACCTTGATGTGAGACATTGTATTGATGTCATGCATGTTGAGAAAAACGTATGTGATAGCATTGTCGGCACACTTCTCAACATACAAGGTAGTTCAAAGGATGATGTAAAGGCAAGATTGGATTTGCAAGCAATGGGGATACAGGAAGACTTACATCCAAGGACGTATGGTAAGAGAACTTATTGTCCCCCGGCCTCGCATACGTTATCTAAGGATGAGAAAAGAAGTTTTTGTGAGTGTTTACACGGGACAAAAGTTCCCTCGGGGTATTCTTCAAATCTTAAGAGGCTTGTATCGATGAAGGACTTGAAATTAGTAAGCCAAAAGTTTCATGATTGTCATGTATTAATGCAACAGCTGCTCCCAGTAGCTATTCGAGGCATTGCCGAGTATGATCTTCGACACATTTTGACTAGGCTTTGTTTCTTTCTCAATGCTGTTTGCAGTAGAGTGTTCGAGATTGAACAATTGGATGAATTGGAAAATGAAGGATATCTACTATTGTGCCAGCTTGAGAAACTTTTTGTTCCTTCATTTTTTGACATCATGGTTCATCTAATTGTTCATCTAGTGAGGGAGATAAAGCTGTGTGGCCCTATCCATTTATGGTGGATGTACCCAATTGAAAGATCTATGAAATTCCTAAAGGGGTACGTGAAGAACGCATACCGGCCAGAAGCATCAATTGTTCAGAAGTATGTATCTGAAGAGGCCATGGAATTTTGTCAAAATTATTTGGCCAAAGTAAGACATATCGGACTACCAAAACGTGAGCATGTTGAAGGGGCTAGACGAGGGGCCTCAATACAGGGTGTGGATCCTGATGAATTGTCACAAGTCCACTTATACATCTTGAATAATGTTGATGAAGTTCAATCCAACATAGCTGCACATAAAGAAGCTGTGAGGAAAGAAAATCCCTGAATGACTGAACAAAGGTTGATTAGGGAGCATAACAGAACTTTTGCAAACTAGTTCAAACAAAAGGTTGAGGGAGAGGAATCTATTTCTGAGACAATGAAATGGTTAGCACGTGGTCCTGAGGTTGATGTCATTAGTTGGAATTCGTATGTGATCAACGGGTACACATTTTACACGAAGTCCCTAGATGATAGGAGCACTGTCCAGAACAGTGGTGTAATGTTAGAGGCTGAATCCATGCACTTCTCCAGTTCGAAAGACAAGTGGCCTAAATTGGCACTCATGCCATATTATGGGGTTATTGAAGAGATTTGGGAGGTGGACTATGTCTTCATTAGATTTCCCATTTTCAAATGCAAGTGGGTTAATGTCAATAATGGAGTTCAAATTGATCAGCTGGGATTTACATTAGTCGATCTCAATAGTACAAGTTTTGGAGATGAACCTTTTATTATGGCAAACCAGGCGAAACAAGTTTTTTATATCACTGATCAAGCAAATAAAATGTGGTCTGTAGCTCTCCAAGGAAAAAGGGTCATTGATATTGATGAGGAAAATGATGCAAATTATGGTCTTCCTGAGAGTACTCCTTTTTCAAGGGGTCTACCAGACATCAACGAAGAAGATGAAGCGGATAATGAACCCGACATACGAAATGATCATCAAGAAGGGATATAGGAAGATATCCCTTTATAAAAGAGTCATCAATTCATAAGGTAATATTCATCTGCACAATTATTTGAAAACTTAAAGGTTTTAATTTACGTTTTAACTATATTCATTTCCTTCTTAAATATTTATGTTCTTAAACAATGTCACTGACTGTGTTTTGTTCTTGTTTTTTTTTTCTGGCAGGCCAGGATCCGATCGAAATGGGCTAGCTTGTCACAAAAGAAGCTAGCTAGGAATGTTAGTTATGTTTGTCGTTATTAGCCGGGTGGGAATTTGATGAAGACAAGGTGATGAATTGGTATATATGTTCATTTAGGTGTTGTACATTGTTATAACGCATTATAATATGTATTTGTCTTATTGTATTAATTACATTCATTTGTTATTAGGTTTGTACTGTAATAGCTAGTCATTCATTACGATGCCTGGTGAATAATATTTGTAATCCATTCTCAATTCAATTATAAATTGAAGCTTAGAGTACTGTCTTTAGATGCTGGATTTTGTGGCGAATTTGTTTTGAACAGGGGAAATTCCACTTTTAAGACTGGTCTATGGAAGGTCCGGTCTTAAAAGTCAGACTTTTAAGAGCGGAGGCTATTCCTTACGATATTAAAACTACTAATAACGGTCGTAAAGACGTTATTTAAGATTGGTGTATATGATCTCCGGTCTTAAAAGTGAGACTTTTAGGAGCAGACCTGTGCTAATCGGTCTTAAAATTTACATTTAAGACCGCACTTATTAATTTAGTCCGGTCTTAAAAGTTATAATTATAATACCAATTACATGTTAAAGCAAAGTCTTATATTCTTCATTTTTGAGACCGGTGTATATGTTTGACCGGTCTTGAAAGTTACATACTTTTAAGACCTGATGACATTTACTCCGGTCTTGAAAGTGTGGTATTTAAGACCGGACGTTTTTGTCCGGTCTTATAAATTATGGTTTTAAGACCGAACAAAATATATGTAAGGTCTATATAGTGCGATTTTCAAGACCTATTATTTCTTAGGTCCGGTCTTGAAATATTTCTTTAAGACAGGTTCGAGTCCAGTCTTAAAAGTTACGTATTTTTAAGACCGCCTGGAACGAGACCAGTCGCTGGTCCGGTCTTACGGGGCCTATTTGGTCCGGTCTTAAAATACTTTTTTGTAGTAGTGCTTAAATTTGTCCAATTGAGTTTTCCCTATCATTCACATATTTATCTTTGGTATTCAATATGGTGCTTGAACTCCTAATCCCATATTCTCTAACTAGTTGGACATCATGTCTGGCAAGTTGATTATCTATAAGTTTTCAAGCTTATCTCCTATAAAAGAATTCAATTTGTGAATATTATGCCTACTGCATAAATTCTTATTGGTCATGTTATTCCAAGCTTTATGAATATCATTGATGCATCGAGTGTTAATGAATTTACCATTATAGTGGAATAACTCACTAGGATGATTTTATGGAACTCTAGTCATTTAGACTAAAGAGTATGTGCTTTATCATGCATGAATCCTAGTTCTTACTTTGTTACTCAAATATATCAACTTTGTCTTCATCCATCTTTTGAGTAACTATAGCCATGTGTTTAAGTTCTTGCCTTAAATGCTCATATTTTTAATGATTCAATTCTAAGGGGCAAGATTATCACTTGGCAATAGCAAAGTCATTGTGCCTATATATATTTCAATCCTATTTGGCCTTATTGGCTAAATCATTTACTTCATGACTTTTGCTTTTGGAAAACTCTTCAAAATGTCATTTAAAACTTGAAGCATTCTGATATATTGGTTAACATGTTGACTTCCGTCATGTTTAAAGTGAACATTGATTTTTGAACATGTTTCAAAAATAAGTTTTCATGTCTTCAAAATCACAATTTCATAATATCATGGTTTAAAATATCATTCAAGATTTAAAACGATTTACATGATTCATTATCATTCCTTGAAAAATTTGATTTCATTCATGAACTATAATTGATAAATACTTATTTTTATGGATAAGATTTTCGATGCTCAAACTTACACGTATTTTTATCAATGACATCTTTTCTACATAAAGTGTATTTACAAACTGTTATTGAGAAATAACATTCTTGGTATCATTTAGTTGTTACCCTATTTGATTCATTAGCTTTAACTTATTTGATTGGGTAAAACTATGTTTTGATCCTTGATTGTTATACTCTTTGCTTCAATATCATATGGTTAAATCATATAAGAGCATAAGAGTTCTTATGTCTAACCTTGTGTGGACCCAAGAAAAAGTTGAGCACCAAAGAACATGTACCTTTGCAGGAAAGGACCAATATGTTGTGTTGTCGGATACAAAGAACATAGGCATACCTCAGTGGTATCTGCAATGTTTGCAAATTCTATGTATATCATCCACATTGCAGGAATTCATAGGAAAACTTGCGTTTAGATTATATGAACGTGAGTTATTATGGGCCAGGACATACTCACAACTCAAACAACAAGAAAACTTGAGTGAGGGATGAAGAACTCAAGTCTGTAACTCAAGTCAATAAGTGAAAACTTGAGTTTAAGGCACTACTATATTAGTTCATTCATTTCTCTACTCTTGCATCTCTTTTCAGGCTAATTTGATTTTATTCATTTTCATTTTACATTATGAAATATAGCCTGAGTAAACTCAATTTCAAAATGATCCTTATGCTTTAAACTCTTTTATCAACATAGAAAGCATAAGTGTTATCTTCATATTCTTTTAGTCATGCACTCATTAAGGGGGAGCTTCACATTCACATGTGTTTATATCTTAATAGCTCATCTCCTTTACTTGAAGAAAACTCTTTTTAAGATTACTCAGCTGCATTCAATGTCTCTTTTATTAGTTTTGATGATGAATTAATATCATAGTTTCCTTTCATTATCCTTATTTGAAAATACCTTATAGAAAGGAATATTTTGATATCTTATTGCACTAATAATTCTCTCTTGCAAGAAAGTTTTACAATTGGGACAAGAGAATTCGGTCTGTGCAAGAACTTTCCTTAATGTTCTATAATGAGATATCATTAAATTAAGGAAAGATGCTTTGATGCTTTCAATCAAGGAAGAGAGCCTACCATTACTTCACCTCAGGCCACAGGGATTCAATTGAATTGCATACATCAAGCAAATGGACTTCATTGACCATTCATCAATCTACAAGATCAACATGAGCATTTCTAAACTCTATCTTTTTATATCCAGTAGAAACTATGCACTTGTTTAGTATCTCTATGCTTTAATTGTGAAAGATGTTTTGAAACCTCTCCATATTCTCTCATAAAAACATTTCAAATTGCATCATATTTAGAATGACAACTCTTTCAAATCAGGGAGAGAAAATAAGGAGGAGAGAATTTGATTTCATATTTGCCTCTTCTCAAGTATTTTTTCTTTACTTCAACTTTTTGCTAATGACAAATAAGGGGGCGAGAATGGCAAGAAAAATATGTTGCATCTCATATATGTTGGGTCTCGTATATTTTCCTATTCATACATATTTTTTTTAAAGTATTTGCCATCATCAAAAAGGGGAAGAATGTTGGTTATGATTAGTTTTGATGATGTCTTATATAGATGCCATTAGTAAGAGCAAAAAGTTCATATCATATATGTTGACTAATTGCTACATTTAATGTAGATCTATTCAAATATGACCATGGAGAATGATCAAGAGGAGAAGAATAGAATTATGGAGTCAAATGATAAAGAACAAGAGAAGAGAAGAAAGAAAGAGTTGGATCATGGAGAATGATCAAGAGAAGAGAAGAAAGAAAGAAAAACTTGCCAAATAGAATGAGAAAATCATTATACAAGTTTTTAGATTGATTCTTGAAGTCTCTAGGTCAAATGGAAGTTGGAAAGACTCAATTCAGAGTTAGAACAAGCAACTATCAGTTCTTGGATAAATAAACTCGAGCCCGTAACTTATAAACTCGAGTCTGGCTTATTTCCAGCAACTCTGGCTCCTCTGGTACGAGCAAACTCGACCCTACACTTATAAACTCGAGTCTGGTTGATTTCCAGCAACTTAGTTCTCCTCTGGCACGAGCAAACTCAAGCCTATACTTACAAACTCAAGTTTACAGCGTTCTTCAGCACTAGTGTTCTACTCTGTTTCACGTTCAGCACATGCACCTCTGGTAATTCAATGATATTTTCCAAACCAGGAATTGGATTGAGGTGAAACCAATTTTCTATGAAACTAGACTTCCAATAAGTCGTCTTGGCAAAGTTTCATGGCCAAAGAAGATCAGATGAGAGAGCTATGAATTCTGAAAGTTGGATCAAAAGTTCATGCCACACAGCAGACCAAGCTTCAATGTTTTGAGTGTAACTCACAATCTACAGATCGGAATGAGCTGAAATTGGTGGCATATGAAAGTAGACTCATAATGCTTTCCATCAAGAGTTAAATGAACCAAAACGAAGTTCATACCAGGGAGATATTGCTGTTGGTTATGATTAGTTTTGATGATATCTTATATGGGTGTCATTATCCAGAGCAAAAAGCTCGCATACTACATTTATCTTCTACTTTGATTAATTCTTATATATTAATGTAGATATGAAGCTTAAATAATGAAGAATGATCAAGAGAAGAGAGGAAAGAAAGAAGAACTTGCTAAATGGAATGAGAATATGATTATTCAAGTTCTTAGATTGATTATAGAAGTCTCCTCGATGATATGGAAGTTGGAATGGCTCAATTCGGACTTAAAATAAGCTACAGTACATTTGCATTCCTGAAGTCATGCTCAAGCACAATATTATCATACTCAAGCATGGTACATCTCCAGCTCCTGTTTTGCATAAAATACGTTCATGCCCAAGCATAAAATGGTCATGCTCGAGCAACATACTCGAGCAAAGCAAAATGTTGCTTGAGCAACAACGTTTTTCAGCACTCTGTTCACCTCTTTTTCACGTTTCAGCTGGCGACCTCTGGTAATTCAATGATATCTCCCAAACCAGAGATCAAATTGAAGTGAAACCAATTTTGTATGAAACTAGACATCTAATGCGTCGTCTTGGCCAAGTTTCAAGTCAAAAGAAGTTCATATGAGTCAGATATGAATTTTATAATCTACCCCATCTGTTACCGTCAAACAGCTGAACAACCTTAGGTAATTTGGGTGTATCTCACAAAATACACATCGCAATGAGGTGAAATCGATGGCATATGAAACTAGACTCAAATACCTTTCCAAAAACATCAGGATCATATACAACAAAGATCAAATGAGAGAGATATGATTTTTGGAAGTTCAAAGTCTGTTTCAGAATGGTGAAAAAACGTTGGTTTAGAACAGCTTCTATTAATCTGATCATAATGTTCAACATACAATGAGTTTGGAGCTGATTCTTGTTGCATTGGAAAGAAGACCTGAAGAGCTTTTATGAGTATAGGTGGTTTGTCAAATTTGAAGCTATGTCGAAGATGTTTCCATCGTCCATCAGAGGAAAATCAGTGTAAGCATAGTATTACTCGAGCAGTGAAAATAACATACTCGAGCAGGTTACTCGAGCAAGGCATCCTTCATACTCGAGCATGATTGAGCTTAAATGAAGAATGCTCTCTGTTTGGATGTTACTCGAGCATAGATTGTGAGTTGCCCGAGCAAGGTACTCGAGCATCACAGATTCCTTACTCGAGCACCAGCGATCAACACAGTTTAGTAAATAATCTCTGAAGAAATCATGATGTTGTTCGAGCACAAGAAATGGTCTGCCCGAGCATTGTACTTGAGCAGGACTCGATATTACTCGAGCATGGCCGATCTGATAAGGCAACTTCCACGTATTTGCTTAAGCAACCAGAGTTCTTTACTCGAGCATGGATTATCAGGCCACGTAAAGCACAGTAAACTTAAAACTGTGAAAAAGATTAATTGCGTTATGTTCTACATGTGAATCTTATGCTACCCATTATGTTGAAGTGAGTTTCAAATTCTTAACAACATTTGATAGCCGTTAAGGAATGGGTGCAAATAAAATAATCCTTATCTGAGACTTTCCAGTTGTATCTCCACTAAACGCTCAGAAACTTCAGCTTTATCCAGACAAGAAGAATAAAGTAAACTTCGTGGGAGACAAGCAGTAATGGAAATAGCATGGGTGAACATTTCACAGATCATCCGACGAGCTTGCTATTCACAACAAATATATTCCTTATTCAAATCTTTGTAGCTGTATCTCCACCTAATACTCAGAAACTCCAGATATTACTAGACAAGAAGAATAAAGGAGGTTTTCACGGGAGACAAACAGTGATGGAAGTGGCATGGGAGAATGCTTCATAATTCAACCATTCCATCCGCCACTCACAACGGATATTTGTTTGAATCTTCTCAACGTTCATCATCTTCCAGTCTATATAAAGAGAAGCTCTTCGTTCAAACAAGTAGACGGTGAATGCAGAGACACAAGCTTAAATCTTCAAAATGGCAATACTCTAATATTCACTTACTCTCGGTTCTAAATGCTTACATAATTTACTGTAGAGAGTGAGATGATCAATTATGTACTTCAATGTTTATATATTCAGTTCTGAGAGAGAGAAGATTTATCTGTAAACATTCTATCTGAGAGTTACTCAAGATTGGGTGATCTTGAGTGGGAAACACATTGTGTTGATTACAGCTTGTAAGGGGAGTGAATCCTAGTGAGAGGATTACTTTGAGTACAAAGTGTGTAATCAAGCGAGTGTAGTGATTACAGTTTGTAAGAGGGAGTGAATCCTAGTGAGAGGATTACTTCGAGTACAGAACGTGTAATCAAGTTGAAAGCAGATAGTGGATTGGAAATCTCAAGTGAAGCTTAGGGACTAAACGTAGGTCAAGGATTGGACCGAACCAAGATAAATCACAGTTTGCATACTCTCTTCCCTAAACTCTTAAATTTCCAGCATATGCTTATTTGAATATCTTACTGTTGATTTATAAGTTGCGAAAAGTATTTTTAAAGTTATCCAGAGTTTTATCAAACACCCAATTCACCCCCCTCTTGGGTGATAGCTAGGTCTAACAATGGCCTTCGAAACTTGACAGAAAAATCAGGATGTTACAAACTCAAGCCTATCACTTATAAACTCAAGTTTGACTCAGACAGAGAGCTAGTCGCGATATGATATTCAACACACTCGAGCTTGAACATATAAACTCGAGTTTACCTTACACAGAGAGTTTCTTTAAGATTTTCAAAACATTCAAACTCGAGCCTACATTTTACAAACTCGAGTTTGTCACTTACAGAGAGCTTTCGAAGATCTTTCAAGACAGGAAACTCAAGCATGAATTTATAAACTCAAGCTTGTAGTAGATCGAGAGTTTTCAAAGGTCCTTTAACTGAACAAACTCAAGCCAGCTAAGACTAGACTCAAGTCTGGCAGACCTCTGTTTTCTAAATCACGTCTTCAACTCTCTGATTTGAACTTATGATACATTTTATTCATATCTTAAGTTGTGAATCATTATATATGAATACTTGATCGATGTACTCATCAGTTGTAGATGAATTCAGTAAGGATCAAGGTGAAATCAAATCTGGGTTAAATGCAATTAATGAAGAGCCAAGAACAAGCCTGAAATTTCTCCTCTATTCCAATGGATCAGCTCAGACTGTTATGAAACATTTAGATCACTCTCCAACAGTCAAATTAAGTTTATGGAATGACAAGAATTTTGGAAGACCATCTGCAACAACTAAATCTAAGATTCCAGCCAATAATTGAAGAAATAAAGAGATATATGTAACTGTCATATTCCAGATATGAAGCTAAACATTGAAGAATCAACATAAGAAAATACAATGGCTAGTTCCTCTGATTTAACTATAAATACCCAGGAAGAATCATAGCAACAATACACACATATTTTCAACTGATTGCATTTTTCATTTGATATATCATTGTGCATACTTCAATATGTGAACTTCAATGTTTATTCTTATCTACTCTTTTTGATAACTCAAGGTTGTGGAACCTATGAGTTGGGTTATTTAATTACAAAGTGTAAGGGGGAGCAAGTCCTTGGTGATTAGGATTGCTTGAGAGTTACATTGTTGTAATTAAAGAATATTGAGATAGTTGAAAAACCCAGAAGGTATCTGGGGACTGAACATAGGTCAACGTTATGACCGAACCAGTATAAATCTTACGGTGTCTAGCTTTTCTTCCCTTTCTTTGTTATACTCTGTTTTCGATAAAAAAAACTTGGGTGTTTCGAAAAGTTTTTTTTTGTTTACTTATGCAGAGTTTTATCTAACACCCAATTCTCCCCTTCTTGGGTGATAGCCAAGTCCAACACCCTATTTACAACGCTAAGAATAGAGCCCCCTCTCCTTCTCTCTCTCTCTCTCTCTCTCTCTCTCTCTCTTTTCACTTCTTTCGATAACTCTTTCTCAGTCTAATTCTCGGTTTCTTGTTGTTTTGATATACTTCAAATGACTTAAGGGAAGCAAGGGAAACATGTACTTAGATGGAGAAAGGTGGTCTGGTTCGAATAGAAACTCGCTAGTTTGAGAAGAAAAGTCTAACGGTTAAATGGTGAGGGGCTCAAGGGTCTGAGAAGTATGGCTTCGTTGTTCTTCTGCTCTTTTTTTTCACTAATGGAGTGCTTCGATGGGTATTTAGCATAATTGTTGCTGAATCATCTGTTTTCCTTCTGTGTTTTATCAGACTGAAAGAGAGAGACAGAAACGATAAGGAAGAATGAGATAGTGGGCTCTTTTTGGCTCATGGGCGGGAGAGATCTTGACTGTCTGGCCTGGAGGAAATCTCGATTGCAAGGGAGTTTGGATTTGTCAAGAATGAATCATGCAGCTGGTGTATTTTTCCTATGGTTACGTATTGGGCCAAAGTAGACTTAGGCCATAGGTTTCGGGCTTAAAAAGATGGACTTTTGCATAATGACTTATGTAATTTCCTGTATCTAATGTGTTGGGCTTCCATTGTGATCAATATTTATTTCTCAAATAAGCCCATGCACACTTGTGCCATTTGTGCTCTAAATTTTCTTTTTATTTATTTGCAATTGCCATTAGTTTTAATTGCTATTATTAAATGATTTTCAAACAATAAAATTCTTTATTTCCTAGGCCTTGAAGTACCAAATTCTAAAATTTTAGACCTCAAATTATCATTTACGAATATTCCTAGAATTTATTATTTTCCTATATTAATTTAACGAAAGTTTGCCTTACTTCCAATTAAATAAATTTTTATAGTTATTTTAAGCCAAAACTCATTATTTTATTTTTCATACACTATTCTCGTAATTATTTGTCCTTAAGTTCCATATATTACTTTAATATTCATGAAGGACAATTTTACATAATTAATCCCATATTATGATTAAATTCTTAATATAATATCCCAATTTATAAAGCCCAAAAATTTAGGATGTTACATGGAACATGTTTAGATGAAGAAGAAGTGGTTTTCATAGCAGTTTTTCGTCACCCTCTATATGAGAACCTCTTGGAAGTTGGCATCTTCTTCTTAGAACGACGTAAAGATGGAGGTGGAGAGCCTTCAGAAGACTCAGATGATATGGCAGTGATCTCAGGCTCTTGGAAGCGTCTTTTAGGTGCCATTTGTAGGATTGAAAGAAGAGAGTGGTTAAGAAGAGCAAGAACGAAGAAGACAGAGAACAGAGAGAGTTTTAGGGCAAACTAGAGTTTTGAATGTTGGATTTCAGAGTGACCCTACACATATATATAGTTGAAGTGCGACAAACTCGAGTTTTCTATACAAGACTTGAGTTTTGATGAATTATTACTTACCTCGACATCAAAGGTGTAAGGTGAACCTTTGAACTTCCGCAACCAAAACTCGAGTTTTCATCCTTCGCCAAAATGAGTTGCTCTATGTCTGCGGGAAACTCGAGTATTCCACTTAATGACTCAAATTTTCATATCCTCCAAAAGCTACAGTTCTTTTCTAAGCCCGATAAAACTCGAGTTTTGTTCTCCATACTTGAGTTTTCTTCTCTTGACAGTAAAACTCAAGTTTTTGAACATCCTGCAAAAGATTAGACTACAAACTCTGAAGCTCAAGTTAGTAACTAAGAAATCTGTTAGTTCTCAACCAAGTTTTGATGATAACTAAACACTTGTGAATCAATGGTTTACATAAGATCAATTTAAGACTCCAGTTCTCATCTCAGCAAAATGAAGAACTTGAGTTCCTGGTCATACAACTCGAGTTCATAGATGAAGAACTCGAGTTCTTGGGTTAAGAACTCGAGTTCGCGGTTCAGGTCATGGAAAAATTCTCAAGTCTGAGTTCATTAGTGACAAACTCGAGTTCATAATTAAGAACTCGAGTTCTCTCTGCACGATACTCTATGACCTGATGAACAAGTTTAAGAACTCGAGTTCCTAAAATAGAACTCGAGTTCATAAACTTGAGTTCAAATCTGAGAACTCAAGTTCTTTGAAAATGACTTTGAAGGAAAAAGGAAGAACTCGAGTTCTCCAGGATCAACTCGAGTTCTCATCACACAGACCACGTACCCAGAAAAGTAACCAAAAGAACTCGAGTTCTTGTATAAGAACTCAAGTTCTAGAACTTGAGTTCTAGTTTGTTAACTCGAGTTCTTGCCTTACAGCACCGAGATACTAAAATGGAAAAACAAAAGAACTCGAGTTCTACTTTGAAAACTCGAGTTCTTGTTACTGTCACTGATATTTGATCTTACGAAAATTTGAGCTTTTGGTTTGTAACCTCCAGAATCACTCGGAATGATGTTTAAAATATTTCTAATATGTTTACTAGTTATTTCAGGAACTTACAACGGGTTATTATTCAAAATCAACATAAAGCTGATGCTCACGTCACAGCATTTAATGCTGAAGAAGGAAACAGAGCAGCAAATAGAAAGAAGCCCAGAGCAGCAGGAAGAAACATTCTTCCAAGGATTACTTAATCAAGACATTCTTCTGCAAAAGCACTCTCAACGATCAACGCATTTAATGAAAGAACAGATTTCATTTAATGAGGCCTCAACGGTCCATTTGGCTACACAAGGAAGAGAGAGAGCAAGATGTGTCTAACGGAAAATTAAATAAGTCACAACGGTAACTCTCAAGTTCCTCCCAACGGCATTAATGGCGAAAGAGTATAAATACCCAAGCATACAATTCAGCCAACTACTGAAAACACTGTGCATTTACTCTGAGTTATTATCTTATCAGTTTCATTACTCCCAATTTGTACTTCAGTGATCATTTATTATTCAACTCGTGAGGAGTTATTTAAACATTCAATTTTTCATTCGTTTGTAAAGTCTTAAGGTTATGGAACCTTAAGTAAGGGTGTACAATTACAAATAGTAAGGGGGAGTGAGTTTGAGGGATCATTCCGAGTTGTGTAATTGTATTCTGAAGATAGTGAAAAATCTCAAGGTGTTCTTGGGGACTGGACGTAGGTCAGGAGAGACCGAACCAGGATAAATTCTCTCGTGTTCCTTCTCCTTTAAACTCTTGATCAGTTAGTTCATTAATTTGTGAAAATTTTGATTAAGCAGTTAGATATTTAAATCACCTATTCACCCCCCTCTAGGTGATATTCCATCTTCAAAATCATCTAAACCATAACTAACATTGTAAAGAAAACTAACAGCTTATTAGGATTTACCATTCCTCATTCCCTTCTTCTAAAATTGAATTGTTCCCTTGCTAATGGTTTGGTGAAGATATCTGTCAGCTGAAGATGGGTTGAGATGAACATGACCTTAACATTTCTCTACTGAATGTGATCCCTTATAAAATGATGCCTCACATCAATATGCTTGGTTCTAGTATGTTGAACCAGATTTTTAGCCAAGCTTATTGTGCTTGTGTTGTCACACAATATTAGGATCTCCTTCAAGTGTACTCCCAAGTCTGATAATTGTTGTTTGAGCCATAAAACTTGGGCACAACAACTTGAGGCAGCTACATACTCAGCTTCAGTTGAAGAGATAGCAACACTCATTTGATTCTTGCTGAACCAGGACACAAGTGAGCCTCCAAAGAATTGACATTGGCCACTTATGCTTTTTCGATCCGTTTTATACCCAGTATGGTCTGTGTCTGAGTATGCTACCAAATGTTCAAGTTGTCCTTTGGGGAACTATAAGCCAAGAGTCTTCGTGTCAGCAAGGTATCTGAAAATTATCTTCACACTTTCAGCATGAGATTCCCTTGGAGCAGACTAGAACCTTGTACACATTCCCACACTGAATTTGATGTCTAAGAGACTTGTTGTTGTTAGTTCTCAATGTGTTTTGATGATAACTAGCAATTGTAAACTTGATATGAAGTTTGTTTTTTGGCAATATGAAAATCTCACTGTCAAAGGCAAACTCGAGTTTGGGTATGTAAACTCGAGTTTGAGGAGTTACAGAAAGCAATCAGAAATTTTCACAACAAGCAAAACTCCAGTTTACAAAATCAAACCTGAAGTCTGGAAGATAAAGAGAGCACTCAGAATTCCAAGCAAGCCAAACTTGAGTCTGGATTCCTAAACTCCAGTCTAGACCAAACAGAAAGACACTCGAGTTTCAGGCCAAGTTATAAACTCCAGTCTAGAGTTACAAACTCCAGTCTAGACCAAACAGAAAGATTTGAATAGTTTCAGCTCAAACATAAACTCGAGTCTGTCATTGTAAACTCGAGTTTAGGACAAATAGAGAAACACTCGAATTTCTACCATCCTTCCAAAACTCCAGTCTGTCTCCTAAACTCCAGTCTGGAAAATCAGGAACTTAGGCTTGTTCTTCAAACATAGACCCAAACTCGAGTCAGTTACTAATTGACTCGAGTCTAGGAGCAGGACCAAAATTCCATGCCAAGTCTAAAGCCCGATAGTTCTCTCTGTAAAAAGCCAAACTCGAGTTAGCTTTTACAGACTGCAAGTTTAGACCTCTAACCAACAGACATGCTTTCTGGATGAACCCCAAACTCGAGTCTGGAAGAACAAACTCGAGTTTGCATCGGGGATTTTGAAAAATCAAATGATATTGATCTGCGAAATCTTAATGGGTCTTCCTGAAATTATTTCATGATATGATATTATTGTTTCTAATGTCCTTGATGAAGTTTTGAGTGTTTTTCAGATAAGGTTTAGCCAAGATCAAGGTGAGATCAAGATCCAGAATAAGTGCATTAAATGAAGAACCAAGAACAGAGCTGATTCTTATCCCTTATCCCAGATGTTCAGTTCAGATCGTTGCAACACATTAAGATCACTTCAAATGGTCGAATTAAGATTATGGAATGGCTAAAAATCTGGAAGACGTTCAACAACACCTAAATTCCAAGATTCCAGCTAAGAATTCAAAGAACATAGCAAAATATGCTACTGCCATTTTTCCAGAATTGCAGCTAGAGAAAGAATTGCAATGGCTAGCTTATCCATTCTGTCTATAAGAGGCTGTGAAAACTCAAAGCAACATATACAATGAAGCTATCTTGATTATACTTTGAAATTTGAGTCTGTACTGTTATTTTCAACCTGTTCTTCAGTGTTTATCCTTATCTACTCTTTTGAGAGTTTGTAAGTTTTTGAAAGCATTTGTTTGTGAGAACTCAAGGTTGTGGAACCTGTGAGTTGGGTTGTTCAATCACAAAGTGTAAGTAGGAGCAAGTCCTAGGTGATTAGGATTGTGTCTGGTCTTCATTGTTGTAATTGAAAATCTGTTGAATTAGTGGAAACACCCAGAAGGTATCTGGGGACTGGACGTAGGTCAAGGTTGAGACCGAACCAATATAAATTCTGTGTGTCTAAGCTTTTCTTTTTCTACTCTTTTATTATCCATTTCTTAAGCTTCATTTTTAAGAGTTGAAAAGAATTTTTAAAATCCCCAATTCACCCCCCTCTTGGTGATTTCTTCCACTTTCAGTTGTTAGATAGAGTAATGATCCAATCATTCCTCTATATCTTGTAATATTGAAGTCCTCGCCCTTTTCATCAGCATCTAAAGAAGCAGTAGAACTCATGGGCGTGTCAGCTTCATTACATTTGTCCATCCTAAACTTCTTCAGTAGGTCATTGAGGTACTTGATCTGTGATATGAAAATTCCATCCTTCTTTTGTTTGATTTGCAGACCAAGGAAATAGTTGAGTTCTCCCATCATGGACATCTCAAACTCTCCATGCATATTATCAGAAAATTCTTCACACAAAACATCATTAGAAGCACCAAAAATTATATCATTGACATATATTTGTACCACTAAAATTTCGTTTAGCTTATTACTCTTTATGAAGAGTGTTGTATTAGCTTTTCCTTTAATAAAACCTTTATTAAGAAGGAATTTGCTTAATCACTCATACTAAGCTCTGGAAGCTTGCTTAAGTCCATAAAGGGCTTTCTTGAGGCGATAAACATGATCTGGATGATGTTCTCTTTCAAAACCTGGAGGTTGCTCTATATAAACCTCTTCTTGAATAAAACCATGTAAGAAAGCACTTTTCACATCCATTTGATAAAGTTTAAAATCTTTTGCACAAGCAAAGGCTAGAAGAACTCTTATAGCTTCCATTTGATAAAGTTCTCACACCTTGATTAACAACGCCTATTACTTGATCTAAAGGATGATTTCTAATAAATCTATAGGCTCTAGGTTGAGATTGATCAAAATTCTCAGAATTATTCTGTGAATCATTTTCAAAAACATCTTTAGGATTTTCTATAGAAGCAAGAGTAGTTTTTGAAAAGAATTGATTCTTGAAAATATTTTCTTCTTCATCATCTAAAGGTTTATTAGAATTGGTTTCGTTGAATACAACATGCGTTGACTCTTCAACAATGCGAGTGCAAGTATTAAATACTCTATAAGCTTTACTTATATTTGAATATCCCAAAAATATACCTCCATTCGCCTTAGAATCAAACTTTCCCAAGTTATCCTTACCATTAGTGTGAATGAAGCACTTACAGTCAAAGATGCGCAGATGGTTCAGTGATGGTTTTCTACCTTTGTACAGCTCATAGAGAGTTTTATTCAGCTTCTTCTTGAGGTAGGCTCGGTTTGAGATGTAGCAGGTTGTACTCATTGCATCAGCCCAAAATACTTGTGAAGTATTATTCTCATTCAGCATGGCTCTTGCCACCTCTGTGAGCACACGATTTTTCCTCTCCACAATACTATTTTGCTGTGGAGTCTTCAGAGCTAAAAAAGTTGTGGTCAATTCCCAGGTTGTCACAGAATTCTTTGAATGCATGATTCTCGAATTCTCCACCATGATCAGTTTGAATTCCTGCAATAGAAATACCTTTCTCGTTCTGGACCTTTATCAGTGCTTTGGCTCACACTGAGGAGATTGTGACAAAGTCCTTCCACTAGGTAAACATCTTCAATCATTGGTCCTTTATTCTTTTCAACTTCTCCAATGCCAGCAATCTTTCCGGATTGATTTCCACCGAAGGTTACTTTGCCACCAGTTTTGGATTTGATTGAAATAAATTTGGATTGATCTCTCGTCATGTGCCTAGAGCATCCACTATCAAGGTACCATTTGTTTGACTTTGATGCTCTTAGACATACCTCATCATCTTTGTCATGTTAGTCTTCTTCTTCAGCAACTAGACAGATATTGGCTTTTTCTTCCTCTTTAGCTTCATCTTCATCTGATGAACTATCACCCCATATCGCTGAGACATAGGCTTTCTTTTTGAATTTGTTGAATTTCTTCTTTCCTTTATCCTTGTTCTTCAGCTAGGGACATTCTGATCTGATATGGCCAGGCTTCTCACATTCATAGCAGATGATTGGTTTCTTAACTTCAAGGCTAAAGCTACCTTTGTGACTTTTCTTGAAGCCTTGGTCCCTCTTGTAAAACTTCTTGAATCTTCGGACCATCATGTTAATCTCTTTATCTTCATCTTCCTCATCCCCATCATCTGATTCTTTGGCCTCTTAAATCGCCTTAAGAGCAATACTTTTGTTTTTACCATTAATTTCATCAAGTTCTTTTCTGAACTTAATCTTTCCTTTGTACTCAGAAAGGCTGTCGAACAATGCTACCACTAAACTCATTGATTCTCCTTGAGCTTCCTCAATTGCAGTGACTTTTGCTTCCCATTCCTTGCTGAGGATATTGAGAATCTTCCTCACTTGAAAAAGTTGTTCATATATTTTTTCTAAGACAACAAGCTAATTAATCAGATGAGTGAATCTTAGCTGGAATTGGATGATAGACTCCCTTGGCTTCATCCGAAGAAGATCATATTCAGTCATGAGAGTGTTGACTCCATTTTCTTTGACTCCTGTAATTCCTTCGTGAGCTATTCCAAGTTTTGATGATAACTAAACACTTGTAAATTGATATTTTAAATAAGAACTCGATTTCATATTTTAAAACTCCAGTTCTTATGTCAGCTAAATGAAGAACTCGAGTTCTTGGATGATGAACTCGAGTTCGTGTCTCTTAGCAGAAGAGTTCTCAATTCACCAAAATGAAGAACTCAAGTTCTTGGGTTAAGAACTCAAGTTCGTGACCCTTGGCCCTGAAAAATTTTCAAAAGCATAAGAACTCGAGTTCTTTAGTACCAAACTCGAGTTCAAGAACTTGAGTTCTTGGTGAAGAACTCGAGTTCTTAATTTGAGGAATTCAGTCAAAAACTAAGAACTTGAGTTCTTGGGAAAGAACTCAAGTTCATGAACTTGAGTTCTTAGTAAAGAACTCGAGTTCCTTCATGAAGTATCTGATCAAAGTTTAAGAACTTGAGTTCTTAGAAGAGAACTCAAGTTCATGAACTCAAGTTCATGATTAAGAACTCAAGTTCTTTGAAAATCAATTTGAACCCGGAATGAAAACTCGAGTTCTTGTCTTGCAGATCTGAGATGTTAAAAAGGAAACCAAAAGAACTCGAGTTCTAGAACTCGAGTTCCACATTGAAAACACGAGTTCTTATCGCTGACGCTGATCTCTGATTCTGCAGATGAACTGATATTTAGTTTATGGTTTCCAGAATCACTTAGTATCATATATAAAATGTTTCTAATACAATTGCTAGTGGTTTCAAGGATCTTAACGGTGTATTATTCAAAAAAAAAATAAAGCAAATGCTCACGTCACAGCATTTAATGCGAAGCAGCAGAAATAGAGCAACAAATGGAATGAGCTGTGCAACAGCAGAGAGAAACATTCTTCCAAGGATTACTTAATCAAGACATTCTTCTACAAAAGCACTCACAACGATCAATGCATTTAATGAAAGAACGGACTTCATTTAATGAAGCCTCAATGGTCCATTTGGTTGAACAAGGAACAGAGTTGTGTCTAACAGAAAATTAAATAAGTCACAACGGTAACTCTCAAGTTCCTCCCAACGGCATTAATGGCAAAAGAGTATAAATGCCCAAGCATTTAATTCAGCCAACCACCGGAAACTCTACGCATTTACTCTGAGTTATTATTGTTATCAGTTTCATTACTCTTAATATCTTCTGTACTTCAGTGTTTCATTTATCTACTCGTGAGGAGTTATTTAAACATTTATTTCATTCAGTTGTAAAATCTTAAGGTTGTGGAACCTTAAGTGTGGATGTACGATTATAAGTAGTAAAGGGGAGTGAGTCCGAGAGTGTAAAGATCATCCCAAAGTTGTACTTGTAATTCTTGAAGAGTTAGTGGAAATCCCAAGGAGTTCTTAGGGACTGGATGTAGGTCAAGATCAGACCGAACCAGTATAAATTGCTTCGTGTCCATTTTTCCCTTTTGAATCTTCTTTTAAGTAGTGCTCAATCTTAATCTATGAAAATTTTTATTCAGCACATTAATTTTTAAATCACCTATTCACCCCCTCTAGATGATATTCCATCTTCAATTCCTTCTGTCATTATCATCGTAGTCTTCTTCAGGCTTTGGCTTTCTTAGACCATTTATAAGTACAATTAGATGATAGTTTTCAATTTCAAATACTCTCCAAAGTCCATACTCAAAAGCCATGACAAAAACTTTAAACTTTGCCTTCTAGAAGGAATAAAGCTCTTCACTAAAACCTGTGTTAGATATAATTAGTTTTGATAATGTTTCATATTTATGCCATTAACAAGAGCAAAAAGATTGAGTAATATGTTTATCTTCTTCATTGACTAATTCTTGAATTTAATGTAGAATCAAAGGTGTAAAGTTCATGAAGAATAATCAAAAAGAAGATTTGGCAAAGAAGAAAAAGAAGAAGATCAAGGAGGTCGAGGATGTAGATGTGGATAAGGAAAAAGAAGAGGAGAAATTGAAGAAGAAACAATTTATTGAATGGAACATCTTCAATAAAGATTAGTTCAAGTTCATTTATGAAAAATGTTCAATAGAAGAAGAAATATTTTTGAAGAATAATTAAAGAGATGAGATTTCAGAAAGATGAAGATATATTAAAGAAGATGATGAGCTGAAATCAAATGATGAAAATTAATCATGATGGAAGATGGAAGAAGTTGATGGATAGAATGAGGATATCAAGTCCAAGACCAGCTTCAAGAAAAGGAGAAGAAAGAAAGAAAGAATAAAGATGTGAAGAATATCTAAGTGGAGAGAAGGAAGAAAGAGAAGACCTTGACAAAAAGAATGAGAAAAGTCAAAATTCAAGGTCTTGGATTAATCCTAAAAGTCTTCACAATCAAATGGATGTTGGAGAAGCTCAATCTAGAGTTAAAGATAGCAAAAATCAAATTCTGGAATAGAAAACTCGAGTTTCCAAGTCAAAACTCAAGTATACAAGCTTACTGCAGAAATTTGCATCTCGATGAGAAAACTGGAGTTTGGAAAACTCCGGTTTGGGAGTCAAAGTCAAAATTTGAATTTGGGAGTCAATACTCGAGTATGGAACTCATATACTCGAGTTTGGGGTGTTCTCAGCTTCTCAGGCATCTCTGGACCAAACAAAACTCGAGTTTCCAGCTCTTTTCAGCAACTCTGTTCATCTCTGTTTCACGATCAGAATGGGTGAGCTCTGGTAATTCGATGATATCTCTTAAACCAGAGATCGGATTGAGGTGAAACCAAATTTGTATAAAACTAGACATCCAATGCTTGATGCAAAACATGCCATATGTGTATATATATAAAAGTCAAGGCAATTAATTTCTTTTGCCTTAGAATTTTTGACACTTGTCATGTTGGGGAATATACACATAGGGTCCAAGTTAAAGAATGAAATAATAGATTACAAGAATGACCTTGGTATTTCGAACAAGTAAGAATGGAGGGGAGTAATGAAGTTTGATGAATAAGCATGAAATTTAAGAATAATATGAAGCGACCTATGCATATTTCTAGCCATACATTTTACCGATTAAAGTGAATTTTAACTTGCCACTTGTTTACATAGGAAATGAACACATGCAATATTTCTAATGGAAAATTGAAGATTTGAATTCTTGTTGAATGAGGCATTATTTTTGGCTCTATGTGGAAGCATGGAAAAGGAAGAAGATTCAATAAAACATAGGATTAAAAGATCAATTAAGAACCATGGAATGTCACATCATGAAGTAGGTGAAATGTGTGAAATTAAAGGTGGCTAACAAGGCAAGTTAAAACAAAGAAAATAAGTGATAAAAAAGAGATACAAGAGGTCAGTGAAACTTGTGGAGCAAGAAGAAGCCAACAATGCACAGGTAAAAGGAAGTAAAATTTTGTGACTCCACCTTCCCCTCAACCATGAATTTCAACTCACCTAAAAGAGACATATGGACCAAATGTCATACATGCAAAGTGGAATGAAGGATTAAAAAGAGCCATGTTAGCCAACACAAGAGAAGAAGGAAAACATAAGACAAAGCCAAAAGGAACCCTTAAGCAAGGGTAAAATAAACGATTAACAAGAGGGTTACTAAGGTCATTTCCAACAATTATAAAATACCAATTTACCCTCTTGCCTTATGTAATTTTCGTCCAAGAGTTAAAGGGAAGAGGAACACCAAGACTTAGTGAAAAGAAAAAGAAGAAGGAAGAGAAGTCCAAAGAACCTAAGGTAAGGCATGTTGGATTAAGTTTATACTGCTCTTCTTCATAGTTTAACTTCAATAATTATAAGTTTCATATGGGAAACTAATTCTTATGGTGTTTCCTAAGGGAAGGTCGAAAGTTTGGAAGCAAAGGAAGGAAGAGCAAAGTTCTTCAAGTGCAAGTAAGTGTCATAGATACTTTTGTGCACTTGTATATGGTATTATTTTGGAATTAATCCTCTCTTATTTTGTAGATTTGAAGACTATACTTTGAAGATGAAGATTTCATACAAAGACTTTATATGTATATTTAAGGATATACCAGGCCTTAACATGGAATAGAATGACCAAATCTTACATAAAATCATGAGGATTATAAAGATAAAATAAACTTCCACTAACATGGTAATTTTCAGTTGGACCAAAGCATGAGGGAACAATAGGATTTTGGTTGTTTTGACCTTTATAACATGTCTAAAATGGAAATAATGTGGGATTAAGGTTAAATCATGAATTTTTGAAGCTTAATGAATAAAATTAAGAAAGTTGGAAAACTGTTAAGTGAAAATCCAGTCAGGGCAGCAAGCTTGTAAGATGTTTTTAGCTAATCAAATAATGAATTGAATTAGATGTTATAAGCTTTAATTTTATAGGTAATTTGTAATTCTTGGACAAAAATTTATGAATTTCTAAAGTTAACCCTTAATTTTGGAACATGAATCTAGAGAGCAAGGATATTTTGGTAACACTAGAACAGTACGAATTATTGAGGCTTAAGGTGATATGTTTATTTGAAAATAGACATATAAAGGGGCATTTATCCTTTGGAATCACTTGATTTAGACATGTGGATAATAAATTATGACTTTTCCAAGATTGGTGACAATTTTGGCATTTTTGGAAATTAATAAAGGACTTCTAGCCAAAGGAGGATTAAATGGTAATTAATTCAAGTATTCTTTGACTTGTGGAGAATTTTCATAAGTGATGGATATTATTTACAATTATAGGAAGTGTTGTCACGTGAGCTTTTAAAAGAATTCGGGAGTGATTGTCGATTTAAGATCTGTCAAGTACCAACTCTAATCTCACGTAATCCGTATATCTATATATGTCTATTTGTATCATGATTGTGAATCCGTGTCTGGGACACAATTGTATCACATTCATTTGTTGTTTTCCCAGATGGATTCGGAACTTGCTGTGTGCTCTGCAGTCATCGCTATGTGCATATATGAGTACATATTTTGAAACTTGCTATATGTTGTGCTCGACAGTCAACACTATGTGCATTTTGTTCCTATGTGTATACTGAATGTTGTATTGTTTATTTTGTACCTGTGGTTGATTGTCATAAGTTGTTTATACATTGTACTTGAGATTAATTTGTTACTCTAGGATCCTCCAGAATTCCAGTCCTTGTTACTACTTTTGAACTATACAGCATATTAGAAGAAGCTCCCAGACAAGGTGGCAGATATCAACAAATGGAAGTGCTAGTATGGGCGAAGATTGTTCGAAGGATATTTGTAGAAAAATTTTGTGCAATTATGTCAAGAATTTATTACCAAGAAATGTAATATATTATCAATATACTACGCCCAAACAATTTTGCCATTGTGCTAGGCTATAATGCTCTAATGTGTAATGTATTATTGTAGGGGTGTTACAGTACATGATGGTTGTTTTTGAAGACCGTTATGTTTTGTCTTCACTGATAGAAAAGGTTGGAAATCGAATCATTTGTAAGTGTTATATGGCAGTTGTTTCAGAAGAATACTCACTTTTGCCACTAAATAAATTATGATTCTTAACTATAACCGTTAATATTGTGTTTGCGTGAATTCTACCCTGCAATACACGACGGTGCCATAATTAACGATTACCTTTAAGCCTTATATATCCTTATGCAACCTCTGCCTCAACATATAGGACATTTATTAGCTGTGGTTGTTATATATTAGGCACTATAAATGCCCAAATCTATAGTAGTGTAATGGTGTTGAGTCTATTGAGCACTTATTTTTCCAATGTATATGGGCCAGATGTATATGGTTTGGTAGTGGTTTATCCTTTAAGACTAATGTGAATAGTATTACGAGCTTTACTAGTTAGTGGACATAATTAATTGACCCATATGGTCCCTTCACTGAGACTGATATTACGTTAGTCAATTGGATACTATGATGGCTCATTTGGAAAATCATAAATGATAAAGTATTCAATGATGTCAAAGTTAATCCTTATAATGTAATAAAGAGTGCAAGGAAATTCACTCAGAAGTTTTGGAGAATGACTGAGAGGTCAAAAACTAAACAAACTACCCATTGTTGAATGGGGGGTAGTATCCTCTAGAAAGCTCCTCCTATTAATTCTATTAAATTTAATTTTGATGTTACTTTGAATTAGCAACCTGGGCTGCTGCTATTAGGATTATATGTTGGGACCATTAAGGTAAATTTTTCTGGGCATTTATTTCCAAAGTTAAGACTTTGTCAGCTTTTATATCTGTGTCTCTAGCTTTCCAACATGCTCTCATGTTGGTACAAGAAATAGGAAATGCCAAAGTCATTTTTGAATCTTAATGTCTTTTACTCGTCTCCTGTATTAACAAAGGTCAACTTAAATTAGGTGATTGGTTCTGTAAGAATATCTTGGAGGACATCCTGAATTGTTTTACATCTCAAACTAGGTTCTCTATCACCTATATTCCTTGCCAAAGGAATTATGCAGTAGATTTCCTTGCTGCAAATACTTGTAAAGAGATGTACCCAATAAGGTAGGTCATTAGTCCATCACCTTCTTTGTCGTTCACACAAGCTTCTAATATGAAAGATTCAAGATAAGCCTTTGATCTAGCTAAAAGGCATTAACTAGGTTGTTAGTTGGCTTATCTTTTCACTTTGAGTTATAGCTTATTTGTTTCTTTCTTGATATAAGTTTCATTTAATTGGTTAAATAATGAAATGCCCACTTGGTTTGGGCAAAAAATAAATAAATAAAATCATAGTAAAAGACCTCACTGCTTTCTAGCTTGCTTACTTTTCTTTGGACCTTATGGACAAGGCCAATTTTATTGGGGAGGCAATGTCATGCTTATAAAGGATTTGGGCCAGGATAAGCGTGTAATAAAAAGCCCAAGCCAAGAACTAGTAAAAATGAATAAATGGATAAGGTAGAAGAAAAATAATGAGGATTCATGGAAACGGTTGTTACTTGAGGGGTTCATTGTAACGAGTCTTGTATCGGGTGGATTTCTTTGAAAGAAGGGCCTTATAAGTCTCTGAATCCCCCAATTTTAACATATAGCTTTTTAGGTTGTGATTCTCCAAAAGACTTATGGTCCTTACTTAGCAACACTAATAATCACAATTTGGCATCACATAACTGAATCATGAATTTCTTCCATATAGGAAAATGACTAAGGAAACCCTATGCGTGAAATTCCAATATGCTCCCTTCAAATAGAAAATATCCAACTTTAAAGCTTTTTCCTTTCATTTTACACTAAAGCTATTTTCTTTCATTTTGCGCTAAAGCTACAACTCTCAGCATCAATTTCAAAATAGTGCAAGGAAACCCTACACTTGAAATTCCAATTTGCTCCCATCAAATAGCGGATTTCCTACTTTAAAGCCATTTTCTTTAATTTTGAACTAGAGCTACAACTATTGACGTCAATGTCAAAATTGTCTAAGGAAACCTTACATGCGAAATCCCAAACTTATCCCATCAAATATAATATTTTGAACTTTAAAGCCATTTTCTTTCATTTTGCAATGAAGCTACTGTTAATTAAATTGGATGTTGCCTGACGTTTAAGCACAAACTCATGAGTAGGAAAAACAAAACAAAAAATTGTTCTGCACTAATTGCAGCAGAATTTATAATTTATAACTATAACTCTTTACGATACTCATCAGTTACTTAAATAAGTTAATATATAAGAACCCGTAACTCTTATGGGAGAGCATGGATCTAAATACCATGATAAATATAATAATTATCAGACCTATGACTCTTTATGGGCACTCATGAGAACCCATAACTTTTATGGTATTCATGAGTCAAAACTCATAATTACTCACAGTATCTTATAACTCTTTACGAGTGCCTATGAAATTCAAGATAATAAATATTAATCATTATGAAAACCAGTGACTCTTTACGGATGCTCATGAGAACCCGTAACTTTTACGATGCTCAGGGGTAATGATTATAATTATGTTTTCAACTTTATTACTTATTACGGATCTTGTAACTCTTTACAAGCGTTCATAAGTTATCCCAAATAAAATTATAAAAAAAATACTCATGGGTAGTTTCAAGATCTACTCATTAAAACATGTGGTTCTAGATTTACCTTAGATCACTGAAAACTTTAAAGTGTATGAGGTCCTCTAACGCTGATCCACATGGCTATCTCCTAATTGCCTTGAGAACTCCTTCTCTTTGATTCCTTTCTTTTCTTGAATGCTTACTAGACGACAACAAGGTTGAGGAATCAAAGTTCTTGGGTTTTCTTTATCTCAAGAAGATTAGGATTTTGGAAAGGAAGAACAAGAATAGATTACCTATGGATGGAGCCTCTTGTTCCCCTTCTTCGTGCTTTGGCCAATAAAAAACAATACTAATGTATCGTCTGAATTTATCAGCCAACAACCTAATTAGGGTTTAAGATTAATGGCCCATTAATTGGTATCATCCAAATAATTAATAAAATTGGATTAAATCCATATATTGAATTAATTATTTAAGATAACGGATCTCATACATATCTTTAATTATTTCTTGAATTAATAAATCAAGATAATGGATTACATCCATATGTTAAATTATTTCTTGGATTAATAATTCAAGATGATGGATCACATCCATATCTTTAATTATTTCTTTATCCTTTATTTATCCAATCTTTATTGGACATTTATTTATTTATTTATTTAGACACACACACACGCACACACATAAATATATTAGATAATTCAAAATTATCTTTATAACCTAATCTCTTGAATTTAAAATTCAAATTCAAAATTCAAAATCAAAATTTGAATTTCAAATTCAAATTGGCCTAAGACCTTGTTTGGTCTTGTAACATATTTGGGCCCGTTAGTAGAAAAACTAATTTCTCACTAAGGAATCATCTATGGCCCCATTTTTATATATTGGCTTGGAGTTCTACTCCAATCTAAATATACCTAATTTAAGAAAGCCCAATAACAATTATTAGCTCAAGTTTGCTAATTTTTAAGAAATCAAGAATAACCTTAATGTGTGACCCATTAAGCCCAATTAATTACTAATATACATAACCTTGGACCAATGAAACTTCTTTAATGAGCCCAAGTTATATAATGACTACATAAGACACTAGCAATGCTTTATGGCCCCAAAATTAATTGAGTTGATCATGTTATTAACCTTTTCTAATTTAGATACCGTGTCAACTTCATCCCTCACATTGTGATTCACATCTAGTTGAGAGCAAAAATAAAGTATCATATCTCTTAGTTCACTAAATATGGCTTTTTCACAGAACTATAAATCTTCTTCTATTGACTTTAAGATGGAACATGACTCTTCATGATCACTTACTATGCACAGATTTCTAAGTCAACTAGAAGTCATCCAAGCCCTACTGGTCCTGTGAGAGACTAATCCCTTGTAGGGGACTGTAAGTCCTTTTGGCATGTCTATCTACACTCATACATTCAAATCATACCCAAGAGTACACCATTCTCCCCATTCACAGGCAGATAGAGTTGTACAATCAAAGTATGACCCTAAGACACAGTGCTCGATGACATCCTTAAGTCTAGAATGATCCACACTACCAAAGTTTGATAGACTTTTATATCCAATGATACTTCCTACAAATCTTTGTGGAGTCTCTTGGCAGGTTTGTTCAATGCTATCTGTTCTTTAACAAATCCATGCACAACATCAGCTAAGGCATCATATGTCTGTATTCCATGAGGTCCCTACCTTGTATCTCTATACAAGTAGATATGTCATACTAGTCTTATTGAAATCATCAATACCCTTTCTTGGTGATTCAAGACTAGGAACAAGTTTTAGGCAATAGACATTCAGTGTTCTCGAGTCCTCATGATCATGATTCCTATCATAAATATTTGAGCAAACACTTCTTCTATTCCTAGGCTTTTTATCTTTAAATTCATATTTACTTTAAATAAAAACGAGACACGATTATGATAAAGATAAAAGATGCTTAATTTTATTAATCACAAAATACTAAATAGAAAAAAGGTGTTCCTATGTCAAAACAGATTGTCTCTAGGACATCTATTTACTAAAAGCTACAACTCTCGATGTCAACTTCAAAGTCGTCTAAAGAAACCTTACACGTGAAATTCCAAACTACTTCAATCAAATAGAGGATTTTCAACATTGAAGCCATTTCTTTCATTTTGTGCTAAAGCTACAACTCTCGGCGTTGATTTCAGAGTGGTCCAAGGAAACACTACATGTGAAATTCCAAACTGGTCCCATCAAATAGCAATTTTCAACTTTGAAGCCTTTTCTTTCCATTTTGCAATAAAACAACAACTCTTGGCGTTGATTTCAAAGTGGTCCAAGTAAATCCTACATGTGAAATGCCAATCTGCTCCCATCAAATAGCAAATTTCTAACTTTGGAGCCCTTTTCTTTCATTTTGTGCTAAAGCTACAACTATGGTTGTCGATTTCAAAGTGATCCAAGGAAACACAAAATGTGAAATTCAAAATCGGTCCTAACAAGTAGTGAATTTCCAACTTTGAAACCTTTTTCTTCCATTTTGCACTAAAGTTATTTTATTTCATTTTGTCCCAATGGTACAACTCTCACTTGCGATTTCAAAGTGATCTAAGGAAACCCTACACGTTAAAGTCCAAACTGCTCCCATCAAATAGCACATTTCAAACTTTGAAGCCATTTTGATTCATTTTGCTCTAAAGCTACAACTCTTGGAGCTGATTTCAAAGTGGTCCAAGGAAACAATACATGTGAAATTCCAAACCGGTTCCATCAAATAGAAAATTTCAAACTTTGAAACCTTTTTCTTTCATTAATAAAGCTACGACTCTTGGCGTTGATTTCAAAGTAGTCAAAGGAAACCCTACAGGTGAAATTCCAAACTGCACCCATCATATAGCGGATTTCCAACTTTGTTGCCATTTTCTTTCATTTTGCGCTAAAGCTACTACTCTTGGCGTCGATTTCAAAGTGATCGAAGGAAACCCTACATGTGAAAGTCCAATCTGCTCCCATCAAATAGCACATTTCAAACTTTGAAGCCATTTTGATTCATTTTGCTCTAAAGCTACAACTCTTGGCGTTGATTTCAAAGTGGTCCAAGGAAACAATACGTGTGAAATTCCAAACTGGTTCCATCAAATAGAAAATTTCAAGCTTTGAAGCCTTTTTCTTTCATTAATAAAGCTACGACTCTTGGCTTTGATTTCAAAGTGGTCAAAGGAAACCCTACAAGTGAAATTCCAAACTGCACCCATCATATAGCGGATTACCAACTTTGTTGCCATTTTCTTTCATTTTGCGCTAAGGCCACTACTCTCGGTGTCGATTTCAAAGTGGTCCAAGGAAACCCTACACATGAAATTCCAAACTGCTCCAATCAAATAGCACATTTCAACCTTTGAAGCCATTTTCTTTCATTTTGCTCTAAAGCTACAACTCTTGGCGTTGATTTCAAAGTGGCCCAAGGAAACAATACATGTGAAATTCCAAACTCGTCCCATCAAATAGCAAATTTCCAACTTTGAAGCCTTTTTCTTTCATTAATAAAGCTACGACTCTTGGCGTTGATTTCAAAGTGGTCCAAGGAAACCTGGTGAAATTTCAAACTGCTCCCATCATATAGCGGATTTCCAACTATTGCCATTTTCTTTCATTTTGCACTAAAGCTACTACTCTCGGCGTCGATTTCAAAGTGGTCCAAGGAAACCTTAAATGTGAATTTTCAAACTGCTCCCATCAAATAGCTGATTTCCAACTTTGAAGTCTTTTTCTTTCATTTTGCACTAAATTAGTTATAACTCTCGGCATCGATTTCAAAGTGGTACAGGAAAGTAATAGTAATATAGAGAAAAGCTGTCATTTTCGCAGCCTTGACGTGCTACAAAGATAACCCCCAAATTGTACGTCTAGTTTGAAAATTCATTGCACCAAATTAATGGTCACAAATAAATCAAAGAACCAATAGATGTTACAAAAATTCCAAAGGTTTTGTGGTTTATGGCTTGTCACTTCTTAAATTGCCGTTTTATATATGAACTTTCCTTGCCTGAAATGTGGTCAAACTTTTGTCTCTTGTGTTATCATTGAGGAAAGGTTATAATCAAAACTCAGTTGCTTGAATATTCAATTATCATTCGACTTCCCATATTTCTTAGCACCAAGGTAATTGATTCAAGTAAATGAACGAAATGCACTAAAAGTTACTAATTTCATGTGTGTAGTCTGATTTAGGGGAGGAGAAAATGGAAGGGGAGAAAAGTAAAGAGATAATATTATCCCTCCTTGTATTTGGATAGAGTAGAAAAGAGGGAGGAAAGAAAATGCATAATATTTACAATGATAATAATACCTTTATTTAAATTTTAACTCATTTTTGAAGGAGGGAAGATGCAGATGTCAACTTTTATAGATGCTGATGCATCTTTAATTTCTTCCTTGGAACACGTTAAAGTTGTGAACATGATAACTTTTCTCCATATTATCACATTTCTTGGACCCTTTCTTGAAATGGACTTTTCTCCATCTAGTGCATATTTACTTCTCATCTAACAACGACATCAAATTTAAATGGTTAAGAATTAATATTTTCTATGAAAATATTATTAAAATAATGAATAACAAAATTTAAACAAGTCATATGTGTAACATCCCAATTTTCAAAAGTGGAATAAATTTTTTTTTCATTCAAAGTCATTTCAAATCATCAGAGTAGACCATTTGAGCGGAAGAGTATCTGATATATATATTCAAAATGCCATAAGTCTGGTTGGATACAATAGCGGTATAGAAACCGCGTGGTTTAAAAGTGAAGAAAAGCAATAATAGGAAGGCTTCTGCCGGGACATCAAAGGAAATCTTCAGCCGGGTCTTCTAGACGACCTGCTTGCGCTTCCCCTTGTCCTCCGTCCTTGGTTCTCCCGACCCTGACACTATGTTAAGAGCTGAGGTCCCATGCATACGGACCCTAGGTAACGGTTAACCTCATGTTTACGTACACAATATATAGACAACTCATACCACAACACCAAACTACATACTCAAGCAAACTATCATAACCAATGCATATATATCGCTCCCAGCATGCGACCATATCGCTCCCAGCATACAGACATATCACTCCTAGCATATGAACATATCGCTCCCAGCATTACAGATACTCTCTAACCTTTATATGCGCACATACCACATATATGCATAACATAAACATCAGAGTTAGTGTTACAGTACGTGAACGTACCTTCGTTGACGAGCGTTTAGTACGTTGACGATAAATTGTACTTTTGACGGAAAACAGCGGAACGACAGCGAAATAACAGCGGAACAAGATTACTGATATCCTATAATGATAATATCACATTTATCAATATTTGATATCATAACAGGCATTTTAGGTACAAATTACCATTTTGCCCCTGATCCCCTAATCAGCGGAATTTCGCTAGCACTTTGCTACCTTGACCCTAATCTTCCAGAATTTCAACATATCTCCAACTCCATAATGATTTTCGAAATTAATACCTTAATTACCCCTAGAACATGATTTCTAAACATGCCTGGAAGATTAAAGATCAACCTAGCATTTCTACAACAACTACCGAAAGAAACACTAAAACTAAAGACTAGGGACCGAAGAACTTACCCGGCACTTTGCTATTTCCACAGACTCCTCCTTATCTCTAAAATCTCTCTCTAGAAAGCTCTAGGATTTGTGAAGAATGAAGAGAAAGTGAAGGCTATTTATAGAAAAAGGCAATGGCATTTTTGTAATTTCATTGAACTTTGTCTGATCAGTTTCTGGCCGTTAGATCGCACTTCTTGAAGGTGGCAAGATCTTGGCCTTACACCTCTCAAGGATGATGTCATCCCTGCTACATCATCAAGCCTTATGTCATCTTGCTTTATCAGGTAAAATTCCTGGTTCGGTATCCTGATCGTGAAATTTCGTAAAATCTTAAAATTTCAGGAACAACACTCTGAAGGTCTTTTCTTCCTCTTTCAAATTATCTAATTTAACTCAGTTTCTGATCCCGCTGAGGACATTCCGTTATTAGCTAAAAATCCTCGGTATTCGTGCCCGGCTACAGAAATAACGTTGTCCGGTACTAACTCCGAGACAAAAATCCACTGATTAACATTATACTCTGGTTTTTCCCTACTTATCCCCAAATTCCCACAACGGGATTATTTTCTATCGGTTCTCCTTTTGGCTATCTGCTTTAATTATACAAAATATCTTCCTGGCCGGATCTCCAAATCACTTCGTTGGTTACAGAAATGACTTCGGAGACAGTCCACTCCGAGATAAAAATTCACTTGTTCCTAATATACTCTGACTCAAGAAACCTAGTTCACGGTTTTCTAGGTAGGATTTTATTTCTATCCGTTCTTGTTTATCCTGTATAAAATATCACAATTATAATATTATTTAATTACTAAATATCTTAGATATTTTTTCTTAATTTCCATTTTAATTTTTCTTTATTTTTCTTCATAATTTCATTTATATATATATATATATATATATATATATATTTTAAGTAATTTCCACCTTTTTCTCTTTATCTTATGTCTAAACAATTAGTCATTAATTATCTAATTAATCACTTACTAATTGTTGACAATTTACTTAATTAGTAATAATTATTACCTCACAACTATTTCACTGACATTGGTAATTTATGCACCATGCATAATATTAAAAATCATGGGGTCCAATATGGTCCCCCAATACTTTTAGATTTTTCTCCTGTAATTTTTCCAAGGTAATAATTTAATAAATTACCTAAATTAGAGACAACATACTTTCCAATTTTTAATAAATATTTAGTTGCCTCTTAAGATTTTATCATAATTTTCTCAGGGTATTTTATAACCCATAAATATTTTAGGGACCTATTTGCAAATTATCTAATGTTTTAGGGACCTTTTCGCGCATTATTCAATCTTAAGAGAAATTGTCCCAATAACAAGATGAATTCAATACAAGGTGTTTGAAACCTCATATTCACCTATTTTCAATAGGTATATTCTACAAATTTATGATATTTACCCTACGTCAAATTTTAGGGTATTACAATATGTATTTTTAAAAAACTAATGATAATGGTAAGTGTGTATTTTATAATTAAATAGGTATATAGTTTGGCATATACAGGAAAAATAATAAAGGAGAGGAAGAAGAAAATAAGAAAATCATAAAATAAAATAAAAAGAATGGAATCAAAAAATGACATGGGTCCTGTGATGGAAGAAAGGAGCAATCTATGAAGTTTAAAGGAAAAGGAAAAAAAAATATTATCTCCAATATTTAATATAAGATCTCATTTATAGTGTAAATTGCACTAAAAACGGAATATTATATTAAGGGTAGGATTTTGTTTTATAAAAGGAGGACGAATTCCTTTTGAGATTCAAGGAGTAGAGTAGAAGAGAAAGAAATGAGGGGGGTGGGGGAGAATAGAATTAGATAGTGTGTCAAATCTAATAAAAGTACATAAAACATAATATTTTTCATATTTTATAAAGATAAGGAATTATTATATCGTATATATTATAAATAGAAGCTCTGAGATCATTCAAAAGATGCAATTTTAAGCTAGCTGGTTAACCAAGATGTAGATGAATTATTAGAACCAACATATCTAATGGAAGAAAGTTAAAGGATCTAATACAAAAAGGGGAACACAAACAAGCTAAGGACTTGATTTGAAACTGGAAAAATTTATAAGGGCCACCAAATTATTTTCCGTTAGTGTTAATGCTTTATTTGGATTTTAACTTGCGGGTGTTCGACATTGATGACATATTGACGGTTGAATTTGTTGTGAAACTTGCTGCTACGGCAATAGTAAGTTCATTTAAATTGTACTTTTTTTTATGCTTTTGTTTAATAAGCAAGGATTACATTTGTAAATTACAAGTTTTATTAATTTAAAATTTTTTATTAGTTGAGTAAATTTTAATCTAATTGTGCACTTATGACTTGTAATTTAATTACCTAGTTTTCGGTTTGGTTGTGGTTTTTTTACAATGACCAATGCACCAGTTGAAGCATTATAACTGCACCGATTGTGACTTTGTAACCGGTGTAGAAAATCGTTTTGGAACATTTTAAACATGTCTAAAAGGAATTTTATGAACTAGTTCCAAATGAAAATGAGAAGAGGGACTGAAGAGGAAGAGGAGATATCTTTTGTTTTTCAAGAAAATGTCAATAGCGTTATAATTTCAGCCATGCCAATATATAAAAAAATGCTTTCTAAAAATAAAATTAAAACAAGAAATATAACAATATTAACAAATATATGCGCATGTAGAATGTTACTCCCTCTAGCAGTGGTGGAACCAAAAAAAAAAATTAGCCCGAGCAAAAAAATAAATATGTGAACTATTTACAAAATAATATCGCATAACATTAAAAATATGAATAAATAATAACCAACAATTATAAATCAAAATAAGATATAAAATGATAAAATTTTCAGTAGGTATCTGAAACAAAAATTTTACTTTTCTCTTACAACTCAATGAGTAATGAACCAAATATTATCATAAAGATATAACAAACACAATAATAATAATAATAATATTTAATGAAATTTAATAAAATTAACACTTAAATACATATTTCACCTACCTCAAAACAAAATAATTGGAGAAAATATAATATGAACCACAAAAAATATTTTAAAAAAACATAAATATCTAATTAAATTTCAACTAAGCAAATAATCTATTATAATCTATTTCTTAAAAGAGAAATTCATTATCAAATCATAAGACAACCAAATAATAAATCCAAACTGATTAAAATTAGTCATTAATAATCCTCTACACACACACACACACACACACACACACACACACACACACACACACACCCACACACACACACACACACACACACACACACACACACACACACACACACACATATATATATATATTGTAAAAACTCAAAACTCTACCAAAATCATAATCCTAAAATTTTCACTAACCAACACAATATTACCCTCATTAGAAAGAGTAAAATACGTAGAATAAAATACTTAATTGGGGCCAAATTATTGGCCAAAATAAAATATTATATGATAAATATATATAAATACATAAGATAGAAAAAGAGCTGGCCAGCATGTGGCCCCGCCACTGCCCTCTAGTCCTAAATATAAGGCCTATTTAACTTTTTTTGAAAAGATTAAATTACTTAATCATATTATATATTGTGCATTGCAAAATAGTTTGGAGAAAAATAATAAATATGATTACTGTACAGTAATTTAATTACTTTTATCAACTTCCACAAAAAATTCAACTGGATCTTGTATTTAGAATCAGTAGTATTTTATGTATTACAGAAGCATAGCGTTATGGACTTAAGGAAATCAAAATATAATTGATCTCAAGGCTTCCTTCTTTTATTTTCAGCTACAGGCAGCCCAAAGCTTAGAAAATCATGACACGCACAATAATAAAACAAAGCAAATCTAAACAACACGAAATTCACTGTTGCTTTTTTCCGGCAGAGACATGTTAAATAGAATCAGTGAATGAACACGGAGGAATAGCCACAACAGTAACTTCTTCAAGCATTCACTACTGCATATTTGTATATTTATAACACTTAATATATACCTTTTATAGCTAATAAATGTTATGTATGTCGAGGCAAGGTCGTGTAAGGATATATAACACTTAAAAGTAACTATAATTATATGCACTGTCATGTCGGATATATAACACTTAAAAGTAACTATAATTATATGCACTGTCATGTCACTACAAAAAACAAGGACTTTTGGTGGCGACATTTGGCAGTGACATTTGATGTCACCGCTGAAAGTATAAATTTTGGTGGCAACAAAATGAGTCACCACTGAAAGTAATACATTCGGTGGCGACTTTTTTAGTCGCCATTGAAAGTGGTACCTTCGGTGGCGACATAACAATGTCGCCGCTGAACGTACAACCTTTAGCGGCGACAACTATTTGTCCCCGCTGAAGGTTGTACCTTCAGCGGCGACATTGTTATGTCGCCACCTAAGGTAGTTTCAATGGCGACTTCATGTTGCCACAGAAAGTCCAATTTTAATTTTTTTTTTTATTTTTCTAAGAACTTTGGTGGTGACATGTTCAGTCGCCGCTGAAAGTTATACTTTTAGTGGTGACATTGTTATGTCTCCACCAAAAATGGCATCCGTGGCGATGGAAGGTCGCCGCTAAAAAGTCTTTCAGTGGCGACTATGCGACAAATAATCACCACTAATACACTCTTTAGCGATGACAAAAATGTCGCCGTCGAAAGTAGCATCGTGGCAACGAAAGGTTGTCGCTAAAAATACTTTCAGTGGCGACAATTAGTCACCGTTGATACCCTCTTCAACGGCGACAAAAATGTCACCACCGAAAATAGCATCCCTGGCGACAATTGTCGCCACCGAAACACTACTTTCAGCCGCGACATTCATGTTGGTGGTTTCTGATGAACTTTCAACGGCAACAATAAGTCACCATTGATTCTCTACTTTCGGTGGCGACAGTGGATTGTCGCTGCCAAAAGTATTAGCCACAACGCTTTTTGTGGCAACATTTTGTCGCCGCTAAAACGTTTTCTGTGGCAACTTTTTGACTTTCAGCAGTGACTTTTGTCGCCGACAAAAGTCAATTTTTTTGTAGTGTGTATTGCGAGGTGGAATTCTTGAAAACATAAAAATAATGGTTATAGTTAATAACTGTCATTTATTTAGTGACAAAAGTTATGGTTCTTTCGTAACAACTGTCATGTAACACTTATAAATTATTTGTCTTCCAACCTTATTACATCGGCAAAAACACAAGCATAACAGTTATATCTATTGAATGAAAAGTATGAATGACAAAAATGACTTTTCATAATAAATAACCGTCATGTAAAAAACAAATTTTAAAAAGCACATTTTCAATCTCCTCTCTAACCTTTTCCTTTTTCATCAGATCTTTTGGGGGTTTTCAAGTTCAAAAGGTATTTAATTGTTTGGTCTTTTTCCTAAAAATTATCCATCATTGAAACATCTTATTTACAATGAACAACTTCAGTATTTTACATAAATTTATTCCGACTAGATTAATTAATTAATGCATTCAAGATTACTCGGAGGGGACATTTCAAATTAATCGTTAGTATTGTACAATGTAATTAATTGAAATAATTCAAATTCAAACCATTTGATAACTCAAACAAGCAAACAAATCACCTTGCCCATAGAAGCACACTTTTCACAAAATCACAAAGTCACAGATTTTATAAAGTTTCTTGTTCAAAACTAAGAAAATAAATTTTCACTACCACAAAAAAGCAAAATAACGTCCTAAATAAGACACAATTAACGCCCTAAATGTTAAGGAAGTCTGTCAACATGTAGTAGAAAAGTTGAATTTTGGCGCCTTGAAATAATCAGGACGCCTTATACTTCAAGGACCTTATATGTTACACCCTAAACAAATTCAGGGTGCCATATATAGACTTTTTACACCCTGAACTCTTTCAGGGCTCCATATATAGACTTTTTACACCCTATAAACGATTTAGGGCGCCTTATATATACCTTTTTACACTTTAAGAAGACTTTTTACACCCTAAAAACAATTAGGGTGCCATATATAGACTTTTTACACCCTAAAAACCTTTTAGGGCGCCTTATATACAGTTGAGAAGACTTTTTACACCCTAAAAACCATTTAGGGCGCCTTATATAGAGCTGAGAAGACTTTTTACACCCTAAAACCCATTTAGGGCGCCTTATATAGAGTTGAGAAGACTTTTTACACCCTAAAACCATTTAGGGCGCCTTATATACAGTTGAGAAAACTTTTTACACCCTAAACTAAATTCAGGGCGCCATATATACACTTTTTACACCCTAAATAAATTTAGGGCGCCTATATACAAGACTTTTTACACGCTAAAACCTCTTAGACTTTTTACACCCTAAACAAAATTAGGGCGCCTTATATAACACTTTTTACACCCTAAATATTATTCAGGGCGCCATATATACACTTTTTACACTCTAAACATAATTCAGGGCGCCATATATACACTTTTTACACCCTTAAAAATTTTCAAGACGCCTTATAGTAATTTTTTTTTTTCATATTCCTTACGTTCATATTAAAATTTTCCATGCGTATCTATGGCCTTTGAAAGCAAAGCAGGCATACATCTCTTGAGTGTTTACAAACAGCTCCCAGCAAAGAAAACTCAGATTGTATGAACAATTCTAAATTAAAAGAGCTTCAACAACAAAGTACTCACATACAATTCAAATGATCATTATAAAGGAGCTCCAATTCTACAACAAAGTTGCTCACATACAACAAAGTCTACAACAACAAAGTCCACAACAAAGTGCTCACATACAATAAATTAGAATTCATATGACAACATCATATAAATCATACCCTCTCAACCTATGTGTTGAAGAAGATGTCTAGCCAAAACGTCTCGAACCGTATCGATGTCTTCCTCCGAGTACGGATCCAGAGTATCAAAAAACTGTAAATTGGAAATCAAGAAATATAAGATAAACCAATGAAGTGAATGCAATAATTAACTAACAAGTCAAGTACAACAACAAAAATATCATCATTTGAGAATCTTGGAGCGATAACTTACGCGTTGAAAACTAGAAACACGTCCACTGGAAACATTGGAGTGCATAAAATTGATAACATAATATCCGCACTCCGAGCTCCCTGGTTGTCGTGGGCACTATAAATAAAAAGCAAATTGTTAAAACGAATAAAGGCATATCGAAAGCTACTGTGTCAATGAAATAACTTGAATTGACATTACTTACCTTAGGATGATACCACTTTGGTCCACCCTGCTCTTGAAGTCCTGCAATCTCTCTGTACGTCCTGAGACCACTATCATTGAAATGGAAAGTAACAGAGACATGAAAACAATTCAGTAAAATAAGAATCAATGATATAGACAAAAATTATAACTTACTTGGCAAACATGGTTTTGATGCTTTCGTTTGGCTTGCCACCTAAGGAATCGAACCAATAACATACGTTACTTTTGGGACAAACTACACACAACGTCCAATGGTTGCTACAACATATACATATTAATATTAAATTAAGACAAGAAAGCTCTTTATTTTTCAAAATTTTATATAGAAAAAACTAAAATACGTACTTTTCATGTATTGGCGCTAGATAACAAGTCTTATCTCCGCCCAACTCTCCCATTGTACAACCAACATAAATCGCCCTTCTGACTATGTTATTCTCTGGGGAATTCTTCGTGTTTGCAGGACATAAAAATCCATATGAACCCGTACGCCCTTTGTGGATGCATATATTGTGGCAGACACTATGATCGAAATATTATTATAACTACAGTTAATATATAAAACAAAAAGATCAATGTTATAGTTAAAGGGGAAATTAAAAGACTTACAGAATTGCGACTTGAATAAATCCTATATCTACATCATCCATATCCATAAACTGTTGCAGATCTGTCTTGTCAATTGATATGGGATATGTTTTTTCCGCGCCCACAATCTCCGTACGCATCTCCAAGGGTATAAACCTGATGTCCCTATACAGCTCTCGCAGCTGTGCTAAGTAGGGAAAACTGCTCGGAGCTTGTTCAGTCTATAAAAACATAAAAAAAACATATTATTAGTGGGTTAGCAATGAAAATCAATCCAGAAGAACTTCCTCATCGTCAATCAGTAATTTATTCCCCACCAATGGATGTGTCGTCGCTATCTGAATTAAATGATTTGGCCAAAGGATAAAAGATGTTATGGCCTTCCCTAGCGTGGGAACCTCCTCATCATAAATCAGGATGGGTGTCTCCTTCTCGCCCTCTTGCACACTAGTCATACTCACCCGACGTTGGTCTTGTGGAATTTCCTTATTATGGTGGGTGGCTTGTTCTGAGTAAACAATGGCATCGGCAACAACACGCCAGTGTGGGACATCCAAATATAGAGTGCAAGGATGTCCTCCCTGTGGAGTGTGAGAAGGTTCGCCAACATCAACATGGTGAGTGTGAGAAGGTTCACTAACATCAATATGTAGATTGTGAGAAGGTTCGCCAACATCATCAACATCTGAAGGGTGAAAACTTTCTTTGCTGCTGGGAAAGAAGGCCGGGGATTCGTTGGCTGTACATTATGTCTTCTCCCTCTCTTGTATCATAGATCGCACCTCCCCCCGTACTTGTTCCATGATCTCATCAAAGAGGGACGCTCGAATTTTTGCTACGAGTCGAGGATTAGGGTTGTCATCGTCATGCGAACAACATGAACGCCGTCCAAAATATTTCTTGACAGTAACTCCCCTTGTCTCCCCTCGAACCTGATCAAGGTAATCAGGCTTCCCAATTGCTGTTGACAAAATGTCCATCCGTGGAACCGGCGCAAATAAACCTTGGCTGCTCTGCTCCTCAAGTGCATCCTGTATCATAATATTTTTTAGTTAATAAAAACACTAACTTCTTATAATATAAAACAAATGAAGCTATTTAATACTTCTAATTGAACTACTTACAATCTTTGATGCAACCTCGGCAACATCTGCATTTACGTATTTGCCCCCCTTCATTCTCGCTGCTTTCCATTTTGCATGACGAGTAGGAGGTTCAGGGTCCTGAATAACAATGGACGGATCAGATTGGGCGGCTTCCTTCATTCTCTCTAACGCTTCCTTCATCATCCTCCATTGCAACTTTCTATATCCACCTCTAGACATGGTATGCGGATACTTATTTGCCTCTTGCTTCTCTTTGTTTTTTTTAGATTGTTCCTGTGACACGAAAACAAATAAAACTGAGTCACGATGTCAAGTAGATTCAAACAAATTAAATAAAAGATAAGATATGAAAGAGATTGTACAAGAAATTCAGGACTTGTCCGGTACGCCACAAACTCCCTTCAATCCTCTGGAGAAATGTAATCATACGTCATACATGGATCCTTGTCCCTCAGTGGCCCTCGAATATACTTCTTAGTGAGCTTGTTCTTAAAATCCTTCCAACGTATTCGAACTAAGCTCATTCAATGCATGTTCATCTCCTTAGTGTTAGGGACATCATATGTTTGCTGCAAGGTAAAAGAGAAGTTAATTACATTTCAAGTAATAAGACTAAAGATACAAATGCAGATATAACGAAAGTGATATACCAAAACTTGTGCCCAAATCAGCTCTTTTGTTTTCTTAGGCACCAACTTCCAATGACGGATTGTAATGCTAATTTTGCTTCGAGCCAGGAAGCCTAGATAGCTAATGAAATTATCTTCCTCTGGACCCACTGGATTCATATTAGCATCAAACTCAACGTGCAGCCTCTTCTTTTGATATCCACGACGTGCGAGTAGCGGACCCATCTTGGTGCTACCTCTACCCCGTCTGACAACGGGTTCATCAACTCCATCATCCGCTGACATGGATGAGCTAGACAAGCTAGACATATTCCTGTTCAACAAAGATAAATCAATGTTAGATAGGTTATTAAATAATAAACAAATTAATAAAGAAAATATTAACATGTTAAACCACTACAAAAATAACATGATACTTTAGGCACCAAATTCATAGAAGATCTTATTTTATATGGTTTCCCATATTCCTTCACAATGATCATTTCTTGCAGCATATTCTTCATCATCTACCACTTCCACTTCACGTGTTGTAGGTGGATTTGTTGTGAAAGGGAGTGTATCATCAAGGTTTAAGGATTCCTCACCATACTGCTGTTTTTTACTTTGAAGTACAATGGACATTTTCTTATTTGCAGGGTCTGTAACATAAAACACTTGTTTCGCCTGGCTTGCTAGAATGAATGGCTCATCTCTATGACCAAGTCTTTGAAGATCAACGGAGACAAATCCAAATTTAGGATCTATTACAACAGCATTATTGCTAACCCACTTGCATTTGAATAAAGCAACTTTGATGGTGTTATAGCTCATCTCCCATATTTCTTCAATAACTCCATAATAGGCCATTGATGCTAATACCGGGTTTTTGTCTTTCGAACTCGAAAAGTGCATGGATTCAGCTTCAACCATCACCCCACTATTTTGCAGAGAACTTTTGTCATCTTGGTCTTTTGTGTAGAAAGAATACCCGTTGATCTCATAACCACTCCAAGTAATGACCGTGAAAGAAGGCCCCCAGGCAAGCCACTCGATTGTATCCGACACACCAATCTCATGCAATACCTTCTTTTCAAACCACCGTATAAATGTCTTCTTTTGCTCATTAGCTATCTGCATGTCATTCTTCCTTGGATTCATATTCTTCAAACACTTTCTGTGTTCATCAATATATGGCTGAACTTCTTCCATATTATTCAAGACGTAGAAATGTGCTTGCAACACCTCTTCACGAGGCATATTCTTCAGTTTGATTCCTCGAGTTCCCTCGCTTATCCCCTCATCATGCTGAGATCGTATCGTCGCCCCTGATAGATAATCCTTACAAAAGTCCATAGCCTCTTCAACTACATATCTCTCAACTATTGATGCTTCAGGTCGATATGGATTTTTGGAATACCCTTTTAAGATCTTCATGTATCGCTCGAAAGGGTACATCCACCTTAGGTAAACTAGACCACAGATCCTTACCTCTCTAACCAAGTGCACTATCAGGTGCACCATTATATCAAAAAATGCGGGAGGAAAGTGCATCTCTAGTTGGGACAAAATAATATAACCCTCATTTTCCAATTCATCCAACTTTTCAATGTCAATGACTTTGTTACAAATAGCATTAAAAAAAATGCTCAATTTTGTTATAGTGGTTCGTACTTCATCTTTCATTATGCCTCTAATAGCAACTGGTAATAGCTGCTGCATCAAGACATGATAATCATGGGACTTCATTCCCACTAATTTCAAATCATCCATTGACACACACCTTCTCAAATTAGAAGAATATCCTTGTGGAACCTTAATGTCATATAAACACCCACAAAAGCTTTTTTTCTCTACTTTAGACAGTGTATGAGCTGCTGGCTCCATGTATGCCTTTTTACCATCTTTCATCACTTGTGGATGTAATTGTTCTCTTATTCCCATATCAACTAGGTCTAGTCTCGCACTAATTCCATCCTTACTCTTCCCTGGTATGTGCAAAAGAGTACTGACCAGGCTATCGCAGACGTTTTTCTCCACATGCATCACATCAAGACTGTGTCTCACATCAAGAGAACGCCAATATGGAAGATCAAAGAAAATTGATCTCTTCTTCCATATATTCTTCTCACCCGAAATCTTTTGATGCTTACCCAATATTACATTGATATGTTCCACCCGACTATAAACTTCCTCTCCGGTTAATGCCTTTGGAGCCGTTCTATGCTCCGGTAAGCCGTTGAAACGTTTTCTTAACTTACGATATGGGTGGAACCGGTGGAGAAACCTCCTGTGACCGAGGTAGACCGTTTTCTTTCCGTGCTTTAGTTGATGGAAGTTTGTGTCTGCTTCACATATTGGACATGCTTTATGGCCCTTCACACTGTACCCTGACAAGTTTTCGTATGAGGGAAAGTCGTTTATTGTGGTAAAAATCATTGCACGCAGCTTGAAGAACTCCTTCTTATATGCATCAAACACATCTACGCCTTCCTCCCACAACTTCTTCAGATCCTCAACCAAAGGCGCCAAGTACACATCGATATTGTTCCCGGGCTGTTTTGGTCCTGAAATCATCATAGATAGCATCACATACTTGCGCTTCATACATAGCCAGGGAGGTAAGTTGTATATTACAAGGAGAACGGGCCACGCACTGTGGGTGCTACTAAGAGTTCGATACGGATTGAAACCATCTGTACAAAGCCCCAGCCGAAGGTTTCTTGGCTCACTCCCAAATTGAGGGAACAATTCATCTATTTTCTTCCATTGCAGAGAGTCAGCCGGGTGCCGAAGATATTTTCCATCATATATTCTCTCATCAGAATGCCATCTCAACATCTTCGCTGTTGCTTCACTAGTAAACAGACGCTTAAACCGCGGTATTATTGGAAGATACCACAATGCCTTCAGAGGTTGCTTTTTTGTTGTCTTATCTCCTGAACCACCACCTTTCTTCACTTTGTATCGTGAAGTTTTACACTTTGGACAATTACTAAGGCCTTCATACTCATTTCTGTACAATATGCAGTCATTAGGGCAACTGTGTATCTTTTCATACTCCATGCCCATCGTAGACAAAATTTTCTTCGCCTCATACATACGATTTGGAAGTACATTATCATCTGGCAACATGTCACGCAACAATTCAAGTAGCGACGTGATACTACTATCGGTCCACCCAAAAGTTGCCTTTAAGTTGACCAGATGTAAGGTCCTAGTCAACCGTGTATACTTAGTACACCCAGGGAACAAAGGTGTCTTTGCATCACTCCGCACACTATCATATTCACGCGATTGTGCAGATGATTGTACCTCAACATCATGAATCATTCTCTCCATTCCATCTTCATCTACATCAACTTCATTTTCGTGGCCCGCACTGGTACTTACTTCCTCACCATGCCATATCCACGTTGTGTATCGAAGGTTTATTCCATCACAAAGTAGGTGATCCCTTATATCAGGAATATTCCTTTGAACCCCATTTAAACAATTAACACATGGACAATAATACATGTCATTTTTTGTTGCCACATTCCTTCTAGCAAATTGAATAAACTCTTCCACCCCATTCTCATATTCTTCACTAGTTCTCAACGCATTCATCCAACTATGACCCATTTTATTACCACCTAATACATTTCCAACAATAGTCAAGTTCATAACAATCCTCAAGAACAATATGTTTTTTTTTCTCAATCTTGTAACAAAACCATATTTCTTTGACAAGCTTTAGGGCGCCCTGAAGCTCGTTTAGGGTGCAAAAAATAAGATTTAAGGCGTCTTGGTAGTTAACCAAGACGCCTTAAATAAATAAAAATAATAAAAAAATAAAAGAAAACCTTAGAATTATTTAAACTAACATAAGGGAGAGGGAATAATTGTATAGCAAAAAAGAACATGATTACAAAGAGTATTTCCCAAAGAAAATACAATTTCACTATAAAGCCAACAAGAAACCCCTAATACACTTTATTACTTGAACTAATGAAGTGTATGGCTCAAAAAACCTAAGTGTTAATAAATTTCAAAACCAAGTCTACTAATATTTTTTTAATGAAGACCGGAAAAATTCAATCAATTAGTGAAGCAAGTGTTAGGGGAGAAAGGAAAGAACAAGGAAAATTACAACACGGTAGAATTGGAGTAGGGAGTAACAACAAAATTCTTTGCTTTTTGACACAAATATTTCATGATAAAGTATCACAACTTGATCAAGCAAATATCAAAAGACTAACTACTCTCCCAAAAAACAAGTAAACAAGCTTCACAAAAAGTATGATCCTAAACAGTTTACCATAAGTCTGAAGCATTGCTTAAAGCACCGAAAGTTCAGCAACACATCAATCATTGGTAGTAGTAACCTTTAATAATTCCAACAACAAGAACAACTTTGGATAAAACCAAAAGCATGACGCTCATTGTTTCGCACCAGAATAATATTCATGCACCAAAAATTGATTTTAGAGTAGAAAAATTATTTAATGTAGAGAAAAACCTCAAGCGCTCATTTTTTAAGGTTAAAGTTCTGTTATAAGCTTGTTTTATTTAGGTAGCATAGCATACATAACTAAAACTAAACGACAGATTCAACTGAAGTTTATAAAGTGGTCCGAAGAACCACTCAAGTAAAATCAAATAATGAGGAGCAACTTTATAAGCTAATAGAAAAATAAACAGATTTAATTAAGATCGAAGTGAAAGATTAAAACTGGACCAAAAACCCCAAATATGCTAATTAGTCTTTATTATACACCATTTTCACAAGTGTCTCTAGTGATACCTCACACTTACAATTTGATTTTCCTAATCTACTAATTATACCATCAACATCACTATAAATGATTGAAAAAGCTCCTGTACATATCAAGCAAGATAAGGTTGCAGCAAACAAATCCGTTAAGTGGGAGGAAAGTAAATTTTCAGGCAGATCAGAGAAAATAAAAAGAATTTGCGGCCAGGCAACCTTCTTTGATGCAAAGTTGAAAAAACAGAAGGCAGATCTCATTTACTGATGTACAAATCATGGGATCAACCCATCAACTTGTATAAGCTAAAAGGCAAACGCATTTTCCAGATTCTCTAAAATCTATAATCTTTAAACAATGATTTCCCCCGTCTAAAATTAAACCTTTGCTTAACATGATCGATGACTAGATGCAAAAAGATGACCTGAAGAAATTGAGACAAAAGAGGGAGAGAGATACAGAACAAACCTAGACTCTTGAGCGAAGAGACTGTGGTGACTTTAGTGATCTATAATCAAGCATGGTTATGGAACATGATTGCAGATGCTTCTTTATTTATGCCTCTGTTATAAATTTTTGAAAGTTCTGCAAAAAAATAATCATTTTTGAAATCAAGTCTTTCTATATTTAGTTGATACAGCTCTTCCATTTCTGATCCTACAAAACTAGCCTCCTATCTATTTTTTGTTTTAGGCAACCTGTTTCAATAGTTCTGAATTTATATGTTTATGAATGAGATAATAAATTAGCCATGAGCCAGCAACTTATTGATTCTAATGTAAAGACTCAACCTAATCATTTCAATCTAGCTAAATAGGTACGCGTATCCTTTTAATCTAAAAGCAACTTGACAAGGTTTATTTTTTGTTAAAGATGCTCTAAAGACAAATGCAAAGCTAACTCAGTTACAATGTATGTTCTTAGTCCTATAGAAAACTAAAAACTATGATACAGCTAAATGGAGATGAGAATGAAGAAAAGCTTTGAAATTGTAAGACACAGCAGCAGCAGACTCTCTTTGTCATAGAAGAAATGAATCAAATAGCTACTACAGTTGCAGCCCGATAGCCAAGTTAAGCAGAGCTTCTACCTGGTGTATTGTTCGTTGCTTTTCTTGTTGCTTCAATCCAATAGCAACAGATTCAGGATCAAACCCTGAACAAAAAAAAAAGAACTCAGAAAAAGAACCATTATTTCAGATATGCACGAACAAACCCCTACCCCCAAAAAATTATTTCCTCGTTTCCCCAAATGGGAGAAGAGATCGAGCAAAACTAATCCCATTGGTAATTCCTCTTTCAGTTCCAGAAAAATAAAACGCAAATCTAGTTGAATATATGAACGATGCATTCAAAAAATAAAAAAGAAATTCAAAGTTATATACTTCAACTGAAGCGCTACCTTCGTCACTAATCTCGTCGAATATCAAGCCCAGTGAAGATGAGACTTCAATTTTAGCTTCAGGCACAACTTGTATTTTAAGTATGAATTCTAATGAGCATATAAGACTCAACAAAAACAAGAAGTAAATCGAGGAAAAAATAAACAAGATACCCACCTAATATTCAAGCTACTGTTAGTGGAGTCGTTGCCGAAAACGAAGAAGTCTAGACCCGTGCGTGAAGAGCTACGGAGGAGACGGCGGTGCATAATGTAGGTAGGGGAGAGAGAGGGTGGTTGTCGGAGACACAGGAGACGATGCCACAGGGAAGCAGAGAGTGTTTAAGTGAGGGAAGAAGCAGAGAGAAGCAGAGAGGCGCGGAATGAACCTATTAATTTGCTTTTTTTCTATTTTTTAATCAGTTTAAGAATAATTAATGGCGCCCTGACCAAAACCAGGACGCCTTAAATTTTTCTTAAGGCGTCCTGTTCTCAATTCTGGGCGCCTTTATGCATTAACGGCAACCTGAATTTTTTAAGGGCGCCAAAAATTAATTTAAGGCTTCCTTCAAAATATTCAAGTCGCCCTAAACCAAAAAAAAAAAATTATTTCCCACATACATTGAAGCTAGCGCAAAAAAAAAAGAAATTTTTCTCATTTTACGCGACCTGAATCAAATATAGGGTGCCATAAATTAATTTAAGGCGCCCTTTTACTTTTTAGGTCGCCTAAAATAAAAAAAAAAAAAAGTATTTCCCACATATACTATGTTGCTGGCGCCAAAAGAATTCCACAAATAGTAGCATGGCGCCAAAAAAAATTTAAAACATAATTTTTCACAAGTTTTTTGGCGCCTTGAAATAAGTTTAGGGCGCCTAAAGTAGCTTTTTGGCGCCCTGAAAAACGTTTAGGGTGCCTTAAATAAAAAAATAAATAAATATGTCTTGGTGCGTAAAAAATTACCCAGATTACACCCATCGCGCGAAAAATTAAGTTTTAGCGCTAAATTGTAGGCAACTTTAGGCGCCCTAAAAAAATTTAGGGCGCCTAAAATATATTTTAGGCGCCCTAAACAAGATTTAGGGCGCCTAAAGTCTTGGCTTATACTTTTTACTCCCTTTTTAAAAATAAGGACGTCTTTTGGGGAAGTAGTATCCACTTTCTGTAGTAGTGTTTATAAAGTTTCTTGTTCAAATAATAAATAATAGAAAAATAAAGTGTTCAAACTTATAAAACTAAACTACATCAAATAATTGTCAACAACATTAATGTTAGTAAACTATTGCCCTAATTTTAAAAGAACTATAAAAACTAAAAATCAGACAAATAAAACACCAAAAAAGCTAAAAGAAAACAAAAGAGAAACAACTTGTCTTCATCTTGTTCAAGAAACCGAAAAACTATTTTGATTAGTCATTACCACACAATATTTATATAAGAATTAACTTGTATACATTGTAAAATCTGAATCAAAGAGTGGAAGGGGATATATAGAAAGTGATAAGAAGCAAACTTCGATATTTTTATTTACTCTAGACTTTTCAGGAATTCATAATCAATTCCCCCTTTTTTACTAGTTAAGCTTAAACGATCTCCAAATAGTTTTCTCCTCTCACTTCTTTCCAAATTCCCAATTTTTAAACCTATCAATAATGATAATTAAGTCATCAGGAAGACATTAATAATAAAATATCTAATCCTGCATCAATAAAAAAATATTTGGAAAAAAAAATTGATGGCTTACATAGGTTGACCCTCATCCCTACAAGGCTACCGTTTTATTTTGTGGGCTAGTCATTTTAAGCTCACTTTCCCTTTATACACTGAAAAATGTAAGCCCAGCCTTTGACTTATGAGGACTTAAAAGAACCGGCCTGATATGCTCGGCCACTTTTGACTGCTCTACTACTCTATTATTGAGTTTTTTATTTTTGTATGAGGATGCTTTTAGGAAATACAATTTGAGGCTATTTTTTTTAATTATTTCCTCCCTCACACATAAATATATAAAATACACAATACTTTATAGCAACCAAGTTGCTCTCTGACCTTACAAATACACCTAAGGAGATTCAAAGGGTATATTCTAAGGCCCTGTTTGGTACAGGGAAGATTTAAGGAAGGAAATGAATGGAATGGAAGTGAAAGGAAAGGAAGGAAGATTAGGAGAAACCTTAAAAATGTGAGCCATTTGGTATACTATGGAATGAAACTTAAGTTGAGGGAACATGAAATGTTTGGTATGAAGAATAGGGTGTTAGTTAAGTGGGAAGGTTAGGTGAAATTTCCACAATACCCCTAAATTGTTCAACCGCTGGCGTTGGGTTCGAACATAAAGTACTAAAGGGATAACACATTCGAATGAAAAATTGAACAGTAACTAAACTTGTGCAGTTGTTTATATCAAAACATTCAAGGAACACAGAAACAGAAGTAGGCTTTTTTTACCAAAACAACAGTAATATAAATGCAAGATAGTAAAAGCAACATCACAAACCCACCATTGATGAACACATCATCTTCTTGTTCTTGTTCATATTGTTCCACTTCCTCTTCGCGGTCGTTCTACATCACAGACCCACGATCGGAGCAAGAGGGTCAGAAAAATTCCATGTTCTGGACATGGTTATAGCATTTTGGATCATGTAAGGACTCTTATGTAAACTCTACTATTTAATGAGCAATATGCATAGGTTATATATAACAATATCTAATAGATGTATAATTTTTCTTTCATATACTTCTAGACTAATAATAGATACAAAATTATTATACCAATAATAACAAAATTATTTTCCTTATCATAATTATCATTTGACATTTTTAAAATATTTATTTTCAATAAAAAATCATATATCCCATAATACTATCATATTTCTAGTGTTCGATTGCAAATCCATAACTATCATAATATAATCATATCATCTTTATATTTACTTCTTATTACACATCTTTATATAAGATCATCATCATATGATCACATGATATCATTTTCAAGACTGTTGTCAACAATTTTATCTTTTTCATTCCATTTTCCTAGTTGTTACATAACTTATTGAGTTCTATATTACTTAATTAGTTATGTTTCAGCACTCTTTTAGAGTATCTACCTTCTTAATATGATCATTTTAATAACATTCTCCATTATATAAATAATATTTATATTTGGAATCAAATGGTTTCTCATGTTTCGGGCATATGTCACTTTTATTTATACTAATTGGAGCGTTTTATCTGGAAATGAGATTTAGTAACTCTCATTTAGGTCAGTAATTTTATAAGGCAGATATTTTGTGACACTCGGCCTTTGGGGCCTTTATTTAATCAGAGTTATCGCGGAAATAGATTGAGGAGATTTGGACGACTTTAAATTATGGAATAAAAAAATTCTGAAATTACTGTTATATGAAAATACGAGTAAATTTTTCGCGATTCGGTCTCGTCCGATAGTTGGACGTTAGATACAATAATAAAAAAAATAAGCGAAATGATAAACATAAAATATATTACAGTAATCCCAAATGTCCAAAAGATTCAACTGTTGTATTTCTTACAGCTTCTTCTTGCTCTTTGATCCCGAACTGGTTCCTGTATCTTTCACGGGAGCTGGAGTCCAAATGAATGGACCCCAGGGTAATTGTTAATCTTATGCACATGTATGAAATTAAATATGACATTTTAGCACATGCAGAAATATGGAAGAATTTACACACAAACCGTAACCGCAGTTAACGGCCAAGAACCGCAGCTCTTGTCTAGGATCGCAGCCCCATGAGACCGCAGCCTCAATATCCATGGCCAATCAGGATAATATAAACAGGTAATTCAACCAACATACATGATCAGCTAAATAATGTACATACATTTGCATACATGATTATAGGATTAGAGTTACCCACCTCAACCTTGTATATCTTTCCTTTGTACTGAAGTTGTTGGGATCAGATAAATTGTCAATGTCTGCCTAAAAATAATGTTTATCATCGCTATCAGTCTCTTATTCAAATTGCGGATAAACTAATTATGTATATTAGTTTAAAGGGTTAATAATTATTAATCTCTTAATTTTTCTCTAACAATAATAATTTTATTATTATTGCCATTATTATTATTATTATTATTAATCATAATAATAACAACAACATTTCTTTATTTATTATTTACTATTATCACTCTTCCTAATAATAATAACATTATTTGTTATTGTTATAATCCTAACATTCATTCTAATTCCCCTTTATTTGTTCTAATACTACCACTTGTTATTAACTCCACTTAATTAACATTAACAATAACTTCTTTTAATTACTATTTTGGATAAGAATAACACTTCAAAATTTACTTGTGTGTGTGTGTGTACTCATATTGGTACAACCCACAGCACCATTATGCATACAATAAATATATAACATGCATCTGTTTTTCATATATCCCCCCACGTATAGAGCACATAAATATATAGATGATAAAATAGTCTTCTTCTTTCTTCACCGAAATAGCACATAGCATATAAATTAAAAAGAATCTCCTTATTTCTTCACTGAAACAGCAACACATACAACACATATATACTTAGTTTCATTTTTGTCTTATATGAATATAATCTTCCAGCAAACACTCACATACCCATTTAATGCATAAAAACAAAACAACCCCCCAACTTTACTGTGCAGCATTTTTATCATATATACTTATAGCAACGTTTTTCCTTCTTTCTACCTTTCTAACTACAACATGCCTCCTTTCTTATATATACAATCACATGTATCTTCAAGTGCAGCATTTTCTTTCTTTTTCTTATATATTCAGCACACATACATCAAAGTTTTCGGGCAGAAAAAGTAACCACGTCTGATATATTTATTTCATTCCATTACACACTTACGTCATGCAGCACCACACTTAAACAAGCATGCATAAGAGACATACTTTATTTTCTTCCTTTATGTTTGACAGCCACAACCCATAAATATATATATACTTTTCACACATGCAGCAATATATTTATATATAAATGCATGCACCCAGCGGTTTTCTTTCTTATCTTAGACATACACTTCACCATATATCTTTATGGTTTCACTCTTCAAAGGAAAACGATGACAGCAAGCATATTTACTCAAATATCTATATATATACTTAAACACATGGCATCTTTTTTTTTCTTTTTTTTTTTATTTAATACGCACACATCAGGACTCATCCGAAAGGAGAAAAACATACAGCAACACTGATTCTACATGCAGAAAAAGAAATCTACTGTAGCCCAAGAACAGTCCCTGTTTTTTGTATCTTGTTTTCGGTTCTGTTTTGGTTTAAATTTTTAGTTCCATCAGTTAAAGCTCTAGGTTAGCGCCGAAAGATGAAAGAGAATTTAAGGAAAAAGAGTTCCAAATGTTTACCTCTGAACATCAAACTCTTCCAAGGACACAACGTGTTGCGTCCTTCCTCTGTTTCATCGTCAATGAATAGGGGAGAAAGTTTCAGTCTCACCTTCACCCTCTACGTCTCTCCTCTCTCTAGGTTACTCTCTCTGTCTCTCACTATGCGTTTCTAATGGAATGAAAACGAAGGAGCAGAGACATGTATATATAAGATTTATGATCTTCGCATGCATAATGAGAGATTGCCACCTGGGCAATTACGTGTTGCTTAGTGGTTTGATTATGTTTTGCTGAACTAAATGAATGGTTATTGATGAGCTGAAACAAAGAAAGTGGGTTGGGTTTTCTTTTCTGCTGATCCGTGCATGACTGGCCCAGAATTGAAGATGTGAAATGGGCTGCAACATGATCAAAATGATCCGCACTCTATTTCTCCAACTTGTGTCGTGACAGATGCTTGGACAAAATGGAGTATGTCAGTGTTATTCTGCCTCCCACTCACATGACTAATGATTTGGGCAAGGAATGAGATAATTTATGTATTGGGCCTACTTGTATATGGCCGAAGACCATGGCCCATTAATGCTGTTTTTTTTTTAAACAATATTATATTTGCAATTAACTTTAATTGCAATAATTCCATAATTCCAAGGAAATTAAGATCTTAAATTCCTAAGCCATAAAATATTAATCCCAATTTCCTAATTGTTGATTTGGGCCCATAATACCTCCAAAGTCTAATTTTATTTGCAATTATCCTTAATTGCAAATTATTGGAAATAAATCCATTACTATTTAGTTCTAATTATTACTTTCAATAATTCCTTGAATTTATTTTCTTCCTAAGTAAATTAAGGAAAACTTAAACCTTAATTGCAAATAATTTTCTTTGCCCAAATTTATCATTTCATTCTCATATAATATTCCAATGTTAAGATCCCAGAAATTTGGGATGTTACATATTTTATAGTATTTAATGAATGCAAAGCTTGATGAACTTCTAGGTCATACTTTTATAGCCAATGATGCATACTTAATAGTACTAATGCATTCCATATGTTCTCTTTTTCAGTTATTCATTTTATCCCCCTTATGTTAGGAAAATATTATCAAATGATAATTGACTAATTATACAATATAAGTTTTTTAAAATCTATTTGTTTCCTCAGAAACATCCTTTTGTTTCATTTAGAGAAAAATAAGGAGGTACTTACCTAACAATTTATTCTAACTTTACTTAACTATTCATCTATATGTGTTGTGGTGGATCAATAGGAAAAAGTGTTGCAAATTCAAACATTTAAGATGGGAAATACATGGCTTATGACTAAAAGCCAATTTTTACTAGGAGAATTTTCGTTGGCTTGTACAAATGCTATAATATATAAGATCAAATATGCCAACATTAAAAAATTTTGTATCATAAGCATTGATCTAGCTATTTATGGAGGCTTTAATAAATGATCTTTGAAACATATTATTTGGAAATTGCATGCTTACATAATGGTTTATTCAAATATTCTTGCAAACTTCGTTTGCAAACTAATAGTAATCTCACATGTGACCCTCTTATAGGCGCATCTATCAAATTAATTGAAAACTACATGTTATTATAATCAATTTTCTTTGAGAGCGAACATCATATAATAATTCTTGAATAATATAACAAGTTGGTTATTCATAAATAATCTTATGATTCTTCAATAAATGTCAATACACAATCTCTTACAATTTTTTGCATCATTTATAAGACTAGGATGATCAAACAAATCAAGTGACAATAAGTTTGTTTGGATCTATAAATTTTTTGCTTACTATAACATGTTTCTTAGCCAATAACAAACTTTTCAATTTTCATAAGATATTGATTTAACTTCTCAGTATGACATCCATTTTAGGAAGATCAATAGGCTTTGTGATGAAGTATATGAGCATATCTTTTCAATATTAACTCACATTTGTATTCTAACTATCTACCTCTCAAATGTGAGTCATATAGTATACTTCTTTTGTTTATGTATTTTAAAGACATACCCATATATAATAGACCAATAACCTATCTTTCATTTAGAAGCTCAATTACTTCATACCTATATACAATCATTGATTTCAAACCAATTGGGCTATCACTTTTTGACCCTTTAAAGAATTAACAATCTTATATAAATTTAAGGGGCATTAACTTTCATGACCAATTCTTCTTCTGCTCCAAAAAAATTGATATTAGGTCTTCTAAAACTATATCAGTTTTTTTTACATATAAGTTCTTTAGGAACTAACAAATATTATTGCATTTCTATATAACTTCACTGCTCATCAATATTATACTTCAATTGATTCTTTTAATACATATTCAAAGTACATCATTCAACATATAGAGAAATATGAAGAGATCCATGATCAAAATACATAAAGATCACATTGTAATGATTTGTGATGATTAGGGGCTAAAATTAATTTGAGAGGAACGTAAAGACAAATGCACTATGATACAAAATAATGAACAATTATGATATTTATAGTCTTCTATCAAAATTTTCTTACTATTTAAGCATCCATAAATTTGATTAGTACTTTATGCTGGGTATATGAGTTGAGAGTTTGATGAAAATCTATGAAGAAACAAAGAAAAAGGAATCCTCAGAAGAAAATAGAGGCAAGTTTGGAGTTTGATATGGTAAACTCCATTAGTCACAAGATTCGTAAGCTTGATTAATTCTAATATGTGTGTGTAGATATATGTATATCTAATATTATATCATATCATATCACGATTATTGTATGAATAATACTCACACACATGCCATAAGTTTAAATTTCCAGACAAGCACTTGATATGAAACAATTAAATAAAAAAAAAAAAGACAATGTTAAGTATTTTCTACAACCAGGATAAAAATGATGATATGCTTCATCCATTACGCAAAAAAAATCTTGAGTTGTTTCATTCCTCAGGAACAAAGGGTCTAAACCATCTACTTCTTTGTTGAAGTTGTCACCATGAACACCAAACACATCACAAACAAAATCCTTAACAAGATCATCATATTCTACTTGAACTCCTACTTATGAAATTCCAAGCAGAGCATCATATCTTATATAGGGTTTCTCACCATGACTTCCTCAAAACATATACTTCTCTAGGAAAGACTTCACAAGTAAATATTCCCTGACAACTTCTCTTGTGTGAAACTTCTTAAACTTGCAATTAGGACACAGACATGTGATCTTACTATTACAGTTAGCATGAGAGATTGCAAATCTAAGAAGTTGCTTAATCCTACCAAATATGTTGGAGAATACCATGGCAACCAATGTTGTCAAAATCGAGTTTCTACATATAAATAGAATGGGGTAATAGAAACGTAAATCGTAGAAATAACACGAAACTTAAAGTTTCTACTACGTAAGGTCAAGACATTAAATTATATATATATATATATATATATATATATAGACATGTCTGACACAATTTGCACAGTCCCGGTGGGTGACCAGTACTATTCAATTTGACAAGCTACAATAGTTTGCCGACACTACAATAACCATTTATTGTGATCTACATATTACTGTGTATTGAGCTACAGTGGAGACATAGATACAACTAGTTTATACAATGAAATTTCGTCCTATACATGGAAATACTAGGTTTGGTATTTCTGTCAAGAATTGAAAATTTAATCTTCGTCCAAGTTGACAACAAAGTCTTCATCTTTATCATCATTCTAGTATGGATCTTCTTCCTTTGAAGAATCAGCCTGTTTTGATGTCTCAGCTTCATCTTGTTCTAGTTGTCCGAGCATGATGCTAAGTTATTTAATGTATTCCTTTTTATCTGGAGCAGTCGCTAGAGTTGTTTGAACAAAATTCTTTTGGTCTAAGAATTTTCTTTGCTCTGTGGCACAAAAGAAATTTAGGATTTGCTTTGAACCATTGTTCAACTGCTTTGGAGTCCACTTTGCTCTGATTGAATTTTTCCCACCATTACATGTAAGGTATCCTTTATAAGATTAGCAAAACTGGGGAACTCCTATCATTATGAAAAAAATCTATATTGCCAAGAAAAAATCCAAGATACAGATAATTTTGAAAGATAGTGGAGTTCAATTTGGAAAGGATCTCAACTGTGGTTATATTTATTTCTAAAAAGATTTAATGCTTATTGAACTTCTAGTGAGATAATTTCAAGGATTGGTCCAAAAAATTTCCACCGATGTTGAAACCATTGAGGAAAGGTATACTTATTTCCTTTTGTAAAATAAACAAACCAATTATGTTTAAAAATTCGATTTTGATCCCAAAATACGTTATACTAGGCATTTTTATAGTCCCAGTAATTGTATCCTTAGGGTTCAAATGGAAATTAAAATTTCTTAGTTTATTCAAATCTTGTCCCTATTGGGAAGGTGGGATTACTTTCAAGATTTGAAGAGTATAATGATTTATTAATGTTTCATCCTCTTTTGATGTGTACTAAAATAACTCGATAGATTGAGAATGAACCGGTATTAATTCATAATACTCTCTTATTTTTTGAATATTTGTAGGAAGAAAGTGTCATCCTAGAGGGAAGACCTTCATTGCTACTTGGTTAGGTGATTCAGTGAAAAATTCAGGTTCTATTTGTAGAACATTCGTTACACTCTAACGTTTGACAGTGTAAGGAGTGCCCATAGGATTAACAACTTGGGAATAATGCTTGAGATTCCTGAGGCCTTTTCTGGGCTAGTTGGAGAGTAAATCTTTTATTGGCAGAATCATACTCTTGTTTACTGATCACTTGTGACGAAGAGGCAATTAATGACAAAGCAAGAGTTTGTGCTTTATTGTAGTCAATGGCTTGGGTTTTTTTACTCCTTTTAGCTAATACTTCCTCCCAAGTTTGGGTTGGAGGTTTCTTAACATAAGAATCAATTGTTTACTTTGTTGGTTTGATGAGAGTGAGTCCCTCGGTTTGAGACTCTTTTTGGGTTTTTGGAGTGGATGACTTCATTTTGGGGGTAGATGACCTCGATTGGGATTTTACCTGTAGTCCAGTTCCTTGAGTTTAAGGAACTCCTTGGTTGGTTGATCCATGTACTTGTTGAGATTGTTGTAGCAATGGAGTTTGTTGCTGAAGCAATTGTTTAAGAATTTCTTCTAGCTCTTGGCTAGAGATTGGTCTTTGAGCATCCTAGGAGAAGCTCTGTTTATCTTCCTATTTAATTTCCTCCTGAAGAGGTTGTTTATCTTTGGATTCTTCTCTTGGTTTCTTTTTTTTTGGGCATTTTTCTGGAAAGGTAGAGGTTTAATGGTTAGTTTACACTCAGATCTAATTACCTTGTAAAAAATCTTGGGTAAGGAAATCTAGGAGGGAGTTGGAAGTGCCTTTGATAAGTTGAATATCAAAATAAAAAACACTTAAGATTGCCTACCAACATGCAAAAATCTGTTTTGATGAAAGATTTTTAACATCTTTTCGCAAAACATCTTGAGCAGATTTGCAATCAATGCAAATTAAAACTTTTGGTTTAACAAATCAGCTTGAAATTTTGAAATATATAAAACAATGGCCAAAATTTCTTTTTTGATTGTAGGATAATTCAGTTGGGCAGAATTCCAATGTTTAGATGTAAAAGAAATAATTTGTTCTTTTTCATCAACACTTTGTTTAAGAATACCACCATAGCCTACTTCAGAAGCATATATTTCGACTATTTTGAGGGCAGAAGGAATTAGAAGGCTAAGACAAGGAAGTTCCTTAACTTGCTGTTTGATTTCATTAACAATATCAGTATGAACATGAGTCCAAGGAGAAGGATTTTTGTTCAATCGCTGATGGAGTAGTTTAATAAAATTACTAAGTTGGGGAATAAACTCAACCATATAGTTTAGACAGCCCAAAAATCTTTCAAGTTGATTTTTATCAAGAATTTGGTCTGGATATTTTTTCTACAAACTGAATTGCTCGTTCAATTGGGATGATGGTTCCTTGGTAAATCCAATGGCCAAGAAACTAGACTTTTGTTTGGAAAAGACTGATTTTTGGCTTAGAAACGATTAAACCATTTAATTATGATGTCCGTATGAATTTAGAAACATGTTTAAAATGTTCTTCTAAAGAATTTGAAAAAATTAGAACATCATCAATATAAACAATTATATATCGACCTTGATCATTAAAGATCTCATTCATAATCCTTTGAAATTCCGAAGGAGCACTTTTCAAACTCAATGGCATAACATTCCACTCATACTACCTAAATGGAATAGTAAAAGCAGTTTTATACCTATCTTTTTCTTAAATTTGTATTTGCCAAAATCCAGATTTCATATCAAATTTTGAAAAGATTTTTGTAGAATGTAAATGTTTTAGTAAATCAACCTTATTTGGAATTGGATAACGAATCCACTACAAGGCTTCGTTGAGAGGTTTATAATTTATAACAAGTTTTGGTGTTCCACGTTCTATTTCAACATTTTTGTTGACATAGAATGCAACACAAGATCAAGGGCTTCAACTTTTTCGAATGATGTTTTTGTCAAGAAGATCTTGAATTTCCTTTTTGCAAGTTTCAAGAAGTTCTTGAGACATTTGAATAGGTCGAGCTTTTGTTGGAATATGTTTTTCACAAAAGTTTGGCTCGTAAGGAAGATCTACCATATGCTGTTTTCTATTCCAAAAAGCATTTGGCAAATCAGCACATATAGTTTGATGAATTTTATGAAGGCAAGATGGGACTTTTTGTTGAACAACAGAATGTTGAAGTTGTTGTTCAAGTCATTTGAAGGAAACTTCATCCTTGAGAAAATTGATTTGGTTTTCTTTAAGTAAAATAGGATTTAACTCCTTGAGTTTTGGCTTTTCCGTGAAAGGGAAGAAAATCTAACAAGTCTGTTAGATTCAACTCCAAAGGGGATCAACAATTGAGAAAAAGGTACACCAAGAATGATTTGAGTCCCCATATCTTTCATTAAAATAAAAGGAGTTTGGACTTTCCAACTATCATTTAACAATAACATTTGAAAGTTTGTACTGAATAGCTAGCGGGGGTTCATTTACGGAAATATACCATTCAATAGTTTTCTCAAAATATTTAGTTAGAACCAAGTCTTCTAAAATACAGTTAGCTTGTGCTCCCACATCAAATAATATAAATTATTCTATAACAATATCATTATTAATAATGATTTTTACTTGTATATAAAACTTCTACATAAAAATTTTGGAAATAACATTTAAAAGTGGAGTATCGTCAAGTTCAACAGTTTCATGTATATTTTCATTATTCAAAACTTGATCAACATTTTCATCAAGAAGGTGGAGATTTATTTGAAGAGAGGTTCCCTTGAATTTGCAAAAGAGCAGATTCATGAGAATCTCTAGAAGATTTGAGGGATTGAACTTTAGTTTTAAGATTATTAACCACAAATTGAAGATCTTGATTGGTTGCTGGTTTAGTAGAATATTTGAATCATTCTAGGGTTTTGATTAGATCAAAATAATTTTGAAAAACCGATAATTTATCAGAAGATTTGGATGAAGATGAAGGAGATGGTTGTAATAGAATATCTTGGAATTTTGAAAGATATTCAGACCTATTACAATCAGGAAGTTTATTGATGACATCAAGGATCAGATATTGCTCTTTGGTGATGACGTTTATGGCAAGGGAAGAGTCATCAGATGTTGAATTGAATTCATCATCCTGAGTTTGGTTCAAATCTTTAGAAGAAGCAGAAGAAGGTTCTTCATATTCAAAAGCTGTATCGAGGAGAAGATTGTTGATTTGGTCAAGAATAGGTTCCTCGATTTGGATATTTTGAATTTTTTTGGAAATGTCGTAATACTTAGCATAATGACTAGTTTTTCCACATCTGTAGCAACTACTTTACCTTCTTTTGGGAATTTGGTTTAAATTCTTTTTTGGGTTTTAAAGAAAAATTTCTTTTATATTTTTTTAGATGGATAGGCTTGAAAACGATTGTGATAAGGCTATTTATTCATGAAAACGTTTATTTTTTGGAAAAGAATAAGTAAATCGAGAAGGTTTAGAAGGTTTAAGTTTTTGTTTTGAACAAGAAGGAAGACCAAATTGTTCACAAAATGATCCTAGTTCTTTCTTGTTAATACCCTTTTCTTTGGCAATTTGATGTTTAATACTATCATATTGACAAATTTTTGAAGTAGTTTTCTGAACATAAGAAATTAAGTCTCCATATGTTAGGTTTCCATAAGGAATGTTGCCGTCATACAAAGTCCTAAGTTTGTCCCTAACCTTATCACCAAATGATTTAGGTAATTTGGCTAAAAACTTTTCTTTCTAAAAACCTTGGTTGGCATCATCTCTTATGAGAACTCTAGTTAGGAAAGTATCTTTATACCATCTGAAATCAGACAAAGTCCAACATCGAATGTTAGAAAGAAGTTCAGAAGAGCGATCTTTCCAAATGTTTGGATCACCGACAAAATGTTTAACAATTGTAAAAAGAAGGGTATTGACAGAATCCAGAATAGGTTCACCATTGTGAAGAATTGAAGTTTCGTCAGGTTCAGTGTTTACAGAAAAAATAATGTTTGATTTTTCATCGGAGGACAAATAATAATCCCACCAACCTTTAAGTTGTCCGGTAAAACCAAAGACTAAAAGATTAGTTATCTATGCATCTAAATAATCATTTGTTGTTTGATAAGTAATTCTTACCATAGGCATTTATTGTAAAATTTGTAAAATATTTGCTTCACTTTGTCCATCAATATTCCATTCATAAATATTGTTGCAATTTAAGGGCTTAAAAGCTTGATTTTGGCATTCTTCAGTTAAAATATCCAAAGGATTGGCCCTAGAGTAATACAACTTTAAAGAGTTTTTCCAATTTGGAGATTTTTTTCCAATGTTGATGGTTAGTTTCAAAAGTATATTTCGAAGATTCAACATCAAAATTTTTTTTCAAAATTCATAACATGTTTAGAAGAAGTATCAGGGGTAGGTGTTTTAGGAACAACCTGTTGTTTTAATGCAATATCAGGAGTTTGAGGTTCAGAAACTTGATTAAGATGTCTTAATCTCTGGTCAATTTCTGCCAGAAGTTTTGCCTTGTTTTTATCTTGGATTCCAACTTTGATTTTTGGATCAAGTTGGAATGGTTTGAATAGAGGTTGATGAAGATGGAATATCACCTAGAAGGGGGTGAATAGGTGATTTAAAAATTTATTCGCTTAATCAAGATTTTTGTAAATTATGGCTAAACACTAACTACGTAGAAATTTAAAGAGAAATAGACACGAAATAATTTATCTTGGTTCGGTCTAATCCTGACCTACATCCAGTCCCCAAGAACTTCTTGGGATTTCCACTAACTCTTCAAAGATTACAAATACAACTTAAGGATGATCCTCACTCTCTCGGACTCACTCCCCCTTACTACTTGTAATCGTACACCCTCACTTAAGGTTCCTCAACCTTAATATTTAACAACTGAATGAAATAATTGTTTTAATAACTCCTCACGAGTATATAATAAATGAAAGACTGAAGTACAGGAAAAATCCAAAGATATTGAGAGTAATGAATGAAACACTTAAGAGAAATAAATTCGAGTTAAAAGCACAGAGTTTCAGTGGTTGGCTGAATTGAATGCTTAGGCATTTATACTCTTCGCCATTAATGTCGTTGGGAGGAACTTGAATGTAACCGTTGTGACTTATTCAATTTTCCGTTAGACATAGCTCTATTCCTTGTTCAACCAAATAAACCATTGAAGCTTCATTAAATGACATCGGTTCTTTCATTAAATGCGTTGTCCGTTGAGTATGCTTTTGCAGAAGAATAACTTAATTAAGTTATCCTGGAAAGAATGTTTCTTTCTGCTGCACAAATTCATTCCATATGTTGCTTTGTTTCTCTGCTGCTTCGCATTAAATGTTGTGACGCGAGCATTTGCTTTATTTTGTTTTTGAATAATACAGCGTTGAAATCCCTGAAACCACTAGCAAACGTGATAGAAACATTTTATATATCATACTAAGTGATTCTGGAAACCATAAGCAAAAGATCAGTTCTTTTGCAGAATCAGAGATCACAGACAGCAACAAGAACTCGAGTTTTCAATATAGAACTTGAGTTCTTAAACAAGAACTCAAGTTCTTTTGTTTTTCTTTTTGAACGGCTCAAGTCTGCAAGACAAGAAAACGGCTCAGGTCTGCAAGACAAGAACTCGACTTGATTTCCAAGAACTCGAGTTTTCAATTCAGGCACAAATTGGTTCTCAAAGAACTTGAGTTCTTAATCATGAATTCAACTTCATGGACTTGAGTTCTTTTCTAAGAACTCAAGTTCTTAATCCTTGACCGAATTCTACATAAGAAGAACTCGAGTGTTAAAAGAGCTGAATCACCAAGAGGGGGTGAATTGAGGATTCTAAAAATTTTGCGTTTTTCCCTCTATTGATGATTGGTCGAATGAAAACTTAGAGAGCGGGGAAGAATAGTGATGCACAACAGTTTATACTGGTTCGGCCCAACTCCTTGGCCTACGTTTAGTCCTCAGGCGCCTTGAGCTTTTCACTATAATCACTTGATTACACACTCTGTAACTCTGAAGCAATTCTCTCTCCCTTACAAGTTGTAATCAATGATCCCCCAAATCTCCAAGTCCCCTGACTTGAGATACCTCACAATCAATCAAATACAATTGGTAAAACTCTCTTACAGAGCAGATAAGTGATAACTGAAGTTCAATGGTGTCAACCGACACTCTGTACAAGAAAGCACTCAAATAAATGAACAAAGTAAATGCAATTCATTTTTCAGCTCAGTGTCCTAGTAGAGACTTGAATGCAACTCTATTTATACTTAGAGAGGCATTAATAACCGTTGCTTGCATTCATTTGACCGTTGGAGAAGTTTTCCTTCAGTTAGAAGCAATTTTGTCCTTTCTCTCTCTACACTTGTGCTTGTTTCTTGACTTGTAGGATAGAGAGTGACTTCTAGTCGTTTATATCCGTTAGGATTGTCAGTCCTCACTTAAGTGGAAGTCTTATTATCCTTTTCCCACAGTGGAAGGCTTGGTGGTTGAGATTACAACAAGTTTGGTGATGTGCATTTATTGCTTCTAACATGACTTTGCCTTTTGTGTTATCATTGCCTTTAATCTCCTTGAAACATCTGTAATTAGGCTGAAATACACTAGCAAACACATTATGAAAAACTGGAGCAAATCACCAAGAGGGGGTGAATTGGGGATTTGAAAAATTCTTTCGCACAATTCTGGAATTTAAACGCTGGAACAGAGCAATGTAGAGAAAGAGAAAAGAGAACAAAATACAACAAGATTTATACTGGTTCGGTCTAACTCCTTGACCTACGTCCAGTCCCCAGACTCTCTGGGATTTCCACTATCACTTACAATCAGTTACACACTTCTGTACTCGAAAACTATCCTCTCACTAGGATACACTCCCCCTTACAAGTTGTACACTAATATTCCCAATCTCCAAGTCCCCCGACTTGAGATTCTCACAAACAAGTGATTTTACAGAAACAAAACTCTCTCAAAGAGTAGATATTGATAAACACTGAAGCTCAAATCTCTCAAGATATTACAGAAGAAAAGTAGTAATTGTAAGCTTGAAAGTATCAACTTCTGTTCTATTGTTCTTAGCTACTTGTTCTTCGATTCTGGACTGTATTTATAACAGTTGAGGATCATTTTGAATGAAGAACTTGACTGTTGGAGGAGCACTACGAATTTGGCTGTTGAAGCTCCACTTTCCAGAACTAGCAGTTGAGAATCCACTGAAAACATTCTTGATGAATGGATTCTGCTTTTGTCTAAACTGTTGTAGACATTCTTGCAATGTGGAACTTAGTTAATATGAAAATAATGTTGTTGTCCCAGTGCTGAGATGGACTGTGCTTAAAGTTGTATTAAATTAATCCAAGTTGAAGCACTTTAAAGACAGCATATTCTCTCTCTCTTGCTTTACAGCTCATTGTCTGAATCTTCACTGTTTCCTTCACAAAATCATCTGAAACTTGCTAACAAACTGGTTAAAAGACGTTAGGAATAGTATCAATTAAAGATATGAAGTGTAACAATTATTCAAATGATTTTCGCAAGTTGGCGTCATCTGATTTTACAAATCTGTATGTCACAAACTCGAGTTTACAAACCCAGACTCGAGTTTGGAGTTCATCCAGAGGGCATCTTCTTTTGAAAATTTTCCTAAACTCGAGTTGATAAGTGACTGACTCGAGTTTGGTTCTTACAGAGAGGAAAGTCGCGAGTTGCTCTTGGATGAAATTTTGAACACAGTGCTAAAGTCAAGTCATTTAGTGACTGACTCGAGTTTGAAGCTTTTATGAAAATCTTGAGTTTAAGTTCAGAGCTTCAAAACTGGAGTTTAGAAAAAGCAGACTGGAGTTTACAAAACCTGAAATGTTACTTAGCTCTCTGTATAGTCCAGACTCAAGTTTTGATATACAAAACTCAAGTTTCAGTGTAAACTAAAACTTTTGAAAAATCTTTATAAGTGTAAACTGGAGTTTCTGTTTCTCAAACTGGAGTTTTCAAAATAGTCATTTACTCGAGTGCTTTCTGTTTGAGCTAAACTCAAGTCACCAAAACCTTAACTCGAGTTTCAGTAAAACTGAAACGTTTGAAATAACTTTGAAGACTCAAACTGGAGTTTTCATTTTCAAGACTGGAGTTTGGAAATCATGTAGCTCGAGTGTTTTCAAACAGTCCTAAACTCGAGTCTCCAGAAGCCTGACTCGAGTTTCAGTGAATTTTGAAACTTTTAAAGCTTTTTGTTAAGTGCAAACTAGAGTCACTGAAACCAAAACTGGAGTTTTAGAAATCAAGCATTAACTCGAGTAACTTTGTTTATGCTAAACTCGAGTCAACATAACTCAGAATCGAGTTTACAAGACTTTAAACATTTTAGCTCTTAAACTTTCCTTGTAAACTGGAGTTTAGAGAAATCCAAGGTAGAGTTTGAAAACTTGATAAAAAAACGTTGAAGCTTCTGTTTGATCCTAAACTCGAGTTTCCAAAACATAAACTCGAGTTTACAACTCTTGTAAACTCTGATAGCTCTCTGTAACTCTGCAAACTCGAGTTTGTCCACACAAACTGGAGTTTGACCTTCTTTGTAAGAACTGAGCTTCTGTCTGTCAATTCTAAACTCGAGTTTAGCAACCCAAACTCGAGTTTTCCTTAAACAGAAAGTTTTACAACTTTCCAAAGACAAACTTCAAATTGAGTTTACAATTGTCGGTTATCATCAAAACACACAGAGAACTAACACATTAAACATATCTAGTAATGATGATAATTAAGAATATAAATTATTCAGATCATTCCATAAGCATTACGCAGATTTCACAAATTTGAATTATCAGAAGGTGAGACCAATACTCGAGTTTGTGCACCAATACTCAAGTTTGTCACTATGCATTTAAACCTATACTGGAGTTGTTAGTTCTCTATGTGTTTTGATGATAACAAGACATTGTAAACTTGTTGCTAAGTTTTGAACATGTTTAGAGATCCTTAAAATTGATTTAATTCTAATAATACATGTTAAACTCGAGTTTGGATGTAATAGACTCAAGTTTGTGCTCAACAGAAAGGAAAATAAACGTTTTGGACTCGAGCAGACTCGAGCCTAACATAATAGACTCAAGCCTGTGCGTGACAGAGAGCCTTTTTGCTGTTTTCACCCCGAGCAAACTCGAGCCTAACATAATAAACTCGAGCCTGCTCGTGACAGAGACAAAAGTCACATTTTATAACTAAGACAGACTCGAGCCTATCATGTTAAACTCGAGCCTAAGTCTTACAGAGAGCATGTCAAATTTCTTAAGCTATAAAACTCGAGCATAAATGTTTTTGACTCAAGCCTAAATCTTACATAAAGCTCTTCAAAACGTTTTTTTTCTTAAGAACAGACTCGAGCCTAAGAATTTTAACTCGAGCCTGTCCCTTCCAGAGAGCAACCAAAGTTTTTCACAATCATAGGCTCAAGCATATATTCATTAACTCGAGCATGTTTAAGTTTGAAAAGCATTTGCACAACGATTTAGTGAAACAGACTCGAGCCTGTCACTAATAGACTCGAGCTTAAGTCAGGCAGAGAGCTATTCAAGTGACAGAGCCCGAGCAGACTCGAGCCTAAGTATTTAGACTCGAGCCTGTGCATTTGAACTTAAGCTTCAGTACGTTGTGAATGGCTCCAGACTCGAGCCTACCCAGATTATGCTTGAGTGTTGATGAACAGACTCGAGCATAGCAGTCTTAAACTCGAGCCTAACATATCCCTGTTATTTAAATGATGTGTTTTTCACCTCTCGGATTCAATCTTAAGCATTGTCTTACACTCAAATAGAATTATGAATCATTATATATATGTTTAATGTGTTTGTTCATGAGTTTTAGATTACTTTAACACGTTTTGAGCATCAAATCAACTCTGGGATAAGAGCATTTATTACAGGACTAAAAACCAGGCTGAAACTTCTCCCTGATCCCATTTGTTCAACTCTGACCGTTATGGATCAATCTAAGCACTCTCCAATGGTCTAAAACGAATTACGAAAAGGCAAGAGTACTGGAAAACATCTGCAACGTCTATATCCAAGATTCCAGCCAAGAATTGAAGAGATGACTGAAAATATGCAACGGCTATTTTTCAGAATTACAGCTGAGGATTGGAGAAGAAAATGCAACGGCTAGTCTCACTGATTAATCTATAAATACTCACAAAGACAAAGAGCAATACATACAACAGAATTACATCTAATTGCTTCTTTGATCTTTAAGCTCTGTTTTATGCAAAATATTTTTTGAACTTCAGTGTTTATGATTATCTATTCTTTAGGAGAGTTTGATTGTGAAAATCATTTCTGATCATTTGTTGTGAGAAAACTCAAGGTTGTGGAACCTGTGAGTTGGGGTAGTTTAATTACAAAGTGTAAGGGGGAGCAAGTCCTAGGTGATTGGGATTGCATGTGATTTACATTGTTGTAATTAAAGCTTTCTAAGATATTAGAAATACCCAGGAGGTATCTGGGGACTGGACGTAGGTCAAGTTGTGACCGAACCAGTATAAATTCTTTGTGTCAAGCTTTTCTTCCCTTACTCTCTTGTTATTTGTTTTAAGATTTTGAATAGTTTTTTTCCTTAAAATCCCCAATTTACCCCCCCTCTTGGTGATTTCTTCCACTTTCAGGAGTTTCTGAGTCTATACTCGAGTATTCTTCTTCCAGAGACGGGACTCGTGATTTGAGCTTTGGTGTTCTTGATGAACTTAAGCCAATACTCGAGTATTCTTCCAATACTCGAGTTTTAGACTCTTGATGAATAAATATCCAAAACATCAAAACTGGAGTTTCCTCTCAATACCGGAGTAGGAAGGCTTATAAAACTTGAATGCTCTCTGTATGGCTCAATACTTGAGTTTCAGTTTCAATACTCGATTTTCCACCTTAGTTTTGAAACTTTGAGAAACACTTGAGTAAGTGATAAACTGTGGTTTTCAAAACTGTAGTTCTCAATACCAAGGTTTGTAACTGTTTCAATTTTAATAACCTCTTTGCTTGGCCCAATACTTAAGTATTCCAGTGATACTCAAGTTTTCATAAACCATTTAAATTCTGGAGCCAAGTTGGAAAACTGTCTTTTCAAATTCCAAATCGTAGTTCTCAAAACCGTGGTTTTCCAAACTGAGGTTTTCTATTTTCAGCTAAAACCATTTGAAGAGTCACATAAGCCTAAACTCGAGTTTTCATGTCAATACTCAAGTTTTCCCTCATGTAAAACTTGCGATGCTCTCTGTAACTCCCAATACTTGAGTATTCATTTGAATACTGCGGTATTGACCCATGTTAAGTGCATTGAGTTGTTCTTTGAACCTCAATACTCGAGTTTTGTTACCAATACTCGAGTATTGCCTCAATCTGCAAGTTTTCAACTTCTTGAGATAACTCTTCATTCTTGATTTCCCAATTGATTGTTATCATCAAAACCCATAGAGAACTAACATCGAGTTCTTTACTAAGAAGTCAAGTTTTGGAACTCAAGTTTGGTACTAAAGAACTCTAGTTGTTAAACTTTTGAAAATTTTTCACTGCCAAAGGTCGCGAACTCGAGTTCATTACCCAAGAACTCGAGTTCTCCATTTTGCTTATACAAGAACTTGAGTTTTTTAGCATCAAATCGAGTTCTCTTAAACTATCAATTTACAAGTGTTTAGTTATCATCAAAACTTGGTTGAGAACTAACAGTTGAGTCGATAGAGATGATTTAGAAGAAGTTTGATTGGAAGAAGAAGAGGACAAAGAGGTCTTGATAACTTGATCTCCAATAATCTGAAGATACTGATTTGTGTAATTATTTTGTTCCATAAGACTTTTAATGTCTTTTGGACCAATTGGTTCCTTAGAAATTCGAGTTTTGAAAGGAGAAGCTTTGTGATATGTATTGTCTACAACTCTAGGGGTTTGACATGACCTTTTTGGGGGAACTTCTGAAGAAATAATTTGTCCTTCAGGAGTTTTCCAATCTCTTTTAGTCATGATCTTTTTTGTAAATGGATATTCCATCTTTTGTTGTAGAGTATATGCTTTAAACCAATCAAAAAATGAAATATTCACCTTATACTTTTCAAGGAAATTGTAGAATTTTTCTTGGATTTGTTGTCTAACTAATCCTTTAAAATTCTTCAAGAACCGGTTTTTTTGTAAAGTGTTTCATTCTAAATAGAACTCCTTTTGCAAACTTTGTTTATCAATATGAAAATGGTGTTCAAGAGCACCAATAGTCTGAGGTTCACCTAAATCTGTGTAACTCAAAGAGTCAACCCAATTTTGATCATCCTCTCTTTGATAATTTGTATGAGAAATTGTACCAGAATTATCTATCCCTTAGATTGAAACTTTAGTGGTCCAATTCTCAACTTGTTGTAAATGAGGACCAGAAGTTTATAGAATAGTTTGTTGAAGAATAGGAGGTTGTTGTGGTAGTGGAAGATGAATAACCGAATGAGGTAAGGAACTTTCATAATAACTAGAACTCCTCGGTAATTCGGAGTTTACAAATCTGAAATCCTTATATCTTGAGGACTTAGATGAGGTGGAATTTCTTGGCCTGTCAAAAGTCATTCTAACAAATCCTGATTGGGTTTAGGAAATTCTACTGATTTGTGATACAGGTTTTGGAATAGCTCGTGCAACTTTTTCCATTACCCATTCATCAAGAAGAGACCATAGATCTGAAATCCTTATATCTTGAGGACCTATATGAGGTGGAATTTCTTGGCCTGTCAAACGTCATTCTAACAGATCCTGATTGAGTTTGGGAAATTCTACTGATTTGTGATACAAGTTTTGGAATAGCTCGTGCAGCTTTTTCCATTACCCATACATCAGGAAGAGACACATCTCTTCACATGATAGTTTGAGGGATACCGATATTCGTGTTTGAATGATCAATCAAGAAAACAACAGTTTGTACGTTGTCAAGTAGATGATAAACATTTGGAGTAGAGGAATTTGAGACCTTATACTATACCCTATACATTAAAGTAACAGGTATAGATCCTGATTGTTGGTTCTCTATGTGTTTTGATGATAAGTTATATGTGGAAAGTTTTTACAAATGATTTTGATTTCAAATCAAGAAAGGATTTGACAGAAAGGGAAAGGAAAATGTTTTTGTTGAACATTAGAGCAATGAACCTATTGTATAGTACTTTAACTGAAAATGATTTTGAGAAAATCAAGTCTTGCTCTAGAGCTAAAGAAATATGGGATACTCTTGATTCTATATATGCTTCTAACAATTGTGTTGAAGTAGATAGTGTTGATAACTCATCAGAAATTATGAATTGCACATCTTCCATTGATGAACAACTGGAAATTGAAGAAGGAGAAATCATTGAATACTCACATGATCCAGTCAACACAAAAGAACAAGAGAAAGAGGATTCCCAAGAAGAGCTTATGGACATTTGTGATCAATCCTCATCAAAAGCTCTAGTTGCTCATGTGGTAAAAAGTTCCGACACTTCTTATGTAGATAAGAAAAATGCTTTTGAACAATCACATAGAGTTGTTTATCAATTAGTTATTGATTCTAATTTGAAAAACAAAAACGTTTTTGAAAATGATACTGGAAATTTTATTGGGAAGAAAGAACATCCAAATGAGATTTATTTTGATCTTCAATCCATTGATCAACACAATACTTGCAAAATTGTTCATAATAAGCATCATTCTATCATTTGCAATTATTGTGGTAAATCTGGTCATGTTTCTCATACATGTTATATTAGGAGAAATTCAAATATGAGAAGTAAATATGTTTGGGTTCCAAAAGGACAAGTAAGGTCCAATACTAACATACAAGGACCCAAGTATAAGTGGGTACCAAAATGTCCATCCAATGTTCCATGTATGCAAGATGATGTGAAAATGAATGGACATAAGTTCACAGCATCTATATCAAATGGGAGAACTCTCAAGGGACCAACTGTTGGACTTACAAAGTCTAATCATCCAAAGAAGCATTGGTTAAAAGCAAGAGGAGTATGTTCCACCTCAAGAACAAACTACCATAAAGTACTATTCAACTATATTGAGGAGAACAAGAAGAGGAAATTCTCACAAGTATCAAACAGAAGACTCTTGAAGTCTTTATCATGTGTGAGAACTTTGCAGACACCCATGGAAAGACATATGAAGAATCAATGTGGTAGAAAAAGGCAATGGGTAAGCAAAGTCAATCCTCCAAGTACATAAGGTAAAGGTATACAATGGTAAAAACCTCCTACACTATTATCTGTGACATTTATTGAGGTTTTATATTTTGGATACCTTAGGAATGAACTTTGCAAACTATCTATTTTGAAAATGATTTTTCACATTTCCTAAAAATCCACTTCATAGATTTATAAAAAGGATTGCAATGTTCAGAAACTTAAATCTTTATGCATACATGATAATTTGAAGATACAGTATTTCTGCTGTGCATAAAGTCATTCATTGTGCTCAATTGTTCTGAATTGATTGCATCTATAAGAGCATGTGAATTTTGTTCCTACAAGCTAATGATATTGGATCCAAGTAAGATTGGATACCAAAGAAGGAAAACATTTGTAAGTTTTGTAGGATCAAAGGAAACTTCTCATGAATGTGCCTATATAGAAATAACGTCAAAGTCTTGAGAAAGTTAAACAAGTTATGCTTGATGTTGATGGTGAATATGGAAAAAGGAGATTCCTACATCAACTCACCTTAACCAAGCAAGCTACTCCAAGGACAGGAGGAATTACGGTGATATCTAATCTTTACCCTATTCCGCACTTAAGTGAATTACATATGTGGGTAATGAATACTTGTCTATTGTTGTATTCCTTTAGCAATCAATCATATATGATATTCAAAATGTTTTTAGATTGCTAAAATGACCATAAGTGAATTTGTGCATAACTTTCTGATTTTATGTTTTTGAAATACACATCAATGCTAAAACTTGTTTTGAAATTCAATTCACTTTGTTTTGTGAAAATGCATACAAATGTTTTGAAAAATAGACATACTTCAATTGCATTCAAATGATGTTTCCAAATTGGAAGTTAATATTGTATATTGAATGTTAGATATGCTTCAAATCTGTCCAGTTAAGTCTTCCCTACCATTCACATATTGATCTTTGGTATTTAGTGTAGTGCTTGAACTCCTAATCCCTTATTCTCTAACTAGTTGGACATCATGTCTAACAAGTTGATTATCTATGAGTTTTCAAGCTTATCTCCTATAAGAGAATTCAATTTGTGAATATTATATCTACTGCATAAGTTCTGATTGGTCATGTTATTCCAAGCTTTACGAAGAATATCATTAATGCATTGAGTGTTAATGAATTTACCATTATAGTGGAATAACTTACTAGGACAATATTATGGAACTCTAGTCATTTGGAGTAAAGAGTATGTGCTTCATTATTTATGAATCCTAGTAGTCATTTTGTTACTCACATATATCAACTTTGTCTTCATCCATCTTTTGAGTAACTATAGCCATGTATTCAAGTTTTTGCCTTAAATGCTCATATGTTTAATGATTCAATTCTAAGGGGCAAGATTATCACTTGATAATAGCGAAATCATTGTGCCTATATATATTTCAATCCCATTTGGCCTTATTGGCTAATTCATTTACTTCATGACTTTTGCTTTTGGCAAACTCTTCAACATGTCATTTGAAACTTGAAGCATTCTAATATATTCTTTAACATGTTGACTTCCACCATATTTAGAGTGAACACCAATTTTTGAACATGTTTCGAAAAATAAGTTTTCATATCTTCAAAATCATAATTTTATTATGCCTTATCATGGTTTGAAAGATCACTCAAGATTTGAAACAATTTGCACATTTCATCTTTGAAAAATCTGATCTTGTTCATGAACTATAAGTTGATAAATGCTTATCCTTATGGATATGATTTTTCATGATTCTTGATTAATCTTGCATGGATGTTTATGAATGACAATTGTAAATTCAAAAGTTTGTTATTGATTCAAGTCCAAGAGCCTTTCATGTTAAAAATTGTCTTGATCAATAACTGTTATTTTCTGTGGAAAAATGACTCCAGTCAAGTTGAATGACTCTAGTCATATCCCTCAGTGCAAAACGTTTTTGAAACCTCATGACTCCAGTCATTTCATTGTAACTCCAGTCACTGCTGTTTTTGAATAAACCAGTCATGGTTGAGTTACTTCAATCATCCTCTCTTGAACTAATCAACTCATTGTCGAGTAATTGTTGTCTTTTCGAATGAAATATGTCATTTAAAGTAACTTCAGTCAAGTAGGCATTACATAAGTCATAGTCCTTAGAGCAAAACATTTTTGAAATTACATGAAAGTTAATTTTGAGTCATGTTTTTTTCAAATAAAACATATCAATGATGAAGTAACTCCAGTCACGTAGATTACTTAAGTCATGATTCTCAGTGTAAAATATTTTTGAAATTACTTGACTCCAGTAATTTTAGAGTTACTCCAGTCATCAGGTCACAGAAAAGACTCTCAACTGTTTTATGAACCACGATGACTCCAGTCACTTTAGGATTACTCCAGTCATCGTGTCTATAAATCTTTGTTTAAAAAAAATGACTCCAGTTAAGGTCATGTGATTTCAGTCACTCTATTCATTCAAATTTTATCTCATGGAGTTTTAGCCCGAGCAAACTCTTTTCTAAAGTTATCCTTATGTTTTAAACTCTTTTATCATCATAGAAAGCATAAGTGATTTCTTCATACCAATATCAAGTCCAATCAAGTGAACTTGAAAATTCTTGATTCTGAGATACTATGTTGTAAGCAAGGATAACTCCAAATCTCATAACTTTGGTATCACATTATTATTTGGTATCACGAAGGGATTTTGAAAAAGGAAATTCATATCTTTTTATTCATGCATTCATTAAGGGGGAGCTTCACATTCATATGTGTTTTATATCTTAAAAGCTCATCTCTTTTTACTTGAAGAAAACTCTTTTAATCATACTCATCTGAACTCACAATGTTTTATTAGTTTTGATGATGAGTTAGTTTTATATTTGAAAATATCTTATATCCTTCCTTTCATTATCTTAAATTGAAAATATTATATTGAAAGGGATATTTTGATATTTGATTGCACTAACAAATCTCCTTTGCAAGAAAGTTTTAAATTTGTGGCAGGAGATTTCACTTTGTGTGCAGATATTCCTTAATGAACTACAAGGAGAAACTATCAAATTGAGGAATAATGCCTTCATGCTCCATCATTGAAATTGAAATATGCTCGAGTTAATGAATATATGCTTGAGCCTATGATTGTGAAAAACTTTGGTTGCTCCCTGGAAGGGACAAGCTCGAGTTAAAATTCTTAGGCTCGAGTGTGTTCTTAATAAAAAACGTTTTGAAGAGCTTTCTGTAAGACATAGGCTTGAGTCAAAACAGTTATGCTCGAGTTTAACAGCTTAAGAAATTTGACATGCTCTCTGTAAGGCTTAGGCTCGAGTTAACCATGATAGGCTCGAGTCTGTCTTAGTTATAAAATGTGATTTTTGTCTCTATAACGAGCAGGCTCGAGTCTATTATGTTAGGCTTGAGTTTGCTCGAGGTAAAATCAGCAAATATGCTCTCTGTCACGCACAGGCTCGAGTCTATTATGTTAGGCTTGAGTCTGCTCGAGTCTAAAACGTTTGTTATCCTTTCTGTTGAACACAAACTTGAGTCTATCACATCCAAACTCGAGTTTAACATGTATTATCAGAATTAAATCAATTTTAAGGATCTTTAAACATGTTTAAACCTTAGCAACAAGTTTACAATGACTTATTATCATCAAAATACATAGAGAACCAACATTCTCCCCCTTTTTGATGATGACAACATTTGTAAACTTAAATTTTGAGATTTTCGAAAACATAAATTGAGCATGGTATTTTAGATTAATTGGAGAAACAATTAATGATTATAGAATCTCATGATTCACAGCAAAAGACATATGGAAACGCACAGAATTAATTCGAAATGCTCAAAACATAGAATTCATATTACGGATAATCAACTAAGTATAATTCAAAACACAATTGCCAAAACAACATAAAATCAAAAACATCAAAAGCTCAAAAACAGAAAAGTTATTCAGTCTTCACTTCTCTTCTCCCCCTTTGGCATCATCAGAAAATGGAGGATCAGAGGCAGGGACAGTGGTGATGGGTTTGATAGGTAGGGTAGTTTTGAGGAGAGGGATATTGGGAGGTGGAGGTGGAGGAGATGAGGAAGAGTCTTAAGAGGATGGAAGAGAGATGATAGGTATAGAAGATGATTGGGGAACAGGAGGGACATATGGAATAATGTCTAGGATTGGAGAGGGCAAGATGGCAGTATGAGATGAAATGAGAGGAGATGGTGGTAGATGGTGAGGAGGTGATGCAATAGGAGAGGGAGGTAGAGTAGAAGTATGAAGAGGGATGCTTTTTAGAGAGGAGGAGGATGAAGAGCAGGCTGAGGTGTGAGGAATAGGATCAGGTGCCTTTTTGCCTTGAAGAAGCTTTGAAATATTATCCACTTTCTCATGCAAAGTCTTCAATTGCTCTCCCTGAGCATCTTGAACTTCAACCAAAGAATCATGGCTTGTAGTGACCTTTTTGACCATCCTTCCAATCTAAGTTTCTAATGCTGTGACAATATTATTGTACTTGGTATCCAAATTGGCTTGGAGAGTGGCAAAAGAGTCAACAACAGCTTGAGCCACAAGGTCTTTCAGGTAAGCGGCCTATCAGTAGATAAAGATGATGGTGGTGGAGGAGGAGCTGACTGAGCTTCATCAGTTTTTGACTTTGACATTTTGGACTGAGATGGAGCTCGAGATTGTCCTGATCCTTCTTCTACATTGATTCTCATCAGGTTTAGATGATGCTTCCCAAAAATAGGAATGGTAATAGGATCATCATTGGCTAAATGCCAAATTTTCTCATGGAAGAGAATAACTGAGACCAGGGATGGAAAGGGAATCTGTGAGGACAGTCTAGAGGCAAACCTGAACCTTAGCATTTCTTGCAGCACCCAATAACCAATATTGAGGGGTTTCTTATCTATGATGGAGGCAAAGAGGGGAAAGTCCCTTTTGGAAAAATAAGTGAAATTGCCTCCTTTTTGGAGAAGATTTATGGCATAAATGTACCAGATTGCTCTATACTCAGGGATCATAGCAGCAGGAGTGAAGTTTAGAAGTTTTCCTGAGGTAGGCATGGGTGTGTTTGGTCTGAGAAGCTTGAAAATTTCTTGGTCATTGTACTTGTATTCAGCTACTGGAGGAGGTTTAGATATTTGTAGGAGAGTGTTCAAATACTTGGCAGAAATTGTGATTTTCTTGCCTCTGACCTTAGTAGTGAATCTCTCCTCTTGCAGATTGTCATCCTCATCTAGAACATTATTAGTTTTCATTCTAAAGTAAAAGGCCTTGACAATGGATGGACTATAAGATGCCTGAATTGACAATGAGGTCTCAAAAGGTTTAAGCCATGGGGATAAATCAATGTCACAGTCTTCCTTTACTTTTTGTAAGTCAACAGAAACTACTAGGCAAAAAGTTTTGTGTGAAAATTGTTCCTTGAACATAGTAGCTTCTTTTCCCGAAAACTCTATTGATTTATCTAGGAAATCTTTTGGTTTTGAAGGGGTATCATTGATTTTGTAAATGGCAGGGATTTCCTTGGGTACCTTGGACTGGGATTTTGATGGGGTAGCTCTGGAAGAGCTTTGGTCCTGGCTGGTTCCACGAAAATCAGAAGCAGAAATGGTCACCTTCTTCTTTTTGATTGTCTTGCCCTCATCAGTGATTTGTTCTTTATCTTTCCTTAAGGTCGTTTCTGGGTCAATTATTTTCATCTTAGGGTTGCCAGTTGGTTCTTTGATCACCAGCTTCTTTGGTTTGTTCGTGGGAATGGGTTCGTTCAGAGCAACTCCTGGTATTCTGGAATCAATTCCAGTTTGGAGCTTCTTTGGTGCAAATTTCTCCCTTCTAGGTCTCTTGAAAGGTGGAGGAGATACCAAATGAGTCTCAGAATCAGAGGAGGCAACGGTCGTGGATCTTTTGGGGGCCATTTTAGAAGATGAATTTGAATGGGTTTGAGAGAAGGAGGAACGTTTCAAAGAATTAGGTCAGGCTCGAGTGAGAATGTCGAGTGAAAAGTGACTGTTCATCGTTTGATATATATAAGACATGCCAGGCTCGAGCCTAAAACTTTCAGGCTCGAGTTACCTGCTCAAGTTTGCAAGAACAAGCTCGAGTCTGTATGAACTTGTATTAACCTGGACGTCAAGTGTGTACTATGAACACTTGACTCTCAACGATAGGCTCGAGCATATCACTAATAGGCTCGAGTTTGTGTCTTCCCTGAGCCTGATTTGGAATTTTTGCCCGTGCAGGCTAGAGCATGCTTTTCTAGGCTCGAGTTTGTCCTTCACGTTGGCAAGTGAATACCTCTCTGTCTTCACTTGGCTCGAGATTGTCACTTACAGGCTCGAGTTTGCTCGCCTACAAAACTTGATTTATGCTTTCTGTCTTTGGTAAATTCGAGCATACATTATATAAACTCGAGTTTAAGATCTCCTGACATTAAAACTTCATACAATGGTCAGTGTATAACCTGCATAAACATGATTAGACACTCCGATGCTTAAGTTAGCAACAATTTATCATAAAAAACACAATCAAATACATAATTAACAGAAACATCTTACAATTCATTGGGATTTACCATTCCCAATTCTCTTCTAATGAACATGAATTATTCTTTTGCAAGTGGTTTTGTGAAGATGTCTGCAAGTTGTTGATGAGTTGGGATGAACATCACCTTGACATCTTTCTTTTGAACATGATCTCGAATGAAATGATGTTTGACATCAATATGCTTTGTTCTTGTATGATGGACTGGATTCTTAGCTAAGCTGATGGTGCTGGTATTGTCACAAAAGATGGGAATTTCCTTTAAATGGATTCCCAAGTCTTGGATCTGTTGCTTTAACCAAAGAACTTGTGAACAGCAGCTTGAAACAGCAACATACTCAGCTTCAGTGGATGATACAGTCACTGTGTTCTGCTTCTTGCTAAACCATGAAACAAGTGAATTCCCAAAGAATTCACATAGTCCACTAGTGCTTTTACGATCAGTCTTATATCCTGCATGATCTGAATCAGAATATGCTACCAAATATTCAGCTTGACCTTTAGGAAACCATAAACCCAAATTTTCAGTATCACGTAAGTATCTGAAAATTCTTTTCACATGTTCAGCATGAGATTCTTTAGGAGCAGATTGAAATCGAGCACACATTCTCATACTGAACTAAATATCAGGTCTACTTACTGTCAAGTAAAGTAGTAACCCAATCATTCCTCTATATCTTGTGATGTTGAAGTCTTTTCCCTCCTCATCAGCATCTAGTGCAGCAGTTGAGCTAGTGTATCAGCTCCATTACAGTCTTGAAGTCCATATTTCTTAAGTAAATCTCTTAGATATTTGGTCTGAGAAATAAATATTCCCTTCTTGTGTTGCTTGATTTGAAGACCAAGGAAATAATTTAGTTCTCCCGTCATAGATATTTCAAATTCTCCCTGCATAGCTTCAAAAAATTCCTTACACAAGGATTCATTAGTAGCACCAAAGATAATATCATCTACATAAATTTGTACAATTAAGATTTCATTAAGTTTATTACTTTTTATGAACAGAGTAGTATCTGCTTTGCCCCTAACAAATCCTTGATCAAGAAGGAATTTACTTAGTCTTCCATACCAAGCTCTAGGAGATTGTTTGAGACCATATAAAGCTTTCTTCAATTTGTAAACATGATCTAGATAAAATTCATCTTCAAAACCAGGAGGTTGTTCAACATAAACTTCTTCTTGAATAAAACCATTTAGAAAAGCACACTTTACATCCATTTGATAAAGTTTAAAACCTTTAATGCAAGCAAAGGCTCGAAGAACTCTTATTGCTTCCAATCTTACTACTGGAGCATAAGTTTCTTCATAATCTATTCCTTCTTCCTGATTGTAGCCTTTGGCAACCAATCTTGCCTTATTTCGAATAATGATTGCAGATTCATCATGTTTGTTCTTAAATACCCACTTAGTGCTAATGACTAGATGGTCCTAAGGCCTAGGTACCAAGTCCCAAACTTGATTTCTTTCAAATTGATGCAATTCAAATTCCTCTTGCATTGCTACACCCAATCATTGTTTGAAAGGGCTTCTTCAATTTTAGAGGGTTCAATTTCTGAAATGAAAGCTGAAAAGGTTACTTCATTTAAAATGCTTTGTCTAGTTCTCACACCTTCATTAACATCACCTAGAACTTGATCCAGAGGATGACTCCTGCTGTATCTCCAGGCACGTGGCTGAGGCTGAGATTGAACATGTTCTTTTGAAACATTTTCACAATCATTTTCTGGTTCTTTTTGAAGAGAACTTTCAAAATTTGTTGAAACAGAAGAGGGTTTTTGAAAAACATTATCATCTTCCTCATCAATGGATTTGTTAGATTTCCCTTCACAGAAAACTACATGTATTGATTCTTCAACAACATGAATACGTAAATTAAATATTCTGTAAGCTTTGCTCCTATTTGAGTAACCAAGAAAGATACCTTCATCTGATTTAGGATCAAACTTACCCAAATTGTCCTTACTATTGTTGTGGATAAAACATTTGCAACTAAAGATATGTAGATGTGCTAAATTTGGTTTCCTTCCCTTGTATATCTCATAAGGAGTCTTGTTCAACTTCTTCCTAAGATATGCTCTATTGGAAACATAACATGCAGTACTCATAGCATCAGCCCAAAACACTTGAGAAGTGTTATTCTCATTCAGCATAACTCTTGCCATTTCAATGAGTACTCTATTCTTTCTTTCCACAACTCCATTTTGCTGAGGGGTTCTAGGTGCTGAGAAGTTATGATCAATGCCTATATGTTCACAATATTTGTTGAAGGCGTGATTATCAAATTCTCCTCCATGATCCGTGTGAATTCCTGCAATGGTAATACCTTTCTCGTTTTGGACCTTTTTGGTAAACACAACAAATTGATCAAATGTTTCATCTTTTGATGATAAGAATATGGTCCATGTGAATCTAGAGAAATCATCAACAATGACAAGAGTGTACAAGTTTCCACCAAAACTTTTGACTCTAGCTGGACCAACCAAATCCATATGCAAAAGTTGAAGAGGTCTATTAGTAGAAATCTCATTTTTGGATTTGAAAGATGATTTGGTCTGTTTACCTTTTTGACAAGCATCACAGATCATATCATTTTTTAACTGAAGTTTTGGTATACCTATGACCAAGTCATTTCTCAATAACTTATTGAGTTGAGTCATGTTAACATGGGCTAATCTCTTGTGCCATAACCAACTTTCATCTATGTTACTAACAAAAAAATTATTAGAAACTGAATCATTTGAGAGATTAAGGGTATAACAGTTACCTTCTCTTGGAGCCCTGAACAAGGCTTTAGATCTTATATTCTCTAAGAAGATATCATCTTTGTCTATAATCAAGAATTCCTCTGAATTGAAGATAACTAAATTACCTTTATCTGTGCTTTGGCTCACGTTGAGGAGATTGTGGCATAGTCCTTCCACTAGGTAGACATCTTTTATTTGTGGTCCATCATTGTTGCCAATTTCACCAATACCAGTTATCTTTCCTGATTGGTTTCCACCAAATGTGACTTTGCCACCATCCTTGTGCTTGATTGTTGTAAACTTAGATTGATCTCCTGTCATATGTCTAGAGCATCTACTGTCAATATACCATTTGCTGGATTTTGATGCTCTTAGACAAACCTGCATATTTTACAAGATCAAGTCTTAGGTACCCACTTTATCTTGGGTCCTTTGGGGTTAGTATGTGTCTTAGGGATCTTATAGGATCCTTTAGGCACCCATTGATAATTTCCTACCGGCTTACTTTTTCTTTCCTTTTTATGAAAGCATGAGGAAGTGGTATGACCTTTTCTATTGCAATAATTACAGTGAGCAAAAGGATTTGATGTATGAACAGATTTTTGAAAGTAGTTCATATAAGCTTTTTCTCGAAAAGCATTTGCACAACGTTTTGATAAAACAGACTCGAGCCTCTCACTAATAGACTCGAGCCTATGTCAGGCAGAGAGCTATCCAAGTGACAGAGCCCGAGCAGACTCGAGCCTAAGTTTTTGGACTCGAGCCTGTGCCTTTGAACTTGAGCTTAAGTACGATGTGAACAGCTCCAGACTCGAGCCTGCTTTTTATAGACTCAAGCCTATGCGCTATCCCAAAATATTTTCAAAGATTAAACACGTTATACAAAGGGGAGACTCAAGCCTACTAAGATTATGCTTGAGTGTTGATGAACAGACTCGAGCCTAGTAGTCTTAAACTCAAGCCTAAACAGATCTCTGTTTTAAATGTCGCGTCTTTCACTTCTCAGATTCAATCTTATGCATTGTTTTACACTTAAATGGAATTACGAATCATTATATATATGTTTAATATGTTTGTTCATGAGTTTCAGATTTCATTAACACATTTCAGGCTACAGATTCTCATTTTCACTGGAATGGTCAAAAGTTAATAAAATATTCAATAAATCAGCTTTACAGCTAAGAAGTCCACTGAACTGCCAACTGAGCCTTATCTTTAGACAGAAAGAATATTCAGACACTATGGCAGACATTCAGACTTGGGCAAGCAATGGAGAGGAGCCTAATGTCTAAATCTGAACTTGCTTCCAACGTCACTTTCCAGCAGAAGCTCCAACGATCATCAAACTTCAGTTCTATATATGAACAGCTTCAACAACTGGAAATACAGAGACAACCCAGTGAACGAAATAGCTAAAGACTCTAAGCTTTCATCTTTTATTCATCACATTAGTCTTACGCATTTATATTGAGCTTCAGTGATTATTTTATCTTACTCTTAGAGAGAGTCTTTGTGAAATTCGAAACAAACTGGGTGTGTAAACTCAAGGTACTGGGACCTTGAGTGCGGGATCAGATTACAACTTGTAAGGGGGAGTGAGTCCTATTGTGAGAGGATCATCCTGAGTTACAGAGTGTGTAATTAATCAAAGAGATAGTGAAAAATCCCAGAGAGTCTGGGGACTAGATGTAGGTCAAGAGTTAAGACCGAACCAGTATAAATCTTTTGTGTCAAGCTTTCTCTTCCCTTCTCTGTTTGATTCGCATCTAGCCAATTTTCAAAAGCTAACGAAAAAGTTTTTGAAATCCCCAATTCACCCCCCTCTTGGTGATTTCCTTCCTCTACATTTGGTATCAAAGCATTGGTTATCTATTTGAAGGACTAACATCCTAGATAAAAAGATCCAATGGAAGGAATTCTGCCTAAAGGAGCCTCTATCAACAGACCTCCAGGTTTTGATGGAGAACATTATTCATTCTGGAAATCTAAATTCAGAGTCTATGTCATGGCCACTGAATTTGGACTATGGAATGTGTTTGAGAAAGGAGATTATGCCCCATCTACAATGGAGGATGGAGTTAGAACTCCTAAGCTAGAAGAAGAATATACTGAGAATGATAGAAGGCTTGTCACCCTTAACAGCAAGGCTATTCATGTTCTTCAAAGTGCTCTAAGTCAAAGAGAGTACTTTAGAATTTGCACACTACCTTCTGCAAAAGATATGTGGAAGGCATTATAGATTGCTCATGAAGGAACTGCTGGAATTAAGGAGAATCGGATCAACACTGATTTCATGTTGAGACCATGGAGTTTGAGATTGAGTTTGAGAACGTCAAGGACATTCTTATCTTTTAAATCGACAGTTTTACTTGGAAAACAATTAAAATAAATTGGACCATTATGAAGTCCAAACTCAATAGTAGCTAACAAAGAGTCGACAAAGACATAATGCCTTGCATCTCTGAGACAGACCAAACCTGTGTTAGATGAGCCGAATCACCAAGAGGGGGTGAATTGGGGATTCTGAAAAATTTTTGCGTTTTTCCCTCTATTGGTGATTGATCGAATAAAGACTTAAAGAGCAAGGAAGAATAGTGATGCACAACAGTTTATACTGGTTCGACCCAACTCATTGGCCTACATCCAGTTCTCAGGCGCCTTGAGCTTTTCACTATAATCACTTGATTACACACTCTGTAACTCTAAAGCAATTCTCTCTCTAGAACTTGCTCCCCCTTACAAGTTGTAATCAATGATCTCCCAAATCTCCAAGTCCCCTGACTTGAGATACCTCACAATCAATCAAATACAATTGATAAAACTCTCTTATGGAGCAGATTAATGATCACTGAAGTTCTATAGTGTCAACCGACACTCTGTACAAGTAAGCTCAACAATAAATGAACAAAGTTGATGAAATTCATTCTTCAGCTCAGTGTTCTAGTAGAGACTTGAATGCAACCCTATTTATACTCAGAGAGGCATTAATAGCCATTGTTGGCATTCATTTGACCGTTGGATAAGTTTCCCTTCAGTTAGAAGCAGTTTGGTCCTTTATCTCTCTACACTTGTGCTTGTTTCTTGACTTGTAGGATAGAGAGTGACTTCTAGTCGTTTAAATCCATTGGGATTGTCAGTCCTTACTTAAATGAAAGTCTCTTAATCCTTTTTCCACTGTGGAAAGCTTGGTAGTTGAGATTTCAGCAAGTTTGGTGGTGTGCATTTATTGCTTTTGACAAGACTTTGCCTTTTCCGTTATCAGCACTTTTAATCCCTTTGAATCATCTGTAGTTAAGCTGAAATACACTAGCAAACACATTAAACATATCTGGTAATGATGATAATTAAGAATATAAATCATTCAGATCATTCCATAAGCATTACACAGATTTCACAAATTTGAATTCTCATAAGGCGCGACCAATACTCGAGTTTGTGCACCAATACTCGAGTTTGTAACTATGCACTTATGCCAAAACTCCAGTTTCTAAGTCAATACTCGAGTCTTCTCCTTCCAGAGACGAGACTCGCGATTTGAGCTTTGGAGTTCTTGATGAACTTAAGCCAATACTCGAGTATTCTTCCAATACTCAAGTTTTGGACTCTTGATGAATGAATGTCCAAAACATCAAAACCGGAGTTTTCATCCTATACCAAAGTATTGAAGGCTTAGAAAACTTGAATGCTCTCTGTATGGCTCAATACTCGAGTTTCAGTTTTAATACTCGAGTTTCCACCTTAGTTTTGAAACTCTGAAATTAGTTGAGTAAATGTTAAGCTGTGGTTCTCAATACCAAGGTTTATAAGTAATTTAATTTTAATAACCTCTTTGCTTGGCTCAATACTTGAATATTCCAATGATACTCGAGTTTTCATAAAATATTTAAATTCTGGAGCCAAGTTGGAAAATTATCTTTTCAAATTTCAAACCGTGGTTCTCCAAACTGAGGTTTTCTATTTTCAGCTAAAATCATTTGAAGAGTCACATAAGCCTAAACTCGAGTTTTCATGTCAATACTCGAGTTTCCCTTAATGTAAAACTTGCAATGCTCTCTGTAACTCCCAATACTCGAGTATTCATTTGAATACTGCGCTATTAACCTATGTTAAGTGCATTGAGTTTTTCTTTGAAATCTCAATACTCGAGTTTTGTTACCAATACTCGAGTATTGCCTCTTTTAGCAAGTTTTGCTCTCTTTGAGACAGCTCTTCAATCTTGATTTCTCAATTGATTGTTATCATCAAAACCCATAGAGAACTAACAACCTAAAGCATTTAAGCCTCGTCGAACCATTGGTTTAAGAGCAACTTGTACACAACCAATGTGTAAAAAGTTGTAAGTTTCTTGATGTTTGAGGATAGAAGAGAAAACTCTTCCTTTTCTGGATGAATAGAAATAGATTCTTCAACAGTCTTGATTACATAATCAGACTTTCCCAACCATTTCTTCTTATCTTTAAAAACAGTGTTTTCATTGATGACAGGGAGAGTCCAATCATCAATGGTTTGGTTTAGATCTTTGAACTGAATTTCTTCATCAAAAATAGTTTGTTGAAGAGCAAATGCTCTTAGAGTTTATGAGAGAGTTTGGAGCAGAAGTGGAGGAAGAAGAAGAATGACGAGAAAAAGAGCATAAAACAGAGGACATATTAAAAATAGAAAATAAAATACATAAAATAAGATCAGAAAATAAAAGTGCAAACATAAAATAAAAATCGAGATAAACAATAATATAAATCTCCCTTCAATTAGTATCTTCAGCTTCAGTTTCCATAAAGGAATATTAATTAAAAATTGACTGGAATTTACTAATCAAAATGTTTGGTTGATCATTTAGTATGGATTTCAGATCTAAGGCTCCATAAGTAAATTAATAAAATTAAAATATCCTAAACCATCTATGGAGGAGGTACTATGTATGGCTTTCTTTCAAAATGATATAAGAGTCTAAACATATGATATCCTACAACAGTGCAAATTGCATGCCTGCCTCTTGGGTCTTACGAACTTATAGCCTTAGGCATCCCACTACTAAAAATCAGATATCATAAGTAAAGATCATATTTTTTTTTTTCAGAATTCCAGACTCTTTTTTTGTTTACATCGGAGCTTAGATCTAAACCATAATACTAAAAAAAGCAATGAAACATCCTAAGGAGGTAAATCCTCAGTCCAAATCTAAGTAATGCATCTCTACTTCCCCTTTTGCCTCAAATGCCAATCTACGAGAAGTAGATTGTAAAGGCTTACAGTGTGTAAGGGGGAGTATCTCGGTGAGAGATTTGGTTTCACAAGTGCTTGGGTGAACTTGTGGGATTGTAAAGGCTTCTCTTGTGCTCGGATTAAACAAGAGGATAGTGGATTGAAAATCTCAAGGGAGCTTGGGTACTGGACGTAAGTCAAGGATTGGGCTGAACCAGGATAAATCATAGTTTGCAAATTCTCTTCCCTAAACTCTTATATTCCCAGCATATATACTTGAATGACTGATAAGTGCTTTATAGATTATTATTGTCATACGAATTGCCTTCAATAAGTTGCGAAAAGATTTTCATAGTTACCTAAAGTTTTATCAAATACCCAATGCACCCCCTCTTGGAGACAGCCAAGTCTAAAAAGGATCTTCAATTTGAGGTTAATAATCTTAAAATTGAAGTTCAATCCCTTAAATCTTCCAGAGATTCTCATGAATCTGCTTTTTTTCAAATTTAAGGGATCCTTTCTTCAAATCAAGCTCCACCTTCTTATGAGAATGTTGATTAGGTTTTAAATAATGAAAATATAGATGAAACTCATGAAATCCTGAACTTGACGAAACTTCATTTTTAAATGTTATTTCCAAAAATTTTTTACAGAAGTTCTATATACAAGTAAAAATCATTATTAATAATGATCTTGTTATAGAACAATCTGTGTTATTTGATATTGGAGCAGGAGTTAACTGTATTTTGGAAGGCTTGGTTCCAACCAAATATTTTGAAAAACACTACTGAGCGATATAGTTCTGTAAACAAATCTCCACTATCTATTTAGTACAAACTTACAAATGTTATTGTTAAAAACGATAGTTGGCAGGTCCAAACTCTTTATTTTAATGAAAGATATGGGGACTCAAATCATTCTTGGTCCACCTTTTGCTCAATTGTTGATCCCCTTTGGAGTTGAATCTGATGGACTTGTTAAACTACATTTAGGAAAAAAGATTTTCTTCCCTTTCACGGAAAAGCCAAGACTCAAGGAGTTAAATCCTATTTTACTTAAACAAAACCAAATCAACTTTCTCAAGGATGGCGTTTCCTTCAAACGATTTGAACAACAACTTTAACATTCTGTTGTTCAACAAAAAATTCAATCTTGCCTTCATAAAATTCAGCAAACTGTATGTGTTGATTTGCCAAATGCTCTTTGAAATAAAAAAAATAGCATATGATAGATCTTCCTTACAAGCCAAACTTTTCTAAAAAACATATTCCAACAAAAGCTCGACCTATTCAAATGCTTCAAGAACTTCTTGAAACTTGCAAAAAAGAAATTCAAGATCTTATTGACAAAAACCTCATTCGAAAAAGTCCAAGCCCTTGGTCTTGTGCTGCATTCTATGTTAACAAAGATGCTGAAATAGAATGTGGTACACCAAGGCTTGTTATAAATTATAAACCTATCAACGAAGCCTTGTAGTGGATTCGTTATCCAATTCCAAATAAGGTTGATTTACTAAAACATTTACATTCTGCAAAAATCTTTTCAAAATTTGATATGAAATCTAGATTTTGGCAAATACAGATTTACGAAAAAGATAGGTATAAAACTGCTTTTACTATTCCATTCAGGTAGTATGGGTGGAATGTTATGCCATTGAGTTTGAAAAATGCTCCTTCGGAATTTCAAAGGATTATGAATGAGATCTTTAATGATCAAGGTCGATATATGATTGTTTATATTGATGATGTTCTAATCTTTTCAAATTCTTTAGAAGAACATTTTAAACATGTTTCTAAATTCATACGAACATTAGAATTAAATGGTTTAGTCGTTTCTAAGCCAAAAATCAGTCTTTTCCAAACAAAAGTCCGGTTTCTTGGCCATTGGATTTACCAAGGAACCATAACCACAATCGAACGAGCAATTCAGTTTGCAGAAAAATTTCCAGACCAAATTCTTGATAAAAATCAACTTCAAAGATTTTTGGACTGTCTAAACTATGTGGCTCAGTTTATTCCCCAACTCAATAATTTTATTAAATCACTCCATCAACGATTGAAAAAAAAAATCTTTCTCCTTGGACTGATGTTCATACTGACATTGTTAAACAAATCAAATAGCAGGTTAAAGAACTTCCCTCTGCCCTCAAAATAGTCGAAATAAATTCTTCTAAAGTAGGCTATTATGGTATTCTTAAACAAAGTATTGATGGAAAAGAACAAATTATTTCTTTTACATCTAAACACTAGAATTCTGCCCAACTGAATTATTCTACAATTAAAAAAGAAATTTTGGCCATTGTTTTATGTGTTTCAAAATTTCAAGCTAATTTTTTAAACCAAAAGTTTTTAATTTGTATTGATTGCAAATTTGCTAAAGATGTTAAAAATCTTGCATAAAAACAAATGTTTGCATTTTAACAGGCAATCTTAAGTGTTTTTTATTTTGATATTGAATTTATCAAAGGCACTTCTAACTCCCTCCTAGATTTCCTTACCTGAGAGTTTTTACAAGGTAATTAGATATAAGTGTAAACTAACCACTAAACCTCTACCTTTCCAAAAAAATGCCCAAAAAAAAAGGAAACCAAGAGAAGAATCCAAAGATAAACAACCTCTTCAAGAGGAAATCAAACAGGAAGATAACAAAGCTTCTCCCAGGATGCTCAAAGACCAATCTCTTGCTAAGAGCTAGAAGAAATTCTTAAACAATTGCTTCAGCAACAAACTCCATTGCTATAGCAATCTCAACAAGCATAGGGATCAACAAACCAAGGAGTTCCTCAAACTCAAGGAACTAGACTACAGGTAAAATCCCAATCAGGGTCATCTACCCCCAAAATGAAGTCATCCACTCCAAAAACCCACAAAGAGTCTTAAACCTAAGGACTTGTTCTCATCAAACCAGCAAAGAAAACGATTGATTCTTATGTTAAGAAACCTCCAACCTAAACTTGGGAGGAAGTATTAGCTAAAAGGAGTCAAAAAAACCCAAGCCATTGACTATGATAAAGCACAAACTCTTGCTTTGTCATTAATTGCCTCTTCGTCACAAGCAATCAGTAAACAAGAGTATGATTCTGCCAATAAAGAATTTACTCTCCAACTAGCCCAGAAAATGCCTCAGGAATCTCAAGCATTATTCCCAAGTTGTTAATCCTATGGGCACTCCTTACACTGTCAAACCTTAAAGTATATCTACATCTCCACTGTAGCACAATACATTGTAATATGTAGATCACAATAAACAGTTACTGTAGTGTCGGTAGACTACTGTAGCTAATCAAACTGAATAGTACTGGTCACCTACCAAAACTGTGCAAACAGTGTTAGGCATGTCTTTATATAAACTGAAGCCTCGACCAGTAGAAGGCATCCAGTTTTTCAGAGATTTCTTCACTTTCTCTTTTTCTTTGCCTTCTGTCAAACTATCCTCTGCTTTTTCTCTTCTTTCCAGTGCCTTCTTGAAAGCTTTCTTTTCAATAAACTTGTGTTTCATTTATATTTCGCATTTGCATATTCTCTCCTCTCTTCTAATGAACTAGATCTAGTGAGGACTACCTCCCCTTCTAGCTTCATTTCTTTTTCTTTCTTTTGCAAGTTTATCTTCTGCATCTTTATGTTTTAAGTTTATATTCTATCTCTGCTTCTCTTCCTCACAATTCTCCCTTTCCCTTCTCCTATCCTTATGGGGTCACTCCTGTAGATTGGTATTAGAGTCTATATATATTTATAGTCTTCTCTAGAGGTGATTGCCTCAAAAGCCACTACAAATCACAAGACACTTTGTAGCGGTTCATAGTAACCGCTACAAACTAGCAACCTTTTTCTTCTGTAGCGATTTTGTTGTTTAACAGCAACAAATTCATAACCACAAATGTAGCGCCAACTTAGTGCCAAGCTAGCTCCACATTTTTAGTGGTTTATATGATCCAACCACAACAAATTACCGGGAATTGCCATTGTGCCATTTGGCTCGAGCCATACCGTTGCAAATTTTTAACGGTTTTCATAAAAACTACTACAAATCCTGATATTTGTAGTAGTTTTTTGTAACTGCTACTAAAAGGAAATTTTTTGGTAGTTCTAGAATCCACTCCAAAAACCCATGAACAATCAAACCCACAAACACTACAACGGCCAAAAGCGAGCCATAGAGGAGAATGACAGAGGAAAAAGGAGTAAAATCACCAAGGGAGTAACAGAGGAGAGCAAAATGGTGGTAGAGGAGCATGAATGATGTGTCAGAGGTATTAGAGTAAGCCCTCTTTAAATTGTAAGTTTCAAATGTCGAATGAAAATGGGTCTAGAAAGGGTTTCTAAAAGAGTATACTCAACAATTGTTAATAAACAACCATTAAGTATATTATATTTGACAGTTTTTCACAAATAATTGTCAAATAATAGATACCAAGTTTTTTTAAAAAAAAACAAGATAATATATAATGGTTGAAGTAGAAAACCCTTAAATATTTTCTCTTATAATCAATGGTTGTTTTAAAAAAATCGTGATGTATGTCATTTCTAAAACTCTACATCCACTAGTGCAAAAAGGTGTTTTAATACCGCCTCGTTTACAGCGGATTATCAACGCCTCGCTCTTAAAGAAATGACCGGTGGCAATTTTGTAAATAAAAAGAACTTCTTCACCCGCATCATGTAATACCCGGATAATTATATATCTGGAATATTACGTTGACAAATAAATATCTATTGAAAATAGGTGAATTTGTGGTCTCAAAACAAGTGAAATAATTACCTTATTTCTTAAAGGTAATTTCTCATGGAATTAGGAGAAAAAAAAAGAGCTGACAACCCCTAAGTAGATTTGTGGGTTATAAGATACCCTGAGAATATTATGATAAATCCTGAATTAAAAATTAGAGAGTATGTTGTCTCTAATTTAGATAATTTATGGGATTATTTTCCTTGAGAAATAATAAGGCAAAAAAATTAAATGTCATTTTGGGGGACATAAATTGCCCCATGGCTTTTAATATTTTGCATAATGCATAAATTACCAATGTCAGTAAAATAGTTGTGAGATAATAATTATTACTAATTAAGAAAATTGTCAAAAATTAGTAAATGATTAATTAGATAATTAATGGCTAATTGTTTAGACATAAATAAAGAGAGAGAGAAGGTGGAGATATTTGTGAGTATGTGTGAGTTGTGAGTGTGTGTGTGCCTAAGTGTTGTGCATGTGTGTGTGTGTAGTAAAAAAAAAAAGTCAAGAGGTGTGAGAGGAGATAAGGATGAAGTTGATCTTTGTAATATAAAATAGTATAAATTTAAGCATGTGTTAAATAGATAATGATATAATAATAAGGAATAAACAGATAATGGAAATAAGAACCGATAGAAAATAATTCCGTTGTGAGAATCTGGGGATGAGTTAGGAAAAACCAGAATATATTATTGGTCAGTGGATTTTTATCCAGAAGTTGGTGCCGGCCGAAGTTATTTTTGTAACCGGTCACGAATACCGAGGATTTTCGGCAGTTAACGGAATGCCCTTAATGAGAGTATAAGGCTAAGAGAACCCAGTATTCCTGAAGAGGAAGAAAAGACCTTCAGAGTGTCATTCCCGGAATTTTAAGATTTTACAAAATTTCGTGATCGGAACACCGAACAGGGACTTTATCGGTAGAAAACTTCTTGAGAAAGTTGGTGACATCACCTTGGTGACTAAGGATGACATCATCCTTGAGAGGTGTAAGGCCAAGATCAAACCACCTAGCAAAAGTGCGATCTAACGGTCGAAATTTAACCAGACAAAGTTCACCAAAATTACCAAAATGCCATTGAGATTTTCTATAAATAGCCACCCTCTCATTTGGAATTCTCACACCAAATCCTCTTGTGGATTTCGAAATTTGGGAGAGGAAGAAGGAGGAGGAGTCTGGGGAAAATTCGTAGCAAAGCTCTGAGTAAGTTCTTCGGTCCTTAGTCTTTAGTTCGGTAGTTCTTAAAGTTTTAGAATAGACGTTGTTTTGATCTTTAATCTTCCAGTATATTTTAGATATCATGTTTTAGGATAGATATGATATTTATTTTGGGAAATATGTCGGAGTAAGAGATATGTTAAAATTCTGGAAGATTAGAGTCAAAATAACGAAGTTCTGGCGAAATTCCGCCGATTAGTGGATCAGGGGCAAAATGGTAATTTGTACCTCAAAAGCCTGTTGTGATATCAAATATTGATAAATGTGATATTATCATTATAGGATATCATTAATCTTGTACCACTGTCATTTCGCTGTCGTTCCGCTATTTTCCATCAAAAGTACAGTTTATCGTCAACGTACTAAACGCTCGTCAACGAAGGTATGTTCGCGTACTGTAACACTAACTCTGATATTTACAGTATGTGTATATGTGCTATGTGTGTTATGTGCATGTTGTGGTGTGCTGTTTGAGTACATGTTGTTATTAAAGGATAGCTGTACATCTGCATACACTGGGAGTGATATATCTGTTTTCACTGGGAGTGGTACTTTTCGCTGGGAGCGGTACATTTGCATTCACTGGGAGTGACATGTTTGGAAGTGAACCAATTGCTGTGATTTTATACCATATATGTAAATATGAGGTTAACCGTTACCTAGGGTCCGTATGCATGGGACCTCAGCTCTTTACATAGCATCAAGGTCGGGAGAACCGATGTCGGAGGAAAAGGGGAAGCAGCATGCTTAAAGACTCGGTGGAAGAATACCCGTCGTTGATCCGGCAAAGGCCTTCCTTTTGTTTTGTACATTACTTTTGAAAGACTCGGTTCTTATACCGCTATTGTTTCCAGCCAGACTTACGGCATTTTAAATATATCTCAGTTATTCTTCCGCTCAAATACTTTACTCTGATGATTTGAAATGATTTTTAATGAAAATAAAATTTATTCTGCTGTTAAAAATTGGGACCTTACACATCAATTTTTAATACCGCCTCATTTACAGCGGATTATCAATGCCCCGCTCTAAAAGAAATGACCGGTGGAAATCTTGTAAATATAAAGAACTTCTTCACCCGCATCAATTTTTAAGACCGCCTCATTTACAGCGGAGTTTCTAGGCACCGGTCTTAAAGATATGACTGGTGGCAATTTTGTAAATATAAAGAACTTCTTCTAACGTATAAATTCTTAAATATAATATTCAGACTGCTTAATATAACCAACCACTCTTAAAAATGTTAAAAAAATAAAATATGGATTACATTATAAAGAAAACTTGTACATCATCGACTTATACTTTCTACGGTCAAGAACAATAACCAGATAATTAAATATAATGGTATAAAACTTTTAAGACCGGACATATATAAATGGGTCTTAAAGTTAATACTTTTAAGAGCGGGCGTAACTTATACTTTAACAATGGCTGGTCTTAAAGATAAGACCGGTGACAATTTTGTAAATATAAAGAACTTCTTCTATCATATAAATTCTTAAATATAATATTCAGGCCACTTAAAATAACCAACCGCTCTTAAAAATGTTAAAAAGAATGGATTACATTATAGAGAAAACTCGTACATCACCGACTTATACTTTCTACGGTCAAGAACAATAACGATATATTTAAATATAATCATATAAAACTTTTAAGACTGGACATATATAAATGAGTTCTTAAAGTTAATACTTTTAAAAGTGGACGTAACATTTACATTAATAACGGTCGGTCTTAAAAAAGGAAACATATACTTCTTCGCGCGCATCCTTACTTACAACTTATGTCTTACTGTCTGAACTCTGAAACCCATGTTCTCTTTACGAAACCCCATTTCCTTTTGCATTACGTCTATTCCTCGCCAACCACCACCTTCCTCTGTTACTCTCTCACTTTCTTATGCGTTACTCATTCATACCACTGCTCTCTTACTTTCTCGAAAATGAACGAAGAAAACCATTCTCTCCCTGTTCAGTCAATGCCAGTTACTGATGTTACCGCTGTGAGCGAGAACCAACCCTCTTCTTCTCAAAATGAGCCTCGTGACCGCCCTGCACGTCGTGGTAGAAGTGGCACACGAATGAGCATCGTGTCCGTAAAACGGAACGTTGGGTCAAGGATCGAGATTCAGTTTAATGACAGGTTGGAACCTGTCGGTCCGAATAAACACGAATATAATAGTTATGTTGGCTATATGGCACACAGCAAGGTCAGTATTTTGATAGATGAGTGGAAAAATGTTTACCAACGCACAATGAAGGATCCTATCTGGGATACTATCCGAATTTCATACACTGTCCCTGACTCTGATAAGTTGAAAGCCAAGACCTTGTCTTATTGTGCCGATAGGTGGAGGAAATTTAAGACCTTTCTCGCCAACACCTATATTTTTGTCAAGGTTCGACCTGATCATAATCCGTGGGCGAAGTACACATTCATTGATCAACAAATTTGGGATCAATTTGTTTAGCTTCAGACCACTCCTGATGCTTTGGTGAGTTCATATTTAGTTTTGTTTTCCCTTTCTGTTTGCTTATTAACCTGTGCGGATATGTGAATTTTATTGTGTTTGTCTAATCCTGTTAGTTAGATGGTTTAATGTGTGAGTAGAAGTATATATTCAAGTAAGTCAGAAGTGAATTTGAGTATGATGGTTTAATGTGTGAGTATGTATGTCTTATATGTTAACCGTTATTATATTCTTAGCTAGTTCTGTTATAGTAGATAGTGGTTAGACATTGCTATTAGTAACTTAGTATCTTAGTTCTATACAATTCTACATTTTCCTTAAATTAAACGTTGAAACTTGATGAAGTGAATTTGACTAGTGTTTGAGGTTCATATGAAGCAGAAGTTCTATAATTTCTTTTAGTGAGATGGCTTGAATTCATAATTAATAGTTGTTGTCAATTTTGATTCACAGAAAAGAAGGGCACAAGCACAGGAGATAGGGAAAAGGAATGATTGCCCGCATAGGGCTTCTCGTGGGGGATATGCAAAGGCCGAAGAAGAAATGATAGAGGCCAAGCGGAAGAGATTGAAAGAAGAAGTTGAATCCAATCCTTCTCCTGTAGTTGATCAGCAGCATCCCCGATACGTCGCAAGGATTTGTAGCTATATATTCGGCGACCAAAAAAAGGCGCCTACATGAGTGAACAAACTCGTCTAGTTGCTGAGAGAAATGTAAGTATCGTTTATTGTTATTTTTTAGTTACTAAATATGTTTCATTACTAAGCTTCTCGTTATCTGTATCTTACAGGAAGATCTAAAAAAGAAAGAAGCAGAGGGATCTTTTGTGTCAGGTGAGAGGAATGATGTTCTAACCGTTGCGAGCGAAAAACCGGATCACCCGGGGCTGGTAAGGGGGATCGGAGGACGAGTAGGCCTAAAAGATTACTTTGGTAAAACCAAATGACTTAGGCAAAGTATGGTTACCCGGAAGGAGATGGACCAAACGGTTAGACAATTCAATGAGGAGGCAGCGGCCAAAGAATGTGCATTAAAAGAGATGTTTGACGCCCAGATGAGGCTAATGAAGGAGGAAATGATGGAGATGAAGAGGCTTATTAGCTCTTGGCCAGAGACCAGTGTTCCCCTCACACATACACCTACACTTGTGCAGCACAGCAACAAAGGGAGCTGCATTTTTGGACAGTCAGAGCAACATTATAACCTGTACGTGGCAGAACCAACTAGACAATTAGTTGCTAAAGGGACTGTCCACAACTTGGGATCAACTGTACACCACAAACAAATGGCTGATGATGAAGTCAGAGTGTTAGTTGAAGAGGTGATCATTGATGCACCTCTCCCTCTCCCAACCGATCAGCTGAAGCGTGTGAGTGATATCAAGGGAACCTTCATCTCTTAGCCGGTGAAGCTTGTAAATGTCTATACTCCTCCTGATACTTCATCCCCTCCTCCAGTTCAATCCCCTCCTCAATCTCCATCTATTCATAATAAAGCTGTATCCTCTCCTCAAGGTCAATCCCCTCCTCAATCTTCATCCCTTCATAATAAAGCTGCATCCCCTCCTCCATCTCCATCCCCTCCTAATAAAGCTGCAATCCCTCCTAAAGCTGCATCCCCTACTCCTGAGTTGAGGGCCATGGAAAAATATCTCAAATGTTATCTAAAGAAGAATTTGCATGTCAAGCGTGGGATATACAGGAAGTGGTAGGGGTTCCTTATGACCCTCAACCAGTTTTCTTTGACACCGCTGATATAAAGTCCCTGTTGCTTCCTGGACAGGAGCTTACATCAGTAGTTATTCAAATGTGGTGTAGGTATGTATCTTATTTTTTGAGTACATAATTTAAATGCACCGTTTAGTGTTTAGGAACATGTATAATAATTCTATGATCGATGTCTTTATTGTAGGTTCATGTATCAAGATTTGGAGCAACAGGGCAGAATCAATGATTTTGGATTCTTGTGCCCAGTATATGCAAGCGAAGCCACCGTGGAACAAAGACAGGAGTACATATCAAACAGGTTGTGTGAAGTGAAAAGGAATGTGTATTTGTTTCCATATTACAATAGGTACATATCACAATTGATCTCTTGTTGCAATTCAATTAATTCTACATAATATATCACTGAGTACTTTACTGCTGTGAATTTTCAGCGCCCACTGGCAGGTGCTCGTCTTGATCATGGACTCAAATAATATTGATGAAGTTCAGGCCAGCATAGCTGCCCAAAAAGAAGCTGTGAGGAAAGAAAATCCTCGAATGACTGAACAAAGGTTGATTAGGGAGCATAACAGAACATTTGCAAACTGGTTCAAACAAAAGGTTGAGGGAGAGGAATCTGTTTCTAAGACAATGAAATGGTTAGCACGTGGTCCTGAAGTTGATGTCCTGAGTTGGAATTCGTATGTGATCAACGGTTACACATTTTACATGAAGTCCCTAGATGAGAGGAGCACCGTCTAGAACAGTGGTGTAATGTTAGAGGTTGAATCTATGCACTTCTCCAGTTCAAAAGACAAGCAGCCTAAATTGGCAGTCATGCCATATTATGGGGTTATTTAAGAGATTTGGTAGGTGGACTATGTCTTCATTAGATTTCCCATTTTCAAATGCAAGTGGGTTAATGTCAACAGTGGTGTTCAGATTGATCGGCTCGGATTTACGTTTGTCGATCTCAATAGTACAAGTTTTGGAGATGAACCTTTTATTATAGCAAACCAGGCGAAACAAGTTTTTTATATTACCAATCAAGCAAATAAAATGTGGTTTGTAGCTCTCCAAGGTAAAAGGGTCATCGATATTGATGAGGAAAGTCATGCAAATTATGGTCTTCCTGACAGTACTCCTTTTTCAAGGGATCTACCGGACATGAACGAAGAAGATGAAGCGGATAATGAACCCGACATAAGAAATGATCATCAAGAAGGGATATGGGAGGATATCTCTTTATAAAAGAGTCAATTCATAAGGTAATATTCATCTGCACAATTCTTTGAAATCTTTAAGGTTTTAACTGTATTATATTCCTTCTATGTTTTTAACCGATGCCACTAACTCTATGAAGTTTGTTCTTGTTTTATGTTTGTGGCAGCTGGATCCGATCCAATGCTCTCAACCAAGGGAAGCTGTAAAGCTACAGAAGCAATATCTTGAAAATTTGGCCTTCAAAGATCAATGTTAAGGTAAATTTTCTCTAATATGTAACAACCAGCTTAATCAGTAACGCATTTTATTATCTCTGAATTTTTAATATTTAAGTGTTATTGATTATTGTTTCTGCTCAGTCACAGAGAGAAGAGATCATACTAGAACTCCACAAACCTTATCAGGATCTTGTTAAGGGAGTTGTACATGGTGGAATGATCAGGGAGTTGTTGGGTGGGAATCGAATGAAGGCATGGTGAATATTGGGCATGTATGTTGATTTAAGTGTACGTGGTATATCTTATTGCAACAGCTTATTGTATTTGTATTTGTAACTCATGGTCAATAATATTTGTATTCTAGCTAAGATCTGTTTTTTCCCAATTCAATTTATTCATAATTGTTCATAGCTTGTAGATTAAAGTGTAGCCTTTTCTGTGCTGGATCGGCTTGTATGGATTTGTGTATAGATTATTCAATTTATCCACAATTATATTGTTCATAGCTTGTAGCTTAAAGTATATCATTTTATGTGCTCGATTGGCTGGTATGGATTTGTGTATATAGATGATCAGTAAGAACAGAACAAGGAAAAAATGCAGGAAACTTTAGACCGATAAAACAAAAACGCCGATCTTAAAAGTTCAACTTTTAAGACCGGATGTACTCAGATTTACTTAAATGCACAGTCTTAAAGGTCAGGCGACATATTTGATATGTGGTACTAAAAGTTGGTCTTACAAGACCGTTGGTTTTAATATGCCCGGTCTTAAAAGTTAATCTTTAAGACCGACGTATTAATCAACCAGTCTTGAAAGTGAGTCTTTTAAGACCGCGTATAATTATTTTTGTTCGGTCTTAAAAATAGAACTTTTAAGAGCGGTTTAATGTTTGTCCGGTCTTAAAAATTGAGTTTTAGGACCGACAAAAAATATATTTCAATTGGATTTAGTATCACTTTTAAGACCTGGTGTTTTTAGATGTCCGGTCTTAAAATAGTTTATATAAGACCGGTTGAAGTCCGCTCTTAAAGATATACTTTTAATATCGACTGGAACAAGATCGGCCACGAGTCCGGTCTGCGAATGCCTCTTTTGTCCAGTCTTAAAAGCTTTTTTTGCACCCATGATCTACATATTTAATGGTTTTATTAAAACCGTTAAGTATGGAGCGTCAAATACAGACAATCTATAACAGTGTATTAATTAGGCTTTTAGTTTTCCAACACATATTTATGAGCACTGGCTAAGATATGAGCTAATAGACATCTACGTATAATTAATATTCATAACAGTGAACTTGAAAGCTTTTATCCATATTGTTACTTTTCTTGGACCTATTTTTGAAAATTAAGATATTAGTCACCATTTTTGTTTTGCACATTCCAACTTTGAATCCCTTTCCTTGATCATAAAAGCCAATAAAAATTGACCTGCAGGTGAAGGCCAAGAAGTGGGAGGAGCCATGGGAGATAGGCAACCGCCAAGCTTTATGATTTGCTTTGCGTGTTTTGTTTCAAATCTGCCCCATAGAGAAGATACCAAATAGAAGAAAGTAGATGTTTGATGCGCAAACACAACAGTATATCAGGATTGGACAATCGCTAATCAACCAAAAAACAAAAAACAAAAAAAAAAAATCATTTTTCTTAGCAATCTATTATTAATATTGAAGTAACAATCACGTATATAACCCTAACTTTTCTGACGAAGGTCATTTATTAATGATCCAAGTCATTTACTTTTTAAAATAGTTAAACTCGAACAAGCAAACAAATCAGAAAGCCCAGAAGCGTACTATTCACGAAGACAAGTCAATTAAATTTATATATTAGCATAAAATATAGCAGATGCATCAGGAAACTAAGTTGCATTTGTGGATATACAAGGATAAGACATGGTAGTAAATAAAACAGTAGCAGCAGCTAAGACAGATAACTGATAATTAAATACAAACTTGAATGTGAATGCACAATTACATATAGATTGATAATTAATATATAATTATGCAAAAAGGTCCATAATTTTGATGATTATCAAGAAAGTGGGATTGGAGATGGAGGAATTGGAATATCCTTCAACCCTTCCAACATCAAAATCACATTCTTCATTGAAGGACGTAGAGACAAGTTCTCTTGGACACACCATAATGCCACCTTCACCATTCTCTCCAATGTCCTCCATTCCACATCTTCAACAAATTCTACCAATTTATACAATTCTCCTCTCACAAAGCAATTATACACCCAACTTGAAAGCATTATTTCCTCTTCTGAAGCCGCTTTTACGTCTATATTCCTTCTGCAACATATCATCTCCAATAACACCACGCCGTAGCTGTAGATGTCAACTTTTATTGATGTCGATGCGTTTTTCTGCCGTTCAGGTGCCACATAACCCCTTGTTAATTCATCGGTAGTTCCGATTCTTGAATGTTCTGGTATTGATAGTCTCGCAAGTCCAAAATCAGCTATTTTTGCTGTCCACGTTTCATCCAAGAGAATGTTATGAGGCTTGATATTGCAGTGGACAATACACGCTTCACATTCTTGGTGTAGATATAAAACTCCCCTTGCTACATCCAATGCAATTTTGACCCTTTGTCTCCAAGATAGATGAATCTCAGCTTTGAATAAAAAATCTGCTAGAGTCCCATTGCTCATATATTCATAAACAAGAAGCTTTCTTGAACCATCGATACAATAACCAATGAGCTGAACCAGATTTCTGTGATGAGTTAGAGCGATTGCGGTGATTTCAGCTCGAAATTCTCTTTCTCCTTCATCAACAACATCATCATTAAGTTTCTTCACAGCAACCCTTCTATTTTTTCCTTGAAGGATTCCCTTGTAAACCACTCCGAAAGATCCTCTACCAATCTCTTCTGTGAAATTTCCCGTTGAATTCACCAATTCATCAAAGGTAAATGTTCGTAAACAATCCTCAGCGAACCCCAAATTTTCGCTGATGGCAGAGAGCTTTGCGTATGAATAGACTTTATGCTTGTAGATGAAGAAAATAGATATTGCAAAGACTAAGGAAAGGAATGAAATCGAACCTAGAGTGATGGCCAGAGTAAAAATCAGATTTTCTTTGTCATCAACAAGAACTTCTTTCTTCTTTGGATTTGGAGGCAACTTGAACAGGGCTAGGGTTGAGACATCATGATTAATTCTGCCAAATCTAAGTGGAAGCCTATACTTCTTGCAGCTGCCATCTTCATGTAATGCCGCCCCACAATTGCAGTCTTCCTGGCAAGACTTCCCACAAGCTTCCATTTCCAATGAAATCGCCAAATAAGGAAGAAGGCTCCATTGCACATGTTGTAAGGGAACAACATCGTATAACATCTTTGGATCTGCCCTGGTTTTACAGTCATCTGTATTCCCCTGTTCGCAGTCCAAGAACATGCTTTGATTCCCATTTATGGGCTTGAATCCAGGATAACACTCACAAATAGCTTCACCATCATTCATGGAGCAATAACTGTTGAAACCACAAAATCCATGGACTTCACATTGATTTGTATTAGATTGCCACACAGACTGACTATTGAAGCTAGTAGTATTTGTCTCAAATGTGTGAACATGCAATCTAAAAATGCCATCAAGATCCATTGTTGCGCGATAGATTAAGCTTGTGTTCCTTTCGAGATAGTTGCTACTATTGGTCAGAACCTTAGTGATATTCCCATCATTATCGATTAGGCAAAGAAAGCCTGTAAGATCAAGAGTAAGCTTGCTGGCCTGTGATTGATAAGTCATTGAGGCCCAGTAAGCATCATTTTCCCCTGTTTCATTTTTCACAGGGTAGGCAACAAGATTTCCATCAGTCTGCATTCGAAGAGTAAAATATCCATTTGCAGAGGTCAGATGTTGTCCAGAAGATAAATTCTGACCCCCTAATATAGTGTCTGTGGGGTAATCACAGCTTTGCCAGATGATACTATGGTTTTTACTATAAAGCACAAAATTCCCCGAATCAAGCATAGATGCCGAAGCTGCAGGCTCAGACGCATTAGCAATGGCTACTTCCATCTGTTCCTCGTTTATAAGCAGAAGCTGCCCGTCTTTGGTTAATTGGATTACTGAATCAGAGGAAGCAGATAGATTGCTCAAGTTAGGTGTCCAAACGGTTGTTCCTTCATGTTTATCCATTAGCCGTATTCCAACAGCTAAGCCATTATCTTGGGGATAAAAGCCGAAGGAAAAAAGACCCGACGGTGACAGCCATGAAGTAGAATTCGTTTTTCGAGAGAGATAAGAACCCAAATTAATGATGTTGGAATCATTTTTTTGGGCGCTAACTTGGTTTGCAGATAGAACTGCAAATAGCAAGAACAGAGTTATGGAGGCCATGGATATGGTATGGTAGGTGAGGGGACGGGAAGGTTGAGAAAACAGGGACACAACTCAGAAGAAATGATGGAAATTAAATTTGCTCTATGGAAAAACTTAGTTTCAGTAAAATATTTATAAAAAAAAAAATTAAAAAGGCAGGAAATTGGGTGAGGCTTTCTACTTAACTTCAGTAAAATATTAAAAAAATAAAGCAGGAAATTAGGTGAGGCTTTCTATTTTATGAAATTGCCGTGTTATATATGAACCTTCCTAGCATTACTTATAATGAAATTAGGTGAGGCTTTCTATTTCATAAAACTTCTTAAGGTAACTCCACTTATTCATTTTCTTCCACGGAGATACATTTAAGAAACAACAGAGATTGAAAACTTCTGAGGAACCAGTTTACCTGCCTTTCCAAAGGAAAAGCAGGAGGAGCTCGTCCGTACGAACGAGCTCCAAGCCGTCCAGATCTAGACGGCCGATATCAATTTTTTTTTTTTCTACATGAAAAAATCATATTTAAGAAAAATGTTAGTTTAAAGATCAACTTTATTTTAGATTTCCTACCCATTAAATTTAAAAAAAATAAAAAAATTTTGATCTCAGCCGTCCAGATCAGATCTGGACAGCCTGGAGCTCGTCCGTACGGATGAGCTCCCCTTGCCTTTCCTTTAGAAAAGCAAGGAAACTGGTTCCCAACTTCTGAACACTTTCATGGAAGACTACGAAGACTTCCACTATTGCGCCAATTTTTTTTCTTTTTATTGGTTTGGGTTTAGAGACACAACTCAGAAGAAATGATGGGAATTAAATTTGCTCTATGGAAAAACTTAATTTCAGTAAAATATTTTTTTAAAAAAAGCAGGAAATTAAATTAGGTGAGGCTTTCTATTTTATGAAATTGCCGTGTTATATACGAACCTTTCTATCATTACTTCTAATGAAATTAGGTGGGGCTTTCTATTTTATTAAATTTGAAAGGTAACTCCACTTATTCATTTTCTTCCACGGAGGAAAAGTGAGATACATTTAAGAAACAATAGAGATTGGCAACTTCTCAACACTTTCATGGAAGACTGCGAAGACTTCCACTATTGCACCAATCGTTTTCTTTTTTTGGTTTCATCTTCCATTATTTCAGAAACCCTTTTTGATCATCTGGGATTCTGCAATTCTGTGATATTTTAGTGGCCATGGCTACCATTGCATCAAGCATATACTTTCTCTTTTTGGTATATTTTCTATGCGAAAGAGTATTCACACACGACATACAACTTAACTCTTCCCTTTCCCCCACTGGTCCTACCACTTCATGGCCTTCACCTTCAGGTCGATTTGCATTTGGCTTTTACAAGCAAGGCAATGGCTTCAAAGTTGGAATTTGGCTATTTGATGGGGACAGTAGTAAAATCGTCTGGACAGCATATCGTGATGATCCTCCTGTATCCTCAGATGCAGAGATTGTTCTAACCAGAAATGGTGTGCTACTTCTGCAAACAGGTCTAGCGCAAAAGAAGGTTATCGCTCCTAGTAACAAAGGAACTGTTTTCTCTGCTTCCATGCTTGATACTGGAAACTTTGTTCTGCAAAACAGAGTCTCCGACTTCCTTTGGCAGAGTTTTGATTACCCAACCGATACTATTTTAGGGGGTCAAATTCTACCTTCTGGGAGTCAATTAGTGTCTAGCACATCAGACACCAACCAATCTTCTGGAAGGTTTCTGCTCGCGATGCAGTCTGATGGAAACCTTGTTCTGTATCCACGAAATTCTGATGAGCACACAAGTTGGGATGCTTACTGGGCCTCGAACACTGCATATGGCACTAGTTTCAAATATTATCTTTTCCTCAACAACACAGATCCTCAGCCTCTATGTATTGTAAATGCCAGTAGTTCCAACTCACAAAAACTTTGGCAAGTGGATGCTAGCAGCTTCGAAGGAACAAACACTACTTATCGTGCAACTATTTATTCTGATGGAGTTTTACGACTCTACGCAAGTGGGGGGAACAACGAACTCGTTAGGTTGTGGTCATCATCTTCAAGTCGGGACAATCTTTGTAACGTGAAGAGTTTTTGTGGGTTCAACAGCTATTGCACCATCGTGGGCTACCAGCCTTACTGCAATTGTATTCCTGGAACTGAGTTTATAGATCCGAGTCAAACAAATCTTGGATGCAAAAGGAACTTCTCGGAAGCTGAATGTAAAGGAGGGAGAGATAACGCAACTTTTTATTTCATGTACAACATGAGTAGTATGCTCATGGGTGATCCTTCTTATACAGTGGAAGACATTGGGGAGGAGGAATGCCCATCTTCTTGTTTGCAAGATTGTTACTGTGGGGCTGCCTTTTATGAAAATAATCGCTGTAACAAACAAAAGCTTCCATTACGATATGTTGGAAAAGAAACACCAGCGTCATCTAAGACAATATTCTTCAAGGTGGGAATTCAAGAACTCGTCAAAAGCAACAATGATACACCTTTGATAAATCCCAATTTTATATATTTTATCCCACCTTATTTCATTTATTTTGGGGATTATTTTAGGCTAATTTGGAATTATTAGATAATATTTAGATTGTTAGCCTATTTTAGGAAATAAAATAAATATAAATTAATTATAAGATATTGGGCTTAAATTATTAATATTCTGATTAAATAATATCTCTTGATATATGATAGATTGTGATTTTATAATATCCTATAAGTGCAGAATTTTTCAGGGAAGCTAAAAAGAAACCCAATGGTAGAACTTATGGGGCTTATCAGATTTTATTGGGCTCAAGTTAATACCCTAAAAAGCCCTATCTTCCTCCCTTTAAGAAAACCTAGCCGCCACACGCTGAAAAAAAAAACCACGCCGCGAGATTGCACAAGATCACCAAACTGAAGACGGAGAAAAGAGGTGCATTACAGAATCAATATCCATTAATTCTTCTACTCCTCTCTCTCACGCGTGGAAGGCTTCTCAATCTCTCAATCAATTCACGGCCCCACCTCCACTTTCACTGATTCATCTTTTCTCCTCACGAACAGCCACGTGGGTGTGTGTTCATTCATTTATCCATTAATCAATGACCATGGCTTCACAAGAGACCTTGAGCATCAGAGAGGTTGTGATGGCAGCTTAAATTTTTGGGAGGCAATTTGAGAAGAGCATGGAGGAAGCTGAGGCCTAAGGCTTACACTTGAAGATCACAAGGGAGTGTCTTTCTTTTTATCTTTTTAATTCAAGACTTGAAATAATTTAGTTTTAAATAATTTCGAGTTGTGTTAATTGAGAACAATCTAGTTTTAGATTGTAAACTTATTTCTTTTGGATTAGACTGATAATTTAAAGTTTTATGCTTACTGCTGGACTCTTGTTGCAACCTTTAGATTGTCAATTAAATTAATAATTGAGTTTTCGTTATTAATTTAATTGTTAATTTGGTTTATCATCTTAATTGTTTAATTGAGTTGATAAATTATCTGGTTGTTCAATTAGATAATTGTAAACAAGATTTTCAAGATTATTTTATGATTGGTTTTTAATGGGTTTAATTAGCCACCGCTTATTTCATTATGAGTTTTCTAGTGAAATATGTGTTATTGAACTAGAGGGTTTCCCATGTTTAATTGGGTAATTAAATTTATTAATCTCCCTTGGGTCTAATTAATTAATTTGGGCTAAGAAAGTTTACTCCTTGCAATTCCTAAGTTGTCCCCTTCGTCATCATAACTGAACTAGACCTTTATTATTTTATTTGCATTTAATCGACATTTTTATTAGGATTTTAATTCTTCTCTCATAAGAAAAACCCCCAAAAATTGCGTTCAATTTCATATAGATTAGTTTTATTCTCATATAGGTTTTAGAGTCAATTGCATATAGGTAGAGTGTTTTACATCTTAGTTTAGGTCCGTTTATATTTCATTGCATCTTTTCATCACCTAAATTTTAACCTAAAGAAAACCCACAGCTTGCTCCTTGGGAGAATGACCTAGGTTGACCCCGAACTGCATAATTAGTTAGGACCTAGTTTAATTGATCACTTTAACGACAAAAGTACCTCCGATCAATTTTGGCGCCGTTGCCGGGGAGCAACGGTTAGACTTTAGGTTTGAGTTTTCAGGTGACTTCGTAGGTAGTTATTTATTGCATGACTCGGTCCTCTTCGGAAAGATTGTTAGCCTTAGATCCTGAGATTGAGAGGACATTTCATCAACAAAGAAGAACTAGAGCTAGTACTCTTATAGGCAATAGTTCCTTTGTTAATCCTATTTTTGAATCCTCTGATCCTGAGGTTAATATGGACGGTAATAATATTGTTGTTAATGCTAATGAGAATGTAAATGCAAATGCAAATGCTCATAATGTTGATCCTGCTATGACCATTAAAGAATTGGTTTCTCCTGATTTGCATTTTCAAAATTGGTGCATAAATTATCCTGATATGAATGTGAATTTCGAATTGAAACCTGGATTGATACACTTACTTCCAAAATTTAATGGTGTTTCAGGGGAGGAAGCATACAACCATTTGAAGATGTTTCACATGGTCTGCACTGCTATGAAACCAGTCGATGTGACTGAAGATCAAATTAAGATGCGTGCCTTCCCATTCTCTTTGGAAGGATCTGCTAAAAGCTGGTTGCTTCGATTACCTCCTGGATTCATCACTTCATGGAATCAACTGAAGAAACTATTCTTAGAAAGGTATTTCCCAGCCTCTCGCACTTCATCTATCAGGAAAGACATAAGTGGATGTCGACAAATGGTTGGGGAATCCTTATATGAATATTTGGAGCGTTTTAAAACATTGTGTTCCAGCTGTCCCCATCATCAAATCCCGGACACACTATTGATCCAATACTTCCATGAAGGGCTCTTACCTCTAGAAAGAGATTTGTTAGACTCAGCTGCTGGTGGTTCTCTTCTTCACTTGACTATTGAAGATGCTTGGGAATTGACTGAAAGGAAAGCTGAGAATAGCCAACAATTTGGCTCTAGACAACAAGTAAAAGTTAATGAGGTAGGATTATTCTCTGAGTCTCGCCTGGAGAGCAAAATTGATAGGCTTGCATCTGCTGTGGAAAAAATGACTATGTTTAATATGCAAAATTCTTCTAATATGGTCAATCCTATGGGACCATCTACTACTTTTACTTCACAGCCCAACTCTTCTGCTCTAATAGGGCCACTATGTTCTATTTGCTCTCTAGCTACTCATGCTACTGACTCTTGCCCTTACCTGAATGATGGAGCTGAATCTTGCAATGCAATATATCCTTCTAAACCTATGACTCAAGGTGGCCAAAAATATGATCCTTACTCCAATACATATAATCCTGGATGGCGTGACCATCCAAATCTTCGATATGGAAATGGCCAACCTCAACAAGCACAGTTTAATCAAGGTGGAAATTCTAGTAGCAAGATGTTTCAACAAGTTAGACAATCAATGCCAGTCCAAGATGAAGGTTCAAGGTTAGAAAGCAAGATGGATGCTATGATGAAGATCCTAATACAACAGCAGCAACAACAGCAACAGCAACAACAACAAATTCAAAGCCTTCAAACTCATATTGGTCAATTATCTAATATACAGAGTAATGAGCAAAGTCAAGGTTCAGGAAGGCTTCCATCTCAGGTGGTGACCAATCCAAATGCTGGAACTCAGCAGAATCCCAATATAGGTGGAGTTAATGCTATATCTCTCCGACGTGGAAAGATAATCCCCTCTGCAGATCCTGTTACCATCAAAGACAAGGAAGTTGCTGATGACTCTCCTTCTACTTCTACATCACAGGATCAACCCACCTTATCAGAAACACAAGTGGTGCCCACGGAAAAACAAGAGGAGGATGATAAAGTAAAGCAAGTGGTAACACAAGCCCTCCCTTTTCCTACTGTGGTTGCTAAAGCTGAAAGGAGAAAGAAGGAAATTGAGGTGTCTAATGAAATCTATGATATATTCAAGAAGGTGGTGATCAATGTTCCACTAGTTGACTTAGTCACACAAGTACCTAAATATGCAAAATTCTTGAAGGAATTGTGTACTACAAAGAGAAAGTTTAAGCACGAAGGCAAGGTTGACTTAGGGGCAGTTGTCTCTTCTCTTTATCAAATGCCAATGCCAGTGAAGTGCAAGGATCCTGGTAGTTTTCTCATACCTTGCACTATTGGTGACATTGAATTCTCAGATGCCTTAGCAGATTTGGGAGCAGCTATCAATGTTATGCCAAAATCAGTCTTTGATCAACTCAATGGTGTAGAGCTTAAGCCCACAAATCTTGTTGCATCCCTTGCTGACAGACGTTGCACAGTCCCAGAAGGCGTCTTAGAGGACATCTTAGTTAAGGTAAAAGATTTCATATTCCCTGCAGACTTTTATGTTCTTGATATGGATGATGGTCGGTTTAGACAGAAAGGACACTCATCTCTAATTTTAGGTAGGCCTTTTCTTAAAACTGCTAAAGCTATGATAGATGTTCATGCCGGTAGCCTTACTCTAGAATTTGCTGGTGAAACTATTAGATTTAATGTACTTGAATCTATGAAACATCCCCTTGATGATTGTGCAGAGATAGATGTTAATGTTGTTGATGCTATTATGGATGATTCTGTCGAAGATCTTGAAGAGAGCATGCTTAGTAGATCATGTGATATTACTGGTTTAGATGATAGTATCTCTTGTTCATGTGCTAAAGTTGGTAATTGTGATACATGTGTTGACCTTGATGCTGCTGATATTGATATTTTCACTGATGCTATTAAGAATATGAGATACTCTAAACATAATGCTTCTGTGCCTAATTGTAGCATTGGTGATTCTTCTGCTCTTACAGTTTCTACTGATGCTTCCCAAGATGGGAAAGTTTGTTCTTCTGTCTGTGAGTCTATTGTGCAGGTTTCTAGTTTGACAGATGCTGAATTGAAGCCGCTCATACCTTCAATTGATCAAGCCCCATCCTTTCCGAAACCCATCAAGACTACAAGCAAGAAAGCAATTACGGTGATCATTCTCATTGTGTTAGGTTTTGCTATTCTTTTGTGTTCATCTGTTGCAATCTCTAGCCGATTTATATACAAGATTGGGGCTTTAAACTACAAGATGGAAGATTTAGGCTTGAGTGAAGGGGTTACTCTGAGGGCGTTTTCATACAATGAGCTGAAGAAAGCAACGAATGGTTTCAAACAAGAGCTGGGTAAGGGTTCCTTTGGATCGGTTTACAAAGGAACTTTACTCAAAGGAAGAAAATTGATTGCCGTGAAAAGGCTACACAGAATAATCGAAGAAGATAGAGACTTTGAAGCAGAAATGCGAGCCATTGGTAAAACCCACCACAAAAACTTGGTTCGCTTGCTGGGATATTGTGCTGAGGGATCTAAAAGGCTTCTGGTTTATGAGTTCATGAGTAATGGCTCCCTTGACAAGTTTATCTTTGGAGACAGTTCTCTGCATCCAAATTGGGAACAGAGAAGAACGATAGCACTTGACATTGCAAGAGGGTTACTGTATCTCCATGAACAATTGAGAGCTCCCATCATTCACTGTGACATAAAGCCTGATAACATATTGATGGATGAGTTTTGGACAGCTAAAATATCAGATTTTGGCTTAGCAAAACAATTAATGCCAGATCAAACAAGAACCTTCACAAAAGGTAGAGGGACAAGAGGTTATACAGCTCCAGAGTGGAACAAGGACAACACTCCAATAACAGTGAAAGCAGATGTTTATAGCTATGGAAAAATGCTTTTGGAGATTGCATTTTGCAGAAGAAGCTTATTGGTTAACATATTGAATCCAGAGCAAACTGTTTTGTCTAATTGGGTGTACAAGTGTTTTGTTGGGCGAGAGCTAAGCAAGCTTGTTGTTGGGGAAGAAGTGGATAACACATTGCTGGAGAATATGGTCAAAGTAGGATTATGGTGTATTCAAGATGAACCTTTTCTTCGGCCATCAATGAAGAGTGTTGTGTTGATGCTTGAAGGAGTTACTGAGGTGGCTATTCCTCCTCCCCCATCTCCTGATTATACTTGATATATTTCTCTGCAGGGAAAAAAAACAGAGAATCTCGTGTTGCTTTGATTTGCTTTGTTTTTATTATTGTGTTTGTGCAATATATGATTATCTAAGCCTTGGTCTGCTTGTAATTGCAAATAAAAGAAAGAAGCACTTGATGAGATAAGTTGTATTTTGATCTCCTTTGTCCAAAATGATTTGCGTTGTTCTGGAACCTCGGCTACATAATCGTGCATATATATAATACTTAATAAATAATAATTATAGTGAATAACTGTCATATATGTCATATATGTCGATACAAAGTTCGCACAAGAATTTATAATGTTAAAATATAGTGGTTAAATATGTGCAGCTCATGTATTAAGAGGCGGAACTGACAAAAACAAAAATATAATGGTTATACTCCCTCCGGTCCTAATTATAAGACAACATTTGGGGGTTGGTTTTGGTCATAATTATAGGACAATTTTTTAGTTTTTGACAATTTCTTCTTAAAATACCCTTATTTATTATTTCAAGTGTATTTGGTTTTTGATAAGTATATATGTATATGGGTTAAAATACACACACATGTATGTCTATAAACATATGTGTGTGTGTGTGTGTTTGTGTGTATATATGTTTGTGTACATATATATATTTGTGTGTGTGTGTGTCTATATATATGTGTCTGTGTGTATATATATGTATGTATATATGTATGTGTACATATATATATCTGTGTTTGTATGTAGATATATGGTTGTGTGTGTGTGTGTGTATGATATATATATATATATACACACACACACACATACATATATATGTATATATATGGTAAAACCATTATTTCAATTAAAAAGCGTGTGGAAAGGAAAATTGATCGGAGAGATATGTGGCAGAGTTGTTGATTAACTTTTACTTATGTCATTTTAAATGTATATAAAGACTTTTTAGGAAAATGAGTAAAATTAGCTAATTTAACTCTTCTTCTTAATTTTTCCAAAATCAGTTAAATATGTCTTATAATTAGGACTGAAGGGAGTAATTATTAATTTGATTTGATACCTTTTGGCAGGACATCTTCTACAATAATTAAATGATGTGTAGAGATAAAATATTTCTTTTACATAATGTAGTGGTTTAGAGAAAATTTGGATACTTGATTATATTTATTTTAAGTCGATCCATGTTTAATTTTGGAGCACTTAATGATATTTATGAAGTTTTGAATGTATACAGTTGCTTAGTATGTTGTGTTTTGTGTACAGACTTCGTTTCTCTGGGAAATCGTTGTGTTTTGTTTTGTATAGAGGTTATTGGTAGAAAATATAAATTACATAATTAGAAATAATAATAATAATAATAATAAGACTTTCAACTTCTGTTTTTGTAAAAACAAGTGTTGTAAGTTACAACGTTTATTAAAAAAATGGAGGTCTATTTTAAAACTCCTAACGTCACTCATATTATATAGCAACATAACGTAGGAAAGAGGATCCGCTTTGATTGGAACCCCACTGAGGGTGGGCTCTATATTCAAATCAGAATAGCACTTACTTCACTCCCGGGATGAGAAAAAAACCTCTCAAGAAGAGAGATTGGCTGTTTTTGAAGGATTATCTTTGGCTTAGGAGCTGGGATTAAAGAAAATAATCATTGAATCAGATGCTCAAGATTTAATCAATAGAATCATAGCTGGAAATTTTTGTTATGGAAGTTTACTGATGGTCCAGATCGAAGAAATGATGCACAAAGATTGGCAACTTGTTTTCTCACACATCCCAAGGGACATAAATAGAATTGCTGATGCCTTGGCTCTCCAGGACTGATATTTTAGGATCAAATCCAAGTCATTTGAGAGTTTGGGCAGATTAGGAATGTTTGGGATTCATTTCCCATGATGTTACTTTATTTTAGTGTTTTTTGGGCCTTCGGTCTTCTTTTATATCAAAAAGAAAAAAAAAACAATAACTTTTGGAATCTAATTAAATTAGGTAGTCTTATATTAAAGACTAGAAAGAATATACGTATTTTTTGAGCTTTTGAACAGATTTAGAAGAGTAAGAGTTATACTAACACACCAAAACTCAAAAATTATGGATCGGACACAGGCCATGTGAACCGAACCGGTATAAATTATTGATATGTGCATATTCGTTCTTTCCAATTTAGAAGAGTAAGAGTTATACTAACACACCAAAACTCAAAAATTATGGATCGGACACAGGCCATGTGAACCGAACCGGTATAAATTATTGATATGTGCATATTCGTTCTTTCCAATTTCTTACTGTGATATCATTACTTATCTCTATCCCGAGACCAGAATTTATAATTTTATTATAATAATTTATTCATCAAAAAATTTTATTCACCTAATTTCACAGTTCACACAGACATGTTGCATTATATATATGTGTGTGTGTGTATTTTAGCGATAAATTAATTTTAAAAAAAATTAAAATAGAAAGTACTTTGATAAGAAAAGTCAGGGTCATCCCATAATTGTTCAGACAATATAAAGCATTTTGGCCATCCAGTATGAATTATGAAAGCAATTTTTTCCCGTTTTAGTTCACAACGAAGAAAATAATTAGAAAAGGAACCCAAAAGTTAACTCCGGAAATTACGACTTCCATTGCATTCACTCAATGATTTTCAAACATGCATTGACCAATTCAGTTTGTTAAAATTAGTTAAAACTGAATAACAAACAAGGTATAATAATGAGGTCGAAATTTATAATGCACAAAATAAATTTATTAAAAAGGTTAGTACGTAATTAAAATATAAATAAATATTAATTTGGAAGTCATATACATAAAATAATTATTTCAATTCATTTGAAGCATCAGAAATTTAAATGGGTTAAAAATTACTATAAAAAATTTTAAATTTTAAAAATAAATTCATCTCTGATCATTCAATAATTGTAATCTGCATTCAGGTAAAAATAACTAATTTAAATTAAAAAAAAAAATCATACGAATAATATTCTGAATTTGGAATTTTGACGTGTAGGCTTTCCTTCAAGTTATTTTCTTCCATTGAAGAACTCAAGAAAGCCATCATATAGTTTGGAAATGACATATTGGCAAACTTCTCAACACTTTCAGGGGAGACTTGGTACATTTAGACTTTGGGATTCTGCAATTTCACGTGCAGGTAATCCTTTATGTACACTGGAGATTCTGCATTTCTGTGAGATTTTCGTGGCCATGGCTACCATTGCATCAAACGTCTACTTTCTCTTATTGGTAAACAGTATTTACACAGCACATACCACTTGACTCTTCACTTTCCCCCACTGTTCCTCCCACTTCATGGCCTACACCTTCAGGTCGATTTGCATTTGGCTTTTACCAGCTCCAGCAAGGCAATGGCTTATTCAAACTTGGAATTTAGTTTTCGATAGGATTAAGAAAACAATCGTGTGGACTGCAAATCGAGATGACCCTCCCGTCTCCTCAAATGCAAGGCTTGTTCTTACCATACATGGTGAGTTTCTTCTGCAAACAGGTCCTGGGCAAAAGAAGGTCATTGCTCATAGTAACAATGAAATTGTCTCCTCTGCTTCCATGCTTGATTCTGGAAACTTTGTTCTGCAAAACAAAAATTTCGACATCCTTTGCCAGATCACCCAACTGATACTATGTTAGGGGGTCAAATTCTACTAGGTGGGAATAAATTGGTGTCTAGTTCATCATAAACAAGCCAACCTTCTGGAAGGTTTCAACTCTCCATGCAAGTTGATGGAAACCTGCTCTGTATCCATGATTTTTTTTTTTTTTTTTATATAAGTATCCATGATATTTCTAATCACACAAGTTGGGATGCTTACTGGGCCTCTGATACTGATTCTGTGATGAATAAGGACAGAAGGGGCCCAACATTAGATGATCCAACAATCACAAGGCCAGTGAATGAAGAGAGGCCCATAAAGAAGGGTAAAATGATTAAGAGAAGGACCTGTGGGAAATTGAAGTAGAGAATCTATAAATAAGACAAAAGTTGTTTGGAAGTGGTGTGGCATTAATTTGGAAATATCTTTCCTTCTCTCTGTCGTCCCCTCCGTTTTCTCATTATGTTATTCTCTCATGCATTCAGTATTCAATGTATGAAATATATTGCAGATCCATTATTATATCACTAGAACGTGTACTGTACTTTCAATATCAAATAGAAGTTTTATCATCTTATTTACTATTATTGAGTGATCATAACAGACAGTTTGGTGCTTTCATTGAGAGTTATGACTAAAAACACTAGATTGAAAGAATTACTAACAGAGCAAAAGAAAGCTAGTGAGTTTATGGAACGATAAGAGCCGATTTACTAGACGGAAAATTTCATGGAAGCTGTGATATTGAAACTTCATAACATTGACAAAAAATTAGAGAGTGATAAATCCCAATTTTCATATTTTTATCCCACCTTATTTATTTATTTTGGGGATTATTTTAGGCTAATTTGGAATTATTAGATAATATTTAAATTGTTAGTCTATTTTAGGAAATAATGTAAATATGAATTAATTATAAGATATTGGGCTTAAATTATTAAATTATTAATATTCTGATTAAATAATATCTCTTGATATATGATAGATTGTGATTTTATAAGATCCTATGGTGCAGGATTTTTTAGGATAGCTAAAAGGAAATCCAATGGTGAAATTTTATGGGACTACTTGAATTTTATTGGGCTCAAGTTAATACCCTAAAAGCTCTCTCTTTCCCTCTTTAATTAACCTAGCACACAAAACCGCCACAGAGGAGTGACGCCGAAAGATTAGAGATCACCGCGAGGCAGACGCTGAAGAGTGAAGACTGAAAACGCTGGAGACAGAGGCTACAGGAAGATTCATCAATATCCAATTGATCCATTCTTTCTCACACTGGACCCCACCTCCCATTTCTCCATTAATTCATCATCTTTCATTCACACACAAGAAGCTGTTCACGTCTCTCAATCTTCAATTGATCATACAGGTCCCACGCCACAACATTCAACTATTCCATAATTACTTCTTCACATGGCAGTGACTTGCGTGGAGTTTAGAGGAGGAGTGATTTTCATGGAAGCTTAAGTCTTTTTGGGAGGCAACTTGGGAGGAGCATGGAGGAGGTTAGAGCCTAGGGCTTACACATGAAGATCACAAGAGAGTGTTGTTCTTTTTATTTTTTTAATTCAAGACTTGAAATAATTTAGTTTTAAATGATTTCGAGTTGTGTTAATTGAGGACAATCTAGTTTTAGATTGTAAACTTATTTCTTCTGGATTAGACTGATAATTTGAAGTTTTATGCTTATTGTTAAACTCTTGTTTGCAACCTTTGGGTTGTCAATTAAATTAGTAATTGAGTTTTCGTTATTAATTTAATTGTTAATTTGGTTTATCATCTTAATTGTTTAATTGAGTTGATAAATTATCTATATATTGTTCAATTGGATAATTGTAAACAAAATTTCTAAATTATTTTGGAATCAAAGGTGTTGGTTTTTAATGAGTTTAACTAACCACCACTTATTTCATTATGAGTTTTCTAGTAGAATATGTGTTATTGAGCTTGAGGGTTTCCCAAGTTTAAATTAGGTAATTGAATTCATTAATTTCAATATCTCGTTAACCTCTCTTGGGTCTAATTAATTAATTTGGGCTAAGAAAGTTTACTCCTTGCAATTCCTAAGTTGTCCCCTTCGTCATCATAACTGAACTAGACCTTTATTATTTTATTTGCATTTAATCAATCTTTTTATTAGGATTTTAATTATTTTCTCATAAGAAAACCCCCCAAAAATTACATTCAACTCATATAGATTAGTCTCATTTTCATATAGGTTTTAGAGTCAATTGCATTAGTACATTTAGTTAGTTAATTGCATATAGGTAATAGTATTTTGCATTCTAGTTTAGGTCCATTTACATTCCACTGCATTTTTTTTATCACTTGAAAATTAGTCCTAAAGAAAACCCACAGCTTGCTCCTTAGGAGAATGACCTAGGTTGACCTTAAACTGCATAATTAATTAGGACATAGTTTAATTGATCACTTTAACGACAAAAATAGCTCGATGAGAGAGCTCAAGCTAAGGGGGTGAAGACTAATTCTCTAGTGCCAGGGACAAAAACTATATCAGAGAATCCGTATTTCACATCGATGAACAGATAGGTCAAATTAGACTTTCCTTGCTTTGACGGATGTGATGCATTACAATAGATCTTCAAGGCAGAACAATATTTCAAATATTTTGAAGTTCTAGAGGCATGAGTGGTCATTGCTTCGATTCATCTAGATGGAGATGTGCTACCTTAGTTCCAAATGATGGATAAAAATGGTCAACTCCCTCACTGGAATGCTCTGGTTCAGGTTGAAGAACAAGACTCAAACCTCAACATGCTCTGTATGCATATTTGGCAAAACACATACAAAAACACACATGGCAAAACAAACATACATCAAACACATATCAAGTACTTGAGTAAATAGTTACTACCTAGTGGGGTATGCATTGTCTTAATATTTTAATGTGCCTGATGGCTTTCCCATGTATGCCTTGGTCCTAAGTGACATCAAAACATTATATTTCAGCATTTACAGAAATGCCCCTATATTTTTCTCTCAAATCCGAGCCTTTTTCAGATTTTTCTAGGAATTCAATGAATCTGAGCCAACTTCAAACATTTTTAATAAATTCCACACAATTCATATTTACACAAAACCAATGCCATCTGAACCATTAAGATGTCTATTTTCCAGAAAAAAAAAATTATGTAGACCAAACATACACATGTTTTTTTCGTATAGCCCAATTTCTATACTCTGGTCAGATTTATTCTACCGTCTTCTGAACCCACTTTACCAATTTTTATCTCTTAGCAGAAAAATCCAAATAACACAAAATTATATATCATGGTGAACCTTAGGAAGTGTGCTTTCTGCCTGAAAAATTTCAGCTCAATCTAAGTTTGTTTACTATTTTTAAAACCGAGTTGAAGACTCGCTTCCTAGAATTCCATATTTGGTAGCAAGCTTGTTCTGAAGGTTTTTTGATGATTTAGAGTTCGGAAACTTAAACCATAGCTTAACCCCATACAAGATCATGTTTTAAACACTTTGAGACCATCAAAAACACAAAAATCAGATCATATACCATGCCCTAACCACTTGAATGAAAATCACAAGTTCAAGTTCCACGGTTCGGGTTTTCGGTATTTACCTGAATCGGAAGTTTGGTCGATGATCCTTATAGCTTGGAATTGATTTGAACATGGAAAATTGTTGAGATCTTCTCTCTCTCTCTCTTCTGAAAAATTTCGTGCTCCCTTGGTCTAGGGGAGAGAGAGAGAGAGAGAGCATGTGAATTCAATAATAGTAAAAGTATCTAATCAGTCTAGAATAACTGGAGTAAAACTCTGTCTAGTAATTAATGGAATTCATCTGACTTTTTTGACTTTTCCTCCAAGTATTTCAGATGTGGCTAAGGTTCTTCTGTTTAAGTCATATTTTTATTCCTCAAGAGGGGAAAATTACCTGTTTTGGCTTGAAATTTACGTAAATTATCAATTTTGGCCCAAAACTCCTTTATTTTTCTTTTCTTGTTCCCCAAGCACTCTAGATGGTTCCTAGGGCAAGGTGGCGCTATCTTGGGCCCACAACCAAATCCTTGATTTTTATTTTATTTTTTCCCGATTTATCTGATTTATCCCTTTTTTATCCAAAAAGTAGGACCCGTATTTTGACTTTTGGACTGATTCTACTTTTCTTTTTCTCCAAGTAAACTTTAGATATTTTTGGGAGTACATGTGGCCTAGATAGAAGCATATGTGGTGCCATTTATGCCCACATATTTGGTCCTCTTTGATTTCCTTTAATTACCCAGTTCACCCCTTTGTCCACTGGTCCTTGTAGTGCATCGTTGGTTAAAAGGGTGCTCTCTTTTTCACTTTTCTTTAATTTTTCATATCTTTTTCTCTGATAAGGCCTACCTATGTGGTGCCATTTTGGCCCTTATATGGCTCTACATTGTCCCATTCAATACAAGACGAAACCTCTAATTGGTCCTAATCGATCCCCATTTTACCAGTTAACATCCTATGGGACCCGTACTTTGTGTTTGAGTCTAAGTGCAGATAAAATCATATGATTTTCCTTCTCTCTCTTAGGGTGGACGAAATTACATGCTTAAGGGGTAAGGATTTGACTATTTTTCCCTTGTTTTTCCTTTTTTACCCCTGAAGTGATATGTGTCCCAGTGTAATCATTACTCTGACTCTTGTTTTTTGATATATGACTTTTCAGTGTCTCTTTCTCTTTCTATTTCCTTAAAACACAGAGGATCGTTATTTGTCCAGGAAATGCCACACTTCTTGAACCAGGCTTAGTAATCTACCTAATTTAGGCCTATTCTCACGTCTTTATGCCCGAAATTCAGGATATTACACAACTTTAACCAAGCAAGGTCATATAGCCATCAGTTAAAGACATGGCCTATTTCCACCTAGAACATAGGATATGAAAAAAAGTCTAAGAGTTTGAAGATATTATGAACATCTGCGTAATTGAATATTTACAGCAGTTGCCTCAATTACTTATGAAAGCGTGTGTAAGAGATGCAGACATGTTTAAGGGAGCCAATTTTTGAAAATGATAATAAAATCTTGAAGACATTAAGTAGTTCTATACTTTTATTGGTACTGTACTCACTACTTCCAATCCCTTTTATACAAGCCTGAAATTTAAACTAACTTGGTCTCTTTTTATAAGATTTTGTTTGGAATTGTCTAAGTATTTAATATCTTTTTACCATTCTTGTCCTTAGTTAATTCTATTATATCTCATCATCCTTTTCTCATATTACATTATCTTCCATATTTTCTCTCATTACTACTATATATATTCCTCTTTCTTACATACCCCTTGTAACTAAGGGTATACTATATATATATTCCTCTTTCATCACTATAAATGGGTGCCTTCCATCCATTGTAAACACACCGAAAAAATTGAAGGGGTTACTCTTTGATTGCTTCCATTCTTCTCTTTCTAATAGTATCTTTGCTCTCATTTTGATTACTATCATTCTTTTCTTTATAATAGTTTCTTTTAGTTATATATTTCTGTTAGTTTTATAACACTTAATTTTTATTTGTGTCTCCAATAAATAATAATTTTTTTTTTGTAAGAAATATGTATTCTGCGCACTTTTACAACGATCTCACTTTTTAAAAAACCGAAAACCTTTCACAGGCCCTCTATTACCGGGTCTACAAATAATGTACGAAGTATTTGACTTAATGCTATAGTGACACCTATTGTGACGATAAATTAGTGTAGAAAGTGTTTTTATTCATACATTGATTTTTAATGATGAAAAATTATTTTTTTAGTATTTTTTTATGAATGAATACATAAGTTGGATAAAAAAATATTTCAAGGATGTAAATAAAAACACTTAGTAAAATAAAAATTTAATATGATATGAGATAAATTAGTCAATATAATTATTTTTATTTTAATAATTTTTTATTATTTTATAACGTATTTTTAAAATTGTTAATTTAAATAGGACTCGCTTAATTATTCAAAGTTCTTTACATTGGGGAAAATACTGGAGAATTAGATCAGTATAAGAGAAAATTCATAATATTACTTTTTTAATATAATTATAAAAAATTTAAAATTTAAAATATTTAATTATGAATTTTAACATTGATGAAAAATTAAATTAAATTATAATGTTTTGAAATTAAATGAGTTTTAATAGAATGAGGGGTTAAGGTGCAAAGTGGCTAACTAACTATTACCTGAGGAGCATCTGAAACAAAAAAGTATTGAGGGTACCTTAATTACCAATGAACAATTAAAAAATAAAAAAAGGTATCAAATAATAATTAAAAAATAGCAACTATCACAATTACGTTAAAATATTAGGCCTTGGTAGAGGACGGTGGCGGAGACGCTGGAGAAAAGAGCGGCTATGTCTTTTTGTTGGTTAAGGAAAACTCCTATAAAGATGGGCCACATGCAAGCAAGCGCCATGGCAGCGAAGGCTGCTGCCTGTGGCATCAAAGAGACGAAACCAGGGTGGGTGTAAGGCGAGTGTTGGTCAAAGGCTGTAGACTGCTGGATTTGGTTTTCGGTGCGTGATTCTCACCCTAAAGCTGCATATGGACCTTGATGAGTTCAGGAAGGTGAGTGAAACTCCTAGCAACAATGGAAGCTTTGGAGACACCGATGTCGTTGACACTGTGAAAGTCAATGAAAGACAAAAATGAGAGGGAGACACTAAGACAGTGACGAGGTAGTTTAACGACATTGTATTTTTTTTTTTCACTTTTTGTGTTTTGTTTTCACTTTTTAATTGTTCATTGGTAATTAAGGTACCCTCAATACTTTTTTGCGCCAAATGCTCATCGGGTAATAGTTCGTTGGCCAATTTGCACCTTAATCCTAGAATGAAAGGCACTTACTGTGGGAGAAAAAAGAAGAGTCCAACTTATTCAACCCTATAGTGTGTTTAGTTTGAGAAGAGGGGATGGGTCGAAGTGAAAACTTTCACGAAATTGTCATTGATAAGAAAATTATTCTTTTTTATTGAAATTGTATATCTGGAATATTTAAAATTTTATATTAGAAATTTAATTAATATGAGATAAAAAAATTTATCTCCCCTCCCCTCAAACCAAAGAGGTACATTAACTCTCTTCACTATTGAGCTCCAAACTAACCCTTAACTTTTTTTTTTCGCGCACATATATATATATATATATGTATATATATTTCTTCTTTCATTGTGAAGTCAGCCAAGAATTGTTACACGGATAAGCCACTCAATTACTGGGTTTTTTTTTTTTTTTGGAAGAGGATGCTTCTGGTTCTGGGAAATACAGCCTGAGTCTATCATTTTTTAGAATTATTTTCCCCCTCAATTCAAATCATGCCAATAATGTGATAGCACACAAATATATAAAATACACAACACTTTAAGGCAACCATGTTGCTCTCTGACTGTACAAATACCACTAAAGAGATCCAAAGTGTATATTGTAAGAGTGTGAACATTCATATATACCCGTGGTCTCTCATTCAATGAATAAAGAAAAATCATAATGCCAAATCCACGGATATGTATTATTAGTGCTCTCTACTGTCGTCAACTTTCAACTGATCCATATACTTATCTAACAATATAAATATTAAATTTATAATTTTATATATATTTGCTATTTAATACTTTATGTGTTCTATAATAAGCTCTTTAATTTATATTTATACTGTGCAAGGTCTCAGATTTGTTTATTAATTAATTACATCTAAATGTTATGTATCAGTATTTAAATCTTAATTTAGAGGATTCTTTTTTTTTTCTTGGGAAATTCTTAAGTAGTCACGGTCTTCTAGTTGATGAAGCTAAGGAACTTCATAAAGTTTGCACAAAAGTGAATTTCGGGGAATTTTAATTTGAAAACATGAACAAAAGCCAATGTGAACAAAATGAAAAACGAATAAACAATTAAAGCAAAAGAGCAAAATAATGTGAGACAGAGAGAAAGAAAAACGCGTAGAGGAATAAAGCTGAAAGCATCAAAGATATGCATGAAAGGCAGAGAGTGATGGAGTGGGCCGGCCAAGCCATTAAGATCTAGATTTGGTCAATAAATTAGTTGAAACACTAGTTTAAGGATTATTGATCGAACTGGGGTTAAACTGTTGGTAAGCAAATTAACATATTTCTAATCATATATTAATTGGGGATTAGCCTAACTCAACAATGTGTTACACCATGTCAATCTTAGGTTAGCCCAAGTAAAACCAGGTCACTTTTTTCATGTGATCCAATTGCTTGATGACAAACCTAGCTAGCCACGTGATTTGGTTATACAGTGTGATTGACTAGGTTTATTGGTTTCTAATTCATTGGAGTAGACCACCATTTATACGATGTACATACAAACCCCAATGTGAACATAAGAAAAAAAAAAAGTTAAAATCATGGCCATCTATTTTGTGTCAACTTATCTATACTTATCGCCCTTGTGCCTTTTAAAAACACTAAAAAAGAAAGATGGATGGTTTCTCTTAGGCTTTGTTTGGGCGTTTGGAGGAGAAGGAAAGGAAAGAGATGCAAGGAGTTTGGAGGGGAAGAGAATGAAAGGAAATGAAGGATATTTCCTCCCCTTGTTTGGGAGTTAAAAAAATAGTAAAGGAGAAAGATGGAGGATTAATGAGTTAATTTTACCATTTTGTCATTTTCTTTAAAAATTTATATGGTTACTATACTTTGAAAATAAATTTAAATTTAAATTTTCTAAAAAAATATTTATGTAATTTTTATATTCAAAAATTATTTTCTCCTAAAAAATATTTTCTCTCTCTAAAAAATATTTTCTCCTTCTAAAATTTTTTTTCTCTCTCTAAAAAATATTTTCGTGTGCATTCCAATAATTGAAAAAAAAAGAAAAAAGAAATAATGAGAGTGTTTTATTTGAATGATGGTAAAGAAATAATTAATCTACTCTCCCTCTTAAAACCCCCCATAATGGAGGAACTCTATTTTTATGAAGAAGGAGGGTTTTGGCGAATTTGTAAAAATCTCTAATTTCCTCCTCTCTTATTTTTAAAACTCTCAAACAAGGGAATGGACTACCAAAACTCTTCCTTTCCCTCCAAAATGGAACTCCAAAACAAAGCCTTAGGGGTTATTCGGTATGAGGGATTTGGAGGAGAAACAAGGGCAGAGAAAAAAATTTTAAGTTAATTTTAGAAAATTAAAGAAGTCGGATTATAAAATTTTAACAAAGATAAGATATAAGATAAAATGGTAAAAGAATTATTTAAAAACTTTCAACCACGCTTCTCTCATTTTTTTAAAAAATCAAATTTAAAAAAAAAAAAATTCCTCCGCTCACGTTCGCTTCCCTTCCCTCTTATTAAACAGCCCTTGGCTTGTCCTCTAACTCGGTCCAGTCACTTTCTAAAAACAATCTAATAACAACATGATGAGCATTGTTTGAACACTGAACCCAATATAACAGTTCAGTTACCAACATCTCCCTACGGAAAATTCTAAAAACAAACTAAACTTAAAAGACTCATATTTTCAATCACACGCAAAACATAAAGATATTTGCGCCTAGATGAAGATATGTTATAAATAATTAAATAATAATTACAGCATCTACTAAACATAAGTTGTACCTATTTAAAAACTTAGGTCTTTAAATATAGTAAGACAATAAATTTCACAATGGAGAAATTTTCAGTAATTTTTCCATTTTAAAAACATGATATATAAACTTCAAGATCCAACTCATCATCACCCACGTACACTGTCATTTTATTTTATTTTTATTAAAAAGAAAGGAAGAAAACGATACCACTTGTTTTTGTGGGCGTACGTCACATAGCTAGGTTTATATATATAAGGTAGAGGAAAGGGTTCAAATGGTGAAAGGCAAGGAGCAAGAGGGAAAGAGAAGTAGTAAGCATACTCATAATATATCATTTGGTTTTTGAAAATGGAAGAAGGCATATTGTGGTGTTGTGTTATGGTGTTAACGTTGATGATGAGATCAGCTTGTGGGCAGCTTAAAGCTGGTTTTTATTCATCTTCGTGTCCAAATGCAGAAGGCATAGTAAGATCAACTGTTCAATCTCACTTCAATCAAGATCCCACCATTGCTCCTTCCCTCCTCAGGCTTCACTTCCATGATTGCTTCGTCCAGGTAACTAATGTTTCATCTTCGATCAGTTCTTATATATGGACACTAGTTAACTGGTTAATATAATTAAGACATGATTATTATTAATTAATGTGTTTGATAATTATTTACAGGGATGTGATGGATCTGTATTGATATCAGGATCTTCAGCAGAGAAGAATGCTTTAGCAAATACTGGTTTAAGAGGCTTTGAAGTTATTGATGATGCCAAATCTCAGCTTGAAGCTTCTTGCCCTGGGGTTGTATCCTGTGCCGACATCCTAGCTTGGGCTGCTCGTGACGCTGTCGTTTTGGTACTATCACTCACCCCCTTTTATTTTTATTTTATTTTTTAATTACAACACTAAGCAAGATGCTTGAGAAATTATAGAGAGCGCGTATACTTATTACCCCCTCTATAAATACTACCTCATCTCTAATATACCATTACCAAGCATGATAGGTGATTGGATTTGAATACAACATATCGATTGATTTTATCTTTTATATTTAGTTTTTTTTTTCAGATTAATTAACTCAACTTATAAACCAATATGTAGTCTAATGATATATATAAATATTTTTTAGGAAATTATTATAAGGTTCCAGAGAAGGAATTTGATTACTGATAAATCCCAATAACAAGTGAGGTTTTGTACGTCATTTATTACACTATATTTTGATATTGAATATTTCTCAATTGTTATTGATACTTATTGATAGTTGAGTACTTTCCTTTGGACCTCGAACCAATTCCTCCTAAAAATTTTTTAGAGATGATGTCATATTTGTTTAAATTATATTTCATTTCCTTAAACTACACGAAATAAGTCATTTTCTCTCTCAAAATTTTATGGAATTGTCTAAAATATATAATGCCTTTGAACATGGAAGACAGGAGGTCCAAGCTGGTCAGTACCAACAGGAAGAAGAGACGGCACCGTTTCATTATCGTCACAAGCCTCAAACTTGCCTTCTCCACTCGACCCTGTTTCAGTTCAGAGGCAAAAGTTCTCTGCAAAAGGCCTAGACGATCACGACCTCGTCACCCTCGTCGGTATTATTCTCTTCCTCCAAACAGTCCCTTCCCAATTAAACCAATCTGTTTAATTCTCTCTGTGATTCTGATCTTCTTAATTCGTTATATATATGTACAGGTGCTCATACCATAGGCCAAACAGATTGCAGATTCTTCAGCTACCGTTTATACAACTTCACGGCCACCGGAAACTCTGACCCGACGATAAACCAATCTTTCTTGGGGCAGCTTCAAGCTCTGTGTCCCAAGAACGGAGATGGGCTGAGGAAGGTGGCGTTGGACAGCGGAAGCCCAGCCAAGTTCGACGTTAGCTTCTTCCAGAACGTGCGTGATGGTAACGGGGTTTTGGAGTCAGATCAGAGGCTGTGGGGAGACTCTGCAACACGAATTGAGGTGCAGAAATAAGCAGGGACTGTGAGGGGCTTGTTTGGGTTGAGGTTTGATTTTGAGTTCCCCAAAGCGATGATTAAGATGAGTAGTATTAAGGTTAAGACTGGAAGTCAAGGAGAGATTAGAAAAGTTTGCTCTAAGTTTAATTGAAAATATAGGCTGACTGTAAATGTAATAAGATAGTACTGTGATTACTGATTGTGTTGTTGTGTGTAGAAGAAGATACTGTGATTTTCTACATGTTTGGCTGGGGAAATGGTTATTGAGGAGAATAGATTTTCGTGTTTTAATTATAAAAGAATAAGGAAAGTTTTAAGCTTTCGGGTTTGAAGGAACGGGAAAGTGTAAGGCAATTTTTCTGTCAGGTTGGCGAGGACGAAAAGTGCGAGTAAACAGAGTTAACCAAAAGTGCGTTTGCATGTAAACGGAGCGTTGGAGCCAACCGAAAACAGGTTTTCAGAACTGGCGCTTTCATGTAAACACAGAAAACACAAAATTTTAAAAAGCTAACGTCGCCTGAGAGATTCGAACTCTCGCGGGGAAACCCCATGTACTTAGCAGGCACACGCCTTAACCACTCGGCCAAAGCGACTTTGTTGAGTAAGGCGCCTATCCTATTTATATGATTGTTTATTCTTCTATTTCTAGTGAATAAAGGATAGGAAATTAAAAAAATATATAAATATATTAAAAAATAAATTGACATTGATAATGTACTTTCAAATTTCTAAAATATTAAGGAAAAAATAATTTATAGATATCATTAAGTTGTCAAACTTATGAATTTAAATAAACTTGTGTTAAGGATATAAATTCAAAACCTCTTCATTCATTTTGGCTCTTGCCAATTAAGGGTTTTTAGGGAAGAACCATTTTTTCCTCTTTTACTGTCATGATTTTTGTGATGGTCAATTAACTTCAACTCTTACAAGAAAAGTAAGAATAAAGTTCAGATTGTTTCAAACATGGAGAGCAAATTATTTTAAAATAAAAATAGAAATTTCTTTACTATTTTCTCTCATGATTTTTGTAATATTTCATTAATTCCCATGAAAAGAAAATAAACATAAACTCATCATTCATTTTAGACACAAAGGGAAAATTAATTTAAAATGTTTGTTGATTTTTTTGCCCACATAATTTTTGGTAATTGGAATTTTTAAATATATCAATAAGAAATTAAAGTATATCATGATTTAAGTTTGTTCTGCCCATATTAACAATATATGTTGGGATTTGGCCAAAAATAACAATATATGTTGATATACAATTCGAATTAAAGTGAAAAATTAATTTATATAAAAAATAAATAAAAATAAAATAAATTAATACTCCTTCCGGTCCTTATAATAAGACATATTCAAGGAATTGATATTGGTTTTAAATATAAGATATAATTTTCATATTTGTTAATTATTTTCTAATTTACTCATATAATGTTCTCTCAACGATAATTAATGAGGAGAATGAAGAATAAGATTAAAAAAGATGACTAAGGTATTTTTTTAAAAAAATATCATACTAAATAATTAAACTAACTTTTTTTATGTAATCAAATTTCGTAAGTATATATTATATTAAAGACTAAAAAGAGTATGTATGAGTATAATAATAAATTAATTATTAGCACTCGTGTTCTCCTAACCAGAGAAGGAATCCCTGGGATCCCTTTCCCTACCCCCTTGCTTTTTTTTTCCCCCTTATACCTGCCAATAATTCTAGAAAATGGCGGAGTTAGCATAAGGATATCTCTCTACCATAAGGATGTCACTTTTCAATTTGTGTGTAAACTGAATAAATTATGTATTTAAAAAACAGGACTAAAAGAGGCATTTTACTTGTGTTATCTCAAAAAAAAAAAAAAAAAAACTTAGGAGTAGGAGGGAATGGGCAAAGAAGGAATAGGAATTGGGTTCTTGAACCGTTTTTTGTTTGGTGACAAGGGTTATTGGCAGTTTGGTACATGGCTTTAGCATTTCGAGATAGACAAACAAATCCCTGTATGTAATCATATTTACTAAGTTGCCCCTTTTTCTCATTCAACCAATCTGCGCCCTTCTTGTTCATCACCACCAAGGCACCAACATCCTTTGTCATCACCGGTGTTCTGCCATAAAAACACAGATATGGAACTTGACCTAGGATTGATGCTTAGGCCTATGTATCCATGAGAGGGATCAAAGTCCATGTAGTTCGACGATACATTTAGGGAGTGGGGGTGTGTGCTCTGTGTATGCAGAATTGTAAAGGAGAGAGAGCTAGAAGCCGTGTACCTTGTTAGGTTAACCTCCTCTTTTATCCAAATTACCTTAGGGTTTCATTCATCGTACCATAAATAACTGTCGGCTCCATTATCTGCACATTCCTAGATTATAAGCATAATTAGTGGGCATTTATTATTTTACCTGATTATAGGGATTTGATCTTTGAATAATTCCTGTTAGGCCAAATCTACACCAAGCCCATTATTTTTATCTGTAATAGATGCCCCTCAGCCCGGTAGTTCAAGCCTATGAGCTGCCGGGATGCATTGCTTGTTTTTTATGTGAAACGTGGATTTGACCGAGATATATCCGGCTTATCTAGTTTATGTTTCTGCATTTAATAATATGTAAGCAAATCATAATCAATGGAAAATACTTACTATTTTGTGCAAATCATTCAGTTTACTTCTTTCTTGTCGAACTCGAATGCTTGTCTGAGCTTGATTTCTTTTCAAATATTCGTCTAAGTTTGACTTTCGTTATGGTTTGCCTTGATCTCGGTTATTGCTAATATGCTTTTCCAATAATACTTTGTTTGCATTGTTGTCTACTTTGTTGCCCCCAGCCCAATAGCTCAGGCCTTTGGGTTGCCGAGATGTGCTAACTTGCTGACCCGAGATTCCGGGTTCATATACTTCAATCTCGAGATTCTGGGAAACTTTACACAAGCTCGAATTTTAACCGTAATCCGCTTTTAAAATTAACACAGAGGCCGGATTTTAACTAAATTTGGTTTTACCGGAGTCGGCCTTCTATTCTTATTTCCCGCAAAATTTTATACGGAACCCAGATTTAAACCATATTTAGTTTAAATCGAGTATGACTTCAAAATTTTACATGAATCCCAAATGTAAACCATATTCAGTTTAAACTGGGTCCAGCTTCAAAACATGATTCATGAAAACGGGTTTGTACACCTCGAATTCATACATGTACATGAACTTGACATGATTCATGAAAACAGGTTTGTCTACCTCGGATTCATGTATGTGAATAGACTTGACATGATCCATGAAAACAGGTTTGTATACCTCGGATTCATACATGTGAATAGACTTGACGGCATTGCCATCGCAATATGATTTGTGAAGACGGGTTTGTTTACCCAAATTCAATCATTTAAATAGACTTGACGGTTGAGACCGTCGCACAAAATTCTCGAAAATGGGTTCTAGGACTCTTTTTTCTTAAATTCATATAGACTTGACAGCGCGACCGTCTTAATTGGCTCCACCGGAGTTTACATAGATAGAATTTTCAAAAATGGGTTCTAGGGCTCCTTTTCTTAAATTCTTATAGACTTAACAGTCGTCTTAATTGACTCCACCAGAGCTTATATTCAAATGGCGACTATGTCACTTATGAAATAATTGGCTCATGATCATGCTGCCTTTAACATAGACTCGCAACTATGTTGCCTCAGAAATGACTCCATCGGAGCTTACATAGGCTCGGGACTATGTCGCTTCAAAAATGGCTCCACCGGAGCTTACATAGATTTGCGGCTATATCGCCTAAAAAATTCCTTTGCAACATGGAGCCTGGATTTTTAACTAGATTAAGTTAATTATATTCGAGGTCCGCCTTCAACAACTTTCACGGAGCCCGAATTTTAACCAGATTCGGTTTTACCAGAGTCCGTCTTCAAAAATTTATGGAGCTTGGATTTGTAACCAGATTCAGTTAATCTGAGGTCTGCCTGCAATAATATATGAAGCTCGGATTTTAACAAGATTCCGTTTGACTAGGTTCTGCCTTCAAAAATACTTCCATTATAAAGTGCTTCTTATATGTTCCCATCCAAGCAATCCACGTAAATAATAGGTAGCTAACAAATGGCAATTCCCTTCTAAAGTAAAGTAGCATTCCATGTCATTTCATATGCCCATTTAGCTTCTTTTTGAATTTTGAATCTAGATCAACGGTATAGCACATTGTGCCATTTAAGAGAGAGAATGGAGAGCTTTTGAACTTTGATGTAGGAATCTATTAGCCATCACATGCTTGGTTTATCCATCTCCAATTGCATACATATATTGTCTTTTGTTTCATCCTTGGAACTAAAGAGCAATGTTGCGCAACTTTGCTTTGTCCTTTTTGCTAGCATGAAGATTGGAGCTGACCCACTTGCCTCAGAATTCATAGAACCCCTTGTTTCCTTGGTACAGTCTGATTCTTAACCGGCAATAGAAGCTGGGATTTTTGCTTTTGAGAGATTATTAGAAGATGAAGAGCATGAGGAGCTTGCAGTAGCCCACAATCGTGCTTGCAAGCTCTTGTAAATATATTGGAGAAGCCACAAAGTCTTTCAACTTTAAAACTACTTCCTAGCAATAATCTAGATATCATCTCTGAACACTCTTCATGGTCATCATCTGAGATATCGACGTCTTCAAATTTTGTATTCAAGTATCCAACTAAAAGTGCATTAAATAAAGCAATGGTTTTACTTGAGAAAAAACCATTCATGCTGACTGAAAGTATCCATATTTAGCATACAGATCTATTAAAGCTGTCCCAAAACATGCTTTTTTGCCTTAGGATATAGATCATTCAGCGCAACTACATCTTGGGATATTTCAAGCAATTCATCCTTATGCTTCTCAGGGTGCATAGCTATTTTTTTCAGCTGGATTGTATAAATTCCATATCTAATTATTGATAGACAAGCTCGAACCAGGAATATTAAAGCTATTCCTTTATGGAGGATGCTTTGTGATGGCATTGGTCATTCACAGCTTGTCCTTGTGACATGCGTGAGAGAAAGAGAGGATGTTGCTTTAAATGATGACACTATGATTTTGGCATGGACTTCACCCTCCCTTCCTCCACAGGATATTCGGGAATGAGAACAAAGGACACGTGAGAACCACTTCTATCATTATTTCCCTCCTTCTTTTTATTTCTAATTAATTAACTAAGATGAATAATATGAGGAGAATGAGTCACATGCTAGCACCTATCTAACCTTGGTCGGTAAAGGGCCCCACAAACCAAAATACACAAGCAACAATACCTTCTAATTTGATAGCTTCGCCAAGATCCTGGTTATCCGCAAATGATCCCAAAAGTTTGATATCTACATTAATCCCTGTGGTAGCATTTACGTCTAAAGGGAGTTTCAACTGCTGGTTTACGTCTCGGCACCTCACTTCATGCCCAAGTGTAAATCAATCTCGGCATGTAATAGAAACTTGCATTGGCTGCAGAGGACAACTTGCAGGCAAACCAATGTGCGAGGATAAGTGAAGTGCCTTGGAGATTGCTCTTTCCGAGGACCATTTGAGTGGTATGATTGCAATTTTTCCAATCTGGGATTGTTTCGTATATTTGAAAACCTGCTGCACTTGATATGCTCTGGTGGCAACAGCCACCGCCGATAACCACCATCGAAGCCTCGGCACTAACGAGCTAGGGATCTCGGCAGAATGATTGCTCCAAATTCCTCCACAAGACACGCTCACATTGCAAACTCAAGATATGCCCTATAAGACATGACTGCATGCTCTGTAGATTAGAGAGTAATATCCGGGCTTCATTTCGCACGCTCTGCCTATCTCGACTTCATACTTGCGCGTTGAATATCTACTTCGGCAATGATGGGGAGTATCTCGGCAATGAGGCCGAGGTCTCATCCTTTATCTCGGCTTTATTCCTGCATGCTCTCTATGCCGTGGAGCTCATTCATATTTTCACGAGGAAGCCAATACCTCGCCCTCCAAACCAAAATGGCCGCTGTTGAATACCTACCTCGGCACGTCGGAATATCTTGGAAATATGTCAGTTTTTTCTCATCTGTGTAACAACTTCAAGTACTCTTCTTTATCTCTCTCCATGATTTCTCTAACATGCTCTGAATAGCTCCAACGACCACATGCAGCATAAACATTGGACAACAAAATATATGCACCATCACTATCAGGCTCTGAGTCTAGCAGCTTTGTCAATGCCATCTTTGCCGATTCTACATTTGCATGAGCTCTACAAGCGCCCAACACAGCCCCCCACAGATGAAACACACCATTGTGACATGATCAGAACTCGCATTATGGTCTCATAGTTGGCATAGTTCGTTGGATCATGCTTCAAACAGGAGACAGATCGAGGCATGTCGAAATGAAAAAGTAACCGATCAATCACCTTTTCAAGTATCTTCAAAGTATTCTCCATCTCATCCAGACGCATACTAAACGGCGACGACGTCTCCTCCGTCACAGATGACGATGACGGCATGGTCAACCTAGGTGATTCATGAGATTTCTTCTACAAGCCATTATGAGTAACCTTGAACTCTTCATTGGTTTGATCTGCAAACTGGTTGACGCTGAGCTTGTCGAGTTTGGTGCCATTAGAACTGAAGGACTCAATGAATTGAACATTGTTCTTGAATATCACAAAGCGTTTTTGCTTTTCTGCAATGCGTTTTTACTGCCGTCAGTAGAACTGGGATTATTTTTGTTCAGCTCGGCATAATCCATAGTTTGAGATACATGTCTTGTATCTATTTCTTGATCATCACAATATTGATCATCTGCACTTTTGCATACGGAAAGCTCCATTTAACCTGCCTGGACCTAGAAGCATCTTACCACAACCAATCCTAACTTACATCTGGCTCAAAGCCTTAAATCATCTTGAAATAGTAATGGATTTCCAGAACCATTTGAATGATTGCATTTAAGAGTTTCAGATCCTCTCTGGCAAAGTGAAACTACTATTTCAGCAAAAGCATCCAGAGGTCTGCTTGTGGATTGCGCCGCTCTCATAACATAGGGCTGGAAGCACCTTCTTGAAGTAATTACTTTATAACCCTCTCGGTCTCTCCAACTGAAAATCAAGGTGTGTACTTTCCCAACATCCTTAATAGATCAATAAGCAGAAGTCTAATCAGCATTGATCGATAAAGAAAGGAGAAGAATCTCTCTTTTCTGGTGGGGGCATTATGTTCCCCAATGGTGAGTAAATATGTTGATTCAATGCAAGATCTTATTTCAGAAATGAAAGTTGGGACTATTCGAACTGCCCTTGATGCTAGTTGTAGGGTTGCTAGCTGAGGTGCTGACTGGTTAGATCGTGGAGTTCTAACGGTTTCTCTTGCTTCAAGGGATAACCATGAAGCTCAAGTTCAATTTGCTTTAGAACGTGGCATCCCTGCAATTCTTGGTGTGATTTCCACCCAGCGACTTCCATTCCCATCAAACTCCTTTGAGATGGCTCATTGCTCAAGATGCTTCATCCCATGCATGAATGGTTTATGATCGTGGCCTTATTGGGACCTTGCATGATTGGTGTGCAGCCTTTTCAACATATCCTCGAGCTTATGACCTGCTCCATCTTTGACGGACTCTTTATTGAAGAAGGCTGCAGATGTGAAATGAAGTATGTCGCATACTTTTCTTCAAGTAAAAAATTCAAACGAAGACGTGAAGTATTACGGTTTTTCTTGCATACTTCTATTGTCTCATCGTTAGTTCTATGGTGGGTATGGCTTCTCTGGTTTTCACTACATTCATCATCACCTTCGCCTTAACGGTCGAACCAGGATCCCAAGGTTTACCCCGGCGGCCCTTATAGGTGCTTTCGGTATGAGGCATGGATAAACTTCAGGTGGCGGAACATGAGTTATTTGATGATTAAGCTTATCCTCCACGCCAGCCTCATGGTCCACCATTCTTTCCTGATTGTAGATAAGTTCATGTCGGCATTTGGGTTTGAACTCAGCAACTTTATCAAGTCGGCATGTTCCCCCCAATCTCGGCAAATGAGTATGCCTCATCAAGTCGGCACCTCATCAACTTGGAACCATTTGATTAGATGATAACGATCTTCATTTGAATTGCCATTGCTTTATATTTGATCTTGGCATCTCGGTTCGCTGGGCTCATTCGCATTAGCTGAGTTATGTCCTCAAACTCTTGTGCCATTTTACCGTTGCACTTTTTCATAATCTGATAGAGGTTGATGGTGCCAATTAAATTATATTCAACATAGCGGATGGGATTTCGAGCACTTTCTCCAACAACCTATATTCCCCCAAAATGGATTCTCTAAGTCTCCTACGTGCCTGAGATAGCCTTGAACGAAGTCGAGATTTTGAGCTATGTTACATTGACATCGACAAGAGACACGAGATACGACTCGACTCGACACTTCGACACGTTAATTTTAAAAAAATCTAAATTTTGGCACGTTAGGACACGTTTTGATATTAAATATATATATTATAATTTACATTCAAGTTCAATATTTCATAAAATCCTGGTTTCTAGTTTTGGCTCATCATAGATTCGGCCTCATTATAAAAGTCATGCCTCCTTTTTTAAAAAAAATGCAAAAGGAAAATTCATCATCAATTCAGTAATATTTAAAGCCACGCATATTTTTTTAAAAAAAGGAGTGTCGATGAGTGTCGGATGGTGTCGGAGTGTTGAACGATGTCGGAGTGTCCAACACACATATTTTTAAAAAATAGGAGTATCCGTGCTTCATAGATTTTGAGAAAGGTCAGGGCCGACTAAAGCCTGAACTCGATGAGTGGCTTCCATGACGGGATTGTCTATAAGAATTTGGATTGCAAAAATAGAATCATGAAGTATCTGTGTTTGAATTTAAACCGCCCACTTTTCGATGAACTTTCTGCTTGTAATTTAATTCTTCCCTTGCCCCTTTCTTTTGACTCATTGCTCTTTGTTCGCTTCCGAAATCCTCAATGTGGCTCTCAGGCTTAAATCTTTCCTTCAGCCCTGAGTATTTCACCATGTCGAGTCTGGAACTTATTGAAGTAGAAGGCAGGCTTTAATTCTCCTACAACAGCAGAGATTGGGAGCCCCGAGGGCCTAGATCATTTTTCAACCTAAAAGTTGCACAAACACAGGGTTTTCAATTTCTTTGGCCCTTCTTCAATTGCCATCGGTGAATTTGGGGCTTTTCATGAATTTCATTGGTAGTAGGAATCGAAATTTATCGAATTCCCACAGACGGTGCCAATATTCTGTCATAAGAAGATAGATATTGGATTTGACCTAGGATTGATGCCTAGGGCCTACGTACCCATGAGAGAGATCAAAGTCCACGTAGTTCCACGATACATTTAGGGAGTGGGGGTGTGTGCTTTGTGTATGCAGAATTGTAAAGGAGAGAGAGCTAGAAGCCTTATACCTTTAGGTTAACCTCCTCTTTTATCCGAATTACCTTAGGGTTTTATTCATTGTGCCATAAATAACTATCGGCTCCATTATCTGCATTATCTGCACATTCCTAGATTGTAGGCATAATTAGTGGGCATTTATTATTTTACCTGATTATAAAGATTTTGTCCTTGAATAATTCTTGTTGGGTCAAATCTATACCAAACCCATTATTTTTATCCGTAACAACTGGTTTCGCTATCTTCTTATCTTTTGACATAACTTACAGTTATAAAGTAAGAAAATAGAGACAAATTGGAAAATGAACCGATACACTACTATAATTGAAAAGAGCCTTTAAATGGGCCAATTTCATTTAAATAATAGAAATTATAAGCTCGCTTCCTAAAAATTACACCATAAGAAAAAAAAAATATTAATTGAATGCACCGACAGAGCTCAGAAGTTTATTGATAGATGGGTTCCCTAAACATAATGTATTTCGTTTAAAAAAATTATATGAAAAAAATTAAACAAACAAAAATAATAAGCTCGCCTCCTGAAAAATTAGACCAAGTCATAATGATGAAAAATTTAATGGCTAAATGCATAAAATGCAAGCAAAAATTATCTAAAAATATTTAAAAGTGGAATGATGAAATCAATCTAATTCTAATGTGTACATAGTGGGTAACAACCGCTAGAGTGATCAACAACTTTAAAACATATGGTAATTATATAGGACTAAAGGAGTAATTATGAATACGACCTCATTATAGATCTAGATTCATTCTGTTTTTTAAAAAAATTCTTTTGCTTTCTTTGATATTGATTGGTGATGAAACCTTGTTGTGATTTGTGAGATTGTTGGTGATGAATGTTTGGATTCTGAAAAGTGTGATTTTTTGAAAGTTTGATAGATATTATATAGTTTCCTATTGTGGTTGTATTGCGTTACTATTTTTCTTTTTAATTGGAAAGGGTTCCAAGGGTCAAACTTAGCCTTTAGACTCAAATAATGGTGAAAATATTAGATAGTGAAACTTCATCCAATTATATACAAAAAAAAAAAAAAAATCATCCAATGATTTCTGACAAAATAACAAATGAAATTTAGGGGAAAATGCAGAAAATCCAAATTGAAAAGGAGAAGGGGATGTTTACACACACACACACACACAAAGGAGGAAAGAAAAGGGGAGGGGGTGATAACGTTATTAATTTATTATTCTTTTTAATAAAATATTAATTATTCTCATAAAATGATGTTTTGATTATCGGCAAAAAAAAAAAAAAATTTTGATTACTTTTCAAAGCTTAATCATCATAACAATAAGTTAAATTTGATTTTCCTTTTACTTCTTACCGACGTACGAAAATAGACTTAGGTTAAAAAAATCAATAAATAAAAAGTATGCATGTCGTCATATGAGTATACTTCTAAATTTCTAATTCTAATACTTGAAAAAAAAAAAAAATAGTATGCTGAAAAGAGATCCAAATTCAATAAATCGTATGAAGATATACTCACTTTTTTTTTTTTTTATCATGATAATTCTTAATACTAGTATAAGAATGATAAACTCGTAGGATAGGATAGATAATTTATTATTTTTATTTTTAAACTTGTGCTTTTATACTTGTCTTGTTGTCTTATAACTTACTATAATTTACTATATTAGTTTGGTAGGGGGAAAAATATTTTATTCTCAAGGCAGAATTTATCGTTTTTTGTCATTCAAACTAATCTCATTTTTTATCCAAATAAGTTTAAAATATACATTTTTTTGTCCCTGTCCAGAGACATAGACATGGTATCGATATGGATTAGTAACAGAAACTACTTTTTTAACATAATTTATAATTTATTTACGGCCATCGGTCTATGGTCTCCATTGTTGGAGTCAGGGGCGGAGCCAGGATTTAGAGTTAATGGGGCATAATTAGTGTAGGGGTTCGGGAGCAGCGCCCCAAAAAAAAATTTTTTAAAGAAAAGTTTAAATACATTAAGATTGTATCATTGACATTTTCTGGAAGGAAAAAAGTTTGACAATATTAAAGAACATATTGGAACTTGGAACCTATAAGAAATCAAAGAATGAAGAATTATAATAACTAGAAGGTGGGCAAGTAAACCAACATATTAGCTTCGTCTTTAATTCATCATAAATGAAAATCACAAGGTGGGGTATTACCTTTAGATATTCATTTACATCAGCCTTCATCTGTTTAGCCTTGAGTGCTGCATCAACCTCCAAAAAGATTCGAGAGGATAAAGTTATTTCTTGAAACAAATCAATCTGCAAAAGAAAGCAGAAAAGGAAGTTGTGTCATGCCAATATTCAATACAAATAAGACTTATTATCATGCTTTCACCATAGAGCAAAGGAATAAGAGAATGATAGTTATAAACCGGCACTTCAACTTCAACATACCTCAAAAAAGGCTATTCACTAGAGAGTACGACACTTTTAATAGGTTCAACACCAAACACCTACATAAAGGGGAAAGGGAAAAAAAAGGTAAAAGAGAAAATGGAGGTTCGAACTAGCAACCTTAAGCTAAAAATACAAAGTCTTAACCAACTATACTATCCATTCATATTGTTACTAAATTCTCTCAATTTATATATATATATTTTTTATGAGTTTTTTTTGGCTCAGATTTTTATGGGTTCACTTGCCCTCATTAAAACATAGGTAGCTCCGCCCCTGGTTGGAGTGAAGGAATCAATAACCAAATATGCACCTGGATGGGAAAGGGGGTTGCGGCAAAATGAAGAAACAAGACAGAATGAAGAAAAATGAGCTTGCTTTATCAACATTACACAATCATTATTTGAATTTGTTTAGTCTTAACTTCTCATTAGTAACATTAACAATATTAAATTTTTTAAAAAATACATCACTTCATGGAAAATACATTAAGATAAAACTTTATGTAAGTTGTTTTAGCAAAAGATAACTAAAATATTTAATGAGTTGTACTCCCAAATAATCATTCATATTTATTCTTTTATTTCTAGTGAATAAAGGGTAGGAAATTAAAAAAACATAAATATATAAAAAAAATTATTGACATTGATAACGTACTTTTTTTTTTCTCAGACATTGATAATGTACTTCTAATTTTCTAAAAATGAAGGAAAAATAGTGTATAGATATCTTTAAGTTGCCGAACTCATAAATTTAAATAAAGGGTAAAGAAGCAAAAATACATATGTGCTTTACTTCTGAGAGCGTCAAACACCATATACTTTTTTTGGGAACAAAAATACACACTGGTTACCATTTTGAAGCAAAAGTCACATCTCACCGTTATGTTACTATTCACTACCATTATGTTACTGTTTACTTCATCTCTTTCTCTTTCATCATGGTAAACAGTAACATAATGATGGTGTTCTGTAAATGAACAATAGGTCGGACTTGTCTCAGGATTGGATCCCAAGGCCTACGTACCCTTGCAGGGGTCAAAGTCCACGTAGTTCGATATAATGCAGGGCGTTAGCCAGAGGGAGTGGGGGTGTGTGCTCTGTGTATGCTTAAACAATAACGCTGAGTTCAGAGCATATGCGTACCTTATCAATGCGCATTGATACATATATATATAGAGTGTACCTGGGGCCTTGATCCGCTATTCGCTCTGCACGTGGCCCCACTTGCAACTACTCCACTATCTGCATGACCTACGGCGGTTAGCGAGATAATAGGGTGATACCTCACCGGATAATTCTCTACTTTTGTGGATGGACCCGGTTAGCTTTGGGCCTGGTGAAGCCCAATCCGCTTGTCCGTAACAGATGCCCCCAAGCTCGGTATTTCAGGCTTCTGACACGATGGGCTTAATTGGGTTTGAGTTACCCTTGGTTTCGATCTCATAGTGACGCTAAGTCCTCGTTATCTCGGATAAAATTTCTAATTCTTCTTCATCCTTAACTAGGCTTGACTTTTTCTATTCTCCGACTTAGCTTGTTTACCGAAGTTTTAATTATATCCCGGCCTTCATTACTATGTCATGCCGAGTTATCTTTTTGTAGTATGTGTTCCCTTGGTTGCCCCCGAGTCTGGAGCATAAACTGGACTCGCCTTAAAAATAGGTGTCTGTTCTTTTGCTACATTGGGATGCGTAGCGTCGTATCGGGATTGATGCCACCCACTCCTCTGCCAGCCGTCCTTGGTTTTCGCGCTCTTTAAATGCTCGTGACTTTTCAAGACTCATGATGGCTATTTACTTTAGGGTTTCGCCAGCTGTACCTATTTCTCTGTGCCTGTCTGATGTCACGGGTCTTGTCATTTCCCCTTCGCACCCGTTGGAGTCTTTTGAAACCGCCTCTTCAAACCGCCTCTTTATAATGCGAATGTCGCGGTGTTTTCCTTTTTTACTCTTTGAGTTTCCTGTTATCGTTAAAAGAAAACACTCCATACCCAGGCGTTCCAAGTCCAAGTCTTGCTCTTCACCTTTAACAAGTTATCCCAGGTACATCTTCATTATCGGTTTTCACTTTAAGTGTGTTTGCTTCTTCTCCCTTTCCCCTTCTTTTGTGAAAATTGCGCTCTCCTCCTAATTAGTTGCGCTTCTGGGTGTCTTTTGCTTTTTTCTTGGGATTATGTGTGCTGAATACTGCTTTTCTAGGTTTTCTTGAGGGGTTCTTTAGTTTTTCATGGATAAAAACCTAAATGTACCCGTAGATATTTATGGTAGGCCTATTCCAGAAGAAGATTGGGAGGTTGTTAAAAACATGCCTGAAAAAACTACATTCTTGTTGTACGGCGTTCATCGTTCTGAGGTAGCCATGGCTACAAATGTTCTTAAATCCTCTAGGAGTGGTGATCGTAGGAGTAGCCATAGAATTCCTCCTCCTCCTCCTCCTTCGAGAGCTTCTCGTCCTTCCCTATCTCGGCCCCCAATACCTCCTAGAGACCTTCCTGGCTTAGTCACTAAACCTCCGTCTTCTATTAGGGCAGTTCCTATCTCAACTTCATAGCCTTTGACTGTTAGTAGGATTCGCCCAACCGCGGTCGTTCCTTGCGAGACTTGTCAACATGAGGCTATTGCTCTTGTCACCCTTAGTCGGGAGGTGGTGGCCGAGACAGTGCTTAGAAGTTGCACTCACGAATCTGCTCTTGTCCTAACATCAAAGAGTGTGTTGTATCGCATGCCTGCACGCCGAGGTAGATTCCTATCTAACTCGTCTTTGCTTCTTGTGTATTTATATAGGTATAGATTGCCTCTTCCTCTCAGAATAGTGAAAGGTCGGTGGCCGAAGAATCAGGTTCTACCGAAGTAGCCCATAGTCCGTGTCACTTCGTTATATGCCCAAAGGTCACTGGGATCTCGAACAAGATGACTTGGGAAGAATTTAGGGGGCCTACTCTTAGAGATGGCGAGGGGTACACCGTTCGGTTACCTTTAGAAGGAGAGTTGGTAGCGTCATGGTGCGTCGGGGAATCTCCTCACTTTTTTTCATGTACCGAGACGTTGTTACCCTTTTAGGTGCTTCATTTCCTTTTTCCGACTTTACTATGGAAATTTTGAACCATTTACACCTGGCCCCTACACAATTGCATCCGAATAGCTGGGCTTACGTTCTTGGCTTTGAGAATTTTTGCAAGGAACAGGAAATACCCTGTACCGTTCCTTTGTTTTTTCACTTCTTTTCCCCTATAAACACTTATAAGACCAAAGAAGAGCCCCTGGAATTTGAATGGACCCATCTTCGAGGTATCTGCTTTAAGAAACTGTTCAATCCTTATACCGAATCATTTAAGGGTTTTAAGTCGGCCTATTTTAAGGTTGAAGCCATTCCTTCCCAGGTCCCATGGTTCCTCCGCCTAAACGACCGCGGGGAGTTAGAGGAGAAATTTCCCCTCTATTGGACTCACGATCATCATAATTTAGGAACCAAGGCCTTTAGCTCGAAAATCGCCAAACTTACCTCGGAAGAGGAGAAAGATAAGGAGCTCCTAAGGGATCTTGGCAAGGCGATGGGGCCTTTCGACGCCGGAATGTATTTGTCTGTTCCTTTAAAGAAACAGAAGCCAAAAAAAAGTATGCTTGGCGTTTGTAATAGCATTTCTTGCTTTATCTCTTTTATCAAATTATTGACGGTTTCTTATTATGTAGAGCCAACTATGCTGCCAAAGTCTTCGGCTCCGGCAGTGTCGGCTTTTATGAAGAAATTTGGTGGAAAACGAAAAGCGGCTAAAGCCGAGAATACTAGCCCAGTTCCACCTCCCAAGAAGTCTTCCACCACTCCAACCGAGCCAATTACCAAGGTGATTGTTCGACCTTCGTCTTCGTCTCCAACCGTTGGTGGTGCTACCTCCTCTCCTTCTAGAGCCCTTCCTTCTCCGAGCCGATACACCTCACCGTCATTAACACCCTAAATTCCATGCTTGAAAATCGTGTCGATTGACATTTAGTTTTAGGAAAATCAACAGTTTGAGGTGCTACAGCTCCATGTACTGCGAAAACAGATAGCGTGCACTAATATTTGGACAATGAGTATCTGATATAAAATGCCCAGACATATGATGATGCCTGACATAAACTGGTACATTAAAATATCCCGAAAGATTATTCATGTGATACAATTACAGAGACATAAATACAGTTCTCTGATAAATCAACTTTATAAATAGACCTATGGCTTGGAATCCAACGCAGTTAATCAAACAAATTGGCCAGATCGGTGTTTACTCTAATGGGAGTCTCCCCGTCTTTCATGGCGACTTGTGACAACCCACCGACAACCCTTTCTTAGTTTAAGTACCAATTGATTTGAAATAACTTTATCGAATTCATGCCATGGACTAACCTTCTTCAAACTTTATTCTTGATCAGTGCCCCTTCACGGCTCCATCTACATCGTTCGTATCGCTTACTCAAATCCAGTATTCTTCCTTGACTCTTTAATCAAGCCTGAGATTCAATACCCATTGAATCTCAGGTAACAGTTAACCTCATATGAAAAGTATAAACAATATATGATAGATAATCACAACATTCATTTAGCATTTATCATATATGCACAACAATCCACAACTAAATGTATACAGATACTCATGATTCAATTAATCATATCAAAGCCATACAAGTCATAGGAGAGTTAAAGTTACAGTGTGCGAACGTACCTTTCACCACATAGTTACCAATATGTCTGACTTTTGAATCCGGCCCCAGACTTCCCGGATATCCTAACATATCACCATATTACTTAGAATAATATCCTAAGAGATATTTCCACCTCTATTTACCTCTCTACCCTTGATGGCTTTGTTATTTACAATTTTGCCCTTACATTTAATTAAAAAACGTAATGCAGTATTTTCTAGGCAGATTTTTCGATAACTTTGAAAAACCATAACTAATTCTACAAAACTTGAAATGAGGATCCGTAAAATTCCCTAGAACCCTTAGGATGTCTATTTTTGAGGAAAAATAATAATTTTCACCCAGAATTATTGAGTAATTCCCAGTTTATACGTTTCTCAACATTGCCCAGATTTTATTCCAGTAAAAATGGCTTAACTTCAAAAATTCATATCTCCTTCCAAAAAGCTTGAAAAATTACAAATTTTATATCAAAAGAAAGCCCTGGATGTATACTTTATATCTGGAAAATTTCATAATTTTTAAAGATCATTTACTATTTAAAATTATTCCCACAACGTGACTGACTCCAGAAAAACTGAAATCTGGGAATTTTCTCAACTTTCACAATATTATTCCTTTGATCTCAAAAATCATTTCCCATCATGTTTTCACTCTAATTTTCGTTTTAAACTCATTAGAGACCTTAAAAATATGTACAGAAATTTACTTTATAATTTCTTGAATTAAACTATAATTCTACCAAAAATTTATAAACTAGAGCTCAACAACTTACCTCTTGAAGTTCCTACTCCTTATTCTTCTTGCTTCTATCTTGCCTTAACCTCTATTTTGATTTGAGTTTTGGTGTGAAGAATGAAGAGGAATTCAAGCTCTATTTATAGAGTTTTGGGTCTCAACTTCTTTTCAAAAATCACATGTTAATCTAACTACCCATCTACCATAAATATGTTCATCTACTAAAACTCATCTTCCAATCAAATATCACATGGAAATCTACCTCATAAGCATCTACCCTTCATTTCCATCTACTAAAACTCATCTTCCAATCAAATGTCACATGGAAATCTACCTCATAACTATTTACCTTTCATCTACCAATCAAATATCATATTTATATGAATTTCTTAATTAAATTTGGAAGAAAATATATTAAATAAATTATATTTCTTTGAGACACATATTCACCCTTGTATTTTGCTAAATATCCATAAAATATAAAATTTATGAGAATTGGAAAATTAGGGTATTACAGAAGTTCGTAACGACATTCGCCCTCCTCTAAGCTGGTTCACACCCTTGCCGCCGTCTTCTGAAGAGAAAAACATGCTGATGGATATTGAGCATTTCGCTCTTCGTGCTGCTGGACTCCCTCAGGCTATGGCCTATTTCAAGGCCCAATGGGCTGAGTCGGATGTCAAACTTAAAGCCGCTATATCTGAACGATCCGAGGCTATCACAGTGGCGGTAAAGGTCGCGGTTAAGTGTGTCGAGGATGCCAGGGATAGGGCTATCGCTGAGGCCAACGAGAAGGTCAAGTTGGTACAGCTGGAGTTGGAAAACGCAAAGTGGAAACATGCTGAGGACGTTGCCGAGATATCTCGACTAAATCTTGCACTAAAGGGTTTGCAAGATCAGACGGCCTCTGACACAGCCTTTATTGTCGACCTGGAAAAGGGGGTGGAAGAATCCTTTAATAACGCCTTGGCGCAGGTTGTCTTTCTCAACCCCAGTACCACACTTAATCTTGAGGACGCCCGATTTGACAGTGTGGTGAAGGACAGGAAGATTGTGTCTGTGAGTGCTCTAGAGGAATCGGCTGGGGTGGGCCCATCTGGGGTAGGAGACATTACTGACAATGCTTAATCTTGGCCCTCCGCTATTATAGACGCTGGTGCAAGCGCCTGAATTTGTTGGCAAGATAGGATAGGTCCTACTATTTTTGACTTCTGCTATGATACCTTCTATTGTAATTGACTTTTATCAATTAATGGATTTTTTTTGTTTGAGTCTGCGCTTGCATAGATATTTTATTTACGAATTCTGTTTGCTTTGCTGCCTGTTGTGCTCTAATCCGAGCTTCTTTCAATCACATGGTTTAAAATTGGTTATCCTGCATCTTAACCATTCCGGATTGAACAAGTTTGGTGTAAAGGGTTTTATCTCGGGGATGCTTCCATTCACCCTGCCTCGACTTTTCTTCAATGGGTTTAAAGCGGGCTTTGTGGCTATAGAGATCGTCTCGTAGGATTGTCGGAAATAGGTCATTGACTCCTTTCCGTAAATCCGCGTTATGAATGTCGACATTTTCTTTTGTGTTAATGGGCCTATCGTTTTAGCACAGCCTTATGGAATTCGTTTGAAAATAGGTTTCAGAACTCTTTTTCTTGAATTCGTATGGTTTTGACGGCGCGACCGTCTCACTTGGCATTTGTGAAGTTATCATCATATGGCCACAAGATTTTGATGAGATAACTAACTTTCGATGGTCTTTTATTAAGGTGGCGACTATATCGCTTACAAAATAAAAATTTTACGTAAACTACGATAAAACAGCAAACAGAATGCTTAAGAAGTTTTGAACCGCGTTGACACCGCAGGTTTTACATTCTTAGCTATAATATGCTCTCAGCTTGTTTGCATTCCAAGTTCTCTTTACTGGTTTTTGAGTCAAAGTTTCAAGCCTGTACGCTCTATGCTCCAGTACCTCCCTGATTCGGTAAGGTCCTTCCCAATTGGGAGCTAGCTTCCCTTCTCGTGCGTTTCTGTTGCCTATGTCGGCTCTCCTTAGCACTAGGTTGCCTTTGCTGAAGGAGCGGGGTTTAACCTTTTTGTTGAACTTCGCCACGACGAGCTGTTTCGCCGTTAAGTTTCTGCAGTGTGCAACGGCTCTTACTTCGTCTATGAGATCTAACTCAGCCGTAATGGCATCATTATTCTCTTCTTCGGATAAGGCCTTTTCCTTTCTCCATGATGGTTCCCCGACTTCTACAGGTATCATAGCTTCACATCCGTATGTGAGCCTATAAGGCGTTTCTCCTATGGCGGTTTGAACACTAGTCTGATATCCCCATAACACAGCATATAGTTGTTCAACCCAGTCGGTTTTGGCTTCCTGCATTCTTTTTTTAAGGCCCTCAACAATTATCTTGTTTGCTACCTCAGCTTGACCGTTAGATTATGGGTGTTCAACTGATGCGAAATGCTAATGAATCTGGAAGTCAATCATCATTTTTTGAAATCCTTTGTCTGCAAATTGTGTCCCATTGTCGGTAACGACTTTTGCCGAGATTCCAAAGCGAGCAATGATATTTCTTGCCATAAACTTTTGTACCCGAGCCGACGTTATAGAAGACAGCGGTTCAACTTCAATCCATTTAGTGAAATAGTCCACTGCGACTATTAGCCACTGAAACTGTCCTGGCGCCCTTTGAAATGGTCCCAACAGATCTAGTCCCCATTTATAGAACGACCATGGTGCTGAAATATATTTCAACTCAGATGGAGGAACTCAAATGATTTTGGTGTGTTTCTGACAACTATCACACCTTCGAACATGACTCCTCGCATCTGTTGATAACGTCGGCCAATAATATCCGGCCCTTATAGCCTTTCGGGCTAGCGCCTTGGCTCCCATGTACTATCCATTGATGCCTTCGTGTATTTCAGTTAACACGTATTCCGCCTCATTGGGGCCAAGGCATTTTGCCATTGGCGCATGTAACCCTTTCCTATACAATTGGTCATCTATCATCACGTAGGATGCCGCCGTTCTTATCAGTTTCTTGGCTTCTATGGATTCGTCTAGTAGAATTCCTCGCTCCAGGTAGTCCACGATAGGTTTTCTCCAATCGTCCTTATCTGTTATGATCATTACGCATGTCGGGACTTCTAATCTTTGTTGTATTATCGTCCGGTTGTTTCTAGTTCCTTGAGTGCTGGCCAGCTTGGATAGGATGTCTGCTCATGTGTTGTCCCCACGTGATATGTGCCTTACTTCGACTTCATCAAATTCATTCATGAGAGACTTAACCTTTTCGAGGTATTTGACTAGTAGAGGTCCTTTAGCTTGATAAGACCCATTTATGTGTGACGCCACTAACTGGGAATCCGTAGACACCTGCACTCTCCGAGCTCCATTTTCCCTTACTTAGAGTAACCCGGCTATAAGGGCCTCGTATTCGGCCTGATTGTTGGATGTCTTAAACCCAAGGTTTAAGGAATTCTCGATGGACACGCCCTCTGGGTTTTCCAGGATTACCCCGGCCCCGCTTCCAGCCGAGTTAGAAGAGCTATCTACAAACAGTTTCCACCGGGTGTTTGCTTCGATGCTTTCCCTTGCCGGAGTAAGCTCTGCAACAAAGTCGGCTAAGGCCTGAGATTTTATTGTGTGTCGGGCTTCATAACTAATGTCGAATTCGGATAATTCTATTGCCCAGCCAGTCATCCTTCCCGCTAATTCGGGTTTGTGCAGTATCTGTCGGATTGGTTGGTTAGTTCGAACCACAATGGGATGGCTCTGAAAATACTGGCGCAACCGCTGGGCCGTGATCAATAATGCGAAAGCCATTTTCTCGAGCCTTTGATACCGTGTTTCAGCTCCTTAGAGAACTCGACTTATGAAATATACTGGCATCTGCCCCTCCTTTGGTTCTCGCACCAGAACCGTGCTTACAGCCTCATCAGTCACCGATAAATAAAGGATCAGGATTTCACCCGTCAAGGGCTGGGTTAATACTGGTGGGGCTGCAAGGCATTGTTTTATCTTCTCGAAAGCTGTCTCGCATTCAGCGCTCCACTCGTGAATAGCTTCCTTCTTGAGTAGCCTAAATTTTCCCTCGATTTTGGGAGAAACCGAGTTAATGCGGCGAGCCTTCCTGTGAGCTGTTGGACTTCCTTTTGACATGTAGGAGCCTTCATTTCTAAAATAGCTCGGCAATTATCAGGGTTGGCCTCAATGCCTCTATGGGTTAACATGAAACCCAAGAATTTTCCTGACGGAACTCCGAAAGCACATTTGGCCGGGTTAAGCTGAATTTGGTGTGCCCGTAGCTTGTCAAAAGTCTGTTGCAAATCCTGAATATGCTGCTCTTGATCTTCCGACTTAACGATCATGTCATCGATGTAAACCTTGATATTTTTTCCCAATTGGTCTTTAAAGACTTTTGTCATCATCTGTTGATACGTTGCTCCGGCGTTCTTCAATCTGAAAGGCATTACGTTGTAGCAGTAATTAGCCCTTAACGTGATGAATGCCGTTTTCTCTTGGTCCTCGGGGTGCATGGCGATTTGATTATACCCCGAATATGCATCCATGAAGGATAAGAGTTTAAAACCTGATGCACTATCCACTAACTGATCAACATTAGGCATAGGAAAAGCATCTTTGGGGCATACCTTGTTTAAGTCTTTGTAATCTGTGCAGACTCTCCATTTGCCGTTAGGTTTCTTCACCAGCACGACGTTTGACAGCCAAGTGGTATACTGGACCTCTCGTATAAAGCCGGCCTCTAAGAGCTCTTTGATGTGTTCTTCAAGAGCGGCTACTCTATCTGGGCCCATCTTCCTTTTCTTTTGTGCGACTGGGACAGAGCTTAGTCGAATTTCCAGTTTATGGCAACAGAATTTTGGATCTATCCCTGGTAGGTCGGCTAGTCCCCAAGCAAATATGTCGGCATTCTTCAATAAGCACTCCACTAATGCATGAAGAACCTCGATGTTTAATTCTTTTCCAATTTTCGTGGCCTGTTCCAGCCTACTGCCCAGGATGAAGTCCTCCAATTCTCCATTGGGTTCAAGCCTTTGAATCTTTTCCTCCACTCTCATGTCCATCTCGACCAAATGAACATCATCTTTTTCTTACCTAGTTTGGGAAGAAGTCGCATCTTTATTCCCCTTCACTGAATCATAGTAGCATTTTCGCGACTCTTGTTGGTCTCCTTGGACGACAACTATTTTGTTCTTTTTCCCGATCATTTTTTCCTTTTGATGCTTTGTGGATACCAGCATATCCCAATTATGGATCGTTGGTCTTCCAAGAATGACGTTGTATGGGGATGGGAAGTTAGCAACTACGAATCTGACCACTTCAGATTTAAAAGCCTCCTTAGTGCCCAAGGTCAGTTTTAAGTCTATGCAACCTTTAAGTTTAGTATCCTGACCATTGAAGCCGGTTAAGGTTGTTTTGCATGGTTTTAACTCGTCTGGGTTTAGCCTCATCTTTCGAAATGCCTCCCATAAAAGGATGTCCACCGAGCTTCCGTGGTCGATGATGATTTTTTGGACCTTGCAATCCAGAATTGTGCCTGTTATCACTAGGCCGTCGTAGTGACCTGGGACAACGTCTTCTAGGTCGGCTTTAGTGAAACTGAGTATCAGCCTATCCTGCTCCTTTGTTTCCCTTTTGAAATGTAGGCGGTCTCAGATTGTCAAGACTTCCTACAGATATTTACGACGCTGGTTTTGTGAGTCACCTCCGCCCCCGGGTCCTCCACTGATGACAAAACAATCAAACTTTGCTTCGGGAAACTCATCGTCGCTTTCTTCTTTCCTCTTCTTCTTCTTCTCCGGACTTTTATTTCGCCCCTCCCCGGGACGTTTATTACTTGGACATCCCTGAGTCTGAATCACATATTTTTGCAACTTGCCTTCTCGGATAAACTTTTCTATCTCATCCCTCAGATCCCAACATTGGTCCGTTGTGTGGCCAGGTTGGTCATGAAATTCACAGTATTGGGACTTATCCAAGACGGCCTTGTGCCGTGTGGGCCGCGGTCGTTTTGCCCTTCTCATCTCGATTAAGCCAACTTCTCTCCATATCCGTTCTCTGGATACTTTTAAAGGTGTATATTGGTCATATTTCCCTTCTGCTTTGTTTCCCGGATGCTTGTTATCCAATGTCCGCCCTCGGCTATCCGACTTTGAACTACTTTGATAGTCCTTACTCCTCGGAGGTAGGCTCCTAGTTCGTCCAATGTTACTTCGGCTAGCCATTTTTAGCTGTTCGAGTTCCAAATATTTCTTTGAACGATCTCTAAACTCGGCTAATGTCGTTACATGATCTTTCACTGTCGACCTTTTGAGATGAGAATCATCATGCAAGCCGGAGATTGCCAAATGCAAGTGCACGTCTTCCTTCAAGTTTGGAACCTGAAGGTCGGCATCTTTAAAATGCTCGAGGTATTGCTGCAATGTCTCATTAGGTCCTTGCCTTATATTTCCTAGTTGGAACTAAGTTTTGGGTTGTTTTCTGCTTGTCGCGAAGTTTAATAAGAACTTTTGGCCGAAACTCTCCATATCTCGGATAGATTTCCGTGGTAAGGAATGGAACCATAACTGGGCTGCCCCTCACAATGTTCCCGTGAATAGTCAGGGTACTATTGGTCCTTCAAATCCTTTCACCATTATTTCCATGTTGAAGTTGTTAAGGTGAACCTGTGGGTCCTAGGTTCCATCGTATTTTGGCAAATCCCTTGAGTCGAAACCCTTTGGATATTTTGCCATCCGTATCTCGTCAACAAAAGGTCCCTGCACTCCACCGGCATGAGTTTTCTCCAAAGCTTCTGTGTTAGCCCAGATTGCTTCCGGTGCTCCCTTATCTCGTATCTTCTCAGTGTGTGGCATATCCATATCTATAGCACTTTGTGGCGTTCTCGCATCTGCCTGCTGTGTTACCGTGGTGGTATTGGGATTATCAGTATCCCGGCCGTTACTCTGCTCCTGTTTTCCCAACTGCCTTACTCGTTTCTCCAGCCATGCCATCCTTTGGATTTCCTCTTCCTGAGCCCTTCTAACCTGAGGCTCCCCCTGTGTCTCTTCTTCACGCTTGGAGTCGCTTGGCTCCATCTCAGTTAAGTTTCCCAGCCGAGTTTGCGTTCCCGTTTGACTTGGGTCATCTTTATCTCGGCTAACATTCTGATTATTATTCTCTTCTCTGCCAAGCCTCTTGTCCAAAATCTGCTGGAGTCTCCGCCCTTCCTCTAGCCTCCATAAAGCATCTTTGCGTTCCATATCCTCCTACAGACGCTTAACGTCAGCTTCCCTTTGTAGCGCATGGCGTTTTTCCATGTCCTCCATCCGTTTAAACATTGCTTCTATTACAATCTGTAGGCGACGAATGTCGGGATCCTCAATTTGGAACTCTTACAGAGGGTTTTGAAACATGGGTAACAATTATGTCGGCCACAAACCTTGGTTATCTGGAGCCTGAGATATTTCATTGTCAGCAGGCTCATGTTCTGTTTCCACTAACACTTGATTTTCATCCGGTGGCACCAAGTCATACCGTGTCTCCACTTCAAGATTTGTGGGTGGCAGTGACTCTGATTGTTCATGACGAGGTGCCTGATTCCGGCCTCTGGTATTTGCCATTCTTAACTACCTCGTGATTCTGGGAATCACAATTTAGCGGTCCCCACAGACGGCGCCAATGTTCTGTAAATGAACAATAGGTTGGACTTGTCTCAGGATTAGATCCCAAGGCCTACGTACCCTTAGCAGGGGTCAAAGTCCACGTAGTTCGATATAATACAGGGCGTTAGCCAGAGGGAGTGGGGGTGTGTGCTCTGTGTATGCTTAAACAATAACGCTGAGTTCAGAGCATATGCGTACCTTATCAATGTGCATTGATACATATATATATAGAGTGTACCTGAGGCCTTGATCCGCTATTCGCTCTGCACGTGGTCCTACTTGCAACTACTCCACTATCTGCATGACCTACGGCAGTTAGCAAGATAATAGGGTGATACCTCACCAGATAATTCTCTACTTTTGTGGATGGACCCGGTTAGCTTTGGGCCTGGTGAAGCCCAATCCGCTTGTCCGTAACAGATGAAATGTGACTTTTGCTTCAAAATAGTAACCACATGTGTATTTTTACTTTAAAAAAACATATGGTGCTGGGTGCTCCCAAGGATAAAGCACATGTGTATTTTTTCCCCTTTATCCTTAAATAAATTTGTAATCAAGATATAAATTCAAAACCTCTCCACCATTTTGATTGTTCGCAAATTGAGGTTTCTTAGGGAAGTAACACCCCCCGGCCGCGCCGGTGGAAAAAAAAAAACGGTCATGATTTTTGTGATGGCCTAACTTTAACTCTTATAAGAAAAGTAAGAATAAAGTCTCAGCTAGTTTCAAACGTGGAGAGAAAATCATTTTAAAATAAAAATAGAAATAGAAATTTCTTGACTATTTTCTCTCGTGATTTATGTAATATTTCATTAATGCCCATAAAAAAAAAAAAACACAAACTCCTCACTCATTTTAGACACATAGGGCAAATTAATTTGGAATGTTTGCTGATTTTTTTGCCAACAAAATTTTTGGTAATTGGAATTTTTTAATATATTAATAAGAAATTAAATTATATCATGATTTAAGTTTTTTCTACACATATTAACGATATATGTTGAGATTTGGGAACAATATATCTTGATACACAATTTGAATTAAAGTGAAAATTAATTTACATAACATATAAATAAAAAATATAAATTAATACTCCTTCCCGTCCTTAATATATAAAACATATTTAAGGAGTTAATTTTAATCTTAGATTTAAGACATAATTTTTATATTTGTTAATCATTTTATAATTGACTCCTATTAATGATCTCTCAACGATAATCAAGAGAAGAGCAAAGGAAAAGATAACTATCATATGTTAGAAAATTCATGTCATACTAACTAACTAAACTAATTTTCTTATTCTAATCAATTTAAGTAAATATATCTTATATTAAATACTATGAGTATAATAATAAATTAATCATTACCACTCCTATTCCCTTAACCAAACCATATAGGGCTTTGTTTGGGAGTTTGGAGGAGAAGGAAAGGAAAGAGATGCAAGGAGTTTAGAGGGGAGGAGAAGGAAAGGAAATGGAAGATATTTCCTCCCCTTGTTTGGGAGTTAAAAAAATAGTAAGGGAGGAAGATGGAGGATTAATGAGTTATTTTTACCATTTTGTAATTTTCTTTAAAAATTAATATAATTATTATACTTTACAAATAAATTGAAATTGAAATTTTCTACAAAAATTATTTATGTAATTTTTTACAAAAATTATTTATGTAATTTTTATATTCAAAAAAAATTTCCCTAAAAAAATATTTTCTCTTTCTAAAAAGTATTTTCTCTTTCTAAAAAATATTTTCTCTCTAAAAAATATTTTCGTGTGCATTCTAACAATAGAAAAGAAAAAAGAGATAGGAATAACTAGAGTGTTTTATTTGAATAATGGTAAAAAACAATTAATCTATTTTCTCTCTTAAAACCCCCATATTGGGGGGACTTCATTTTTTTGAAGAACGAGGGTTTTGGGAGATTTGTAAAAATCCCTAATTCCCTCCCCTCTCATTTTTAAAACTCCCAAACAAGGGAAAGGACTACCAAAATCCTTTCTTTCCTTTTCATTCCCTCCAAAATGGAACTCTCAAACAAAACAAAGCCTGAGGAATCACTGAAATCCCTTCCTTCCACCCGTGCTTATTTTCTTGTATACCTGCCAATCATGCTAGAAAATGGCAGAGTTTGCATAAGGAAATCTCTTTTCAATTTGTGTGTGCGTGCGTGGGTAAGGACTAAAATAGGCCCTTTTACTTGTGTTATCTCCGAAAAAAGCTTAGGCTCTGCTTGGTTGGTACTTGGTAGGAGGGATTGGGCCAAGAAGGAATAAAGAAGGGTTGATAAAATGGGGTTCGTGGATTTTTTTACTTTTGTTTGGTGACGAGGGTTCTCGGCATTTTGGTACATGGGTAAATCCCTCTATGTGATCATATTTACTAAATTGCCCTAATTTCTCATTCTACTATCTTGGACCTTCGTGTTCATCGCCACCAAGGCACCAATATCCTTTGCCATCTCTATTTTCTTACTTTCTGGCATAGCTTACAGTTATAAAGTAAGAAAATAGAGACAAATTGGGAGATGAATCGATACACTTTATTTTAATTGAAAAGAGCCTTTAAATAGGAAATTTTCATTTAAATAATAGAAACAGTAAGCTTGCTTCCTAAAAATTTCACCATAAGAAAAAAAGTATCTTAACTAAATGCATCAAAAAAAGTTTGGGAGTTGATTGATAAATGAGTCCCTTAAACATAACATCTTGTGTTTAAAAAATTATATGAAAAAATTAAACAACAAAAATAATGAGCTCACCTCCTGAAAAATTAGATCAAGTCACAATGTTGTGATTTTTTTGAAAGTTTGATAGATATTAGATAGTTTCCTGTTCTGGTTGTATTACTTTACTATGTTTTTTTTTTTTATATTATTGGGAAGGGTTCCATGGGTCAAATTTAGCCTTTAGGGCCTATTTGGTTTAAGAGGAAGGAGTGGGAGGGGAAGAATATCTATGGAGGATATTGATCAAATTGACATAAATGAAAAGAATATTTCTTTTTGTTGAGAATGTATTTTTAAAATATTAAAAATTTTCTATGGGCTATTTAATAAAAATAGGAAAAAAAATTCTGTCTCTTCCTTCTCCTCAAACCAAATAATGGTGAAAATATTACATAGTGAAACTTCATCCAATGATTTCTGATAAAATAACAAATGGAATTTAGGGGGGGAATGCAGAAAATCCAAATTGGAAAGAAGGGGTTGTTATAAAAAAATAAAATAAAAAATAAAAAAAGAGGAAAGAAAAGGGGAGGAGGTGATAATGTTATTAATTTATCCTTCTTTTTAATGCCGTGCATAATTCTGAAAATGTTCAAAAATATTAATTATTCTCATAAAATGAATGTTATGCTTATTGGGGAAAAAAAGTGTTGATTACTTTTCAAAGCTTAATCATCATAACAATAAGTTAAATTTGATTTTTCTTTTGCTTCTTACCGACGTATGAAAATAGACTTAGGTAAAAAAAAAATCAATAAATAAAAAACTAAGCATATCGTCATATGAGTACACTTCTAAATTTCTAATTCTAATACTCGAAAAAATAGTATGCCGAAAAGAGATCCAAATTAAATAAAACGTATGGCGATATACTCACTTTTTTCTATCTTGATAATCCATAATAATAGAAAGAATATGATAAAGTCATGGGATATGATAGATAATTTATTATTTTTATTCAAAACTTGTTCTTTATACTTGTCTTGTTGTCTTATATAACTTACTATAATTTACTATATTAGTTTGGTAGAAAAATAAATAAATATTATTTTATTCTCAATGAAGAATTTATCGTTTTTTTTTCATTCAAACTAATCTCAATTTTTTATTCAAATAAATTAAAATATACATTTAGTCTCTTAAATTTACATTTACATTTTATATATATTTAGACTCATATATAGGAAAAGTGGGACTGGTGGGGGTGAGAGGAGGCGTGGAAATATTTTTTTTTTTTTGGTCGAATAGGAGGCGTGGAAATATAGGGAGCACCATTGGTTCCGGCGGTGCTCACATTGCTTCTTAGAGAATCCCATTTAATTGTTGGTCAGACTTGGACATGGTACCCTTTTGGATTAGTAATAAATATTATTTTTTTTAATATGATTTTGGGATTGTGGATCCCTGATCTCCATTGTTGGGGTGAGCAAATCAATAGCTGAAGATGAAGAAGGGGGTTGCGGCATAAAGTACTAGTTCAAAATGAAGAAACATGACAACTTATTTCGTAAACATTATACACTCATTGTTTGAACTTGCAAAATCTTAATTTTTTGTTAGTAATATTAACGACATTAATTTTTAAAGACTATAAATACACTAAAATGAAACTTTATGTGAATTTTTTTAGAAAAAAAAAATTCATATAAAATTAAAGAATTAAAAGTATGCTTTAATTTTAAATTTTTTAAGTAGATGTTGTCCATTAAATGGTACTAAACAGGTTGATATTAAGGAATTAAAAATACATATTGTGAAATTAAGAAAATAAATTAAAATAAAGTTTCAGAATATATCAAAGTTAGATGGCAATTTTAGTTTCAGTCTTCAAAGAAATTTGATTAATATTATTTTCCACTTTTATTAAAATATATATATATATATATATATATATATATATATATATATATATATATACTCCCTTCGGTTCTAATTTTAAGATAATATTTGGGGGTTGGTTTTTGTCTTAATTATGTGATAATTTTTTAGTTTTTGTCAATTTTTTACTAAAATATCCTTATTTTATTATCTCAAAGTGTATTTGGTTTTTGGTAAGTATATATATATATAGGTTACAACACAAACACAAATACAAGCAGACACTGGACGCACACATGTTTTGGTAAGTATATAACACGAATGTAAGGAAGGACATAAAATGGAGTTTATCCGTTCTTAAATTCTATCCTATACCGGAAAAAATTTTCCCGAATAAAATATCATTTCTCAACATCAATCAATCGAATTCAATCAATTTCTATAATCCAAACAAGAAACAAAAATGCACTCAAACAGCCCAACAAGAAGTCCAAGAGGTCATCCCTGTTCATACGATTGATCTTCCTTTAGTTGGAAACACCAATCTGGTACTTCGTGCAGCGTTGGATTTTCTGCCTTTTCGGCTGGTGCAACCGCATATGCCTCATCTTGCTCGTCACGTCGTTAACGCGGAAAAAATATCACCATCAAGACTCCCTTTTCCTCGACTAGCCCCACAGGAATCACGAATCCATGTGCGAAGAGACACAAGCCGCTTTAATCGTTGTATCTGTAGAGTAATTCAGTTCAGAGCAACAATCTTCTTTTAAGAAACTATGGCGGTTGGGGATTCACAAATTATGTCGTCATGGTACGGGCAAACGTTCATTCCCATGCTCCGTTCATTCTCATCCATCCACCTAATATATATAATTTATTTATTGTTTTTAATTCACGATTTGGGTTACATTATAATTTAATATTATTTATCTGTCGCTGTTTCTTCAAGATTGCTTGATCAAACTTTCAGTTTCCAGTTACTGTGTCGAGTGAGACTGGTCGATTAATTTACTTCAAAGGTTTCGTGCACGATTGGTTCATCTTGTGGGTATTTCAGTACGTTGTGCTGCCATGGCTTCTCCAACCCCAGTTTCTCAATTTAAATCCGTCTTTAGTGAACCATATTTCGCAACAACTCTTCAAAATCCCGTTAGTGGCAAGCCAAAACTTGGCTCGTTTTTCTTGCCCAGAAGGTTATCTGTGCAATTTCAAGCTCCTCGTTGGGATTCAAAGATGTCATTGAAGGCTGTTACTGTGCCAGCTACAACGACCGAGAATGCCAAGAAGCATTATCCTGCTGAATCTAAGGGGTTTGTGGAGGAGATGAGGTTTGTGGCAATGAAATTGCATACCAAGGAGCAGGCTAAAGAGGGAGAGAAGGAGATCAGTCAGCCTGAGGAACGATCAGTGGTCACGTGGGAACCCACTACTGATGGGCATTTGAGGTTTCTTGTGGATAGCAAATTGGTTTTTGACACACTGGAAAAGATAGTCTCTGAGGCTGCTTATCCATATTGTGAGTTCCATTTATGAGTTACTTTTACACGGTTCTTTATCTATATTTGCATCTATCTATATAGTCTAATGGCTACTGTATTGTTGATTGTTTTCTGATGCTTTCCTTAATCTTCATGGTTTTCTCTTTTTGATGAACTATTTCTGCAATTTGTATTAGTCATTTCTGTCCTTTATTGCTTACATGGATCATAATATGGCATCTCTTGATCTTCATAAATGTCAAGCTTCTTGTATTTTTTTATAGTATCGGTTTTGGTGGCTGAATGCTGAAGATCTTATTATCTTTCTATAGATGCTGAATTCAGAAATACAGGATTGGAAAGGTCTGCAAGCTTGGCAAAAGATCTGGAATGGTTCAGAGAGCAAGGTCATGTCATTCCTGAACCTTCTTCTCCTGGGCTTACCTATGCACAATATCTTAGAGAGTTGTCTGTGAAGGATCCCCAGGCTTTTATCTGCCATTTCTACAACATATACTTCGCCCATTCAGCTGGGGGTAGGATGGTTGGGAAGAAGGTAACTGATCGGCATAAGACTCGCTACTTAAAAATTCATGGTCTTTGTCTTCATAATTTAACAGAAACTAGCTGGTTTAGAGAAGTCTCACTTGGGGATTAGCATGTCAATTGTATGACTCATTTGGTGCTTTGCTTTGTTTTCCATATTATATTGGCTTTGTCATCATTACTGTGATTGTTACACATATATTTTCTCTTTTCACATAGGGTGATGCACAAAATTCTACAGAATGAGGCCCATAAGGGTATTGTGTAATTGTCAATACAGTTCTCTCTAGATTTTCGATGGAAATTTACTATTTATGATTTGTTTCTACCTTCTTACTCTGTATGCTTCTAGTCCATCCTAATGTGAAGGTCTTGAACAATGAAATCTCCAATTTTTCCCTTATTGATATAGTTGCATGTGAGTGATTTACCACCACTTCTGGTTGTGTTATGTTTTGGCTTTGCAGCCAAAAAAAAAAAAAAAAGGAACTCAGAATAGTATTGATCCTTCCGATACTCTTTAGAACTGAGGCTTTGTGATGTTTTAGAATTTTGTTTTCAGTGATTTTCTGGAGCTGAGGGAAAGATCAATAATGAATGTTTTACTTTAGTCATATGCTCAAGGGTAAAGACATTATTGCACTTTCTTAAGTTTTTAGTCTTAATCTACAGGTGGCAGAAAAGATGCTTGACAAGAAGGTGTTGGAGTTCTATAAATGGGATGGTCAGCTTTCGCAGATGTTACAGAATGTCAGGGACAAGCTGGATAAAGTTGCTGAAGTAAGTTTCTTTTACCATAAATCTTTACCTGTTTTATTCCTTGAGATTTTATGATTATTGCAATAAGTTGGTTCTATTGCCAATAGCTGTCTATGTTGTGCTGAGTTCACTAACAGAGTCAAAAATAAAGAAAAAATGGGTTCTATCTCACAAATTCCGTGTGGAAAAGGTTGATTTGTTATGAAAATTCAATCCGGAGTGGTTCATCAAGTTATTGGTCTGGTTTAGTTGGCTCAAAGATCGACCAACCAAAGAGCCAACCAGGAGAGGGTCAAATGTTTAAATACCGGTTGAATCAATCAAAATTGATTTATGGGTTAAGGTCCAAATTTGTCTCAGAAGTTCTTACATTCCATATGAGTATTCAGAAATGTTAAAACGGAGCAAAATTGCCGTTAACTTTTAAAAATGCTAGTAGTCAACATTAGGTTTTTTAACACTTGAGGTAAATTTGCTCCATTTAACACTTCCGAAGCAAAATTGATTTACAAAGAATTTCCGAACACCCACAGGTCTGACCTGAAAACATCAGGGATAAGATAAAATTGAACCTTAATCCTTGATTTTCCCCCTAAATCTTGCTAAACATTTCGAAATTCAACATGTCCGTATCTTTAAGACCACTTGACACCAGCAAGTTTTCCCCCAATCATGAAGCAGTCCTCGAAAATTTTGTTATTCACATCGCAATGAGACCAAGATTAATAAACCATGATCCATGAACTGGTATCTCCATTGCTTTAATATTGGGAACTTGATATACGTGGTGAATGGATTTGGTCAGGGGTGGACTCGAGAAGAAAAGAATCATTGTTTGGAAGAAACAGAGAAATCGTTCAAGCTTTCAGGCGAAGTTCTGCGTCTGATGTTAGTGTCATCATAATAACAGTTTGTATTGCTTGCTTTTTCTGTAATTATTATTGTGTAACTGGAAGTAATTGCTAACGCTCAAAATATTGTTGGACCTTCATATCATGTTATTTTCAGATCGTAAAAAAGTGTCTCGTGTATATATATGATTATGAATGTTGGTAGCTCTTTGTTTAATGAGTAAATAAACATTGTTTTTAATTTCTGAATTACAAATGTTTATAACAATCTTTCTTTAAAAAAAAACAAAGAAAGTATCAGCACTTCAGCAGTTGTTCTAGTGATGTTGAAACCAGAAAGTTTACATATATGGGGAAAAAAAATGTCAAGGTGGCCAAGGGGATTTTTCAATACCTGCAAAACTCCATAATGTGACTTCTCTTAATTTTTTTCACAAAAAGTGCTATGTTAAAAATAATAGGAAAGTAAATAATAATAATAATAATAAACACATAAAAGATTCACCGGCCTTCATACACATCACTAGAAGGGAAAAATAAATTTTACCACCTTTGTTTTTCCCCTGAAAAAGTTATTTTTATTACAATCAAAAGAAAGTATTATAACCACTAATCGCCGAAGCAAAGAAAATCTCAAAATCATTTAACAATATCACCTACTCACTCTCACCATAACAAACTATAAAGCAAACTATAAACCAATCAATCTATTATATCAGTAAGAATATATCAGTCAGCCCATATCATCCCTCTTATTCACACCATTAGCACTAACATCGGTATTCATGGCACACACAGAATTAGGACGAAGAAGGCTACCTAAAGAAGATGCAGTATAACTCAACCACAACAGCTGATACATCATCTTCCTTATTGCATCCGCATCTTGATTACCCTGTCTAGCTACTAGAGATAACAAAACTTCCTCCAATGAGTCAAACAGATCCAAAATCTCAATCAATAAATCTCTGCATCGCCGCTCACATACAATCCTAGTCCTGCTCACAATCAATTTGTACAACAATTCCCAATCAGTTTCAATCACAACTTTATATTCCTGGAACATACCTTTGTAGGAAAGTGCCTCATTTACTACTGCACATTCTGACATAAATGGAGACTGATTGTATGACTTTTCCCAAACCCCCAATGAAATCACCCCTATTGTTTTTGCATACCACACCAATGCCAGCCTCTCCCGTGGCTTCTCTAAAGGCGCCATCTACATTGATCTTAATTGAGTTCAATGAGGGCATCACACAGCGCAGGTTCGTTCTGTAATATCCCCGGTTCATATACTTTCAACTGTAATCCAGTCTTTTTTCCTTTAGAGCACTAGAACCCCTCCACTTGTGAATTCACTAACTTTACCACCTCCAAAGCATCCGACCTGTCACCAATATTGAACACCCAACTACACCTTTTCTTCTAGATCCACCAACACATGGTAACAAAGAGAGACTTCCCATGCTCATCTAGCTTACTCTCCCCATCCAACAATGTACATATCCATTCCTCACATCTTCTCATGGACCATTTGCTAAACTTAAGGCCTAAGGGACATCCAAACCAAACATCATTTGGCCCACGGGCATAGGAACAATAAATGCTCCACGGTTTCCCTTTCAGTCAGTCAACTTGGACTAAGAGGAGTAACTGCACATTTACGTTTAAAGAGGGCATCTTGAATTTTACCACCTTTTAAAATGGGTTCTTAATCATCTTTCCATAACCTTTATAGTGGCAAAACATTTAGTAAATCATACATAAGATCAGTATTACACTTTCTCAAGGAAAAAAGACAATATAAATCTTTTCTTCGTTTACAAGTACGCTTTCATTTTCACACATATTTTCAGCTTTAATCTTTACAAATATATGCAGTTGAGCCAGCTATACATTCTGAATAATCCTGCAATTCCTCTCTCCATGTGTGGTAAGCCATAGCAGCCATATATAATTCGTATTTTCTAGGGTGAAGGTTGAATTTTACTTCGGAACCTTTTGCTTATGAGCTGTGGGTATTTGAAACTTTTGTTAGGCTAATTTCACCAGGAAAAATATTAAAAAAAAAAGAGGAAAATCATTATAATCATTAAAATACTAATATTGACTGTTATTAGACCTTTAACTCTATTTTCTAATCATAGCATTAGATAGTAATTTTCTTGCCCTTCACAATAAATGATCAACTGATTCATTCTCAATATTATGCAACACACATACAAAAGAATCAACTTGACAACTAAATAACAAGCAACATGTCCCTTGTAAGCAATCTCTTCCTTCATTGTAATAAGCCACATAAAAAGGTTCATGTTGTAAAAGAATATAATTTGGTAAGGGTGGAATGGGATATTAGTAAAAGTCAATGGTTCGAACACTATCGGTGGGTAAAAAATAAATATAATACTATAATTAAATATAATAAATTCTTAAGGAGATATTTATTTTTTATTTCCGAGGATTGACTAATACAGTTTAAGTGCTCTAAATTTAAAATTTTTAAATAATGATTTTTAACTTTTTTTTATTAAAAAAACTGACATTTAAGACATTATCTTTATTTTAGACTTTATATACTCTAAAATATTTTTTACAGAATTCAAAGTAAAATAAATTAATCAAAATTGTCCAAATTGATCAAATGATGTGCAAAGGAGCACTATTGCGGAAGCTGAATATATAAAGCATAGTAGATTGTACTAAAAAAATCACAATACTAGAAAACAAACTTTATAGACATAATTTAATTATATAATAAATCAAAACTACTATATTTAACAATAGTTGATAAATAATCTATTTTTACTCAAAATTATTGCAAATGAAATACTATAAGAGAAATACAAACTGTCTTATAAAAGAAAAAATACAATTAGAGAATGAGTTTAAAGGGAGGGGGCGCCTCCTTTTTTATAGTGTTAGAGCCCCCAATCTTAAAAAAGTGACATCTAAGACATCATTATTTTAAGGTAGTGTTTGGAAACATGTCAAAATCTAGGTTTTGCACAAGTTGAGACAAAACTCTTCTAATACACTTATCTTATAAATCCTAAAATCTAGGTTTTGACATGTTTCCAAACACTACCTAAGACTCTATAGACGCTAAAATAGTTTTTGCTTAAATGAAAGTAAAAAAATAAAATAAAATCAAAACCATTTAAATTTGATAGGATGATGTGCCATGGTGTGATGAGCTCTTGCTCCTCATCACCCTGCCCAGTACTGAAACTCATTCCCTGTAGTCCCTAGCTACTATTAACATCGGTACTCAATAGTCATCACTACCACCATCAATCACTTACCACCACCGCTTTTACCACCATCATTGACCACCACCATGGTTGACCACAATTATCAGTATCATCATGATTGGCCACTATTATCACAAGCTAACATCTGTGGCCACCGCCATTATTATAAAATTAAAAGAATTTTTTTAACCTAGAAATTAATATGTATCTACATAACTCTATAGTCTTAAATAAATATGCTTAAATTTTAAATAAAACACATTTTTATCAAATAGTTTTTGCTAAAAGAAATTTCTTCAAGTGTTGTCACCACCACCATGATCAATTGCCACAATTGCCATCAGTCTTCACCTATGTCTGTTTGGATTGACAGTAAAAGCTACTTTTACTATGTGATTTACGATGTATGAAGTAAGTATATGAGATGAATTTTATTTCGACTTGTGTAAACGTGCTTCTCTACCACTGACTCAAACAGTGGCTGCCATCATTATTATAATATTATGAAAAATTCTTTTCTCTAATGGTAATTATAGTATAATATTTTTAAAGCTATATTTAAATTTTAAATAAAGGGTATATTAAAAAAAAGTTTTATTCTATGCAGGATTTTATATTATATCACCAAGCATATGATAGTAGAGGATTAGTTTATACAATACACTTTATCCGATGTGGTGCCTACACACACACACATACATGATATTATTTTATAATTAAAAGTACTTGAAATATAATACATACTTACTATACAAAAAATTGAACGGACTATGTATATTCCAACAAATTACTCCCTCCAATCCATAATATAAGATATATTTAGGGAGTTGATTTTTATCCTAAATATAAGATATGGTTTTTATATTCGTTAATAATAATAAAGGAAGATAGTGGATGAAAACAATTACGGAAGATAATGACTAGATTGTTTTAGAAAATACATATCAAATTAATTTACTCAACACTAGCCGGACTTTGTAACTCTGAATCTGGTTAAGAACAAAAAAGCACAAAACATAAGAAAAATAAAAAGGCTAGTGGCACAAATTAAGAACATAGAAAATTTATTTTTAGATATATTTTTCTTTTGTGAAACTAATTTGCTCATCCTTATTAGTTTTGCTAATAAATAATTTTATTTTTTTTTATTTTGTAAATATTTTATAACTACCTATATGTTGCTTTAGTGGGGTATCTTAATTAGCCATAAGACCATAAGTAACTAATTATATATAAGCATAGGATTTAATACTTCATTAAAAATGATTTACTACTTAATTAAAAATGAGATGAAATTATCAGGATTTGCATATTAATTTTCCTTGTTTGTTTCATCATTTTATACTCAGTGAAAGTGTAGGATATTTTAGGGTGCTAAATGCATCACACAATTTTAAGATGCTAGATACATGTGAAAAAATGCTTCAAGTGTTCAATACACATTAATCCTTTTTCTATAAATGTATATCTATTATCTTTTACCAAACGAGTTTAGAAACCCGCTTTTTTAATGTGAGGCCCTAGTAGTATAATCTTATATGGGTAAAGGAGTAATTTTACACATAACATTTACCCCTAGGAGCACCTAGCACCACGACATTTTTTTGGGACAAAAAATACCCACGACGTTACGTTTTGGAGAGAAAATACCACGGGCCATTAGTTGACCAGACGTTGACCGTAAAGTCTAATGGAATGAACAATAACACGGGTGAAATGACCATTTTGCCCTTAGTTTCAAGCTAAAAATACCATTTTACCCCTAGTTTTAATTTTTTTAAAAAACACTAAAATAAACTCTCCCTCGCCGGTGGGCCCCACCACCGGTGACCTTCTCTGGTGTCTTTTTTTTAAAAATATTTTTTTTAAAAAAAACTAAAATAACCCCTCTCGCCGGTGAGCCTCACCACCGGCCACACTACCGCCAGTGATCGGCAACCTCCTCCGGCAACTTTTTTTTTTTTTAAAAAAAAAAAATTAAAATACATCGCCGCCGGCCAGCGTTCGTCGGTCACCATCGGTGGTGGTGTGGCCGGTGGTGGGCCCCATCGGTCGGGGACGGGTAATTTTAGTTTTTGTTTTTTTTTAAATTATTTTTTTAAAAAAACGCCGCCAGAGGGGGTCGCCAGAGGTGGCCACCGGTCGCCGGTGGCATTTAGAGGTGGGGAGGGAGGCCGCTGATGGTGGTGTGGCCGGTGGTGGGGCCCACCAGCGGGGGAGGGGTTATTTTTGTTTTTTGTTTTTTTTTTAAAAATTATTTAACAAAAAAGCTATCGGAGGAGGTTGCCGGTCATCGACGACAGCCGGCGATGGGGAGGGCAGCGGCTGGCGGTAATGTGGTCGGTGGTGGGGCCTACTGGCAGAGGAGGGTTTATTTTAGTGTTTTTTTTAAATTAAAACTAGGGGCAAAATGGTAATTTTAGCTTAAAACTAAGGGTAAAATGGTAATTTCACCCACATGGCTGTTCATTCCGTCAAACTTAATGGTCAACGTTTGGTCAACTAATGGCCTGTGGTATTTTTGCTCCCAAAACGTAACGTCGTGTATATTTTTGGTCCAGAAAAAAGGTCGTGGTGCTGGGCGCTCATGGGAGTAAAGGTTATATGTAAAATTGCTTCTTTACCCATATTGTATTGGATAATTGGTCAGTAATTACATGGGATAAACATGAGTTCCAAATATGGGCCCATCTAAACAATTTCAGATCATGCCCGATTGCATTTGTAAAACCAAACACGAAAAGGAATTTTTAGGCTTTTTATTTGAAATTGAACAAAATATATGGGAAGTTACAATAACCATAAAGAGAAAATTTGGAGATTATATATATATATATAATTTTTTTTTTCAAGCCTTGTTTAAATATTAGGGATGTTAAAAAACAAAATATATAATTTTTTTTTTGTTTCAAACCTTGGTTGGGAGCTTGAAGCTAAACGTAGCTGTCTTACTCTTAGGCTTGTTCATACTTCAAATATAGTCTCTAATTTCTTTAATTTTAGTTTTTGTATTTACTCGTTCTTAGCATTGTCGTCAAGTGACCCATTGACCCTAGTATCTTTGACATCTCGCTCTCTCCCAATTAAGGCCATTGATTTTGTTCACCATTTATTGTGTGTTTTTTGGGTATATTGTGCTCTGTTTATGCCACTAGTGCAAAAAAGTTTTAAGACCGCTTCATTTACAGTGGATTATCAATGCCCGGGTCTTAAAGAAATATGACTGGTGGCAATTTTATAAATATAAAAAACTTCTTTGACCGCATCAATTTTTAAGATCACCTCATTTACAGTGGAGTTTCGACGCACCGGTCTTAAAGATATGACCAGTGACAATTTTGTAAATATAAAGAACTTCTTTTAATGTATCAATTTTTAAATATAATATTCAAGTCACTTAAAAAAACCAACCACTTTTAAAAATTAAAATATGGATGACATTATAAAGAAAACTCGTACATCCCTGACTTATATTTTCTACGATAAAGAATAATAAGGAAATATTTAAATATAATCATATAAAACTTTTAAGACTGGACATATATAAATGACGGTCTTAAAGGTAATACTTTTAAGAGCGGACGTAACTTATTCCCAATACTAAATAATAAAAAAATTTAAAATAATAGTTTATTATTTTTAAGAGCGGACAAATAACAGATGGTCTTAAATGTTAACTTTTAAGACCGTCGTTTTAGTTACTCCGGTCTTAAAAATGGAAACATCTACTTCTTCCCGCGAAACCTTACTTACGACTTATGTCTATTTGTTTGAGCTCTGAAACCCCTGTTCTCTTTGCGAAACCCCACTTTCTGTTGCATTACGTCTATTCCTCGCCAACCACCACCATCCTTTATCACTCTCTCGCTTTCTCAGGCATTACTCCTTCGCACCACCACTCTCAACCTCTCTTCCTTTATCGAAAATGAACGGAGAAAACCATTCTCTTCCTGTTCAGTCAACGCCAGTTACTGATGTTATTGGTGTGAGCCAGAACCAACCCTCTTCATCTCAAAATGAGCCTCGTGACCGCCCTGCATGCCGTGGTAGAAGTGGTACACAAATGAGGAATGTAGCCGTGAAACAGAACGCTGGGTCAAAGATCGAGATTCAGTTTAATGACAGGTTGGAACCTTTCGGTCCGAATAAAAACGAATATAATAGTTTTGTCGGCTATATGGCACACAACAAGGTCAGCATCTTGATAAATGAGTGGAAAAATGTTGACCAACGCACAGTGAAGGATCCTCTTTGAGACACTATCCGGCTTTCGTACACTCATACCTATATTTTTGCCCAGGTTCAACCTAATCATAATCCTTGGGACAAGTACACATTTATTGATCAACAAATTTGGGATCAATTTGTTAAGCTTTGGACCACTTCTGATGCTTTGGTGAGTTCATATTTAGTTTTGTTTGCCCTTTTTGTTTACTTGTTAACCTGTGAATTGTGTTCGTCTAATCCTGTTAGTTAGATGGTTTAATGTGTGAGTAGAAGTATATATTTCCATCTTTGTCCTGCATCAGAGGAACATATCTTAGTTATATGAATGTCTGATATGTTAATCGTTATTATATTCTTAGCTAGTTCTGTTATAGTAGGTAGTGGTTAGACATTGCTATTAGTAAGTCAGTATGTTAGTTCTATACAATTCTACATCTTCCTTAAATAAAATGTTAAAACTTGATCAAATGAATTTGACTAGTGTTTAAGGTTCATATGAAGCAGAAGTTATATAATTTTTGTTAGTGAGATGACTTGATTTCATAATTAATAGTTGTTTTCAATTCTGATTCACAAAGTAGAAGGGAACAAGCACAGGAGATAGGGAGAAAGAATGATTACCCGCATAAGGCTTCTCGCGGCAGATATGTAAAGGCCGAAAAAGAAATGATGGAGGCCAAGTGGAAGAGATTGGAAGAAGAAGCTGAATCCAATCCTTCTACTATAGTTGATCAGCAGGCATCCCCAATATGTCGCGAGGATTTGTGATTGTATATTCGGCAACCAAAAAAAGGCGCCTACATGAGTGAACAAACTTGTATAGTTGCTGAAAGGATTGTAAGTATCGTTATTGTTATTTTTTAGTTACTAAGCATGTTTCATTACTAAGCTTCTCGTTATCTATATCTTACAGGAAGATCTTAAAAAGAAAGAAGCAGATGGATCTTTTGTATCGGGCGGGAGGAATGATGTAAGAGGTAAGGGGGATCGGAGGACAGGTAGGCCTAAAAGAATACTTTGGTAAATCCAAACACCTAAAGCAAAGTATGGTTATCCAAGAGGAGATGGACCAAACGATAGCCAAATTAAATCAAGAGGTAACGACCAAAGAGGAGGCATTGAAAGAATTGTTTGAATCCCAGATGAGGACAATAAAGAAGGAAATGAATCAAATGAAGATGCTTAAAAGCTCTCGGCTAGAGACCAGTGTTCTCTTCACACATGCCCCTGCACCTGTGCAGCATAGCATTAGAGGGAGCTGTATTGTTGGACAGTCAGAACAACTTTGTCACCTGTACGTGGCAGAACCAACTAGACAATTAGTTGCAAAAGGGACTGTCCACAACTTGGGATCAACTATACACCACAAACAAATGGCTGATGATGAAGTTAGAGTGTCAATTGAAGAGGTGATCATTGATGCACCTCTCCCTCTGCCAATCGATCAGCTGAAGCGTGAGTGATGTCAAGGGAACCTTCATCTCTTGCGTATAAGATTGTTTTTGTTAATAAGAGTTAGGATTTTTAGTCATATTATAAGCTTGTTTTTGTTAATTTTTAGTTTGTTGTTCTTATTTGACTTTTAAGACCGTAGTTTTATAAAACATGCGGTCCAAAATTAAATGAATTTTATGACCGTAGTATTATTAACCTCTGGTCTTAAAATTTTCAATATAAATATAAATTAAATTTATTTTAGGATCGCAGTTTTATAAAACTTTGGTTTTAAAAAGTTCAATATAATTTAAATATATCTTTAGGACCGTATTCCTTTAAAATGAATGGTCTTAATAATATCCCAAATAATAAATTTCTCTCTCGCGCTACTTGCGCGGAAAAATTAAATTTCCCTATATGAACTTCTCTCATCGAGTCGAAAGTGATTACTAAGGTTCTGTCTCCAGTGTTTGTGTGTTGTTTCGTTGCTGCTTCTCATTGCTCTCTTGACAACAACTTTCTAGTTCCTTAGCTCAACATCTAAAGACCAAGCTATACGAGTTGTTTCGGCTATATAACTGTATGATTTTCCTGCTTATCGTTCTGGGTTCTTCATGGGTTGAACAAAATCAATGAAATGTTCTTTTGGGACCTACTCAACTGACCAACAAGTGTTTTTAGGTTACTCTTACTGTCTGCAACATTAACATTCATGGCAGGAGAAGAAAGACTCAGCAAACACATTTGACCTTATATGCTACAGGTAAGTCCATAAGACCTACTTGCAATGCGTTTAATTTCCTTGTCATGTATTTATTTTTCTTCTTCATTCACTGTGATACATTTATGACCATAAGATAGAATCGTCATTTAGCTTATATACGCATTTCTAATTGGCTTATTTTATATGCAAGTTTCAATTTTTACGGATTATGTATGTTAAATCTTTCCGTCTATAGGAATTCTACTATGGATCAGAGTTGGATAAATGCTTTACGGATGAGTGTTGAATATCAAAATGAGATTAGGGAATTTATAGAATTTGCTAAACAAAATGCCCATGATGATAGTGGGAAGTTTTATTGCCCTTGTGTACGATGTTTTAATGAGAGGCGACTAAGTCTTGAAGTTATACACACACATTTAATTTGTCAAGGATTTTGTAAGACCTATATAGTATGGGTATGGCATGGTGAAAAAATGCCAAGTGGGTCTCAACATGGAGAAGTGGCCTCTGATGATAATGACGCGGATATGGATGATCCCATAGAGGACATTATTCGTGATGTAGGAGAAGAGGCTTTTCATCAATCACATGCATATGGTAATATGTGCAGTGATGCAAAGACCTCACTATACCCTGGGTCTAAGAAATACCAATTGTTGAATGCTGTATTGAAATTAGTCAGCTTGAAGGCACGTCATGGGTGGAGCGACAAGAGTTTTTCTGAAATGCTTGAGGCTTTTAAGGACATGCTTCCGGATGATAATATGTTGCCTCACCGATATTATGATGCTAAGAAAACACTTTGTCCACTGGGGATGGAGTACAAAAAGATCCACGCATGCCCAAATGATTGTGTGTGGTATAGAAACAAGTTAGAAGAGAAGTTGAATTGTCCGATATGTAAAACCCTAAGGTACAAGTCAAATAAGGGGCCTGCAAAAGTATTGTGGTATCTTCCAATCATGCTAATGTTCAAGCAGTTGTTGGCTAATGAAAATGATGCAAAAACTTTGATGTGGCATGCAGATGAGAGGATTTCTGATGGAAAGATTCGACATCCTACCGATTCTTCTCAATGGAGGAAAATCGATCAATTATTTCCGACCTTTAGAGAAGAACCTAGGAACCTTAGGCTTGCCCTTAGCAAGGATGACATGAATCCATATAGAAGCCTTAGCAGCAGACATAGTTCCTGGCCTGTACTCCTAATTATTTACAACTTATCTCCTATGTTATACATGAAATGAAAGTACATCATGCTGTCAATGTTGATTTCGAGACCAAAACAACCCGAAAACAACATTGATGTTTACCTTCAGCCCTTGATCGAAGACTTCAAGGAGTTGTGGGAAGAAGGTGTCGATGTTTTTGACTTTTTCAAGAAGGAGGTCTTTAAAATAAGAGCCATGATATTTTGTACTATAAACGACTTCCCAGCATATGGGAACTTGTCAGGATATAGTATAAAAGGCCATAAAGCATGTCTGGTTTGTGAAGAAGGCACACACTACCATCAACTTCAACATGGAAGAAAGACGGTTTATCTTGGGCATAAAAGATTTCTTAGACGAGGCTACCCATATTGTCAATTAAAGAAAGCCTTTGTTGGTGGCCAAGAGTTTGAAGATGCTCCAGTGGCATTGACTAGGGAGCAAGTGTATGAAAAGGTGAAAAATATAAGTGTCGTCTTCGGTAAGACTGCAAAGGGTAGAAAAGAAACAAATATATGGAAAAAAAGATCAATATTGTTCGATCTTCCATATTGGTGCAACCTTGATGTGAGACACAGTATTGATGTCATGCATGTGGAGAAGAACATATGTGATATTATTGTTGGCATGCTTCTCACATACAAGGTAGCACAAAGGATGGTGTGAAGGCAAGATTGGATTTGCAAGAAATGAGAATACATGAAGACTTACATCCAAGGCTATATGTTAACAGAACTTATTGTCCCCCGGCTTCTCATACTTTGTCTAAGGATGAGAAATGTAGTTTTTGTGAGTGTTTGCATGGCACAAAAGTCCTATCGGGGTATTCTTCAAATCTTAAGAGGCTTGTATCGATGAAGGACTTGAAATTAGTAGGCCAGAAGTTTCACGATTGTCGTGTATTAATGCAACAGCTGCTCCTAGTAGCTGTCCGAGGCATTGCCGAGTATGATCTTCGACACATTTTGACTAGCCTTTGTTTGTTGCTATTTGTAGTAAAGTTTTCGAGATTAAACAATTGGATGAATTGGAGAATGAAGGATATCTTATCTTGTGCCACCTTGAGAAGCTTTTTGTTCCTTCATTTTTTGACATCATGGTTCATCTAATTGTTCATCTAGTAAGGGAGATCAAGTTGTCCGGCCCTGTCCATTTATGATGGTTGTACCTAATTAAAAGATCTATGAAATTCTTGAAAGGGTACGTGAAGAACGCATACCGGCCAGAAGCATCAATTGTTCAGAAGTATGTATCTGAAGAGGCCATGGAATTTTGTCAAAATTATTTGGCCAAAGTAAGACATATCGGGCTTCCAAAACGTCAGCATGATGAAGGTGGTAGACGAGGGGTTTCAATAAAGAGTGTGGATCCTGATGAATTGTCACAAGTCCACTTATACATCTTGAATAATGTTGATGAAGTTCAAGCCAGCATACTTGCACATAAAGAAGCTTTTAGGAAAGAAAATCCCCGAATGACTAAATAGTGGTTGATTAGAAAGCATAACAGAATATTTGCAAACTAGTTCAAACAAAGGTTGAGGGAGAGGAATCTGTTTCTAAGATAATCAAATGGTTAGCACGTGGTCTTGAGGTTGATGTCATAAGTTGAAATTCGTATGTGGTCAACGGTTATACATTTTACACGAAGTCCCTAGATGACAGGAGCACCGTCCAGAACTGTGGTGTAATGTTAGAGGCTGAATTTATACACTTCTCCAATTCGAAAGACAAGCGGCCTAAATTGGCAGTCATGCCATATTACAAGGTTATTGAAAAGATTTGGGAGGTGGACTATGTCATGATTAGATTTCCCATTTTCAAATGCAAGTGGGTTAATGTCAACAATGGTGTTTAGATCGATCGGCTAGGATTTACGTTAGTCGATGTCAATAGTAGAAGTTTTGGAGATGAACCTTTTATTATGGCAGACCAAGCAAAACAAGTTTTTTATATCAACGATCAAGCAAATAAATTGTGGTCTATAGCTCTCCAAGGAAAAAGGGTCATCGATATTAATGAGGAAAGTCATACAAATTATGGTCTTCCTGACAGTACTCCTTTTTCAAGGGGTCTACCGTACATGAACGAAGAAGACAAAGCAGATAATGAACCCGGTATAAGGAATGATCATCAAGAAGGGATATGAGAGGATATCCCTTTATAAAGGAGTCAATTCGTAAGGTAACTACACAAATCTTTGAAAACTTTAAGGTTTTAACACTATTATATTCCATCTGTGTTTTTAAACAATGTCACTAACTCTATTAAGTTTGTTCTTGTTTTATTTTCGTGCCAGGATCCGATCCAAAGAGGCATGCATGTTATAAAAGAGGATGTTACGTTGTTGGATGAGAATCAGATGAAGGTATGGTGAATATTAGGCATGTATGTTGATTTAAGTGTGGTATATCTTATTGTAACAGCTTATTGTATTTGTATTTGTAACTCATGGTCAATAATATTTGTATTCTGCTTTTTCCCAATTCCTTATTCATAATTGTTCATAGCTTGTAGCATAAAGTGTAGCCTTTTCTGTGCTAGATTGGCTGGTATGGATTTGTGTTTAGATCATTCAATTTATCCATAATTGTTCATAGCTTGTAGCTTAAAGTATATAGTCTTTTATGTGCTAGATTGGCTGGTATGGATTTGTGTATATATATGATCAGTAAGAACATAACAGGGAAAAAATTCAAGAAAATTTAGACCGATAAAACAAAAATGTCACTCTTAAAAGTTCAACTTTTAAGACCGGATGTACTTAAATGTGCGGTCTTATAGGTCAAGCGACATATTTGATATTAGTGCGGTGATAAAAGTTGGTCTTACAAGACCGATGGTTTAATACGTCTGGTCTAAAAAGTTAATCTTTAAGACTGGACATATTAATCATCCAGTCTTGAAAGTGAGTCTTTTAAGACTGCGTATAATTAATCGTCTGTTTAATAAGCCGCTATTTTTTAGAGCTCATTTATTTTAGTCCGGTCTTAAAAATTAAACATTTTAAGAGCGGCTAAAGTTTTGTCCGGTCTTAAATATTGACATTTCGGACCGAAAAAAAATATTTCTGTTATATTGAGTATCACTTTTAAGACCTGATATTTTTAAATGTTCGGTTTTAAAAGAGTTTATTTAAGACCGGTTTAAATCTGGTCTTAAAAATATACTGCTAATACTGGCTGGAACAAGACTGGTCGCGAGTCCGGTCTTCCAATGCCTTTTTCGTCCAGTCGTAAAAGCTTTTTTTGTACCCGTGTGCATTATTATATGTGGGAATTAATGAAGATGGTGTGAATGTTTTGTGGCTATAACTCTTAGTATACAAACTCATAATGGGTGCTTCATAGAAACAACAATAGTTGTTAATATTGGTGGCAAACTTGTTAATGACAATTGCTTTGTGATTGGAAGTCTTGGAAATATACGAAGTCGGAATGTATTGTTAATAGGAGCAAAAATGATAGTTAATATGGGTAATAAACTTGTTAATAACAAGTGTATTATGCACATTTGACAACATACAAATGCATCTTCAAAATTTGTTGTTGTGCCTTGTGACTCATCCAAACAAACATATATAGTGACAGTGATGTTTTTGGTGCAAGGGTGGAGTGAAAGAAAGAGAATAACAGACAAACAAGTTTGATTGTAACTAGGATTTGTGGGATGCTTCTATGAAATATATTTTGTAACTTAATTTACTTGATATTAGTGACTCATTGTATTGATTTGATATTATTGGTTAATTAAGTTTATCCAGAACTGATTTTTTTTAATTAAAAATTAATTTGCCAGTTCTTGACTTCTTGTTAGTTTTGCCCAACTTCTAATCAGGTCCTTGAAGTTTGTTTTTTCTTTTTATTCGGTCATCACAGTTTCTTAGTTGTAAGTGTTAGTTTTTAGGTTCATAACAGGTTAATTGAGCCTGTTGCAATTTGAAGTTCATTAGTTGCTGATCTTAAGAATCAGTTGATATTTTAAATTTGAAAATTTAATTAATTGAGTCTCTTACCTCTATTGTTTAGTCATGTATATATGATGATATTTACTGATTTTGTGAGATTTTAGAAGTTAGCAACGTAGCTCCAAATTTTAGGGGATACTATCAGATTTTCTATTTTTTAATTACCATTACTTAATGTATTTAAAAACGGGAAATGATATTGAATAAAATACATATTCCCCCAATATTTTCTTAGCTCTTTCTTCATCCATTTTTTCATAGTTTCATTTTCTAAAATATCTAATACGGAAGAAACTAATTATAGCAATTATAGAAATTTAAAAAATATTTTAATAGTAAGAAAGATATATATTTTTTAAGAGTAAAATGATGAAATTAAATTTATTTGTTATCTAGCTTAAAATAAATTATTATGCTCATAAGGCATAACTGCCTCCTTCAATTTTAATATAACTAGCTCATCAAAATGGTTATTATTGATATCTTAGTTGATATGACAACATCTTGTTAAATGAATTCCAATGCTTAAAAAAAAAGAATTTAAATAGGAGAATAAAAAAAACTAATCCTTTTTTTAGCTAATCTGCCCATTGAGGATACACACCTCATTCTCTATAGAATGCTAGAAATACTTGGATTGGCAGACAGAGGGCCTCATGTGAAAAGCTTTAGGAAGGCCATACTGAAAATGGAAGAAATCACCAAGAAGGGGGTGAATTGGGGATTTCAAAAATTCTTTTGAACTCTTTTTCAAAACATGAAAAGTAAATTTCGAAAGAGTAAGGGAAGAAAAGCTAGACACACAGAATTTATACTGGTTCGGTTTTAACCTTGACCTACGTCCAGTCCCCAGATATCTTCTGAGTATTTCCACTAGTTCAACGAACTTTAACTACAACAATGTAAACCACAAGCAATCCTATTTACCTAGGACTTGCTCCCCCTTACACTTTGTAATCAAGCTACTCAACTCACAGGTTTCCACAACCTTGAGTTTTACATCAACAACTATTGATTTCAAAGATTCAAGACTCTCAAAAGAGTAAATAATGATAAACACTGAAGATCAACTCAAAATCACAATACGGACTCAAATTACAAAAATATAATCAGATGTAGCTTGGTTGTGTGTGTCTTGCTCTGAGTCTTCATAGCTTTTTATAGGCTAACTAGAGGAGCTAGCCGTTGCATTTTCTTCTCTAACGTTCAGCTGCAAATCTGGAAAATGACAGTTGCATATTTTCCTCTGTTCTTTCAATTCTTAGTTGGAATCTTGGAATATGTTGATACAGATAGTCTTCCAGGTATTCAGTCATTCCATAACCTTCATTTGACCGTTGGAGAGTGATTTAATTGATCCATAACGGTCTGTGCTGAACCATTGGGATAGAGGAGAGGATCAGCCCTGTTCTTGGTTCTTCATTTAATGCACTTATTCTAGATCTGATTCCATCTTGATCTTAGCTGAACTTATCTGAAAATTACTCAAAACTTCATCAAAGATATTAGAAGCAATAGTATCATATGATAAAACATTTTCAGATTGACCCATAAAGATTTCGTAGATCAACATCATTTGGTTTTTCAAAATCACCGATGCAAACTCGAGTTTGTAATCCTAGACTCGAGTTTGGGGTTCATCCAGAAAGCATGAATGTTGAGCAACGGCCTAAATTGGAGTTTATAAATATCAGACTCAAATTTGGTTCTTATAGAGAAGGTTGTCAGGCTCTGGTCTTGGAATGGAAGTTTGGACATGTAGTTAAACTGGAGTCAATTAATGATTAACTCGAGTTTGGGGCTATGTCAAGAGGATAAACCTAAGTTCAAGAACTTCTAGACTGGAGTTTAGAAGCACAAACTGGAGTTTCCAAAACAAACATATTGGTGGGTCTTTCTGTATGACTCAGACTCGAGTTTACATATGTAAACTCGAGTTTCAGCAAGAACTGAAACTTTGAAGTCTCTTCTGTTTTTGGGATAAACTGGAGTTTGCAGACAAAGACTGGAGTTTACAAAACTTGTGAAAATACTGAAGTTTTTGAATTCTTTCTCTTTAGTCTAAACTCGAGTCTTAAGGTCTAAACTCGAGTTTGTCTTTGTTCAAAACTTTAAGTGCTCTCTGTATCTTCCATACTTCAAGTTTGTCTTAGCAAACTGGAATTTGGCTTGTTGAAAAACTTTGGTTGCTCTCTGTGTCTCTTGAAACTCGAGTTTGCCTACGCAAACTGGAGTTTGGCTTTCTTTGTAAGTTTGAGCAGCTCTCTGTCAAGTGTCAGACTTGAGTTTACATACCTAAACTCGAGTTTGCCTTTGACAGTGAATTTCACAATTTACCAAAAGCAAACTTCATTTTGAGTTTACAATTGTCAGTTATCATTAAAACATATAGAGAACTAACACATACAACCAGGACCGATTACCTGTCTTCTCAGTTGTGCTGACAAGGAGAAAAAAAATACAGACACCCCAGAATTGGAGACTGGTAGACTTTTGTTCCAAATTTTATTTGCTGTAGGAATTTAAATTCAATTATGAATTTTAGGTAAGTTGCCTTTCTAAATGAAGTTTTCTATCTTTGACTAAGTTCTAATTGCCCAATGCTAGACATGATAGTTATTTTGTAAAAAATAGTTCTGCTTGATGTTGTCTTATACATAGTTATGCAGCTACTACTTCTATTGGTACTTCTGAGTCAGAATATATGGTTTTAGAAATGGGTTAAGGTGCAAAAATACACATGAGCTTTTTCTCTAAAAGCGTCCAGCACCATATGTTTTTTTTGGAGCAAAAATACACACGTGGTTACCATTTTGGAGCAAAAGTCACATCCCGTTGGTAAGTTATTATTCACCGTGATGAGAGAGAAAGAGATGAAGTGAACAGTAACTTAACGGCTGTAAACAGTAACTTAATGGTGAAATGTGACTTTTTCTTCAAAATGATAACTACGTGTGTATTTTTGCTCCAAAAAAAGCACGTGGTGTTGGACGCTCTTGGAAAAAAGCTCATGTGTATTTTTGCACCTTAACCCTTTGGAAATTTTATATGCTAACTTTGTGGATTTTCTGTGGTATGGAAATGGTTATGAAATGAGAACATAGATGAAATGGATGGGAAACAAATCTCATATATCCTTATTTAAAAAGTAATGTAGAGCGACATATACTGTTGAATTTGGATAACTGTGGTATGCTAGACATTACATACATTAAAGTTTCTCACTTTTTGTGCGCTCTGTGTGCATGTGCATGTTTCCTTTCCACCTCTGTCTTCAACCAAGAAGTACCAAAATATTTACTTCTTCAAGCTTGGCTCCAGACTTTTGTTTGCAATGATGTTTTGGTTATGGTCACTACAATTTCTACTCATTGATTTTTATGTCATACCTTGCTATTAGAATATAGGCCCATATTGTAATTTGTATCATAGGAACATATTGTGATTTGTATACATGGCTGGTATTATGCATTATGTAACTGTGAGATTTGCCTCTCTCTACATGTCTACTATTGATAGGATCAATTATGATTTCAGCTCTGTATTGTATCTACCAGAATTGTGTATCATGATATATAAATATAAGAATAAGGCTAGAGATTTGTACTGAGCCTTCGGCCATATTCACTGTTAATATTTTCATCTTTTCTTACTTGGTATTAGAGCGAACCATGTCTACGAATTCATCTTTCATTGACTTTGGCGCCTTTGACGTCTCTGCCATGATTTGATCATTTTCTCTTTTCAATTCATTGAGTCAGACCACTACGATCAAGTTGGATCGCACCAATTTCTTAGTCTAGGAATTGATCGTTCTTCCCCTTATTGAAGGCAATTGTCTTGAAGGTCATGTTAATAATATAGTTCGAGCTTTAGTGAAAGTTGTCTCCAGCGACTTTGGAAACAAAGCAAATCCAGATTTTCTGGAATGGTTTTTGATTGATCGAATGCTAGTCTGTTGGTTATGTAACACCATGACTTAGGATATAAGAGTTTAGCTTCTACACTGTTAGACGACCGAGAGCTTGTGGCATGAAGCATAACATCTCACTTGTGCTACAACCAAAGCTCGTATGATGGTGATTCAGAACAAATTGCATAACACCCGAAGGAACTCCTTGAAGATGGAGGAGTATTTAAGCAAGATGAAAAGTCTATCAGACAAACTTGCTCTTATTGGATCTCTTATGGCTATGGACAACCTCATTCTACACACTTTTAATGGACTAGACGTTGAGTACAATGCAATAATTGTTAAGCTTGTGGATCAACCTGATCTAATGTGGGTTGATGCTTAATCAACTCTACTTGCTTTTGAATTGAGAATCAATCAACTCATTCATTTGCAAATCTCAGCCTCCAACCATCGATAAATGTCGCTCAACAGCATGAGGCTAGTAAAGACTCTAGCAACTATTGTGGTGGTTAGAGAAACACCTCTGGTAACTTCTGTGATAGAGGTGGACGTGGTAGACGCCCTAGTGGTTGGTCATTCTGCATAAATTGTCAATGTCTAGGTCACACTTTTGAAGCCTGCTACTATCACGATGATTCTTCATCCCCTCAAGCTTATTATGCATCTCCTCAGGCTTATTATGCGTCTCTTAAGTCTATTGCTAACTCGTTGTGGTATATAGACATTGGGGCCAATTATCACGTGACTTCCCAATCAGATCAATTTGATGAAATCACACTGTCAGCTGGTAAGCCACACTTAACTATATGTACAGGTGAGCATAGCTTGATTTTAGGTATTGATTCAATCGCTATACCTTGGAATTATAATTGATTTAAGTCTAAGCTATTGTTAAAGGACGTTCTGTATGTTCCAACTGCAACTAAAAATCTTATGAGTGTTAATAAGCTTATTCAAGATAATTTCGTATGTCTTAAATTCACTGACAGTGGCTGTGATGTGAAGGACTCAATGACAGGAGGAATACTATTCTAGGGAAGTCTAAGAGCAAGGATGTATCAAATGAAGCAAAGAAGACTTAATGATGGTAAATCGAAGGTGTTTATGGTAGAGCATCTTTAAAACTAAGTTCCGTGCCGATGGAATGATCCTCAAACACAAGGCACGACTTGTAGCTAAGGGGTTCCAGCAAGTTCTAGGAGTTGATTTCGGTGAAACCTTTAGTCCAGTAATCAAATCAACAAGAATACGAGTGATTTTGTCCACAATCGTCACCTATAAGTGGCAGATCAGTTAGTTGGACGTGAACAACAATTTTTTTAATGGATTTTTGAATGAAGACGTGTATATGCCTTAGCCAGAAGGTTTTATTGATCAGCATCGGCCTACTCACGTCTGTAAGTTAATCAAAGCTATATATGGTTTGAGATAAGCTCCGAGAGCTTGGTTTGATCGATTGCATCTTACATTGCTTAACTAGGGTTTTTGAAATGTTAAGAGTGATATTTCATTGTTTATGCTTCCAACGCCTGAACTGATTGTTTTCATCTTGATCTATGTCGATAACATTTTGGTGACTGGCAATAATTCTATGTTTATTGATAACTTTGTTAACAAATTGAATTTGTTCTTTTCTCTTAAAGACTTAGGCCCTCTGTACTATTTATTGGGTCTGAAGATTTATAGAGATGATAAGGGAATTTATCTTAATTAGGCAAAATATGTAGTTGATTTGCTTGAAAAATTTGGAATGACTGACTATGCACTAATTTCTGCTCCCATGGTGACTAGTAGGATTATCTCTTTGCATGATGGTGGTTCACTTAGCAATCCCACTGTTTATAAGCAAGGTATAAGATCCTTACATACTTAACTACTACACGTCCGAACATTTCTTTTTTTGTGAACAAACTTAGTCAATTTCTATCTCAACCTAGAACTGCTCATTTCCAAGTAGTGAAAAGAGTTTTTCGTTATTTAAAAGGAACCTATAATTTAGGATTGTACATCAAACCTTTCAATAGTCCTTGTTTAATTGCCTATATTGATGCTGATTGAGCATGTGATTTAGATGACAGAAGATCTATGGCAAGGATGTGTGTATTTTTGGGTAACAATCTTGTTTCTTGGTCATCAAGGAAACAAAAGGTGGTCTCAAGGTCAAGTACATAATCTAAATATAGGTCTCTCTCATATGGCTTTACAGAAATAAAATGGTTGTCTTCACTATTATTTGAAATAGGCTTGTTCATTAAAACTCCATCTGTGATGTGGTGTGATAATCTTAGTGCCAAGTCTTTGGCAACTAATCCAGTGCAACATGCTAGAAGTAAACAAATTGAAGTTGACATACATTTTATTTGAGATTCGGTCTCTACAGGAGTTATAGATATCATATATGTTCTTTCTACTTATTAATTTGTTGATTGTCTTACTAAGCCCTTGTTGTAGTCTCAGTTTGAATTATTTAGAGACAAAGTTAATTACACCCTCCTGTTTGAGGGAAAATGTTGGAATATAGGCCCATAATGTAATCTATATCATAGGCCCATATTGTGATATGTATATGTGGCTTGTATTATGCTTGTAATGTGCATTCTGTAATTGTAAGATTCACCTTTCTCTGCATGTCCATCGTTGTTAGGATCAGTTATGATTTCAGCTCTGTATTGTATCTTCTAGAATTGTGTATCATGATATATAAATATAAGAATGAGGCCAAAGATTTGTACCGAGCCTTCAACCATATTCATTGTTAAGATTTTCATCTTTTCACACTCTTGCTAATAATTTGGAGGTTAACATAAACTTCCCTGATGTTTTCTTCGAATTCACATTATTCAACTATGTTCAATTGTTCTTGAATTTAAAGGTTATTCAACATCAACTAAATAATTTTTTTGTTGTTCATTCAGTTGTACCTTGGTATGGTTGTCTGATTTTGATTGTGTTTCTTCTCTCCCATATTCCGCTTTAGTAATGAATTTCAAAATTTGCCTTTTCCAAAAAAGATAGATCCATATCATTTTAAAAAAGGGAAATCCTTTTTCTATGATAGAGGTATAATTTATAAATCATTTATTTACCATGTAGGTACCCTACAATGAACAAACCCTGTTGGAGTTGTTCATTGGCTTATAGTAAAAAAAGAAAAAAAAATGTTGACTGGGTTGTCATACTAAATGCAGACATGATAATTCGAGGCCTCATTATCATGTGATTAAATCAAATAAATGAAGGTTGGATGCTTATGGTGGCTTATCACACATGGGAAGAACATACACACTCCTAAGGTGTAGTCTATGATAGCAAGCATGAAGGAAAGAGGAAGAAAGAGACAATTTTTTTTGCCCAAAAAAGTCAAGTTTATTGATAACTATATTAAGTAATACAAATACTAATAGTCAAAGCCAAAGAAACCATCGAAAAAACCTACATTACAAACTAACACACATCCTTTCAAACAAACTAAAACAAGAAACAACAGTAATTGTATCCCATATGTGGTTATTATCCTACACCTGTTCTATCTTGTATAATATAATAGGATTTGGGTTGTTGTTTTTCCTAAAAGAGACAAAGTCTTGGAGCAGAACATCACCTAAGGAGGATGGGGCATGATCCAACCAAGTAGGATGGTACATCCCCCTTGTTGCTTCAGTTGCAAATCAGTTAGTAGCCTTATTTCCATTCCTAGAAACCCAAGATACAGAAAAACCCTCCAATGACTCCATTAATCCCAAAATTTCTTCCAATAGATCCTAACACCTCAAGTTACAACCAATTGATGACTTCTTCTTTATCAGTCTATACAATGAATCGCAATCCATCTCAATGATTATTTGAGAATCTTGAAATTTATGCCTATACAGTAAAGCTTCCTTTAGTGATGTACACTCTACCATGAATGGAGATTCTACTAAAACAACTTTCCCCACTCCTCCAACAAATTCCCCCTAACTATTCCTACAAGCCACTACAATACTAGCCTCACCATTAGCCACCCAAAAAGCACCATCAATGTTGAACTTTATACAACCAGGATGGGGAGGTACCCACTGTATATTCCTTATAGCCTTAACCTCGTAGATTTTATTTTGCTCTTCATTCTTTTTTTCTTTAGATCACCAAAACTCATCTACTTGAACACACACCAGCCTAACTAGAGATCAAGCATCAGGCTTCTCCCCCTTAAACATGTAGTTACACCTAGACTTCCAAATCCACTAACACATGGTGGCAAATAACTATTTATAGAGCATTTATTAAAATTGAGCCCCAAAGGGCTACCAAACTATTATAGTTTAATCCATGGGCAAAGAAAAAAAAGATGTTCAACGGTTTCTCTATCCTTCAAACATATATGACAAGTAGGATCAACAACACATTTGCATCTATAAAGGCTATCAAGGGTTGCTAAAGCACTTGCCCTAAGTTGCCACAAGAAATGTTGAATTTTTGGAGGAACCACAACCCTTTAAATACTTTTCGACAATAGTTTAGGAATAGAACATGACGTACCTGGGTCTTTTATCTTTACATCTTCCATAGTGTCTCTAGCTATTGTATACCCAGATTTGACAGAGTAGACTCCATCTGTGCTAGCCATCCAAATTACATGATTATTGCTATAAGTAAGGGGAATAGGCATCTTCAAAATCATGTCCCTTTCCCAATTAGTGATCTTTAAGGAGATAAAGCTTAAATTCCAGCATCCATTACTGATTAAATCAACTCATTATATAGCTAATAACCCTTTAGGCCTTGTATCCATTGATCATTCCAAACGCTAATTGATTTTCCATTTCCTACTTTCCAACAAAGCTCTTTCAACAATAAGTCCCATCCCTCCAATAAGCTTGACCAACCCAAGAAGCATGCCTACCTTTCTTTGCTTGAAGGAAGTTCCCTTTTGGGAAGTAGATTCCTTTAAGAAGCCTACACCATAAATCATTTGGCTTAAGTAGCATACGCCAAGTTGTTTTAGCAAGTAATGATTTGTTTAAACATAACAAATCCTTAAAACCCATTCCTTCCTCTCCCTTCTTCATGGTCACACACTTCAATTTTTTCCAATGTATTGATCCTTTCTCTCCTTTTTGACCCCATCAAAATTGGACACTAGTTGGTCAATGTCCATACAGGCCTTCTTTAGAAAAAGAAAGCAAGTCATATGATATGTGGGGATTGCATTAGCCATGGCTTTGATAAGAATCTCCCTTCCAGCAAAGGAAAGCAACTTCTGTTTCCAACCTTATAACTTCAATATGATTTTGTCTTTAACAAAGGCTAGAGCTGCTAGCTTTTGCTTCCCAGACTACTGGTAGACCAAGGTGCTTCCAAGATTGATCAAAATATCTAACCTCAAGGAATGTTGAGATTTGTTCTTTGACTTGCATAGGGGTATTGGAGGAAAAATATATGCTCGAATTTTCCAAATTAATCAACTGCCTCGACACTTTACAGTACATCTCAAGGATCATTTTTAGCACATTGCAATCCATTTCATCTACCCTCATGAGTAATATCGCATCGTCTGCAAAAAAAAAAAAAATAGTGCAGCAAAATAGAGGTTCTACTTGCTAGCTTCACTCCTCTCAGGTCCTTTCTACTAACATGCAATTGAATCATGAGTGATAAAACCTTAGTTGCAAAGATAAACATGTAAGGATACAAAAGGTCCCCTTGTCACACCACGTTCCGAACTAAAAGTGTCAATTTTATGCCCATCCACTTGTAGAATGAAAGCCACCGTGGAAATGCAGCCCATAACCCACCTCCCCAACCCCTATAAAACCCCATCCTCAACATCACAACTTCCAAGAAATCCCACTCGACATGGTCATAGGCTTTGTTCATATTAGTCTTCAAAGCCAGCTCATATATTTTACCTTTTTTCTTGTGCTTTAGGTAATGAAAGGCCTTATGTGCCAAAATGACATTATCTTGTATCACTCGCCCAACAATAGAGGCCCTTTAATTGGGTGATATAATCTTACCCATCAAGTCCCTCATCCAGTTCGTTAAAATCCTTGCTATGATCTTATAGAACACATAACAAAACCCAATAGGTCTAAAATGATTAACCCCTTCTAGTTTATCAATCTTGGGGATCAATACTATATTAGTGGCATTGTTCTTATTAAGGCTCCTATTACTCTAAAAAAAATCATGAATCATCTCACATACTTCTTTGTTCACCTCCTTCTAGGCTGTCTGATAAAATAAGGAAGAGAATTCGTTGAGTCCTGGTGCTTTGTTTGATCGAAGCTGAAAGACAGCTTCCTCAATTTCTAGGTTAAAGATAGGCTTCATCAATGAACATTATCCTCTACTGTGACTACATTTGAAACATAAGATAAAGCTTGATCCAGTGGCCTAGGTCCTCCTGACTTGAATAGACTTGTGAAGAAATCCCGAAATGATCTATTAATATCCTCCTTGTCTTTTAGCCAGATTCCTCGCTCATCCTTCAACCTTAGAATTTTGTTTCCCTGCCTTCTTTGTATGACATTGTTATGAAAAAAACTTTGAATTTTTGTCGCCATATTTTAACCAAGAAATCCTAGATCTTTGACATTGATATGTCTCCTCCCTTTCCCAAGCCTCTTCAATCTTTAAAATCAAAGAATCAGCTTTTAGTGATTTGTCTGCTGTCAATACACCTTCCTAACATATCTTTAAACTTTGCCTTATCTCATCAATTATTTTCCTAAAATTAGGAAACTCCTTCTTATTCCATGCCATGAGTTTATATATATCTGTGTGTGTGCGCGCGCGCGCACGCACCTCTAGTCTTTGGACAACTCATGCACTTTATCCTCCAATGTCCCCTCTATTTCATTCCACCCCTACTTTACAATCTAATGAAAGTCTTCATGAGATACCCAGCTAGCTTTGAATCTGAAAGGCCTTAAAGTTTTTTCATTCATAAAGCAACAGTCTACTAATAAGGTATGGTGATCAAAACCAACAAGTTTCACATGGAAGACCACAGCCTTCTTAAAATCCTCCCTAAACTCCACATTCGCCATTTCTTGATCCAGCCTTTCCCTTACCATGTCATCCAACCTCTTGCTGAACCAAGTAAATTTAGAACCTTTGAATTCTAAATCCATCATATTACAATCAAACAATAAGCATTGAAAATTGATTATCTTCCTTATAGCCCTCAAATTGTCTCCTTCTTTTTCAGCTTGAGACAAAGTGTCATTAAAATCACCCATTGCCAATCATGATTCTTTTACACTAGGTGCCAAGCTTCTCATTGTATCCCAGACTGCCTTCCTTTCCCTTTCCTTTAGGGGCCCATACACAAATGATACATATTTAGGCACGGTGAGATTATTTGCTTCAATAACATCATGAACAATGTTTTTTGATTTATACAGAGTAGTCAGGGAAATATCATCTTACCACCATAAAGCTAATCCTCTAGCCATCCCATATGGTTCTCATATAATTCCTTGCTATTATGTGTATTTTGGAATACAACAGACTCCAATGACGTATTTTGACAAATTTATGTGTTTATAATGACAAGTTATACATTGACAAGTGTTTATGTCTATTTTGACAAGTTATAGTGTGATCATTGATAAACTCATTTTTATTAACTAAAACACCTCCCATTGACAAGTGTATGTGCATATTTTGACAAGTTCCAAAGTGACAATTGTTAAGTACCTGCACCCAAGGTTGTCAAACTCGTGATTATAATGTAAATTCATTTTGTAAACTTGTAAGAGTTTACTTTTACTATTAAATATATATTAATAGTGTATAATAAATAATAAAAATATAAAAAAATGACAACAATTTGATTTAAACATATTTTAAATCTAAATAATTGAAATTAAATCTATCAACATTCAAAATTTACCATATTTAACAAAGAAATTTCTTTAAAATTCATATATAAAACTGTTGAGCATGATCAAATAAAAAAAGTTAACACAAGTTTAAGGGTGAGTTAACACTATTTCATAAGCTAGAAAAGTAAAAATGGCAAACTCAGTATATAACTCGTGAGTTTAACCGAGTTTACAACAGTCACAAGTTTACTAGTGACTCAACCCGATTTGGTCAACTAGAAACATAAAAATGGTAAACTCGAAAAGTCAACTTGAGAGTTTGATAACAATGTTTGCACCTAATCAAATATCACTAGTTTTTTTTCCTTTTTTAATTAATGGGTGTAAGAATATACTTTCACATTTAGAATTTATATCATTGCAGTCCTATTAAACTTTTCAATAAGAGAGTCTACTATGAAACTTTTTGACTATTATTTATGATCCTCGCACTTGAGTATGATTTTCCTTTTTTTTTTTAATGTCATCAGGATGAGAACCAATTAATGGTCACCACAATACATAGCTTCACGTCTCACAATTTCCAAAATATCATATGGAGCTTCAATAAAATGCACAAACCTAGGAGCACATGACATGGCTTTCTACGCTGGCTAGCCTATCAGCTGCCATATTTACTTCCTATCTACACCATCAAACACACACATTCCAATCATCACAACAATTTCCCTCATAAGGTCATCATTCTCCCACACTCCAATATCATCCTGTTGCAAATATTCCCCTACTTGAAGACAATAACATTCCAGTGGCCATTATCCCAAGCAACCTTCATGCCCCAAAGAACTCCCCATATGTCTCCACATTATACCATTTCCACAACGGTATTTCCATCTCATAAATTTAACCCATAAGGAATCTTATAGCCCATCCCAATTTCATCATGAAGGCCTTATTTTGAACTCCCAGACTTCCATCTGATTTCTTAGAACTCACCTTATTCCGTCCCACTCAATGAACTTTTCTATGCGCAATATCATCACCCCTTAAGAAGCGCCTACATTTTTTATAAGTATTACTAGATGCCCTCTTATGTCTTTTGTGCAATAAAAAAATAATAAGTTGTAGTTTCTATTCAAAGTAACCACTTTTAAATATTCATTTGATATAAGGTGTAAATTTTGCTTAACATTAAGTTATAAAAAATTATGAAAAATGGAAGTGCTTATGTGTCACAAGGGAAAGGAGGTCATCTCCTTGGTCATTTTTCTCCACTTCTCTCATCATCCCATTTGGGACGTTGATTGGGGAAGGTGAGAAAAAAATTAAAGTAGTATTATATTGATTGGATAGATTTGATTTAGAAATTATGAGGGATGATGGGAAAAAGACAATGAGAGAAACCCAACCCATCACAAGAAAGACTACTCGCACCTCACTTATATAATACCAGAAGGAATGCTAGTGTAACCAGTTGCAAGTCTACCTGTGCCACATGGCATGTTAGATAAGTTAAACTATTTTATTATTATTATTATTATTATTATTATTATTATTATATGGAGTATTAAATTGTAAGATATACGAATTACTTTTTTATACATGCAGCCAATGATAACTTTTCGATGTATGCCCCGAATCAAGAAAAAAGAAATACTTTTTTTGATAACAAACTAAATAACTTCTCTTGTATAATATAATGTCTATGTATTAATTAAATTTCTAGATACACACAATAAATTTTTTATATATACCTCAATTTTAGGAAAAATACCTTCTTTCTTATGTACGGTATAATTTGTAAGGAAAAATGCACTTAGATCCTAAGCAAGAGATTATACATTTATACCACTCTAAGGTCTCTTGAAATTTTCATTTTGCAAGTAAGTCCCATAGGACATTAGTGCAATAAAATTGAATTGCGGAAAGATTGGAATACCCTTAGTAAATATTAGATAGGTTCTTCTTCTCCTCTCTCCCCCATAGCTTCTTCTTCTATGTGTTTGATAGCCCATTAAGATGAGCTCGCATCAGGCTCATCTTGTCGCCATCATAATTGTAAATTTTGTTCTTTTTTGCTAATTTTAGGAGCTCAAAGATAAAGGTATCAGTTTCACTCCCAAGCTTGTTCATATTTCATACACAGTATCAAATTTCTTTAATTTCTTATTTTTGTCTCTATTCATTTTTACCACCATCATCGAGTGACCCATCACCCCTAGTATCTTTAGTGCCCCCTCTCTTTCAGAAGGCTGTTGAATTCGTCCACCATTTGCTATGTTTTTGGATATATTGTGCTCTACTTATGCATTAAAAGTGGGAATTTATGAACATGGAGTGAAGGTTTTGTAGTTACTAAAACATAATGTGTTATAAATATGGGCAACAATAGTAGTTAGTATGGGTGGTAAACTTGTTAATGACAACTGTATTGTGTAGGCTAACAACATACAAATGCTTATTGAGTATTTCTTGTGGTGGCTTGTGACTGTTTCGAACAACGTACTTGGTGACACAGTGATGCCTTTAATGTAAGGGTGAAGTCAAAGGAAGAGAACAAAATAGACAAATAAGTTCAATTGTAACAAGGATTTGTAGGATGCATTAATAAAATGTATTTTGTAACTTAATTTATTTAATATTAGTAACTCATTGTAGTGACTCGATATTAGTGGTTAATTAATCTTATCCATAATTTTTGCACATAACTGGATATAGTTATCAAAGCATTTGTAAACTAAGGGTTATTGTTTCAATCTGTCCATATTATGTTAACATGAAGATATATAAACAAGGGTAAGGAAATGCATTGACAAATCGATGCGCACTCACTGGTAAACCATAGGTGTGCACTGACAAGTTCATATGCATGCGTTGAAAAGTGAGACAATTTAGAATGACTTCTCTTTTGTTTGTCCACATAACTAATATGAAATTATAATAACAAATATAATTCACAAATATGTCTCTACTAATATTAAATTATAACTTGTTCATAAACTAATAGTAGTTTGACCATATTATGTAAACATATCTGAATATATATATTAACAAGTGTAGAGGATTGTATTGATAAGTCCATGTGCATCTACTAACATGTTCATCATATGCATGTTTTGACAAGTTCATGTCCATCCATTAACAGCTGCATGTACATCATAATACAAATTTAAATTCAATTTTCATTTACTTCTTCAAATGCATCTACAAGGCATTTCATCATCTAGGATGTCTACAAATTTAGTTGTATCAAATTTCAGTGTGAAATGCATAACAACTATGTTACTCTTTTTTCCCACAATCAATGAAATATGGTTTTGAACTTCTTATAACTTCTAGTCAGGGTATCATTATGTTGACAATTCAGTGTATAAACTTTTATAACAAGTTGACAACTCACAGTACGATGTTAGTTCTCTATGAGTTTTGATGATAACAATCAATTGTGAAACCAAGATTGAAGAATTGTCTCAAGAAGGCAAAAACTTGCTGAAAGAGGCAATACTCGAATTTCAGTAGCAAAACTCGAGTATCGAAGTTTTAAAGAAAAGCTCAATGCACTTGACTAAGGACAATACCGCAGTATTCAAATGAATACTCGAGTATTCGAGTTTACAGAGAGCGTCGCAAGTTTTCCATCAAGCAAAACTCGAGTATTGATATGCATACTCGAGTTTCGGTCCTATATGACTCTTCAATAATTTTCAAAAAAGACAGAAACTTCGGTTTGGAAAACTACGGTTTCGAAAACTAAGGTTTGGAATTTGAAAAGACAGTTTTCCAACTTGGCTCCAGAATTCAAATATTATCATTTTCAAATGAAAACTCGAGTATGGAAAATGAATACTCAAGTATTGAGCCAAACATAGATGTTTTTAAATTATACCAATTATGAACTTCAGTTTTGGAAACTCCAGTTTAGCATTTACTCAAATAATCTCAGAGTTTCAAAACTAAGGAGAAAACTCGAGTTTGGAGATTAAAACTCGGGTATTGGGCCATATAGAGAGATTTCAAGGTTTTTAAGCCTTCATTACTCGAGTACATAATGGAAACTCCGGTTTGATGTTTTGGACAATTACTCATCAAGAGTCCAAAACTCAAATATTGGTAGAATACTCGAGTATTGGCTTAAGTTTATCAGGAACACCAAAGCTCAAATCGCGAGTCTCGTCTATGGAAGGAGAATACTCGAGTATAGGCTTAAGTGCATAGTGACAAACTCGAGTATTGGTCGCGCCTTCTGATAATTCAAATTTGTGAAATCTGTGTAATGTTTATGGAATGATCCAAATGATTTATATTCTTAATTATCATCATTACCAGATATGTTTAATGCGTTTGCTAGTGTATTTCAACCCAATTACAGATGATACAAGTAGATTAAAAGAGCTGTTAACACCTAAAGCAAAGTCTTGTCAAAAGCATTAAATGCAGACCACCAAACTTGCTGCAAACTCAATTACCAAGCACTACGCAGTGGAAAAAGGATAAAGAGACTTTCATTTAATCAAGGACTGACAATCCTAATGTATATAAATGACTAGAAGTCACACTCTATCCTACAACTCAAGAAACAAGCACAAGTGTAGAGAGAGAAAGGACCAAACTACTTCCAACAGATAGGAGACTTCTCCAACGGTCAAATGAATGCATGTAATGGCTATAATATCTCTCTAAATATAAATAGAGCAGCATTTATGTCTCTACCAGAACATAGAGCTGAAAAACGAAAGAACATTAAATTTGTTTATTTATTGGTGTGCTTCTTATACAGAGTGTCGGTTGACACAATAGAGCTTCAGTGATTATATTATCTACTCTTGTAAGAGAGTTTTATTAATTGTATTTGTTTGATTGTGAGTTATCTCAAGCCGGGGAACGTGGAGATTTTGGGAGTCATTGATTACAACTTGTAAGGGGGACGAAGTTATAGAGAGAGAATTGCTTCAGAGTTACAGAGTGTGTAATCAAGTGATTTAGTGAAAAGCTCAGGGTGCCTGAGGACTGGACGTAGGCCAAGGAGTTGGGTCGAACAAGTATAAACTATTGTGCATTGCTATTCTTCCCTGCTCACTATTCTTATTTGATCAATCACCATAAGAGATGAATTTGCGAAAAATTTTCAGAATCCCCAATTCACCCCTTCCCTCTTGGTGATTCAGCTCCTCTTACATTTGGTATCAGAGGAAGGTCTTCTCAGAAGAGCTTAACATCTCGAGAAGGATCCTAATGGATGGTATTCTACCTGATGGAGCTTCAATCAATAGGCCACTTGGTTTTAGTGGAGAACATTATTCATTCTGGAAAGCCAAATTTAAAGTGTTCGTAATGGCTTCTGAATATGGACTCTAGAGAGTATTCGAGAGAGGAAATTATGTTCCTGAATTCATTGAAGATGGAGTCTGGATCCCAAAGCTAGAAGAAGAATATGATGATAATGATAAAAGGCTAGTTACCCACAACAGCAAGGCCATCCTTATGCTTCAGAGTGTCTTAAGTCAGAATGAGTATTTTCGAATAAGCACTCTAGCAACAGCAAAGAAATGTAGGATGCGTTGGAGATAGCTCATGAAGGGACAGCTGGAATCAAAGAAAACAGAATTAATACTCTTATGACTGAGTATGATCTCCTTCGTATGAAGCAGGGCAAATCTATTGGAGACTTCGAGCTAAGATACACTCATCTAATTAATCAACTTGCTGCCTTGGGAAAATCCTATGAACAACCAGTCCAAGTGAGAAAGATTTTGAATATTCCCACTTAAGATTGGGAAGAAAAAGTCACTGCCATTGAAGAAGCACGTGGTGAATCAATGGCATCAGTGGTAGTACTATTTGGCAGCTTATCAGAATATGAAGGGAAGATCAAGTTTAGAAAAGAGCTTGATAAAGTTAATCATAAGGGTAAGGGAGTTGCTCTTAAAGCAATCAAAGAGTCCAATAGATCAGATGATAAGGATGAGGAAGATGAAGATAGAGAGATCAGTATGATGGTCCGAAGATTCAAGAAATTCTATAAAAGGGACCAAGGCTTCAAGAAAAGTCATAAGGGTAGCTCCAGCCTTGAAGCTAAAAAGCCAATTATCTGTTATGAATGTGAAAAGCTTAGTCATATCATATCAGAATGTCCCCAGCTGATGATTAAAGATAAAGAAAAGAAGAGATATGGCAAATCTAAAAAGAAAGCCTATGTCTCAGCTATTTGGGGTGACAGTTCATCTAATGAAGATGAAACAAAAGAGGAAGAAAAGGCTAACATTTGTCTGGTTGCTGAAGAAGAAGGGTAACATGATGAAGACAATGAGGTACATGATTCTCAGCCAACCTATGATGAATTATTTGATGAATATAATCTCATTCAATCTGAATTTGAAAAATTGGCTGATAAATATCTAGATTTGAAAGAAAGAATGTAACTCTAGAAATGCAAGTAAAAAATCTTTCCACTCCTGAAAACTTAATTTGTGATGACTGCATTGACTTAGAAAAGAAGAATTCGAATCTCACAAAGGCACTTGAGAAATTCACTAGAGGAAGTGAAATGCTCAATGTTATTTTGAAACAGCAAAGGTTTATAAATGATTGATCTGGAATTGGTTATAAACCAGCTTTTAACAAAAGGAAAGGACAAAAAAGGTTTGGGGAAAATATCTATATGAGTTATTTTAGAAAAAGCATTCATTCCTCAAATCCTTTTGCTCATTGCAATTATTATAACAGAAAAGGTCATTCAACATCATCATGCTTTCATAAAAAGGAAAAGAAAAATAAACCAGTTGGAAATTATCAATGGGTGCCTAAGGGATCCTATAAGATTCCTAAGACACACTAATCAAAAAGGACCCAAGAAAATAAGGGTACCTAAGATTTGAATTGTAGGTGTGACCAAGAGCCAGAATCATCACAGCATAAGCCAAAGCACTGTCAAGAGGTGATTCTAAGATGCGCATGATGAAAAACTTGGCTGCTATCTAGATAAAAAGGGCAAGAGCTTTCTTATATCAAGGAATGATGGTGCTATTGCTCTAATAGACTACAAGTCGTCCAGTCATCCAGTTCAGTGTGGGAATTTGTGCAAGGTTCCAGTCAGCTCCAAAGGAGTCACATACCGAGAGAGTGAAAAGGACTTTCAGTTATCCTGCAGATACAAAGACTCTTGGTTTATGATTTCAAAAAAAAAAAAAGAGGAGGTCAACCAAAATATTTGGTGGCTTACTCAGAATCTGACCATGCTATAAAATAGATGGAAAGAGCACATAGGGTCAATAACAATTCTTTGGGAGATCACCTGTACCTTGTTTCAATAAGAAGCAAGCAAGTGTTGTTGTCTATTCAACTGAAGATGAATATGTAGCGACCATAATCCAAACAACAAGCTATCAGGCTTGGGAGTGCATTTAAAAGAAATCCCTACAATATGTGACAATACCAAGTTCACTGATGTTTGACATGTTTTCATAAGGGATCATAAGCAGCAGAGAAATGTCCAAGTTCATTCTCACTCATCTTCAGTTGGCTGACATTTTTGTAGAGGAAAAGAATAGTTTAATTTTAGTCATAAAAAAATGGGAATGGTAAATCCCAATGAGTTGTAAATTTTAATTTACACAAAATTTTACATCTCAATGTTAGTTATGGGTTCAATGATATTCTGATTACTAACTTGAGCATCAGAGTTTTTAGCTTGATTTTTGCAGGATGTGCAGAAAACTGGAGTTGTGCTGACGAGAGTGGAATACTCGAGTATTGCAAGCAAAACTCGAGTATTATCTGGGTCATCAAAGATTGAAGAACTTAGAGAAATCGAAAAACTCGAGTACATTAGTGACATACTTGAGTATCCCAGTAAACAGAAAGGAATTCATATCGACAAGGAGTGAATACTCGAGTATGAGGAAGAATACTCGAGTATTGATCAGGTAAACTCAAAAGTTCACGGTACACTTTTGAAGTCCATGTTAGATTTTATAATACTCGAGTATAGAATAGAAAACTGCGGTTTTATCAAACCTATTTAAGTGAGTGGTCATTCAAGTTCTTTGAAACTTCTTCGAATACTCAAGTTTGCCCTAGCAGTCATCCCTCTACTGTTCCTCTTCAGTCAACTTCTTCAATTCAATCCCAAAATGACTACAAAATCCACTGCTCAAGCTTTGTTTAACTCTAATTTAGACTCAGAAACTTCTGGTTCTTGGTCCCCTCTTCCTCCATCTCCTCATCAACAACCAATTGGGACTAAGTTCATACCCGTTCATAGACCTCGTCGAGAAAAAGCAATACCCAAGAGATTTACGACTGGGATCGACCATCGTATTCCTGGCATTCCAGCTTCTTCCCCGTCTGTAAAAGTCAAAGGAATCACCATTTAAGAACCTTTATTTGAAGGACGAACCAAGAGAAAGCACGAGGCAGATTAGGTTAAAGGCAAAGGAAAGGAAAAGACAGATGAAGTTCTTCAACTTCCAAAGAAAAAGAAGTCTAAGAAGGCTATCTCAAAAAACAAAACCTCTGAAAAGGAGCAAATTCCTTCACAATCTAAGGAGACTCAATTGGAAGTTAATGCACTCAAAGAAATTTATAATCATGAGTCCCCTCCTAAAGGCTTTGTCAACTCTGCTTCGGTAATACCCACTGCCTTAACTGAGAAATTTTAGGAAACCTTCATGAAAAAGACATTTTGCCCAGTATTATCTGTAAATCTGGCAAAATTAAAGGACGAGTGTAATCTAGATTTATCTCCTTGGTTGAACGATTACTCTTCCTTTATTTCTATCTCAGCCTCGTATACTCCTAACATTGTTAGACTCTTCTACTTCAACATGATATATGATATTTACTTGGACTTTAATGGAATGTTGATCGAGGAAAGAATCTCTACATCAATAAAAGGAGTATCGTTTAACCTTTTACCCACCATTATCAATTCAATTCTCAAAATTGACAATCCTCCTACTCCTTCCTTCCCAAATTATACAAATAGATAGATTTTTGAAATTCTTGTGCCCAATGTGCCTTTTCCTGAATCCATGGCACATCGCCTTTCATTAACACCAAGTGCCATGCCTCCCACTCATAGGGCTCTGTGGTACATATGCTCCAGGAATTTTGTACAAAAAGGGGGCAGTTATACTCATTTTTCACAAAAAGATTATCCCCTTTTTGCTGCTTTTGTTAACAAAGTTCCTATCATCTTGGCCACTGGATTTTCCAAGAAATGGTCAAATGGAAATATTCCTCTCGCTATCCCTCTCATATCCCTTTTGCTCCTCTCATTTCAGTCATCCTATTCTACCACAAGATCTGGTATCGGGGTCTTCCTGATTCAGTAAAAATTACTTATCCCTTTGGAAAATATCAGCTTCACTATATGAAGATTTCTTTTGAAATTAATGAGTCAAAGCACTCAAGAGCACCTTCTCTATCTCATGCCAGATCCTTTCATGCTCAAGAAGCTCAATCTCCTCTTAAAGCCTTTAGGCCATCAGATAACGACTCTAGAATCAAGGCTATAGTCGATGCTGCTATGAATGATTTAGCAACAAAAATGAAACTCCAAGTAAGCAGACTAGTGATTGAGATGACCAATTACATCAATGATGTGGTAAAAGATCAGGATGTTCTGAAAGCAAAGTTAAAAACATTTCAAGAAAGTATGAATAATCAACAAAAAAGTGTGACTGATCAAGCTGTGCAGCTTTCAACGATTATGGTTACCACTAGAGCAATCAGTGAGAAATTGGACAAATTCATTGCCTCTCATCAACCTGGACCCAGTCCTTCTAGTCCTACTGGTGAACCTTCTACTTCCTCACCATTTGCCTTCACTACTCATCATATTTCCACATCTTCACCAGTTTCTCCTACCACCGAAACACTTCCTACCATACTTACCACTCCACCCTCACAGATTCCTCATCATTCCCCTCCTGCTACACCTATCATTCATCCTCTTTTTGATTCTCCTATCTCAACTTTACCCATTTTTGAGATGACAAAGGGGGAGAGAGGTCTGCTGGCAAACCAAAACCTGAAAAAGAACCTGAAAACTAGTGAATAGTGACTATTGAATTACAGTTTCTTTTTTTCTTTTTTCGTCTAGCTCCTGACTAAGTTTTCTTGTTATGTTTACTTCTTAGATTAAGTTATTAGCAAGTATGAACTTCTGTGATCAGCGATATACTAACCTTATGTTGTGAATGGAATATCTTTGTTATAAACTATGTTGAATGTCATCACATTGAATTTATGCTTTGCATAACTATGTTGGATATAATTATATTGAATTTATGCTTTGCATTTAATTGATAAACAAATTCACTAAAGCATAAACACTGGAGCATCCGAAATATCAAAGGTTTTGCTAACATCATGACAAAAATAATATTTACAAAACCTAAACATTGAACTTTTTCATAAGACTCAGAATTTTTCAAAAAGTTCAAGTGCTCTCAACAATTTGAAGAGTTTCTGCTTTACAAGTGTTGTCATCATCAAAAAGGGGGAGAATGTTAGTTCTCTATGAGTTTTGATGATAACAATCAATTGTGAAACCAAGATTGAAGAATTGTTTCAAGAAGGCAAAAACTTGCTGAAAGAGGCAATACTCGAATTTCAGTAGCAAAACTCGAGTATCGAAGTTTCAAAGAAAAGTTCAATGCACTTGACTAAAGACAATACTGCAGTATTCAAATGAATACTCGAGTATTGGAGTTTACAGAGAGCGTCGCAAGTTTTCCATCAAGCAAAACTCGAGTATTGATATGCATACTCAAGTTTCGGTCCTATATGACTCTTCAATAATTTTCAAAAAAGACAGAAACTTCGGTTCGGAAAACTACAGTTTCGAAAACTAAGGTTTAGAATTTGAAAAGACAGTTTTCCAACTTGGCTCCAGAATTCAAATATTATCATTTTCAAATGAAAACTCGAGTATGGAAAATGAATACTCAAGTATTGAGCCAAACATAGATGTTTTTAAATTATACCAATTATGAACTTCAGTTTTGGAAACTCCAGTTTAGCATTTACTCAAATAATCTCAGAGTTTCAAAACTAAGGAGAAAACTTGAGTTTGGAGATTAAAACTCGGGTATTGGGCCATACAGAGAGATTTCAAGGTTTTTAAGCCTTCATTACTCGAGTACATAATGGAAACTCCAGTTTGATGTTTTGGACAATTACTCATCAAGAGTCCAAAACTCAAATATTGGTAGAATACTCGAGTATTGGCTTAAGTTCATCAGGAACACCAAAGCTCAAATCGCGAGTCTCATCTATGGAAGGAGAATACTCAAGTATAGACACAGATACTCGAGTATAGGCTTAAGTGCATAGTGACAAACTCGAGTATTGGTCGCGCCTTCTGATAATTCAAATTTGTGAAATCTGTGTAATGTTTATGGAATGATCCAAATGATTTATATTCTTAATTATCATCATTACCAGATATGTTTAATGCGTTTGCTAGTGTATTTCAGCCCAATTACAGATGATACAAGCAGATTAAAAGAGCTGTTAACACCTAAAGCAAAGTCTTGTCAGAAGCATTAAATGCAGACCACCAAACTTGTTGCAAACTCAATTACCAAGCACTACGCGGTGGAAAAAGGATAAAGAGACTTTCATTTAATCAAGGACTGACAATCCCAATGGATATAAACGACTAGAAGTTACACTCTATCACTCAAGAAACAAGCACAAGTATAGAGAGAGAAAGGACTAAACTACTTCCAACAGATAGGAGACTTCTCCAACGGTCAAATGAATGCCTGTAACGGCTATTAATGTCTCTCTAAATATAAATAGAGCAGCATTCAAGTCTCTACCAGAACATAGAGCTAAAAAATGAAAGAACATTAAATTTGTTTATTTATTGGTGTGCTTCCTGTACAGAGTGTCAGTTGACACAATAGAGCTTCAGTGATTATATTATCTACTCTTGTAAGAGAGTTTTATTGATTGTATTTGTTTGATTGTGAGTTATCTCAAGTCGGGGGACTTGGAGATTTGGGGAGTCATTGATTACAACTTGTAAGGGGGAGGAAGTTATAGAGAGAGAATTGCTTCAGAGTTACAAAGAGTGTAATCAAGTGATTTAGTGAAAAGCTCAGGGTGCCTGAGGGCTGGACGTAGGCCAAGGAATTGGGCCGAACCAATATAAACTGTTGTGCATTGTTATTCTTCCCTGCTCACTGTTCTTATTCGATCAATCACCATAAGAGACGAATTTGCGAAAAATTTTCAGAATCCCCAATTCACCCCCTCTCTCTTGGTGATTCAACTCCTCTTACATAGGACATTTTAGTCAAGGTATGATATTTTAATGTCTCTTTATTTCGATTTTATGTTCTCCTTCTCCACTATTTCTTTTTTCTTCTATTCCCATGTAACTTGAAGTTATCATTTTCAATATAACATGAAGTTCCAATTGATATTTTCTCTCTCTCATGATGACTTGATGTCACTATCTTCGATGGAATTAGAAGTTCTAATTGATATGTATGTGTGTGTATTACATTCCATGGTGACCTTATGTCATCACCAAAAGGAGATGGTTCGGTCCTAGAGTTGGTCAAGGCGCTAGGAGAGGCATCTTAGCTCCTGGGTGCTCAGGTAAACACCTGAGAGTAATAGACGGCTTGCCCTTCCCAACATTGGTATCACCTACGAGGAAAGGATCTTGGATTGTGGGTGAACCCAACCCCTTTCCTAAAATTTTATTATAAAAAAAAATGAATGGCACTAAACGAGTTTTTGTAACTTTGAAATACCAAATTTATACGAGACAATGACCATTTGAAAGCCATAAATAATATAGCCCAGACGGTTAATAGTTGAAATATCTTATCCTACGAGAAGATTTTAAGTAAAATGAAAGATGGCTTAGTATTTGTTGATGAGATTCTTGTACACCATATGAAGTGAATGTGCTCTTATAGTAGTAATATTGGAGTATAAAATTGATATGGTGTGTCCTCACATTCCCCTCAAATATTCTTTGTTGCACTTTAGCCTTTAAATATCATGGATTATTGTAGCCTTTAAATGTCAATTATTATTGTAGCGTGATTTTATGTGGTTTGTTTTTAACCTGAACTCTTCAAATTTCTGTTGAAATTATAAATTTAGTAAATATCTTTTGTGATGTTATAGAATACATATCTATGAAAGGAGTAGTCTTTTTCTATGAAGATATATTGAATATATAAAGAAGACAGTTGCTAAAGAACTATATAGAGATATAACACTATATAGTAGTCGTTGAAGAACTATATGATATATGGTAGTTCTTGGAGAACTTTACATAAACAAAAAAAAAAAAAGACATATTATTAATAGGGTTCCTAAAGAACTAATAATAAAATTATCATCATTTTGCTTGAAGAAGTGAAAAAAAGAAAAATATGTTTTTATAACTCACACTTGACGAGGAATTTTTGCAATATAAGTGTGAGTCATGTTATATGGATATTTCAATTATATCATATGTTATAAAAATTAATTGTTTTTTTAACAGTAAATCAGATGTTTACATATCTAGACAAGCTTATTGTTGGTGTTACTAGTTTGATAATACAAGTCGATGCAACAAATGAATCTACATTATGTATTGAGATCCATTAAAAAACCTGATTTTTTTTTTTAATGAATAGCTAACATATTATTATGTGCTACTTGTTCTCAAAGAATATTGACTATAAGAATATCACTAGTTGTGATTTGGGATGGATTTTTGAATTTATGGAAGTATATCAAACTTATATATATGGTTTCATTCAAATAGTGTAATACCCCAATTTTCATAATACATGTAAATATCATATTTTGATAAATAACACCTATTACAATAGGTGAATTTGTGATCTCAAAATTAGTGAAATAATTATCTTATTTTCTAAAGGTAATGTCTTATGAAATTAGAGTAAATGAAGAGCTAAAATCCCTAGGTGAATTTATGGGTCATAAAATACCCTGAGAATGTTATGATAAATCCTAAGAGGCAACTAAATATTTATTAACATAGAGAGTATGTTGTCTCTAAAGTTTTAATTGATTTATTATTATTTTTAGGAAATTATACCATTTTTTAGCAATTAAAATCATCAGAGGATGATAAAATCAATTAAAGGAAATTGATAACAATTATTGGGCAATTGAAATTTGCAATAATTGAGATACTTTGGTAATTTTTGAAATTAGTTAATAATTACTTTATAAAGGTCATAATTAAGGAAATATCAATGAAATTAAGAATCAACTGATAGTCAGAAGCTAAAATTGGCACACAAGGAGTTTTTAATTATCAAAATTAAATTAGAAACCTTGTCAATTTCGGTAGTTAAGTCTAGTAACCCCTAAAACATGATGTTAGAAATTAAAATTAGGATTTAAACTAATTATTCCAAATTTACCTCTATGGGACAAAAATTCCTATTTGATGGTGAATAAATTATACAATAAAGAACCAAATTATATTAACCTTAAATCCTAAAATCTAAGTAGACCAATGAGAGATTTCTCTTCCTAGAATATGTGAGAACATTAAAACATAAGTTGAATAATTAAAAGAAAGGGACGGTTTGCTTGGGCACAAAGAAGAAGAAAGAATTTATCACAAAAAGCTTAGTTTGAAAAGTCAACAAAAGCAACAAGCCAATGAAAAGCCATGAATTAAAATACATGTTTAATGGTTACTAGGGGAAGATTTCGGTCAGAATTTTGAAGGAAAGGAAAAGGAATTTCTAATATTGTAATATAGATTAGCACATGAGATAAATAAAAAAGAAGACTTGTTGGTTAAGGGGAAAAGATGTGTAAACATATTCCTTGGTCAAAAATTCCTCTTGGATTTCGAAAATAAGGAAGAAAAAAAAGGAAATAATAACTTCAAATGCAAAAACATTAGTCAAATAAAGTAGTGTATAGAAGAAGCTTCAAAGACTTGGTGAGCAAGTTGTCTAGCTTAATGAGCAAGTTGTTATTAATTAAATAAAATTAGATGAGTAACTGTAGAAATTAAATCATAACTTGAAATATTGGAATTAAGTATTAGAGATAAATACATATTTAAACTCAGTGAATTATGAGCTTCGATTTGGCTATTCCCGAAGTTATTTTCGGTTACTTTTAAGATTCATACCTAAGTATTTTGGGAATTAAAAATCACCATAAATCTAATCACAAAATTAGGATTTCAAAAGCGAAATTGGGTTTTGAATTAGAACACCCACTTACACCTAACTAAATTAGCATTTGGGATTAATTAGGACAACTTGGGGAAGAAGTAGTGTGTCTTGGGGACAAAGCAAAAGACCTTCTTGAAGAAGGAAGATGGGAGGACATTTTTTAGGTGTAAGGAGGAGATCTTTACCCCCTCACCAAGTCAAGAACCAAGGGCTAAGATCACTTGAGAGTTACTTGGAGGCTACCCAATCTTTGGCTATAAATAGAGACTCCAAGCTTCATAAATTCCTCACAAATCCACCAAGGCTTAGGCCGAAATTTGAGAGAGGTTAGGAGTGTGTGGAAGAGCTCCAAGAACAGTAGCAAGGTTCTACAAGAGGTAAGGAAGCTTTTAGTTTTAGTTCAAGTTCCTAGCTTATGAAGTTTTAGTAGAAATATTAGAGAATATTGTTTTGATCTTCAATCTTCCAAATATAGTTTTAATTTCATGTTTTTATGGTTTCCATTGCATTTATTTTGAAAAATTGATGAAGAAGAAATTATAGCAAAATTTTTGGAAGATTATGATCAAAATAGCAAAGCTCTGACGAAATTTCCTCAAACAGTGATTTCTGGAGTCAGGGGTAAAAACGTCAATATTTTATGATGAAGATGATTTTCTAAAATTTTGAGAAAATTCATGGTGAAAGTAGACGTCTAGGGCTTTCTAAATCTATAAAGAGTATATCATGTGAAGCTCTGTGCAAAAAGATAAAAATCTCAGAAGTTAGGCAATGTTTTCTGTGCGAAATTCTGGGCAGTATTTAAAAACGTGAAATCTGGGAATTATCCATGAGTTCTGGCTAAGTCCCAGTATTTTTCATCAAAAATATACTTCTCAAGGATTCCGGAACATTTTACGGATCCTCATTTTGATTTTTCTAGAATTAGTTATGATTTTTTCAAAGTTACCGAAAAATCTGCCCAGAAAATGCTGCATCACGTTTTTGAAGAAATGTAAGGGCAAAATTGTAATAATAAAGCCATCAAGGGTAGAATGGTAAATAGAGGTGGAAATATCTCTTAGAATGTTATTCTAAGTGATATGGTGATATGTTAGGATATCCGTGAAGTCCAAAGCCGGAATCAAAGGTCGGATGTTTGACGACTATGCGGTAAAAGGTACGAACGCGTATTGTAACATTAATACTTATGCTTATGGTATGGTTATATATGGTAGTTGTTTTCACATGTTGGAACTCTGTTTTGAAAATTGCTCATGAGATAATGAATTGTACACGGGTTATAGTCTTGATAACACCGTTGAGTTTTCCTAGCGCTGAGGACACGTGGATTCGTGGCACTGGTTATGTGCAGACTTGGGTAACATACATATTGCAGTGGCTGTGTTATGTTACTTGCTGATATGTTTTTGAAAGTTATAATTGTGAATATATTATTGTGATACCTGTCATATACTGTTTACATAAGCATGAGGTTAACCGTTACCTGAGGTCCAATGGACATTGGACCTCAGTCTTAATGAATAGTATAGGAAAGAAATTGGGATAGAGAAGGTGCCGGTGGATAGAGCTGTATAGAGGCAGCAGTCAAAGATGAAGGTCGGTAGAGTCATGACGAGCAGGATAGTCTGGCATGAATTTAACAAAGTTATATCGGTCTATTTGGTACTTAAACTAAGGAAGGATTCATCGGTGGGTTGTCACAAGTCGCCATAGAGTTGGTGAGACTCCCATTAGATTGAACACCGACCTGGCCAAATTGATTGAATAACTGATGTTAGATCTAGTTTAAAACTTCTTTATCAAAGAAATGTATTCAAATTTCTGTAAATTGTATCACATGAATATTCCTTCGGGATATTTAATATATCAGCTTATGTCGGGCATCATCATATGTCTGGGCATTTTTATATCAGATACTCGTTGTCCGGATCTTAGCGCACGCTATCAATTTCCGCAGTGCTCTAAGCTGTAGCATCTCAAACTCTGTTGTTTTTCTTAAAACTAAGTGTCGACCGACACGATTTTCAAACCTGGAATTTGGGATGTTACAAATAGCATGTAAACTATACAAGTAGTCAATAAATTTGATAGATGTATCTATAAAATGATTACATGTTTGCAACATAAAGTTGACAATGTTGTTTGAATAAATTATTATAACGAAAAAATTTTAGACTACGATTCAAAAAATTAATCTCGAAAAATTATTTTATCAAAGCCTCCATAAGTAGTTAGGTCAAAATTTATGAGAACAAAATTCCCATTTTAGTGCTAGGATTTTTTTATTTTACATATTGTGGTACATAAATGCATCAAGGCAACATGATATTATAAATTCTCCTATTATAATTAGCTTTTGGTAAGGAGCCATCCATTTTTCATCTTAGAATTTTGAATACATAAATCTATTTTTATTATTCCACCACATATTGCACATAGATGGATATTCAAAGAAAGTTGAGATAAATGTTAGCTAAGAACTTTCTTCCTTTTGTTTTGTTTCTACATGAAACAAAATGGATCTAGGAGAATTATATAATATGATTAGTTGACTGTTATTCGACGAAGTTTTCCCAACATAAGGGAAAGAAAATGAGTAACTAGAAAAGAGAATACATTGAATGCATCAAATGTAGATCCTCAAATATAATAGTATGAACCAAACGTTCATCAAATATTGCATTATTAATATATTACAATATTTACCAAATGCAGTCACAGACCTAAATGAGAATTATTATATCGATGTTCCAACTGAAAAATGTTCCAATTAGTATAAATGAAAAATGAGACATGCATATTGATTCCAAAAGAAAAGAAGAGGGAGAAAATAATTAAAATGATCATATTGAGGAGGCAAGAATTGAGAATAACTGTTTGTAAGGTTCCAAAAGATATTCAAGTACCTAAAATAAATAAAGAGATCTCAATTAGTTATGTCATAATAAAAAATGAACTGAAAAGATGAAGTTGTTGACAACAATTTTGATTAAAATATCATGTGATTAAATGAGGATTTTGTATATGAATATATCATGAGATACAGACATAAAAATAGTTGGCTGATAAAAAATAAAATGTGCAATATACAATATCATAACGTGAATTTGTGTACTTCTAGACCAAACACCTAAAGTGTAATGTTAGTATCACATAAATAGGTATTTTGACAAAAGTTAAATGTTGATAAACATATGTCTTGTGGTGAATTAAATTTTCATATGTCTTGTTAATTTGAAAGTCTAGTAGTAAATGAAACTTTGATATGCATCTTGAGAAAATGATTATAACCTGTAACTTACTATATTGTGAATTTTATATGAATCCAAGAAGGATTTAAAATGTTAGAAGTATATATTTGAAACATTGTTATACTTATAAAATCCCTGAACGATCAAATGCATATATGGATTTAGATATAAATATATGAAAGTTCCTAAAGGATTCAAGTTCTTAGAAAAACGTGATCAATGAAACTCCTTAAAGGATCCAAGTTTCCATAAGAAAACAGTTTAATCAAGATCTTTATATGGATTTTAAGCAACCAAGATGTATGTCATTATTGACTTGATATATGTTTGTTTAAGGGAGAATATAAAATATCTATTCTGCCCATGCATTCTAACAAAGGGATATGAAAGTGATTTTATTAAAATTGTAGTTTATGTTGAATAGTTTAAATATCTTTGGAACTCTTAAAGAGTTTGCAAAAACCGTGAATTACTTAACCTCTTAAAGAGCTTGCAAAAGGTGTAAATTGCTTAAATTCCTGAAGATTGAGCTTTCTAAAGTTAAGAATATAATTACTTAAAGAAAGGATTTGAGAAGAATAGAGTGTTTTTCTATGGAGTAATCTTTGTTCGAAAGTACTATGCCTTAGATCTCAATAAGGTAATGAAGAAATATTTAGTTTCTTAATGTAATTAGAGCACTTATGTGTATCTAATTCGTCACAATAACTTGATATATCATTTGCTTATTAGCATGATATAGTTATTTACCAACACGAACACATTACAGTGGACTGCATCAATAAGAGAGAGTGAAATCAGCATCCAGCAAATCCCTTCCAATGAAATCTAGTAGATTTATTCACCAAGTCACTTTGACAATCTTTGTAACCCTTGTTTGGGCATTGGACTTCACAAACTCAGAGATATCAATTAATGTTGTCAAGAGGGAGAGTTGATATACAATGCACTATTTTTTTCTTTATCTATGGTTTTTCATATTGGGTTTTTCCTAGCAAGGTTTTTAATGAGGCGGCACTATTAAATGTATCACTAAACAATATACTCTTTTTCTTCTATTAAGCTTTTGTCCCACTGGGTTTTTCAAATTTTGTTTTTATATTTCTTCATAATCAATTGATTAAGTAATCATATTTAAAAATGATTTGATTATTTCTTTAATTTCATTTATTATTGATGCAAAACATGGATATTGATTTGATTTGATTTAAAAACAATGACATAATCATCCCATGTTATAATTTATAGATGACTATTTTCTAATATTTTTCTTATTTTCTTTATTTATATTTTTTGACAAAAATTTTATATATATATATATATATATATATATATATATATATTTCATATTAGATGTATTAAGCAATTATATTAGTTCATGCCTCCCTCTATATATTGATAATCTACTTAATTATATAGAAAATGCATTCCCCCTCTTTACTTTTTTCCCCCTATGAAGTGCGGCTTTAACATTGTGATTATGATTAGCTTTCCTTTTTACATTACAATTTGTTTTGTTAATTTTGGTAATTTTCTTTTGTTTAAAGCGTCCAATTTCTCATTTCTCATGTCAAGAAATAGTGTCCCACGCGTCCTCATATTTAACCCAGATCAATTTTTATTAAATATTCACATAATTGCATTTTAAGCTTGTAATACCCCAATTTTCATAATACATGTAAATATTAAATTTTGATAAATAACACCTAGTACAATAGGTGAATTTGTTGTCTCAAAATTAGTGAAATAATTATCTTATTTTCTAAAGGTAATTTCTCATGAGATTAGAGTAAATAAAGAGTTAAAACTCCCTAAGTGAATTTATGGGTCATAAAGTACCCTAAGAATGTTATGATAAATCCTAAGAGGCAACTAAATATTTATTAAAATAGAGAGTATGTTGTCTCTAAAGTTTTAATTAATTTATTATTATTCTTAGGAATTACACCATTTTAACAACTTAAAATCATCAGAGGATGATAAAATCAATTAGAGGAAATTAGTAACAATTATTGGGCAAGTAAAATTTCAATAATTGAGGTACTCTATTAATTTTTGAAATGAGTTAATGATTAAGTTTTTAAGGTCATAATTTAAGACCAAATGATATTGATTAGCATACAAGAAGTTATTAATCATCAAAATTAAATTAGAAATCTTGTCAATTTTGGTAGTTAAGCCTAGTAACACCTAAAACATGATGTTAGAAATTAAAATTGGGATTTGAAATAAATATTCCTAATTTATTTCTATGGGACGAAAATTCTTGTTTAAAGGTAAACAAATGGAAGAATTAAATTATATTAACCATGAATCCAAAATCTAAGTAGACCAATGGGAGAATTACCTTCTTTAGTCATGTGAGAACATTAAAAATATAATTGCATAACTAAAATTAAGGGGAGGGGGACGAATTTTTAAGAGAAAAGGGAGGAAGAATAATTTTAAATGCAAAACACATAAGTCAAGAAGTGTATGGGAGAAGCCCCAAAGACTTGGTGAGCAAGTTGTCTAGCTTAATGAGCAAGTTGTTGTTAATTAAATAAAATTAAATGAGAACCTATAGCAATTAAATCATAACTTGCAATAATGAAACTAAGTGTTTAAAATAAATACATATTTGAGATCAGTGAATTATGAGCGTCAATTGGGCTATTCTCGAAGTTATTTTCGGATACATATAAAATTCATACTTAAGTGTTTTGGGAGTTAAAAATCACCATAAATATAGTCATAAAATTAGGATTTCAAAAGTGAAATTAGATCTGGAATAAGAACACTCGATTATACCCAACTAAATTAAGATTTGGGATTAATTGGGGACAAAGCAAAAGAACTAAAGAAAGAGAGAGGAAGGGCGGTTTTGGTGAGGTGGAGGGCCAAGATGAATGCCTCCTCTCAAAGTAAAAATCAAGAGCCAAGATCAAAGGGCATTGCTTGGGGGTTACTCCTTTGCTTGCCTATAAATAAAGAGCATAGACATCACATTTTTCCCACCAATTCACAAGCTAAATTCAAAAATTTAGAGAGAAGGGGAGAGTGTGGAAGAGCTGCAGAAAAATAGAAGGCAAGAGGTCTTCAAGAGGTATGGGAGTTTTTAGTTCATAGTTCAAGTTCTTAGTTTATAAAGTAAAAATGCTAGAAATGTTATTTTGATCTTCAATCTTCCAAATATAGTTTTATTTTCATGTTTTTATGGTTTCCATTGCATTTATTTTGAAAAATTGATGAAGAAGAAGTTATAGCAAAATTTTTGGAAGATTAGGATCAAAATAGCGAAGCTCTGGCGAAATCTCCTCAAACAGTGATTTCTGGAGACAGGGGTAAAAACGTCAGTATTTTATGATGAAGATGATGTTCTAAAATTCTGAGAAAAATCATGATGAAAGTAGACGTCCAGGGCTTTCCAAATCTATAAAGAGTGTGTCATTTGAAGCTCTGTGCAAAAAGATAAAAATCTCAGAAGTTAAGCTATGTTTTTTGGGCGAAAATCAGGACAGCAGTTTGAAATCTGGAAACTGGGAATTATCCATGAATTCTGGGTAAGTTCCAGTATTTTTCCTCGAAAATAGACTTTTCAAGGATTCCGGGAAATTTTACGGATCCTCATTTGATTTTTCTAGAATTAGTTATGATTTTTTCAAAGTTACCGAAAAATCTGCCCAGAAAATGTTGCACCACGTTTTTGAAGAAATGTAAGGGCAAAATTGTAATAATAAAGCCATCAAGGGTAGAATGGTAAATAGAGGTGGAAATATCTCTTAGAATGTTATTCTAAGTGATATGGTGATATGTTAGGATATCCGGGAAGTCCAAAGCCGGAACCAAAGGTCGGATGTTTGATGACTATGCGGTAAAAGGTACGGACGCGTATTGTAACCTTAACTCTTATGCTTATGGTATGGTTATATATGATAAATGTTTTCACATGTTGATACTCTGTTTTGAAATTGCTCATGGATTTGAGCTGTATACGGGTTATAGTCTTGATAACACCGTTGAGTTTTCCTAGCGCTGAGGACACGATAGGCCATCGTGACACTGGTTATGTGCAGACTTGGGTAACATACATATTGCAGTGGCTGTGTTATGTTACTTGTTGATATGGTTTTGAAAGTTATAAATGTGAATTTATCATTGTGATATTTGTCATATACTGTTTACATAAGCATGAGGTTAACCGTTACCTGAGGTCCAATGGACATTGGACCTCAGTCTTAATAAATAGTACAGGAAAGGAACCAGGATGGAGAAGGCGTCAGTGGATAGAGCCGTGAAGAGGCAGTGGTTAAAGACAAAGGTCGGTAGAAGTTATTATGACTTAGCTTCTGGCTCGAATTTAACAAAGTTACTTTGAACAGTTTGGTGTCTAAGGCTGGGTTAATCTATGTGGGAAGCCAATGAGTCGCTGTATAAGTCGGTGAGGCCCCCATGATAGAACCCTACCTGGCCAATCTGTTTAATTTACTGATGTTAGGTTCCAAGTCATGGGTTTAGTTTAAAACTTTCTTTATCAGAGGATTGTATTTAACCTCTGTAAATTGTATCACATGAATATTCCTTCGGGATATTTAATATATCAGCTTATGTCGGACATCATCATATGTCTGGGCATTTTTATATCAGATACTCGTTGTCTGGATCTTAGCGCACGCTATCAATTTCCGTAGTACTCTAAGCTGTAGCATCTCAAACTCTGTTGTTTTTCTTAAAACTAAGTGTCGACCAACACGATTTTCAAACCTGGAATTTGAGATGTTACAAAGCTTTTAACCCCCTCTCCCATGTCTTGAATAAATCTCCAAAGATGCCCCTTTTGTATAATTGCACCTTCAATCCTATGGCTCTACATGAAGATTACAACTGACATAACACAAAGAGCACAAAAAACTGAAAACTCAATAATCAAATAGGCGTGAATAACAAATCTCCCAATCTTTCAAAATCATGTTAACTTTCCATACATCAAAAGGTGATGTCTTTTTAGTCATCAATCACTTCCTAATAATTTGAGCAACGATAGCTTAGCTTAGATATCCTTGTGGATGTCAAAATGAGTTCATAAAGGGGATATGCCATGATATTGGGGTTTGAGAAGATGGGATTACTAATAATGAAGAAAGAAGAACACAAAATGGAACACATTGATGATGTTAATATATATATATATATATATATATATATATATATATCGGCATTACTATAATCATGGAACCAACTATATTTCTTGGAAATTAAGCTTCTTTAGATTTTTTTTTTAAAATTACGATTATGATAATTCTTTGATTTATGTGAGAGTCAACTAATAATTTATGGGTATAAAATATTAAATATTGATATTGAATTAGAAACGAAAGTGATAAATAATTATGATTGTAAAAAAAGAGTGATAAATATGTATATTGATATTTATTGGAATTAAAGTAAAAGAAATACATTAACTGCATTAATATAAACATAATTATTTTTTTAAAAAAAAAAAAGGGTCACCCATATAACAGTCTTTAACAGTGCTACCACGAGTAAAAATAAAGTTCTTAACTTTATTTCCTTTTTCTGGAAAAAGTTGAGTAGTCTCTTTCAATCTATTATTGTTGCATTAAACTTACAAGTAACAGATAAATGATGCAATTGACTCGAAGCGACGTAGCGTCCAGCGCCCAACGTTTAATAGTGAGAAGAAGAATCCTTGATAGTAACACACAGAAAACCTTTTTTTTTTTTGTTTAAGGTGCAAAAATACACATAAGTTTTTTGCTCAGGAACGCCTAGCACCAAGAACTTTTTTTTTTTAGCAAAAATACATACGTAATTACTATTTTAGAGCAAAAGTCACATCTCATTGTTAAGTCACTGTTCACCGTGAAGAGAAAGAAATAGATTAAGTGAACAGTAACATAACGGCAGTGAATAGTAACTTAACGGTGGGATGTGACTTTTACTCCAAAATAGTAATTATGTATGTATTTTTGCTCCAAAAAAAGTTCTTGGTACTGGCCGCTCCTAGGAAAAAAATCATGTGTTTTTTTGGCACTTTAACCTTCTTTTTTTTTTTTGCCAGAAAACACGAAAACTAACACAAACCTAATATTTAGAATATTTTACGCGTTTCTTGCAACTAACATTGCCAATACAATCACACCGTGCACGTTTTACCATATGACATACTCAAAACTGTTAGTTCAACCAAATTCCATCTTTAGCAATTTCTTAAGATTTATATCCAGTTATCACAAGTCATTGGTCCTGAATATAAAAATTAGTAAATCAATTTATATGGATTAATAAAATTAATTATCGAAAAACATGTGATAATAAATGAGAAAATAAAGAAAATTGAGGTTGAATATTTAAAACCAAAATAAACTCTTCAATCTTCACCCTTTTTTATTCAGTCTTTCACATCTAAGAGAGAGAGAGAGTGCGCACACAGACATGGGATGTACATGTGTGTATAATAATATTATGTTTCATTAATCACAAAATATTTAAACGGAAAACAGAACAATGAAAATGAAGTACTTTCAACTTCTAGCGTCTCTCTACATCAAACTTCAAGCTTGCGGAGGATGATAAAAGATTACTCCATCGGTTTCATTGCATCAGTCCTTCTTGGATAAAATTTTGGGTAAAGTAGTATTCAACATTCAAATGTTAAATTTCAGTTACATTCAATATCCTAAGCACCAGGAAAATAACATATGATATTAGAATGTTGAATTCGCTTTAAAATAAGATTAAGGTATTGGATGTAACTGAAAGATAAAATGTGTTGAATGCTACTTTATCCAAAAAAAAATTGTTGTGTTATGAAATAGACTAATTGTTAATTCATGGACCTGTGACAATTGAATAATTCATAATTCTCATTGACAAAACTTATCATCTTACAATATTCATGTCTCTGCACATATATGTACTGAAACTTGGCCCAATAAAACTAAGGAATGAGTTTCCATGATCGGCCAAGGCGCTCGTCCCTTTGGAGAAGAGATCTGGCTATCCAGATTTCATTTTTTTTAATAATGTCTTTTTTCAGTAGCAGTTAGTATCCTGAAGTTTTTTTTTTTAGTATCAATCAATATCTTAAAATATTTGGAAGTTTTTTTATATCATAAAGTATTTTTTAGTATCAAACAGCACCCTAAAATATCTCTTTAGTACCAGTCAATACTCAAATATTTTTTTAGGATCTTAATTTTGTGTTTTTTTAGGGTACTAATTGGTATTGAAAAATATTTCATTATCTTAAAATAAGATATTGAAAATTTATTTTAGGGTATTGGTTGGTATCAAAAAGATACTTCAGGATATTGACTGGTACTGAACAAAATTATTATAAAAGAAGAGATCTGGCCGCGCCCAAATCTCTTCCCTAAAGGGGTGCTCCCTGTTTGTGGACAAGCAAAGAAAAAACTGATTTCATAAAACCAAGTGGTCCAACATAATATTTCCAGTACACTTATACATAACCAAAACGTTTATATATCTAACCAATTAAACGACTATCTCTAATTTACACTTCCCCAAAAGTTGGGAATGCTATATTCATTATTTGCCAACTTGTTGAGGATGTATTCATGTTGTGCTTCTCCTAGAGCTTTAGTCAAACTATCAGCAAGTTGTTCTTCTAACTTTACATGTTTAAAATTGATCATTCTAGCCAGTAGTTTCTCGCGTACAAAATGGTAGTCCTATTCAATATGTTTTGTACGATTGTGGAAGATTAGATTTGTAGCTATATCAATTGATGACCTGTTGTTACAATAGACTTTGACTAGTTCCACCTCTTTGATGTAAAGCTCCTTTATTAAACCAACTATCCAAGTCAGTTTTGCTTTTGCCATTCTGAGTGTTCTATACTCATCCTCAACAGAAGATATGGATACAGTACTTTATTTCTTAGATTTCCAGTATATAACGGAACCACCAAACTTTACCAAGAATCTTGTTATTGAGCGCCTCATATCTGCACACCTAGCATGGTTTGAAAATAAAAAGCATTCAAGAATTGATTAGCTTTTGTTAGATAGAAAATTTTCTCTTCCTAGACTGTCCTTCATGTACTTAGCCAATCTGAGTGCAACTTTCATGTGAGACTCATTAGGCTTTTTTTGTGAAAGTTGTGTTTGATTACTTTTCTTACTCTCTTTGTTTTTGATTTTTAGTACTTTTATTTGTGTATGAGCAATGCTCGCACTACTGATCTCAAACCCTTTAATCCTGAGATAGACAGAACATACAAGCAAAGGAGAAGGAAGCAGAAGCAAAGAGACATGGTAGAAGACATTAGAAATCCTCACGGAGATTGATTCTATAACCCCTACATATCCCAGGCATTGAAGATGATCTAGACAAAGCAATCATGGGATTCGAAATTCCTAATCTGAATAGACTCAACTATGGGATAGCTTCGCCAGACATAACTACACCTCAATTTGAGTTAAAACCTGTCATGTTCGAAATGTTACATACAGTTGGACAATTTAGTGGGATGTTAACTAAAGATCCCTATCTTCATCTAAGGATGTTTTTGGAAGTCTATGATGCCTTCAAAATCCTCAAAGTTCTTGTAGATGTCCTAAAGATCTAGTTGTTCTAATTCTCACTCAGAGATAAGGAAGGAGCTTGGCTGAACACTCTGCCAACCCACTCAATCACATCCTATACAGATTTGGGTGAGAAGTTTCTACTGAAATTTTTCCCACCAACCAAGAATGCCAAGCTGAGAGAGGACATTACTGGTTTTCGACAATGCAGTGGAGAATCCACATATGAGACCTTGGAAATATTCAAGAACTTACTAAGAAAGTGCCCACAAAATGGAATTAGGCTTTGGGTACAATTAGAAACATTCTACAATGGTCTAAATGCATAGACTAGGTAGATAGTTGATGCTTCAACCAATAGAGCCTTCTTAAGAAAATCTTATAATGAAGGTATGAAATTCTCAAGCGAATGTCCATTAACAGTTATCAATGGCATACAAAAAGGGTTTAACTAACCATGACAATAGTTGGAGTTCATGAATTAGGTGGCATGATAGCCTTGATTGCACATGTTTATTTTCTAACCAATATGATCAAATCAATGAGTCTCCCTACTTGGACGCAACCATTCCAAGCTGCACTAATAGCCTATATATATTGTGTAGGAGAACATCTGTACGCCAGTTGTTCAGCTAATCTTGAGTTTGTCAACTACGTGGGCAATTATAACAAGAACAACAACAACCCATAATTGAATATTTATCATCCAAGGTGGAGTAAACATCCTAATTTCTCTTGGTGTTAGTAAGGACAATAATCTAGTAGTCCTTTGCAATCCAATAAACCCTAATATCCACTGGATTCAATTAGCAATCACAACAATCGAGTCTGGAGCCACCTTCTCAATCATAAATGGAAACCTTACTCAATTAATATATGGTTAAAAACAATGCTATCATTTAAAGTTAGCAAGCGTCTCTACGGAATTTGGAAAATAAAGTTGGGCAAGTTGCTATAGCATTGAACAACAAGCCATTAGGTTCCTTACCTAGTGAAACTGAAGTCCCTAATAGAGAAGGCAAGGAGCAAATTAACGTCATAGAGTTGAGGAGTGGAAAGTTTATTGAGTAGCACAAAATATATATATATAAAAACCCATTGAAGATGTAAAACCCTTGATAAGATAAGCAAAAAAGAGGAAGGGAAGCTACTAGAGAAGAATAGATAGTAGAACAATTCACTCCAGAACTACAGGAAGCTGGCAACATATCATATGCTACAACACTGCCACAACATAGTAGACCAGAATTACATAAGCCAGATGGAGCACCCAATATTGCAGCAACGTCGTAGCATAAGCCAACAGACCTAAGGCCATTAAGAGTACTGAAGCAACCACCTCCTTTTCCTCAAAGGATATAGAAGCAAAGCCAGGAAAAACAATTCAGAAAATTTTTGGTTATGCTGAAATAGTTGCATATTAATATTCCATTAGTAGAGGCACTGGAGTAGATGCTTAGTTACGTAAAGTTCACGAAAGATATTCTGTTTAAGGAAAGAAGACTGTGAGTTTGAAACTGTGGCTTTAACTAAAGGGATCAGTGTTATTCTACTTAATAAGCTTCCACCAAAACTAAAAGATCTAGGGAGCTTCACAATTCCATGTGCCATTAGCCAAAATTACTGTGGAAGAGCATTGTGCAACTTAGGGGCCAACATCAACTTAATGCCTATGTCAGTATTTAAGCAATTGGCAGTAGGAGAAGCAAGACCTACAATAGTGACGTTTCAATTGGTTGACAGATTAATTGTTTACCTAGAAGGAAAAATTGAAGATGTGTTGGTGAAGGTAGATAAGTTTATATTTCCTATAGACTTCATTGTTATAGATTTCGAAGCTAACCATGAGGTACCAATTATTCTAGGAAGAACCATTCTTAGCTACAAGAAGAACTTTATTGATGTCCAAAAAGGAGAATTGACCATGAGAGTCAATGATGAACAAGTGACCTTCAAATTCGTGAAGGCAATACAATACCCTAATGACATTGAAGAATGCTTAGCTGGGGCTATTATTGAGGTTGATGCATAGGCAACAAAGTCAAGGAAATTACAGTAAGGACACATTCAACTTAATTCAGACAAAAGAAGAAGCTCAAGAAACCCCTTCCAAAAATTTAATAACTGGTAGGCCACCATAGAAGATACACTTGAGCTACATCAAAGACAAAAACATTAATAAGGGAAGGACCATCCTCACCTTCTAATATAGCCGTTAGAAAACACAACAAAGTAAGGCTAAAGACTTTAAACTAAGCGCTATTGAGAGGCAGCCTAAATTTAATTCTCTTTTTCTTTTTTAGTTTTAGTTTTGCACATAAAGCTAGAGGAACTACAAGAGGAGCACTAAGGAGATGGTAGAGGCAGGAGGGTAGTATGAAAGTTAATGTCAACGATCCTAAGTTATGGTAAACAAAGGAGTCCTGAAGGTTGTTGTAGCAATTTGAATCCATATGAAGTAGTTGAAGTGGTTGTTTTGTTATGACCTCCTTCTTTGATTTGAAAGAAGATTTAATTTCTTTCCCCTTTTGACAAGCATCACAAATCAAATTATTTTTTAATTGAAGGTTGGGTAAACCAAGAACTAACGCATTTTTTAGCAACTTTCCTAGTTGGTGCATATTAACATGTGCTAGTCTTTTATGCCATAACTGAGTTTCATCATTGTTGCTAAGAAAACAATTTTCAAAATTAAGGGTAGCAGTTGGGATGTTTTGAAAAAGAAACCTCCTTGAAGATTCAAAGTTTGCTAACTTTTTTTTCCCTGCTTCATGATGTAATCACAGACCTAAACTTTTGTATAACTATTAAAAGCTAGATGCTCCACATAGTCTATAGGTAAGATCCTCGTCTTTCTTTTCTTTAAAATATATGTATATGTATATACAGTGGTGGGGCAAAGCTTCGAGTTTAGTTTTGATATTTCAATTTGTTGTAGAAATTTTGAGAAGTTTGACTTACAAAGGAGACTTTGTCGTAATTTCTACAATAAATTTAATATATTTTGATTATATAGTATATGAAGATGTGAATTGAAAATGGTAAACATATATTCTAGATTATGGTTATTATGTTAGGTAGTCATTTTTATGTTTTAAGGTTTAAAGAATGTGAGTTTTCCTCATATTCCATTATAGTCACCCCTTTGATTTTTAGGCGTGACACTGTACCCTTAACATATGTTATATCACCAACTCTACTAATTACAAAGTGTCCCCATATGAAGGAAACATAGGAGATTTTTCCTAGATGTACTAGCCATTACCACAGTCAACTTGAATAATACAATTGTCATCAACAAGTTTATCACCCATATTAACAACTATCATTGCTCCTATTAGTAACCACATTCTGATTTTGTACACTAGGAGTTACAACCATAAAATCTTCACATCACATTCATTAATTCTCACTTTTAATGCATAAACAGATCACAATATACCTAAAAACGCAAATGATGGATGAAATCAATGACCCTTGTCGGTGGGAGAGAGGGAAACACTGAAGATACTAGGGTCAATAGGTCATTCAACAACAATGGTAAGCATGAGTAAATACAAAAAATTAAAATTAAGGAAATTTGAGACTGTATGAAATATGAATAAGCCTAGGAGTAAGACATATACCTTTAGCTTTAAGCTTCAAAAAATTGGAGAAGAAAAACAAAATATGTGATAGGGACAGTGATAAGGTGAGCTTGATGGGGTGATGAATAACGATTATCAGGAGAGAGGTGCAACGTTTCTTCCACGATGATAGAGAATAAAATGCAATGGCCATGGTGGCAAGCTCATCTTGACGGGGCAATGACCTAAGGGTATTGGGCATAGATAAGAAGAAGCTATTGGGGGGAGAGAAGAAGAAGAACCTATCTTAGTTTTATTAAGGGTATTACAGTCTTTTCATAATTCAATTTTATTGCACTAATGTCCTATGGGATTTGCATGCAAAATGGAGATTTCAAGAGACCTTGGAGTAGCAGTGTAATTTTCCCTTCGAATTATATCGTACATGAGAAGTTATTCCCTTTGTTATTAAAAAGGTATTTCTTTTTCCTAAAATCAGGCAATATATCATAAAGTTATCAGTTTCAAAATTTAATTAATAGATGGAAATTATACTGTACATGATAAGTTATTTAGTTTGTTATTATAAGGGTATTTCTTTTTTCCAAAATCAAGGCTTATGGGGAAGTTATTATTAGTCACATATATAAAAAATTAATCTCTATATCTTAAAATTCAATACTCCATACAATAATAATTAAATAGTTTATGTACACAAGCCACTACCATGTGGCATAGGTAGGCCTGCAACTAGTCATATTAGCAGTCCTTCTTGCTATATGTAAGCACTTCTGCTCCTCATAATATGTTTGATAACTTTTAAGCAAAATTTACAACTTATCCCAAATGAATATTTGAAAGTGGTCACTTTGAATAGCAACTACCTAGTGTCGCTCCTCACTCACCTTCCAACATTAAGGTTTCCCTCTCACTGGCGTCGTCCTTGCTGCCGACGAGCACCATCCCAAGCCATAGCCGCGATAGAGTAGTAGATCAAAACTTGAAGACCCAGAAGAAGTGTAATATCCCGAATTTTGGACCTTGAGCATTAAAAACAAGCCTAAGTTAGGTAGACTACTGAGCCCGGTTCAGGAAGTGTGACATTTCCTCGACAAATAAAGATCCTCTGTGTTTTTAAGGAAATGGGAAGAGAAAGAGACACTCAAAAGTCATATGTCAAAAAGCAAGAGTCTGAGTAACGATTACATTGGGACACATATCACTTGAGGGGTAAAAGAGGAAAGGCAAGGGCAAAAAGTAAGTAATGATTACAGGGGTAGAAAAGTCAATCCCTTACCCCTTAAGGAGTGAATTTCGTCCACATGTGAGGAGAGAGGGAAAATCAGTCTATTTGATCTGTACTTAGGCCCAAACACAAAATACAGGTCCCACAGGATGTTAACTGGTAGAAAGGGGACTAGTTAGGGGCTTCTTTCAGACTAAATGGGACAAGTGTGGGGCCACATTGTGAAGATGGAAGGGGCGCCACATGTGAGTGTCCAGTCAGGAGAGAACATTTGGAAAAGTTGTAGAGAAGTACATAAAGAAGCACTTTAGTACCCGGCCGGGACCGGTTGGTCAAGAACCAGGCTGATAAAGTGAATAGAAATGAGATAATTAAAGGGGGGAAGATGTGTGGGCCCTATTAGGAGCCACATGGCTCTCTTTAATTAAAGAAAAATGTTGCTTGGTGGCCAAGAAAGGTAAAGTCAAAGTAAAAGTTAATTGCGGGTCCCGCGATCAAAGAAAAAGGGTAAAATGGGAATAAATGAGTAAAATTAAATTGGAGAAGATTTGAGGGACCCACATGGCGTCCCATATGTGCCCCTGGACAGGTAAAAAATTATGAGCCAAATTCAGTAATTATCCAAAAGTTCCGAGGCAAAATTATAATTTTCGAAAGTTTCGGGCCAAAACGAGTAATTTTCTCGAAAATTGGAAAATATCCTAGATATTTTTGGGAGCTGTTCTACGCCACTTTGACCGCCTAGAAGCCTTTGTATTTTCTTGGAGGTTAATTCAAGAAAATATCTAACCCAAATTACTTCATGCCAGTCAGAATTTACACCGGTTAATTCCAAAGTTGCTAAATTAACTTCACCTTTATTAAAAGGTGTTTTACTCTTCTTCTTTCACCTTTGAGCATGAAAATTCTAGGAGAACCAGGGGTCAGTCAGCCACCATTGTTAGGGTTTCAAACTCAAGATCTCAAGCTCATCTACCGATTCTCCGATTCCAAGGTAACCGAAAGTCTTTGCTTTCTTGAGTTCTTCGTAGGGGATTTTCGTGCAAAAGGTAGAAGCATGGTATTAGGTTTGGATTTCTGTATGTTTAAGGTCTCCAATGGCTCTGAAATGTGATTTTGTGTAGGGTATGAGTTTGGTTTGAGTTTCCAAAATCAAAACACCGAAAAACTCTAAAAGGAAGGTTGCTGCCAGTTTTGGAAAATCTGGGCAGCGAACCTCCGGTAACGTTTTTGACTAGGTAAAATAACTTGGTTTGATCTGAAATTTTATAAGAAAAAAGTAGACATCTGGGGCATGAGTCTACATATATAATAATAAATATTTGGATAAGATTTTCTTGTTAAAATAATTGGTTGAAAACAGAAAAGAAAACAGTGGCATGAATCTGGACCAGAGGGAAGAAAAGTGGTATCACGCCCAGATACCTGAAATTTTAACCCCTAAGAATATTTTTCCTAAATATTAGACATGCTAATGGTTCAGATGGAGCTGGTTTCACTCAAAAATTATTTTTTTTGGAATTTATGAAAAATCGGTGAAGTCAAGATAGAAACACTGAATTTCTGGAAAATCTATTTGTAGCTCGGTTTTAAGCAAATAATGTAAGGGTATTTTTCGAAAGTACTCAAATAAATTATTTTTATGATGTTTGGGGTCAAGCAACCTGTTGGGAGACTTGTGGGACCCTTAAAAGTATAACACGGTATTTTTACCACTAGGTAGTAGTAACCTCTCTACTCCGGCACTTTTATGTGTTTGTTGTATGTTTCGCTTGCCGTATGTGTTTCTTTTGTGTTTGGCCAAATATGCATACAGAACGTACTTGTGATTGTGTTCCTAGCGTTGAGGATGCCTGCTGAGGTCGCACATGTGAGTGTGGCGGCTATACGGACTGGCTTGTGATTCCGGTAAATTCGGGGCTTGCCTTGGTAAGACGGCTCGATGGTGCGAAGACGTGTATGTTATGTATGTCTTCTGTTTGCATATATGGTATATTTGGCATGTTTATTGTACTGGCATGTATTATATGGTAACACCCATACACATTACACATATTGTGCATGAGTATTGATGGTTACTTTGGGGCCCGCACACAAACTCCAGAAGGTGTTAGTGACACAGGAGGACGGGTTTAAGTAGAGAAGGCCTTTTTGCAGAGGTAGGATGACAGAGCAGTTGAAGGATAGGGGATGCCCTACCATATTTTGTATTTTACTCTTTGGGGATAACTGTACTTATATTTTGGTATTTATTTCCGGATGACTGTACCCTTAACCCTTTAAGGATTTTTACTTATTGTTTATTTACTTTTACCAATACAGTAGATTGTCCAAACCGGTTAAAATGCTCTGTTGTGCACACTCTGATGTATGTTAAATGGACCTAATAACGAAGGAAAGGTAACTGCTAAAAGGAATCCCTCTAACCCGCCACCCGAAAAGGCGAGGCCAGTAGGGGTGTAACAAGAAGGTAGCGCCAGAGATTGTTGGAGCCATGATTCTCAAATCGGCACAGAGACGCATAGTGGCAAGCCACCATATTCATTGGCGAAGGCCCTCCTATGTTCTCCATCTTCACTGTCACTCTAGATGTAGTGACCCTCTTATCTATGTATGTGATTGTGGTCCTCTCTCGCCTATGGGGTGAGCTTTTCCTCTCCCTTTCCATATCTTTCTTGAGGTAGTGGGAGTCTTCTTCCTCACCGTGCGAGCTGTTGTTACGACATCTCCCTTCCTAGCGGTCTCCATCGACAGAGGGGATGTCAAGCTTTTTTTTAGTTTTTTGTGTGTTTGGGTTTTAGTGATGATGTTTTATGTGTGGTTTGGATTCGTGTTTTTGAGGGAAGGGTTATGTTAATGGTCTTTGCTGCTATATGCATTACCTCTCAGAGGACTATTATTAGGATTGTTTGATGGTGGCGAAATCAAATTGCTGCTGTTAGCTTTAGTTTGTTTGGTAGGTGGTCAACGTCACCAAATCTACTTGATTGGAGTAGAAGTATTTTTCATAACATCATTTGTCTTCTTCCTTTTGAGGTTAGGTTTTCTCTATTTCTTACCCCAAATCAAGCAATTGTATAGCTAATCAATTTGCAGCTTATTCTTATAAGGAGGTGCGTCCTATATGGTGGGTTTTGCAACCAACATCTTCTTGCACGTCACTTCTAACCTTGGATGTCGAGGAAGTTGATGCAGTCACTGACGCTACTTTTTATTTCTACTTCTTTAGTGGTTTTGGTTATTAGTTTCCTTTACATTTGGTTTTTTTCTATTTTATTTGTTAGTGTTCCCATTCTGGTTTGTTTTCCTTTAGGCTATGTTTGGTTTGAGGGGAGGGGAGGGGAGGGATTGGGAGGAAAAAAAAATTTTGGGAGAACATTTACTAAATTGCCATTAATGAAAAGAATATTCCTTTTTAATAAGAGTATATTTTAGGAATATTGAAAAATTTCTATGGACAATTTTGTAAAGATGGGAGAAAAAATTTCTCTCTCCATTTTCCTTCTCACTCCCCCCCTCCCCTTGTCTCAAACCAAACATAGTGTTAGTGTAATTATCATGTTTTGATGTACCTTTTGATATATGTATTAATATAAGTACACTTTGAGTTAAAAAAATAAAAATAGCAACTATTTATTTTTATTTTTTTCCATTGCACAAAACATGCTTTTTAGAATTAGTTTTGTTCGTTCGGCAAAGGACACAATTCGAAATTGTCCATCATGAGTATATTAGCTTAAAAAACAATTAGTTTTGTTTATTGTCCTATTTCAATTCTTCTTCTTTTTTTAAGGTATTGGAATTCATTTAACAAGACGTTGTCATATCAGATAAACGGTGAAGAAAAGAGCCAAGAAAAATATTGCGAGAAGATGTATTTTATTCAATATCATATTCCGTTTTTAAATACATTAAATCATGGTAATTAAAGATAGAAAATTTGATAATATCCCCTAAAATTAGGGCCTACGTTGCTAGCATCCTTAAATTAGACAAAATCAGCAAACATCATCATATATAGATGACTAAACAATAGAAGCAACAGATTCAATTAATTTAATTTTCAAATTTCAAATTGAAACTGATTCTTAAAAATCAGGCATCAGCAACTAATTAATTTCAAATTGCAACATACACAATTAACCTGTTATGAACCTAAAAACTAATAATTATAATTAAAAAACCGTGATGACCCAATAAAAAGGGGGAAAAAAATATTCAGGCATCTGATTAAAAGTTAGGCAAAAGTATTAACAAGAACCAGCAAATTAATTTTTTTAAAAGTAATTTGTTTATTCGTGTAACAACCTATTTTTCTTTTATTCTGTTTTGCACTTTTGTTTCTTATAGTCTGGCTAGTGTTTGGCGCCATAGGTGAAAATGGTACCATCTAAAAGAAAAGCCGAACGCAATTTGATCCTACTATTTCTCGATGGTTTTTTTCTTCAGGATTACGTTATCACGTTTGCATTGTGTCCTTGACTCTTGCGCTTTCGAGTGAGATCGGTCGAGAATTTTATTTAGAAGGTTTGGTGAAGTTTTATTCGGAAGGTTTGGTGAGCCGTGAACGTCTCGTTCATTCTGTGGGTATTTAACTACGTCGCTGCCATTAGTTTCTCCAAACCTAGAATTTATTGAAACTCTTGAAAATCCTACCATTGCCGACGCAAAACATAGTAAAATCTTCGCCAATTAGGTAATCTGTGAGAAATTTTGGGGTTTTGAAGATGCCATTGGAGGCTGTTACTGTGTCCGGAACGACGACGGCCGAAAGTGCCAAGACGCATCCCTCTGGGGAATCGAAGGGGTTTGTGGAAGAGATGAAAATTGCGTCAATGAAATTGCATACGAAGGAGCAAGCTAAAGGGGGAGAGAAGCCTGCCAATCAGCCTGAGGAGAGGTCGGTGGCCAAGTGGGAACCCTCAATTGAGGGGTATTTGAAGTTTCTTGTGGATAGCGAATTGGTTTTTGATACACTCGACAAGATCGTCGATAATGCTGCTTTTCCTACTTGTGAGTTGCATCTGAGTTGATTTTGAGTAGTTCCTGATATTTATTGTTAATTAATATTTGTTGATTTTTTTCTAGTGCTTGTATTTCTGCAGTGTGTTGGCTGAATGTTCTTTCAGTTGATTTGTGAGTTTCATCCGGGAGTTACTTTTGAATTCTTGACGATGCATATTAGTTGTTGGGTGCACATTAGGTGCCAAACACCTTATGTGCCCTTAGGGGATGGGCATATTTTTTTTAAATTTTTTTTAATTTTTTTATATATTGTATTTATTTATATTTAAATTATATGCTGCTTTCTAAAAAAAAAATTCACCCAGTATCTCAAATTAATTAGTTTTCAATCCTGCATTCAGTAATATTTATCTGTAATACCAGTATAATGAAAACTAATTAATTTAAGCTGGGTGAAATTTTTTTTCCAGAAAGCAGCATATAATTTAAATATAAATAAATACAATATATAAAAAAATTAAAAAAAATTAAAAAAAATATGCCCATCCCTCTAATAGAGGGATGGGCACCTAAGGGGCACATAAGGTGCTTGGCACCTAATGTGCACCCATTAGTTGTTTTGTTTTGATTTTTTCTTACTCTGCTAAATGTTTTTCTTTATCAGTCTCTTTGGAGTCCGGCTTTTTGAACTTTTTTTATGATAACTTTGAAAAAAAATCTGTTAACGTTGATAGCTAATTTTGAGTTTATGTGAGTTGACTTAAATTCACTTAATTTAAAGCTCAAAAAACTCGTTAAGGAAAAAATTCAACTTCTCAATTTTTTTGAAAAAGCTCACAACTTTTTGCCATGGGCCCACTACTTCTACCATCATCAATTTAAACACAAATCATTATCTATAACCTTACTTTTTTTTCAACTGAACTTTTTTTAAAGTCAGATAGTTTTTAAACTACCACTCATATCATCAACTCAAACAGATTCATTGTTTAGTTCCCTCCTGCATTCTGACAGACTAATAAGGTTATAGCAATGGTGAGCGATGTTCCAGTTTTTGAAAGGTTTTATCTGATTGATGCTTTCAGATAAACTAGCCGGTGGGAGGCCGATATTTATTAACGTCTTGTTATGTAAAAAATCACTTAGATGTTAAATAATATTTTATAGTATGAAATCTACTATGACTTATAGAAATATATATGAATGGAGAGGAAATACTATAGCAATTTTGACTTTTATTTTTCAACACACACATAATACTCAAAACTGCTCTATATAAAAAGTTGTAATTGATTAATTAGAATCCTTATTTTTTTTTAATTGATTAATTCCCCTAAATTTGGACATTTGCATATAATTGAATTTATAATTATATTATTATTTTTTTTTATTTCAAAGATCTCATAGTAATCAAAATAGTAAATTAAATACTTACTTAATATTTTGTATTTACTAGCCCCATTATTAATTTATAAAATATTGTATAAGTACTTTCCCTATTATCTATCTTTCATGACTACCTCTCATTATTATCTTTTTTTATTTTAGTGTTTTGAACCTATTATGTTATGTTGTTAATGTGTCGACAAAATATATGCTTATTGTTCTACTTTTATATCGTTAAGATTTAAATCAAATTACGTTTATTGTAATAATCCTTGATAGGCCATAGCTGGAGTTGATGGTGTACCTGGGTTAAAGGGTGTTGTTGAATACGCACATTCTATTCTGACCAAAAAAAAAAAAAAGAATACGCACATTCTATCATTTTAAAGTTTACTACTCACACCCTTTTTTTCTTAGTAATCTACAGGTCAAGTTATAAGTTTTGAGGCTTAGTCCATTCTCACTTCAAGTTTACTGAGAGAGAATGAGAGTTTATAGAGCTAAAGAGCCATGTGAACCATGTCAACACCTGATCTCTCTCCCACTCAGCGACTTCTTTTCTGTTTCATCCTTATAATTTCCTCTTTTTGAGGAAGTATTGCCTTCATTGATATTAGTAATTTCTGGCTTTTAGTACTTGCATGACTCATAAGTTCGTGTTCCTTGATGAAGTTTTTCTTGTATATTTATCTTGTCGGTTCTGGTGGCTGAATGCTGAAATTCTTATTTTCATTATGTAGATGCTGAATTCAGGAATACAGGATTGGAAAGGTCTGTTAGCTTGGCAAAAGATCTGGAATGGTTCAGGGAGCAAGGTCATACCATTCCAGAACCTTCTTCACCTGGTCATACCTATTCACAGTATCTTCTGGAGTTATCAGCGAAGGATCCTCAGGCATTTATTTGCCACTTCTACAACATATACTTTGCCCATTCGGCCGGTGGCAGGATGATTGGGAAGAAGGTAACAAATCATATGCATCAAAATTGTCGCTAGAGATTCATGGTCTGTCATGATGATTTAACAAAAACTAACGGTTTAGAAGTTTCACTTGTAGATTGGCATGTCTATAGTATGATTCAAATGGTTCTTTGGTCCGTTGGCATAAAGTATTGACGACCATTAATTAGATATGATTCTGAATATGAAAGAACAAGGAAGATTTGAAAATGAAGTTGGAACATACTGCTTTCATTTGTTATATAGATTCATGCGTAAAGTTTTACGTTGGAGGCCAGTAAGGATACTGTCTAACTGTCAATTTACAGTCCTTCGTAGAGTTTTTGAAGCAAATTATCCTTTCATGTTTTGTTTTTCTGCCTTCTTTCTCTGCTTAGCTAATCCAACATAGCTTGAAAAACTTGAACTATGAAATTCCCAATTCATCCAAGTTATTAAGAAGGAATCACTATCCTGCATTTTGCATGTCTGGCTTCCCACCTGTTCTGTTTTTGGGTGAGGATATGTTGGCTTTCGACAACAATAGAACTCACGTCAGTGTTGATTCTTCTGATAACGATGCAGCTTTATAATGTTTTAGGTTTTTATTTCTGTGATTTTATATTTAATGCTAATTTATCCTTCTATACTCAAGATTCAACAGTCATGGCATTATTCTCCTTTCTTAGTTTTTAGTTTTAATTTAATCTGCAGGTAGCTGAGAAGATACTTAACAGCAAAGTGTTGGAGTTCTACAAATGGGAAGGTCAACTTTCCCAACTGTTACAGAATGTGAGGGACAAGTTGAATAAAGTTACAGAAGTGAGTTTCTTAGATCTTGAATCTTTGCCTGCTTACCCATAAGTCTTTTATTCAAGTAGAGATGGTCAAAAAAATGCTCAATATGATTTTCGTCAGGGATGGACGAGAGAAGAAAAGACTCATTGTTTGGATGAAGCTGAGAAATCATTCAAGCTTTCAGGCGAAGTTCTGCGTCTGATAATAGTGCCATGATGATAATATTTTACTGCTTGCTATTTGTGTAATTATTGTGCAAGTAATGGCAAAAGGTTAGAACATTATCTGACCTGCATGCATATTATGTTATTTTCAATTCATTAATTTGCCAATTATTTGTAATTATGCCCCTGACAGCTCTTTCATGAATATGTAAACGTTATTTTTTTTTTATTATTACAAAAGCCAAAATTACAAATAGCAATACGGGAAGACAAAGAAATACTAAGACTCAGTTGATTAGTTTCATAAGATTAAGAAAATTAAATAAATTATTCAATTATAATAAATGTTATATGTGTATCTTTAGATTATAAACAATCCATAAGGTTCCGTTTGGTACAGGGAATATTTAATGAAGGAAGGGAACTTGAAAAAGGGAAAGGAAGGGAAGGGAAGATGAGAGGGAACTTAAAAAGTTTAAAGTTGTTTGGTAGACATGGGAATAGAACTTAAGTTGCCGGAAAATAAAATGTTTGGTTACAGGGAATATTTAATGAAGGAAGGGAACTTGAAAAAGAGAAAGGAAGGGAAGGGAAGATAAGAGGGAACTTAAAAAGTTTAAAGTTGTTTGGTAGACATGGGAATAGAACTTAAGTTGCCGGAAAATAAAATATTTGGTTAGAAGAATTGGGTGTTGTTTAAGTGGGAAGTTGAGGTAAAATTCCTATAATGCCCTATAGAAGTTCAAACTTCACGATGAAGTTCGAACTCAAATGCAAACATAATAAACATGTTCAAATGTCTTTTCTGACAAAACAACATATCAGCTGAGCATATGAAGGCAAATCTAAACTTAATGAAAGGGTGGAAGTAAATTGTTCCAGCATTAATTTAATAAAGGGGACACAAAAATGGAAACAAGTGGCCTTAGTCCCCAACTCAAAGAAACAACAATAATTCATTCATTCTTACCTCTTACTCGATTCGACCTTCATACAGTTCAAAGAAGGAACGGCTAGGGCTTGATTCGAAGTTCACTGCCTCTTACTTTGCTTCCACCTTCAATTGTTGTTGCTAGCTTGTTTCGCCACTTTCGTCCTTCAGCTCACATTTGGTTTATGCATCAACTGCTCTGTTTGAAAGTTTCACGGACTTTTTTGACCGAAATTTTGCAGCTCTCGGGAACAATTTTCAGATTCCGCCAATTTGAGATGGATCTCACCTTCCCACGTTCGTGGGAGCTCAGCTAGAGGAGGAAATCACACTTACCGGAACTCATGTGCACCAAACGTGTTTTTTAAGTGGGAACTTTCCCAAGTTCCCCTTCCCTAGGCCGAATTCCCTAAACCAAACGGGACCTAAGTCTAATGAACTAGTTTGAAGAAAAATGATTAGATACTTATAATACAATTCCTTTAATCTCTTTAAATTAGTTAACTTTTTCTCTTTTAGAAAGTACTCCCTCTGCTATTACTTTTTCTATAAAAAAAAAAAAAAAGAATCAATATTATAATAAGTCCAAAAAAATAAAAGGTTTAAGCGCAAATAAATTGAAACTCTAATCCTAAAGTGCACAAGAAAAACAATATAACCGTGTCACCGAAGGCCAAAAAAAAAAAGAAAGAAAGAAACCAATGAGCCGCCACCACGCGAATGAAGACAAAAAAAGAAGAAGAAGAAGAACAACAACAACATACGAAAATAGGTAAAGAAATTTGAAAAACGCAACAAAAATAAGGGATGGGGGTTCATTGAACCACCAATCAGTCCATGTAAGCTACTATCCTCTGAGCAGTTTTGAAAGTACCTCAATCCATTGACTGCAAGGTGAAGAGCATCAATACCAGCAACAGCACATCCACCCAATCAAGATCAGTAAGGAGAAGCCTTGTGTTACATATCTGAATTATGGGCCTATTATAAGGGTAACCCAATAAGCAACAGCCCATGACCAGGATCTCTATGTGTGATCTCAACAGCCTCCCTAAATCAAAGAGATTTCAACTAATCTATCATTATCAATATGAAGATCCTAACTATCTTGAAATCAAGGGTTTTATCACTAAAGATATCATATATCTTTGGGGATAAAGTATCAAAAAGCCTATTAATTTATGACTCATGTAAACCTATAAATAGAGATCAAATTACACACGCTCTACACTCTATTTTTTATGATTCTACATACACAAACCACACACCTCTACTCTCCTCTGACTATAAGCCTACTCTTCACAAACGAACTATGTGGACTTTGATACCTGCCAACAGACAGCCCCTGAAAGTTAATCCTAGGTCAAGTCCATGTTCTACAACAGAACACCTTGAAAATTGAGATTCATTATAATGCTTGTAATCTTCAATACATGGCATTGAAGCATTCAAACCAACCGGTACTATCCCTAAATCCTCCATCTTCATCGTCCCCACCACACCACACCCCCTCAAAAAGAAACCCTAAGCTCCCACAACACACACCTACACTCACACCAGGCACACCCTCCCCAGCTTGTGCCGGGGAGAGAGACACCAGAAAGATGATCAACCAAAGCACCAAAGATCTTTCAGCAACAAAGAGGGAAATAACTCTAACCACAGAGAGGGAGAGAAAAACAGAGACAAAGGACAACTGAGTTTGGTTGTTACTTTGGGCCTTGTTCACAAAACCCACAATATTGCCTGCATCTAATTTCATGACCTTTACGAGGTTCGCCGTTAGTTTGGGCCTTGGGAGCCTCTTTGCATTTATAACAATATATTATAATATTAAATATAAAAATATAAAAATAAATTAAAACGGATGAAATTTAACCTAAAAATTTCAAAAATTTAAGAAGAAAAAAATATTGTAATAAAAGATCAAGTTAAAGCATTTAGATATAATTTTGACCATTTGAATATACTTGTATGTATTTTTTATTTAATGTTATAATAATATTATACTTATAAAAAAATAAAATAATATTCTTATGAAATATTAAATCCCTACAATTGAAAGTCGATGTAACAGTAAACATAGTAAATGGAGAGGAAATGGGGCACTTTTCTCCCCTTCGTGATCAGTATATTTCATGCTGGAGCAAATAATGACTCGCGTCCGCCAATCTGTGTGTTTGGGATAGCATTAAAATGGGTAATGGGTAAAAGCTAGGGTTGAAAAGCTAAAAGCTCCTTTTAGTTAGTATGCTTGGGCAATGTTGTGCCTGTTTGGTGAGCCCGTTTCCAAGAGTTTGACCAATGTTGGGAGACCATTTGTTCAGAAGCCCCCTAAATAAAAATTTATCTGTTTGGGTCAACTTTTTTCTCATTCCGTTGTTCCCTAAAATGTGGTTTTTTTTTTTTTATTAAAAGCTATTCCCCCAAGCTTTTTTCTTACCATGAAGAAGCCACCCACCATTTTTTCCTATTTTTCCTAGAAAACTGGCTTTTATTTTATAAAAAATTTTATCCATTAAATTTTAATTAAGAACTTTATTGTTTATTAATTTTTTTTTCTTTTAAAGAATCATTTAACTATTTTTCAAATTTAAAATAAAATTAAAATTTGCATCTTCAAATGCATATGTAATATTTAATATGATTCATATCATTTTCCATCTCAGCTGACTTTTGAAATAATAATCAAACACTTATCAATTTATGAAAAAACCACTTCTGCAAAAAATAATTCAAAACACAAATCACATTTACAATTTGACTTTTTTCCTCCCATGCTTCTATAAAAGTCAAATAGAAAATAAGTCGTCAGTCTCGTTATTAGCCCAAAAAGGCCCATTATGGTTTGGGATCATGATTTAAAAAAAAAAAAAAAAAGCCCTTGTGAAAAAAGGCCACAATAAGAACGAAGCAAATTGTTGCTTTCGGCTTCCATTGTGCGTGACGGCGGGTTATAACTCATCAGTGTTAATGATTTGACAATTGCGACTTGAGGTGTGCAGCAAAAGTTGTGCTTCCTTTATTATTACTATTCTTATAAGCTATGCCATCCATGGACGTTGCACCAAAAAAATTTGGTTTAATGGTGTCATAACTAATTCAAGAGAGACAAAATTGAAAAAACGCAACCACGTATATAATAAAGGCAACAAAAACTAGATGATGTGGATGATTATGTGGCTAACATGTCCAAGCGACACCAATAAGTAAGAATAAAAATGCTAAGATCATAGATTAAGTGGCCCAATTACTTTTGAGTTAGCACATTTAGAGAAGTGAATATATATAATAAATTCTTACTTATTATTATTACTCTTATTTTATCATTGGTATTTTTTTCCCATCCATTATATTATAGGTGTTATGTATTATCAATTTTTTTAAAATTTATATAATATTTATTTTATGTACACACATTTTTATCCATTAAATATATCTAATTAACGATTTTTAATATTTTTAAGAGTGTGACTACTCACCACATTCTTTTCTTTTCTTTTTTCTCTTTTCTTCTTCCATTACCATATGTGGCTAACCCTCCATCTTGAGGATATACCTTGTAACTTGACTTTAATTGAGAGTTGTTATTTAGTTTAGTCTTTTTTTCTTGATTATATGTAATGTATGATTTTCCTAAGTTTAGGTTTTGAAATTCTACAATTGAGACTTTGGTTTTCAATTGAATTTTCATTGTGGATGAAACTTAATAAATTATCATTTAAATTTATATTTTGAATTATACTTAAAGAGTTTGGTTGTTACAGGTTTTCATTCAAGGTACTGATTTGATTATATGTTTACTCTTATTCGGAGCATATCGGTTAATTATTCTTTAAAAAGTTCATTTATAATTTCTATATAAATTTGTGATGTATATTTGTACAATTAATTAATTGAAATATTATTATATGCCAGTGTTCTATGTGCAATTATTAATTGTATACTAGATTTAGTACTATTTATAAACTCTAAATCTATTGTTGAACTATAATTAATGGCCACTTTTTATTCTCAAAAAGATTTACCGTGCCTCGTGTGTGATTATCTTTAATATTATTCTTTTTATTATTAAAAATCCCAAAAATTACCTCTCTATTTCTTTTGAGTGTTTCACACTCATTTAATTTATGAACTAAATATCAATGACTTTGTCCAGGAGAATACGATCTAGCTTGTACCACTATGCTACATAATTTAGTTATTAACTTGAACGCTAATGATAAGCATGAACCCCTCCACATTATCAACAATATTTCAATAATCAATTTTCACTCCTCAAAAAGGACATGTAAGTGGTTGAGGGAATACATTGCTATGCAGCAAAGGTCATGGTTGAGTTAATTAATTGACAGCCTTCTATTATCAAAAGATAGGCTACATGCCACTACACTGCAAATCCCTCCATTGGTGTGCTGACAATCCTTTTCAAACTTGTCAACCCTTAGTTCCTTTGTTGACCCGATCCTTGCAAAAAATCATCAATAGAGATTTGCGAACTCATTCACTATAGTGGGTTATGTTCTTGTTCATCAGAGCTTCTGGGAGGACAAGCATGGAGGAGATGCCTAAACGTAATTCTTATTAAGTTCGATTTAAAAATTTAGAAACGCAATCTGAAAAGCTTAATTATTATTATTCTTTTTTCACTCTTTTATCCTACATCGACTCTATTAAAATTTTTCCTCCCCTCCCCTCTATTTCCTTAGTGCCAAAGAGATCCTAAGTGAGGAACTACGCTACCATGCAAGTAGAGTTGGCTATCGCCTGACCCTTGAAGGGTCAGGGCTGGCCCTTTAGGGCCCGGAAGAAAAAAAACATATGTTTTTCGAAGCCTGACCCGAAAGCATCAGGGCTAAGGCTGACCCTCCCGGGCCCGGAAATTACTATTCCAAATTTTGACTATTTTTCGTCCATTTTTTTTAAAGAAATATGATTAGTAAAATACAACAACTAAAGTTCTAATTTATCAAATAAATATTATCAAAATTAATATCCAAGCAACACAAATTATCCAACAAATGAACACATTCATCAGTTTGTAATAAAAAACAAACTACTGTCCACAGTCCACTACTGTTCACAAATAATACACGTAAAATATAAGAAACGTACCACTAACCGCAGATGACTACCCATCTTTTTCATCACTATCATCAATGTCAAAAATATTTGATTGTGCTTCACCAACCGCAGTAGACTCTACTTTATGAGTAAAAATATCATATATTTGAAACGCCTAAGACCAACTTCAACTTCAATTAAAAAAAAATTATGCAGGGCCTAATGGGCTGGTCCGTTACCCTCTAGTGTCAATTTCGTTTATCTCTTAAAATTTTTAGGCCCTGGCCTTTCTTAAATGAGCTGGCCCGATTTCCCAGCTCTACATGCAAGAGCACCGGCATGAAGGTTTTCCAGTCACAAACTACATCTTTGCCGTAGAAGAATCTTCATTCCATCAAATTATGTAAGATGTCTTCTTTCTCATATAAATGACACACATGGACCCTTATGGCAAAACCAAACACGCTTAAACAAGCAAGGGAAAGAAAATTACCCTTTTTTGGGCCAAGATTCTAGTAACCAAACAAGCATGAAATATTGGAAAAATCAAGCAGTTAAGGACTGAATAGAACCGCAGTTAATCATCCATTGCATGAAAAACACCATAATCATCAATCAATATAAAGTGATGCCACACTTGCCTTGTTTCTGGTTAATATTGTCAAAACCGTGAAACAGATACTGTTTCTTACAGACGGAATTACATATGGCAACATTCTTTTAAGGGGTGAAAAAAATCAACAGAGGAACATTTGATCCGCCTTTTGTCTCTATAGGCAATTTTGCAACTCTCTAGTCATCAAATGAGCTCAAGTATCCACCCAGAAAACCAGCTCCATTACACTCTCCACACAAAACCTGTCTCTTACCCCTGCAAGATACATCCATATGGGAGAGCTTTAGATAAAAGAAACCAACACTTCTTGAGATGTTTTCATATTCTGAGATTTGTTCGGGTTCAAATTTGAATGTGTTACTTGGAAAACTCCCCTAAATTTTTGTTGGAACTAAGGAGAAGCAATAGATTATGCAAATATTCTTATCATAAACTTCTCTGCTTCACCGATTGATTTGGTGAACAGAAGCAAATGAAAGCATTTCATACAGAGCTATACATAATATATTGAACTATGGTTACTCATGCTTCAGGTATTAAACAAAGGAGCAGAATGAGTGGATATCAATATGCACTGAAACATGGGATTCAGTTTCCGTGCTCATCATCTTTGATGAGTACTGAAATCTGAACCATCCAAATTTAATTTGGATAGATCAGATTTATTTATTTTTTACTTTTTTAAAATTTTTTAAACAATTCTTTTAATGTGTTCATAATTTAAAATATTTACCGATCATTTTTTAAAAATGATTTTTCATTTTAAAACAATTAATCAGAGATTTTAAATCTAGAAGTGAAGAGCAATGAGCATCAAAACTGGTTCCACATGGGACATGCTGATGCAAGGTTCTGGAATGGACTTAATTATACACAACATGGTACACAGAATCAGATAGACATGTTCACACAGGACAATATTAAGGGAGGAACAAGATGAGCAATTGACGCAGCTACCTGCAAAGCCAACATAGTCCACCAGCTTTAAACTGCCCGTTGAAGTGATCTACAGAATTAACTCCAGTTCCTTTGCACTGATTACATAGTATGGCACCTAGAAATAGAACCAAAAGATAAAATCATGGGCGAGTTTAATGCTGATGTTTCTATTTGAAGGGGGGGAAAAATGCAAGTTCATTAGTTCGCTAAGGAATTTGGAAGCACTGACGGTGGTTAACGCTAAAGATGCAGAACTTATGTCCTCAAATATGCTTTAAAGAACACCAAGAACAAGCAATTTCCCAAATTAAATGCATAGAGGACACAACATTTTCAGCAGCAACTATACGATAATGCATGAATGCGTCTCTGGTTTAATCAATCTGACTAAACAACGGGGAATCAGATTCTAAAAGTATGTAATTATTTCAAATACTCCACCACCAATGTAAAAATCCACCTATGGGATTAAATTAAAGCAAATGCTAATTTGCATATTACCCAATGCAAAGGACAAGTCACTACTAATAAATCTACCATGTTCACACATCACAGTAAAAGCAATGTGATAATATTACTAAGCATATATCAGTATTTATAGGAAAAGCTAACAGATCTCCCAACAAGAAAGAAACCACTGGATAATCAACTTTTCCTTGAGTCTATGTTTTGCCATCTAGTATTGATACCAACCTAGCTGGGATGCATTTTATGGCATGGAGGTACTACTGCATTATTTGGATATGACCCCATAAATAGAAAACGATTAAAAAGACAATAATTCAAAAGTAATTGACACAATGCGTTTCACTTACCATTTCCTTCACAATTAGGACAAATGATGCTCCTTGTTTTGGTGGTGCTGCTTTCACTATTATTATCAGTAGTAGCCTGTATTCAAGCAAGATTAGAGTTTGCTTTAAACAATTTTCCAACATAATAACAAAAAGTGTCAAATAATACATCTTCAAGTTACATTGGCCCACAATTTCAAGTCCTTAATCAAAGTCACAGCTTATGACATGAGCCGACAAATCCTCCTCTTATAGAACCTCAGCTTGCTTATTACCTACCTACTTCTTCCAAAGAAGTCCCAAACAAACCCTTAATCAATGTCATAATACATGTTTATTTTGCAGTCTATGACCCAGATATCATAAACCATAACAATGATCCAATTCACTGAATGCCAGCTAACTATCCCATGACCGACATAAATTCATCTAACCCAGCATTGTTCCTTACTTTATTCATTAGTTTCTTGTTTACAGCAACAAAATAAATGAAAAGGCAAGGGGTTTATTGGCTGTGCGGTCTTTATCACACTATCTATCACAAAAACTTCATAGAAACTGATCCCACATGACACTTTCCAGCCAGAGATAAATCCCCTTTATTAGCTAAATATCAGAAATAATCCATTAGCGTCTCCTTTCTAAATGGGAAGCTGAAATCAATCTTGCCTTGATCTTGGAAGACTGTAAGTTGCGAGCCTTAGAATTCTGGCATGCTTCAATTATCTGGAAAGCCTTTCGGTCGACCGAATTGTAGGTCACTATCCCTATTCAAATCAATTCAAAACCATTCAATAACAACAACATTCGCTATCTTAGAAGCTCGAGAAGGTTCACAAAGTAACGAATACCTGGTCTGTTTGAGGATTTCAAGGAACAAAGCGGAGTAGAGAACAGAGTGTGCGCCATATCTTGGACGACAAATACTTTTGATTTAGCCTTTCCCTCTCAGAAGAAAAATATCGAACGGATTAGCTAACCAAAGCCTAAGGCTGAAGTGAGTGCTCTTTGCTGTGTAGTGGCAACGAGCACAAGTTGAAGCAGATAAGGCCATCTTCTCTGTGGTTCAAGTTTACGTTTATATTCCATAAATGCCCTTGGGCAAATCCTGAATTCCCCAGAATATTCTATTTCTTACGACTAAAAAGGTGGGTATTAGCGTAAAATTAATCGCCCCAAATTGTTCCTCCCACAGAAACCGAAAAAACAAGGACGTAAACAAAATCCGAGACAGAGAAATGGCGAGCTCTCTGTTGTCGGTTTATCGCTTTCTTCCTTCGCAAAGTAAGCTCGATGACCTTTATAAACTATTTTAATCTCTTTTGCTGATTAATTTTGTATCACTTTTATAGGGTTTTCCCTTTGAATCTTACAATTATTCTAAGAATTGTGATAATTCTTACATATATACCAGCTGAAATTTGAGCTGTTCTTCCATGTTCATGGGGAAAAGTTTGAGTTGGAGCTAATTGCTTATAACTTTCTGTGTTTATTTGTTTTAGAAAAGGATAATGTGGGATACGTTACTGAAATCAAGACATCATTTTGCGGGCAAGCACTGTGTAATCCAAATTCTGTGAGAAGACAGATAGCTACTCGCCATCGAAGCCGTCTTGTCGTTTCCTCACTGGTTACTACCGAACCCTTCCACTATATATTTGTATATACATATATAGTTATATATAGTTTAGTAAGTTACAAAAAGTCATGATTAAAATAAAATTCTATAATTTTCTAAATATAAGCATGTCAGATATTAGGATGCTCTGAGCAACATTGCCAACCTGGTTTTAGTTTGGTTTAATTCTTGCTATTGAGTTTCTTTGTTGACAGTTTGGAAGGAGAGTCCAAAGCAGAAGGGAGGCTGTGATTCCTGACCCAGATTACCGAATTCCAATTGTTCTTCTCGGTAAACACTACTTCTTTCAAACTTATGTGTTTGAAGTTAAACATGGGTGCATATTGTTCTTTCAGGAAAGATAATTATTGAAAATGGTAGTCAATAATACTTGCATGATCTGAATATTAACTGAGATATCAAGTAGACTATGGTGATCCATGATTTTTTGTAAAACTTTTCTTGGTAATCAACTTTCATAAAATGCTAGTGGACTAATAATTATCATCTAGCATTTCATAATCATGAGCAGCCACGCAGTGAGTATAGAGGCAAGCAAACTGTTCTTGCACCTTTTACCAAATAACTTCATTGTCATAGCTCTTTGCTTGGGGTAGTGATGGAAGGTTACAATTTTATAGGGGCGAAATTGATTCATTTACACACACACACACACACACACAAATTCCTCCCCTTCAGTGTGCTGGCTTCTTTTTGGGTATTTGTCAAAAGGTGGATGTTTACAACTATAAAGAAATGGAAATTTTCTGTATGAGGATAAGGGTCCTGAAAATTGCTAGCTTTATTCACTTGCAGATGTTGAGTATTCTGTATGAGGATGCTAGGGTCCAGTACTTCCCCTAATGTCTACCCAGTGATGTATTTTGATAATACTTGACTGTATTTCCTTTTGCTAAACATTTTTTTTTAAAGAAAGAAAGAAAGTTTTCCATACTGTCTGTATTTTTATTCTTTATAAATGATGACTTTAAGATGTATCATTTTAGGTTTAACTGGTGGATTGACTTACACAAATAACCTGGGACCTGCCATATCTGTTGGTCTCCTTGGTTTGCTTCTGTTAGTGCAGGTAATTATCAATAATTGACCATGTAATTAAGTGGTCGAGGTGCAATAATTAGTATGACATGGTTATCTGTTTTAGTTAGCTGCATTACTCTTCCCAGTTTTAAGAATCAAACTGACTCTTTCTCTTGTTATGTTTCCTTTTGTTTCCTCAGACCACTAGAGTTAGATTCGTTTTTGATGATGAGGCTCTGGTATGTTCTCTTCTCACCTTCCTGAAACTTTGGTTATTGTTTGCTATTTCTTCATGTAAATTTATTTTTACCATTCCTGGGATTTTGGTTTTTTTATCTGTATTGACGAATAAAATTGGTTTTAGTCTACAAACTTTATGGTTTCAGGAGGTAAAGGTTGGTGATGAACTCAAGCAATCAGGTGAAAATGTCTTTGTAGGCGGGAAAAACCGTTGGAAGTAAGTGCATAACTTAGTTTTGGAAGCTAATTAATGAAACTAGAATTTCATGAAAGCAGTTGGAGAAACAAAAACAAACTTGCTTTGATGTACTTTCAGGTATTCAACATTTGTTAATTGGGAGTTTTGGTGGCCTAACTTCCCTATCTTAGTGTACTTCAAAGAAACACAAACAAAGCCTGAGGGACAAATTCATTTCTTCCCTATAATCTTTGTAAGCACTTTGGAATTTCAAGAGCTTTAGAAATTTTGTTTTTGTCTGTTTGTTTTTTAATTTGATCATTTGTTAAAACAAGCAGAATGGGAAGCAGCTTTACGATGTTATGGTGGAAAGAGCTGGCCTTTCCCAAAACAGTGGACCAAAAGATTCCTAAGAATCGGCTTTTGAATCTGAATCTCTAGATCCAAGTTTCAACAAATTATGTGACTCTGTACAGATTCAAGTTATGTTACGTGTCTATCTTCTGTAAGAATAACTTTATAATGTATCCAAATAATGTGCTTTACATTTAATGTGATTGCTCCGTTTGAAAACACAATTATATTGCTTTAATCTTCTACAACTAGTCGTGTCCTTCTTTACTAGTGTTACACATTCTCCTTAGTCAATTTGTGAGATGTTTCATTTGAACGATCATTTCTCTTGAGGGCTTGATTTCCATGCCGACACCCAGATTCTTTGTAGCCATAAAATAATAAAATATATTTGAAAAAAAAAACGTATAGATAAAAATCATATTTTAATAACCTGAATTCGAAACGAAAGTGAGGAAAAAAAAAACCACAATTGTTTTATAGAATTCACGTCTTATAATCACAATTATCTTCTCTCTTTTTTTTCTTTTTAAAATCTTCCTCTAGCTACCTTTCTTTCAACACAATTTCTCCACATTGTAAATATGTAAATTGAATTCTCTTCATTAACACATGAGGGAAAGAAAGTGATGCAGAAGAATCTGTATCTCAATTAAAATAATCAAATTATTTGTTACCTGTTAATATCTGTGAATATGTGATGAATCTCAATTGAAATTTCACACTTGCAAGTGAACCTTACTTCCATTTTGCATCCTCCCCTCGTGCTTACAAGTTAAATGGCCGAATTCGTTGAGCGGCACAGAGGGCTTAATCACTTGGTTTACATTAATTTGTTGCTTGCTCCTCAAATATTCAACTCTCCAAATTCTACCTGATAGAAATCTTGTGCACTGAGTGCCCTTTTTGCCTCTCCAATATTCGACTCCAGCTCATGAGTAACAAGACAGACAATGTATAGCTTTTTCATTTCAAAGTTTTTGGCTAAATCAGAAGGCGCGGCAAGAGATGCGAGGCTAACTAATCATTAACATTCTCAATGTCGTAATTTCACTACATCTGACATATATATGTAAAAAAATTGGATAAATCAAATCTCAAACAAAAATGACTGAAAATCTCCTAAAAGCTCCTGTAGAAGAACCTTAATTTCGCCAAACAGCTCAAGCTGCAGATCCCTTTCCAACTTATATCACTGTGAGATTCATCAAGCTATTATGAAGCCTGATGTTAACCATTCAATCCCCACCTGTATTGACTCAGTCTCGCTAGCATTTTTAATCAAGAGAAATTCTTACCCATACTATTCTAGAGTAGTTGAAAGGAGCACATTGAAAGTGATTAAAATGAATGTGCCAGAGGACCCAATCATCCATGTAGAGAAAAATTTTGAACATGAAAAGTTATGTTGAAGCCTTCTTGGTGCAATGAGCATCGGTGCCATGCTGAGTACAATCATGATAGCCCACAGTTTTGAGGAAGTCTCGAATCTCTTTTGCACTGCTATTACTAGCCTTCAACAAACGCTCATCTTCCTCATATATGAGATATGGCGCCTCATTTGCCTTTCTCGAGAGCAGCTTCAATGCTCCTTTAAGCACATGACATTCCCATCCCTGAACATCTAGTTTGAGCAGAAGTACCTGCTCCGATTTGGGAATCACTTCATCTAGAGGAACAGACTTTATTTGAAGGGCTACCTCTTCATTGGATTGAAATGCCAACTTTGCACCAGTTGCAGAAACAGCACTGTTGTCCAGCCGACCGACCAACTGTAGTAGACAAGCAAAATATTGACACACATTATTAGAACACATAATACTCTCTCAGGTACAAAAAGCAAATGGTAGATTCCTCCAAACTAGGTTTGGTCGATAAACAAAGGCTTTTTTACATTATAAGTGATACGACTCCAGAGGCCAATTTTGTCAATTCTAACAGGTCATGGTGGAAGACATATAAAAGATTTTATTTGCGACTCATTTTGTATTTCCTCCATTGTTATCAAGGTCTGATATATCTTTTAGATATTTTGAATTATATCCTAAGGATCTTTTAAATTTTGTTTTTAGTTTTCTTTTCAAGATATTGTTCTAGATATATGAGTTGATAGACAAGCAGGGATCCCAAGGAGTCCAATCAATAAGGCCTTGCTCTAGTGGAGCTAAAACCTACCTCACCCTTGGATTTAGAATCTGGAAGTTACAAGTTTGCAATTAAAGCTGTAAGCCACAACTTTAAACTACACATATTAGCTTATTATCATTCAAAAGTCAATATCAATAGCCTGCACCACAGCACCAGGCTTCCCACAATAGATCTCTTCAAGAGATCTTTCAGGATCTTGTTAGTTTTTACCTACAGAATTTTTTTTTCCAAGTTTCTAACACAACTTCACGCATCAAACTTACATGTATGTTTGAACTTTAATACCTTCATACTCAAATTGAATCTATTCCAATGGAATCTAGATTCTAGGGTGACTAATAATGCAAGAATCAGTAATTGTTCGGAAATTAAGAATAGAAGCAGCTCAAATCCGAGAGCATTCTGATTTATTATGATTACATGCGACATTCATAACAGATCCACCATAAATAAACATTGCAGGTATGCTACTCAATTTCCAATTCTAAATTTTATCGATTTATAACTGAAGCCTAAGCTAAGCATTTAGCCAGTTACTTCACTCACTTTAAAATAATCTCCGACAAACTAAGCCATTTTCTGCCATCTCCCACCACAGTTTAATTGATACTTCACCATATAAACTATAGAAATCAAATTTAATGCAAGCAATCAATCAAAAGCGATCACCAATAGATAAAAGATTAACTTAAATGGCTAGAAATGTCGTCGACAAACAGTACCTTGTGAAAGGTAATTTCACCGAGCCGATCCGACGCTGCAGCCTGAAATACAGTGACCAATTCCGCCACCCTATTGAAGTAAATCCCTTCACAGATCTTCTGCAAATTCTCGAAAACAGGTTCGAATGCCAGAACCCGAAAACCCATAGCCGAGGCAGCAAAGCTAGCCATCCCAACATTGGCGCCCACATCAACAACAAACCCATCTCGTCCTTCACTTTTCATCCTCTCCAAAACCTCCTGAATCGTTACCGAAATATCGGGTTTCCTAAACGGTTTCCCTTTGAGGATTCTGACGATGTTCTTGTGAGGCTTGTCGGGCAAATTTCCAAAATCGGAAAGCGAGTATAGAAACGGGTATCGAACGCCTTCAACAGTGCTAGCAACCACTGGGTGTGCTTGTGGAGATTTGATGCAATCGAAAGGAGAAATCGCGAGGAACGAAAGATGAGTGTGGACGGCGAGGAAGCCAGGACTGGGGCTGGAGGGGCGAGAAGTGAGGGAAAAGAAGATAAAGATAAGGACAAGAGAAACAGAGAGAAGTAGAAGGAGGAATCTAGGGGAGCGTAGTCCAGAGGCTTTATCTCGTTTCCAGGCATTTGCCATGGAAAAGGAAATTGAAGGAGATGATAGATTCCCCCTTAGAAATTGCAGCTCTTCGTGGGGGCAAAAACTTTCCGGTAAAGCGTCGAATTTTGAAGGGAAATGCGATCTGGTTCTGTCAGAAGAAGAGGAAGCCGTCTGATCTAATCGGGGCGATTGATTTCAGAGTGCTGTGTTGCTCATGCAAGCAACGCAGAATCCAAGATCGAACAAAATGGGAGAAAGCGCGGGACACAGAAAAAAGACTCCACCGCTCGCAAGAAAGCAAGTGTGGCTACTTTCAGCCAATGAAATTTTGTTCGAAACTTCTAGTCACTGTTACAACTACCTCCTTTAAAATCATCAAATTATAATGAAATTTTAAGTGATTTTGATGTTGTTAATTCCAAATATGAAAGTTCAAATTTTTCCTTTTATTAATAATGACAAGTTTAAAACAACTAATAAAAGTTTAGAGCATCCAAAGATCATTAATTGTATGCTGCCTTTTTATGATTTATGTTTTATTTCATTAACTATTTATACTACAGAGATTGTGCTATGTTTTTGTGTGTTTAAATAAAGATAAATGGAAAAAATGGAGTTTTATATGTTTATAACCCCTAGTTTGTGATTTCAAAACGTATTGTTAATATAATTCTCTAAAGTTATTAATATTGCTCATTTGTTGTTAATAACAACTTTGTTCTAGAGGGTGACAAAAAATATGGTGTGTATGGTGAGTGCATATGGAAAGCAAGCATGTTTATGTTTCTTGCATATACGGGTAGGGTTGCTCAAAGACCATACTAGATAAAACTAGACTAGGTTTGATCTCTTGGGTTGTGGTCTAGTCTACCATATCATAATTAAAAAAAGGTTTCAGTAATGGAAAAAATCAAGGGAAAATTGATTACAGGGCCCAAGGAAGCAAAATAATTACAAAAAAGGCCCAAGAAACATTCACATGCCAGAGCCTTTTCTGGCATTTTTTCAAAAAACGTTAGCAACTACATCAGTAGCGGTTAACAACTATATCAGTCCCCATTAACAACTAAATCAGTCTAATTAACAACTACATTTTAACAACTACATCTGTAGCAATTAACAACTACATCTGTAGCAATTAGCAATTATGTCTGTACATTTTTTTTTGAAAAAATGCCAGAAAAGGCCCATGTGAATGTTTCTTGGGTCTTTTTTGTAATTATTTTGCTTCCTTGGGCCCTGTAATCAATTTTCCCAAAAATCAAATTGAAAGAGGCATTAGTAAGCTTGTGTGTCATCGTTGGTGAGGGAGACAAAACAAAACGACAGGCGTTGGTGAAAAACAAAACAACAAATAAGTTGCCGAGACAAAATTTGAAGGGTCAAAGAAAAAAGAAAAGAAAAAAAGAAAAAAAAACAACACAATAGATGATAGCTTGTGGTGTCGCCATTGGGGAACTTGTGGTGGTGTCGTCGTTGGTGAGAGAGGAGGGAAATGAAGGCATCAGCCGCTACCCATGACGACACGACTTCAAATCCTTGATGAGTTGCTGAGATAAGATTTGAAGGGTTGAGGGTAGAGGCCAAGAGAGAGCAAGGGGTCGGTGGCTTATAAGTTAGTTTGAGAGGGTTAACAAGACAAGTTATGACCATGAAGCTTGAAGCCTTGAAGGGTTTAGTTTAAGAGGTCTTGCATATGAGAGAGAGAATGTTAGGGATGAAGTCGAACAAAAGGACAAAAGTATTTATGCATAAAAAGAAGAAGACATCGTGCTGGACTAGATTGAACTAATTGGTCATAATAGTTAGCCCAAAACTTGGTATGACCCAATGACTTAGTCTAGTCTAGTCAATCTAGTTGTCTCATCAGATTTCTTTTCTTCTATTAGGTTAGATTGGACCAAACTGAGCCAAGATGGGTTAGACCAAACTTTGGGTTTTATACTCATCCCTATATAGGGGGATAATTTTTAAATGAAGGTGAATATGATTTGTAATATGTAGGGGGCTAATGTTAAAACAAAAACAATAAAGGAAAGCATTGCGTATAAGGAGCTGAGAACAACTATAACATCAACTATGAGAAAAGAAAGTAATATAATTTCTATAAAATTCACACTAACTTTAGGGCTGAGCAACAGGCCAGCGGGCTACCCTGTGGCCTAACCTGTATCCTACCAATTTATTTTACATAGGTATAGGGTAGTCTATACTCGTGACATAACCCATGTAACCCGTAATAAAGGGGTACACCATACACAAGCAGGTTTCAATGGGATATGGGTAATCTGTTTATATGATGGTCATAAAAAAAAATTCAGAGCAATACACCAGTTGCCATCACCATCAAGGAAGAAGAAGAATGAGAAAATAAAGAGAGATATCCTTATAATCGATGGCGAACTCTAAGAAATTCGATAGCAAGATTTTGGGAATCTTTATACACAAATACGAAGTAAATAGATATGAGATGAGATGATGAGATGCAGGCGCGATTAATAGAGATGACTTATCATTGTTGCAACAATGATAGCTCTAGGCTACAACGGCAACAACTACAAATTAATGCAATATGAGAGGGGAGAGAAAGGAGAGAGAAAGAGGAGGATGAAGACTAGAGTTTAGAGGAGGAGGAGGAGACAGCTAGGGTGAAGTCAAACAGGAGGAAGGGGATGACCAAAGGGTTAGGTTAATTGTGTTTTAAAACTTAAAATGTTATATTGAAATTTGATCCCCCAAAAAAAGTATCAAGTGGTGAGGGCCTTCAAATTCAAAGTTGAAACTAAAGACTCAAAAAGTCACTCCATTACTACTAAAGCTAAACTTACACCTGATATAGATAGTGAAAAATTGATATATTATAAGAACATAAAACAAATAAAAAAATATATATATATATATGGGTGGGTAAGGACAACCAGTGGGTGTACCAGTGCCCCACCGCATTTAAATATTATGATTAATATTTGTTTAACTTTGATTACAACTTATTATACTTCTCAATGTTATTGACCTTATTTGTATGAGTTTTAGAAGTTTGAATTCATAGATTATGAACAAAACGCAACAAGTAAATCTCTTTATCAGGCATTTATTGCATAGCAGAAACAAAGCACAGGAGAGATTGTCGAGCAGACCAAATGTATTTCATTAAAAGCTTTTATTACATCAAGCACGACAATGACCCTACCTTAAGCAATCTCAGAGCATGTCATATGAATATTGTATGAGGCGTCTATTGCGGCAAAGACGAAAGCAACTCAACATTAAGCAAATGTCAGAGTAGACCAAAGGGATATCATATGAAGAGAAGTAAAAGTAACTGAAAGTTCAAATCTTCCAATAACTCCAACCTGTCTCTAACGGGTAGTTTGAACGCTCACAGTGGCCATTAATGGGGTTTAACTATAAATAACTTAGTATTCAATACAGAGAAACCAACTAAGCATACAATCAATCTATTGCTCATTTATTGTTCATAAATTCTTATGTTATAATATCATTTTATATTATCTGTTCATTGGTGATTATATATCTACTCTATGAGAGAGTCATTTAAACGATTTCATATATACAAAATTTCAAGGTAGTGGAACCTTTTGAGTGTGATTGTTAGATTATAACTTGTAAGGGGGGGTAAGTTCTAGTGAGGATTACTCTATACTATGGTGCCAAGAACCTGTGGAATCTTGGATCAATAGTGAAAATCTCATAGAAACTCTGAGGACTGCATGTAGGTCAAGAAATTAAGGTCAAACCAATATAATCAGTTGTGCACACTTCAGTGATATTCTTTTAACTATTCTTCTTTGATGTAATGGTTTGTTAACTTTAATTTAAATTTTAATATCATTCAATTCACTCCAACTTGGGTGAAATATAACCACTAACATAAAAGAACAAGCACCTGAAATGTTAGAAGACACCAGGAGATTGATCAAGCCTTGATAAGTTTTTCAGTTCTAAGAAGAACCTATAGAGAATCCACTCTCAATTCAAAGTGCTGAAAGCAACTTTTCATTTCTCAAAGTTAAGTCTGGAGTCTAATTACAACTAAAGGGATACAAGGTATTTAAAGAAGAGTATTCAAAAGTCCTAATTGCATTAAATGCAACCTAGAGACTCAAAATCTTAAATGCTAAATTAGAAAATAAAAAATAAAACTTAATAAAATGAACTTAAAAGTTACATCTTCCAACTACTTAATAGTTTTTGCAAAAAAAAAAAAAACAACAACAACAAAGAAAGAAAAATAGAATGTGTATTTAAAGCCCAAAAAAGTGCATACTTTCGCCCAAATTAGTCTTTTTATGTGCAGAACCCTCAAAGCACTTTGTTTTGAACTCTTGAAGCCCAAAACATGTTTATTCTCTCCATTTTCAGCCCACATGAAATTAGTGATGTTTTCATCAATACCTTACAACTTGATTACGTATTACATGTTCCCAACATGGCATGTAACCTTATTTCAATCAGCAAGTTGACTAAACAAGCAAATTGTTCTGCTCTCTTTTTTCTTTTCTTTTTTTTGCCACTCATTGTGTATTTTAGGATCTCTTCTTGGGGAAGACAATTGGCACAACTAAGGAGCATTGTGGTCTCTACTATCTTGATGATTCTTCCGTGAGTGCCTTGTCATCACAAATAGAGACTTCTATCTCCTCTACTTTTGATAATGAGTTAATGTTATGACATAAAAGAATGGGTCATCCTAGCTTTTTGTATTTGCAAAAATTGTTTCCTAACTTTTCATCCAATAAAGTTGTCAATTTTCATTGTGATATGTGTGAATCAGCAAGCACCACCGTGTTACATTCTTACCAATTACATATCACTCCACTTGTCCTTTCTCCATCATCCATAGTGATGTACGGGGTCCTTCTCAAACTCCTAATCTCACATATTCAAAATACGTTTCACTTTCATTGATGATCACTTTAGAATGTGTTGGTTATACCTATTGAAAGAAAAATATGATGTCTTCAATATCTTTGTTCAATTTTTTCACTATGTTAAAATTCAATTCAATTACATCATTTAGGTCTTACACTCTAACAATGGCACTGAATATTTTAATCACTCTTTCATCCATTTTCTAAAATCGCACGGAATTGTTCACAAAAGTAGTTGTCATAACACTCCGTAGCAAAATGGAATTGCAAAATGTAAAAATTGCTATCTTCTTGACATTTTTTGCGCTCTTATGTACACCTACAATGTTCCTAAATACTTTTGGGGTGATGCAACCCTTACTGTTACTCACCTCATCAATAGAATGCATACTTGTGTCTTTTCCTACACCTCCTCTCTTGATAAATTATGTGAAACTCATGTGACCTCTCACCTTGATCACACCCTTCCTCTTCATGTCTTCTTCAAGTCTTTGGTTGCACAATTTATGTCCATGTCCATCAATCTTCTTTCAAATTTGACCCTCGTTCTATCAAATGTGTCTTCCTTGGCTATTCTAATTACTAAAAGGGTTATAAGTGTTATGATATAAGACTCGAGTTTGTAGTTCACATGTAATACCCTAGATTATTATTATTTTTTTTAATAATAATAATAATAATACTAATTATTATTATTAATATTAAAACTAATAGGGAATATCATTTCTACCTTTAAGGCAGAAAAAGTTTTCTGCCTCTAGTCAAAACTACGCCGTTTTGGCTCTTTTTTTGTTTTTGTTTTTTTTATTTGCTCTTTTTTTTTTCTTTCCCTTCTTATCCTTTCATCTCTTCATCTCTTCATTTAATAAAAAGTCAAAACGACGTAGTTTTGGCTTAAGGTAGAAAAATTTTTCTGCCTTAAAGGCAGAAATGATATTCCCAAACTAATAATATAGTAATAATAAAAAAAATTAGAATTTAATAAATGATTTATTATTTTTTTTCATTAAATTAGCAATAGCTAAAGAGTCCAACCCACAAAGCTTAATCCATAGCTAAACCCTAAAGTTTAAATTATAAGTTTAGGTTTAGCCGCTTAACCCTAGCCATCGCTCATTATTTCTCTCTGTAAATTCTCTGCGGCAAAATTTCTCTTCTAGGAGTTTAGCAAATACGGAGACCAAGTAATCCTAATCCATAAGACAATAAGAACTTATTGATGGTAGTGTTAGAACGTTGATTGTGATCGATTCTCTTACTTGTCTAGTTCTAGAAGGTGCGCTGCATGAATGAAGCAAGTAATCTTTTTTTCTTTCAGTTTGATATTCGGATACTTCCAATAAAACAAAATTGCACGATGACAAAAAAAAGGGGGAGATTGAATGATTAAATTGAATGATAACGTGGCAAATCTAGGTATGGAGTTATAATGGTGGAGGTGTATGTATGTCTTGTCATTATTATTATCTATTGACACAAATATACATATCTATGCAAGTCACAATTTCAGACCTTTAGCATTGAATTTCATGAACGTCGAAACTTAGAATAAATCTAATTGCTATTGTGTGACCAAGAGTGGATGGGGTGTTGTCCTCTTGCTAACCGAAACATTATTCATGTATGTCAGCTAAATTGTTAGATGAATTTTCATATACATCATCATAGAACTTTGTCTTATTATCAACATGTATATTTAATTTGGTGGTTTGTTGCCTCAGCAGACTGTGTTCTCTCTTTTTATTGATTTCTGCCTGTGTGTGCTCTGTTTCTTTCTTTTCTCCAGCCACCTCCTTTAATAGATGTTAATTTAGGGTTTTCTTATTTTGTGCGGGGTCCACGTATTGAATTCATTCCGAAATCTCCTACTCGATTTTTAATTGCCGCGGGGTCCACCCATATTTTGTTCAATATCTTTCTTTGATTCATATATATATATATATATATATATATATACATATATATATATAATGTGTTTGACTTCAATCTAATTCCTCTCGGATTGCTTTTGTTTTGGGCGTGTGGGGTCCACGTCTCTTGATTAATAGTGTGTGTGCATGTGCGCACGCGCGAGATATTCTGCTTCTACATCTGCCAATATTTCTGTAAAATTAGGGTAGGATATAAGTATATATAATATCAAACTATCCTTCCATCTTATAATTAATTAAAAGATGGAAAAGTATATAAAAGATAATTTAACAATGGGAGGATAACTTTGGGATGATACTTCCTAAAATGATGAACACACTATTAGGGTTTATGCCTACGAAATGTTATGTGATGTGAATCGAGAGTATCCGTTCTTCCCAAAGTGGTATCTGGCAGGGTTTCCCGGGACACTAGGAGCAATTTTAGGAAGAGGTGTGCATACTAGGAAAAAATATTGTTATGGCCAATTTTGATGATTTGTGACTGGCAGGGTTTCCCGAGTCACAAGGTAGACTGGCAGGGTTTCCAGGGTCTACCATGGTTCTCTTCCCACTAGAAAATTTTATAAACAATGACACCTTTTAATTATACATATATATGATATTTTTATTTTAGTTTATTTTGTAATTATTTTATTTTATAGTTATTTTATTTTATTTCAATTTATTTTAACTTGATTTATTTATTTACTTATTTATCTTATCTTATTTTATATTATCTTTACTTAATTAGGATTACCAGCTTTGCTAATGTTTGTGTTCTTGGGCTGCGATGATCCTTCGGGGGAACAAAATTTCAGTGAAACAAGTGCTAAGGGTTGGGGCTAGCAGTGAGAAGTAAGGAAGGACTTTCAATCAAATTTTATTTATTTCCTTTTATTATGTTTTTATTCCGAACAAAACATGTCTATTTAGGTTTAGATTTTATGTTAATATAATAAGGAGCCTTGCATTTGTCTCAGTACAAGTGCAACGGTAACACTTCTCGTATTTGATTATTTTAAAGTTTTAGTTATTATTTATAAACACTAGCAAAAATTTATGTCTTATAACTGCTAGAAATATGGGGGTGTTACATCATATCTGAAAGCATAAACTCGAGTTTTATATGTTTGACTTTTGTTTTCTTCATACATAGAAGATAGTTGCGATTTGATCTTTCAAACATTTTTTAAGCAAGATTTAAACTCGAGTCATTAAGTGACTAACTCAAGTTTTGGACACTTAAGATGAAAAACACATTTTAAGTCTAGAAGCTCAAAACTAGAGTTTTATGTGCTGGAGTTCTCAAATGGTGTAAAGAGAGTAATGCTCTCTATATGGCATAAACTCGAGTTTGTAAAGTTTAACTCAAGTTCCCACAGAAACTTAGGAAAAAATAGGAAAGCTCTGTAAATTGATCAAACTGGAGTTTTCATTTCGAAACTTAAGTTTGTAAAACTTTAGAAATATATATTGTTCTTTGTAAGTTCTAAACTCGAATTTGTGAAAACTAAACTCAAGTTTCCTCAAAAGAGAAAACTTGTGAAACATTTTAGCGAGTATAAACTGGAGTTTCTAAACTCATGACTCGAGTTTTCTCAAGCTTAGGATAATATAGTTTTCTCTATCTTGTAAACTCGAGTTTGAAGAATTTTAACTCGAGTTTTCACAAAGCATGCAAAAACTTATATTTCTTTGATTTGTCAAACTGGAGTTTGTTTAACGAAACTCTGGTTTGCTTTGTCTTTGAAAAACTTAAAAACTCTCTGTATTATCAAAACTCGAGTTTTCAGAATCTTGACTCAAGTTTGTCTTTATTCACAAAACTAGAGTTGCTTTCTATCAAGTCCAAACTCGAGTTTTCTTGCCTAAACTCGAGTTTGTTTTTGACAATAAGTTTTTCAACTTTTCAAAGACAAACTTCAACTTAGGTTTACAATTATTAGTTATCATAAAAACACATAAATAACTAACACAAATGTGTATGAGGCATTAGAAATTCCTTAGTGGAAAAATGTTGTTTTGGATGAAATAGATGCTCTTGAAAAAAATCATGCTTGGGACATCACAAGATAATCTAAAGGAAAAAGGCAGTAAAGTACAAGTGGGTATTTACCCCTAAGCACAATGCTAATGGTACTCTAAACAAGTACAAAATCATGCTAGTTGCAAGGGCTTTACACAAAACATATGGTTTAGATTACAACGAGACATTTTCCCCTGTAGCAAAGCTAGATATGGTACGAGTACTCATTTCCATTATTGCAAATCTAGACTGGCCTGTGCAACATCTATATATTAAAAATGTCTTTCTAAATGAGGAACTGAAAGAAGAAGTATATATGACATTACTACCTGGTTTTGAAAAAGGATGAGCCATATAGGTATGCAAGCTAAAAAAATCTATATACGGTAAAATCTATATACGGTCTAAGACAGTCTCCTAGAGCTTCATTTGACAGGTTTTCACATGTCTTAAAGGTTAAAGGCTACAACCATAGTCTCTCCAATCACACTATGTTCACTATGAGTAATGAAGGTATGACTACCATCCTAATAGTATATGTAGATGATATCATACATATAGGAAACAATCTTCAAGAAATGAGATGAGTCAATATGGCTTTAAACAGAGAATTTAAAGTCAAAGACCTTGTAAACTTGAAATATCTCTTAGGAATGAAAGAGGCTAGGTCAAAAGAAGGAATTCACATCTTACAAAGAAAGTATGTCATTTATTTACTAAAGGAAATTGGAATGCTGGGATGTAAACCAAGTAAAACACCTATCAATGTTAAGAAAAAGAAAAAGATGCCACCTACAACAACCGAATAAGAAGTTGCAAAAAGGAAGAAATAAGAGCAAGCTGAAAAACCAGCAAAGATAAGGAGTTACCAGATAATGGTTGGAAAGCTCATATATCTTTCTCATACTCGACCAAACATTGCCTTTGTAATGAGTGTTACAAGTCAATATATGCACTTACCAAAGAAAAAACACATAGATGCTACATATAAAATCCTAAAATATCTCAAAGGAACCCTTGGTTGAGGTCTCTTCTTCAAGAAACCAAACCTGAGATCTATTGAGATATACACAAATGCAAATCAGGTAGGAGACCAAGAGAACAACATGTCCAGTTTAAGTTATTATAAGTTTGTTTGGAGAAACCTGGTAACTTGACAAAGTCAAAAGCAAAGAGTGGTATCTAAAAGTAGTGCAAAATCTGAACTAAGAGCCCTATTTCAAGGAGTTATGGAAGGAATATGGCTAAAAAAGGTATCAAAAAAAACCTATATACAAGTAGAATCTTCATTAAAACTCTACTATGACAATAAGGCAGCCTTGAGTATGGCTTTAAACCCTATCCAACATAGCAGAACTAAGCACGTTGATGTCGATCATCACTTTATTAGAGAAAAATTTGAAGAATGGATTATTCGTCTCTCTTATATACCTAAAAAACTACAGCTTGTTGACATACTTGCAAAAGGACTACCTGAGGACACATTTGAATGTTTTGTATGCAAGTTGGACATGATGAGTTTATATGATCCAACTTGAGGAGGAGTTTTGTAATTATATTATTTTGTGTAAATAATAATATTATTATAAGTTAGATATTATAAGATTAAGTTATTATCCTAGGTTAGTTGAAATTAGATTCCCTTGTATTTAAAATTCAAATTCTCTTATTTGATAGTAGAAGATCTCAAATATGTTATTAATAGATCCTATTCACTTGTGATCTATATAATTCTTGAGAATAAACAAAGCAGATTATCCGACTCTATAATTAAGCCATATATATTATGCTACAAACAACAAAAACATTCTCTTTACCTTTTTTGTATATGATAACATATGGAAATGTTTCAATAAATTCCAACCAGCTTGCATGTCTATTGTTAATCTTAACTTGACCAAGCAAATACACAAAACCAAGAAAAACAGTTTCATCTATGAAAAAGTCACAATTTCCCAAATTTGAAAATGATTTTTCCTTTAACAATACTTCAAGCAAACATAGCAAAGGATTCACACGCTCATCAAGATTGTTCCTGTGAATCAAAGCATCATAAAAAAAAAAAAAAGTTGCAACATCATATAAGAACACCTACAAACATCAAAAATTATGTAACAATGAAAATTCAAATTGTGGAGTTCAAGGATCTTTAAGGGTGGCAAGTTATAAAGAATAACAAACTTTAGAGAACTATAATGTTTCTCAATGCCACTCAAAAGAGGTAAAGATACAATGCTTCTTAAGACAAGAATCTACTGGGTGGCTTCTTAGGAATCAAATCCAAGAATACCTGCCACACATCAAGATCATTAATAACAAAAGAAATATCCTTGTAATCACTCTTATCCTCACTCTTCTTACAACTCTTTTCATCCTTCTTTTCACTAAATTCTTCATTATCATTTTGTACTTTCTTTATTTTGAAAACACTCTTTACTCTCAATCTCTATTTCTTTTCCAAACTCAATTTTTCTCTCAAGAACAGTCTCACAAAAATCACTCTCACTCATATTTTCATTTTCATTTTCATGATTGAAGGGATTTTCTTCAAGCACAAGAATGACACTTGGAATAAGGAGGTTTTCTTCTACCCATTTGTTAGCAACATTTTCAACATTGAGTTCTTCCTCCTCCTTGGTTGGCTTTGACTCATCATTAGGGATCATAACTATCAAGCTTTCAATCTCCTTTGCATTGAAGCTACTTACCAAACATCTTTGTGCCTTGATAATTTGCTCATACTCAACAACTAATGGAACCAAAATATCCATGTCAATAAAGCTTAGGGTATTTTTTTTTTTTTTAAAAAGCTAGTTTAGGATTAAGCCCACTTACAAAACAATCCATAACGGCTTTTTAAGTCTCCTTCACTCCAACTCTAATCATAGCTAACTCCATTTCATGAAAGTAGTCATCAGCACTTATAGAGCCTTGTTTCAACTCCTACAACTTTTTATGTAATTATCTTTTTGACTTGGAATTGTGACTAGACACTATTGGCATGCTTCAACATTAAGCTTTTAGAGTCCTTTTAATAAGAATTGGAGATCTCTTTGAAGTTCCTTTTTTACCATGCTTATTGATACCTTAAAAGTTAAAAATAGAGAAAAAGGGATCTCACTACTCTACTCAAATGTTTCACTCAAACAGCTGAGTATTACTCATACTTCTCACACAATTTGGCTTTTAAATTGATGTATATCACTCTTGCCATTTTCCACTCTTAGATTCCTTCTTGAGGCTCTTTGAAGAATTAAGTAATTTAATCAAAGTTTTCACAATTTGCAGAATCAACACAACACTTATAAATTTGAAATATTAAAGTGAATATTGAAATAGAAGTTCAAGGAAATCAAGAGTTCAATTGACACAAATTAAAAAGGTTCACTCAAATTTTGTATATCAAGATAGACATTTGCATAGAATACATCCATCACATCAATTAGTATGTTTTTTTACTCTCTTTTTTTTTCACTTTTTTGTTTTCAATTTTTTCCCCTTCTTTTTCATATGCCCTTTTCCCTTAATTTTTCTGTTGAAATTTAAATAGCATAACAAAATCTATCATAAACACCATAACACAAGCAATCTGAACCCAAAAATTCTAGAAAAACATCATTTTTAAATATGGATGTAACTTATTATTAAAATTTCAAATTGAGTTGAAACCAATAAGAATAGAAAGAAGAGATTATTAACAATGAAAATGACCTATTAAATGGTGCAAAACATAAATTAAAAGTGGTCGAATATGTTAGTTCTCTATAGGTTTTGATGATAATTGACAATTGTAAACCTAAATTAAAGTTTGTCTTTGAAACAAAGAAAAAACTTACTATCAAAGACAAACTCGAGTCATGATTTGAAAACTCAAGTTTTAGTAACACAGAGAGAGTTCGTAAGTTTTTCAAAGACAAAACAAACCAGAGTTTAGTTTTAACAAACTCCAGTTTAACAAATCAAGAAATATGACTTTTTCCAAGTAATGTGAAAATTCAAGTTAGAATTTTGGAAACTCGAGTTTCATCACATACAGAAAAATATAGTATTCTAAGCTCGTGAAAACTTGAGTTATGATTTTTGGAAACTCCAGTTTAGATTTGCTTAAATATTTTACAAAGTTTTCTCCTTAGAGAAAACTTAAGTTTAGTTTTCATAAACTCGAGTTTAGGACTTAGAAAAAACAACACATAATTCTAAGGTCTTGAAAAATTAAGTTTCGAAATGAAAACTCTGATTTGATCAATCCAGTGAGCCATGCAGTTTCCTAAGCTTTTGTGGAAACTTGAGTTAAACCATGCAAACTCGAGTTTATGCCTTACAGAGAACATCACTATCTTTGCACCATTTGAGAACCCTAGTTTTGTATGAAAACTCTAGTTTTGAGTTTTTGAACTTAAAATATATGTTTCGGCTTAAGAGTGCAAAACTCAAGTCAGTCACCTAATGACTCGAGTTTAGGTCTCTTTCAAAAATTGGTTGAATGATCAAATCGCGACTTTCCTCTCTATATGAAGAAAACTCAAGTCAAACATATATAACTCGAGTTTATGCTTTTAAATGTGAACTACAAACTCAAGTCTTGATGAATTGACTCGAGTCTATATCACAGAATTCAAAATTTGAATTATCTGAATCTGCAAAAAGCTGTGTTTGATCTATTTGTTGCTTATTATCATTCATCAACATCTCTAGATATGTTTAACCTGTTTGCTAGTGAATTTCAATTGATTTAGAGATGATTCAAGAGAATTAAAAAAGATGGTTCAACACAAGTAAAAAGCATGTCAGAGCATTTAATGAAAAGTACAAATAACTTGCTATATTCTGAACAAACAACATATGTACGCATGCAAAATGGATACATGCTTCTTACCTAAACTAATCTCTAACATTCCAATGGACAAAACTTAAGGGAAGTCAACATTTGTCCTCTGAACACAAAGAATTAACTGAAGATTAGAGAGAGAAGAGACCAAAGTGCCTCTAACAACTCGATTAATGCATCAACAGTCAGAATGAAGATTGCAACGGTCATTTAACACTCTCTTTGTATAAATAGAGTTGCATTCAATTCTTCTCAAAACAAAGACTGCTAAAAATGAATTGCATTCAAGTTTTACAACTACTCTTTCAGTTTTCATTTTGTAAAGTATCTGTTGATACTCAATACTTCATTTTTTATTTATCCACTCTTAGAGAAAGTTTTATTTGATTGTAAAATCATCCATTATAAGAAATCTCAAGTCAGGGGACTTGGAGATTGAGATATTGATTATAACTTGTAAGGGGGAGTAGATTCTAGTGAAAGAATTACTCTTGAGTTACAGAGTGTGTAATCAATTGGATTAGTGAAAAATCCTAGTGAGACTGGGGAGTGGATGTAGGTTAGAGATTGGACCGAACTAGTATAAATTCTGTGTGTCTCACTTTCCTTCTCAACACTCTTAATAGCTCTGTTTAGTATCAGAAAACAGAGCAATCAATCTAAAAAAGAATTTTTAAAATCCTCAATTCACCTCCTCTTGGTGATTTCCTCCATTTTCAGAACAAACACAAAAAATTTGGTGATGTCCTAGAAAAAATGAAGATGAACAGGCGTAGAAATTTTAGAAAAGACAATTAGATTACAATGCATAGAACTCAAAGGAAAAATCAGATTAAATGATTAAGAATCAAGTAGAAAAGGTGAGAGTTCGAACTATGTTAGCACTTAATATTTTGAAACCTTAATTGCATTAAATGTAACCTAGAGGCTTAAAAGTCTTCAAATATAATCTAATTGCATTGAATGCAACCTAGGGACTCAAAACACTAAGTGCTAACTTAGAAAATAAAAGCCCACAAGAGAAAGATGGTGCAAACCCATAAAGGTAAGATTACATAAACTCATAGCCAATATGAGATACACTTACCCTAAATAAGTTAAACAAAGATCGATTATCTATTTGAACTCTTGAGCATGAAAGAGTAAAGACTCAAAATGTTGGAAGACACCACAAGGTTGATCAAACCTTGATAAGCTCCTCAAAACATATTCATCAGCTCCATTTTCAGCCTACATGAAATCAGTGACATTTTTAGCATTTTTATTCATATTTGATCCAATTGTCATTATCTTAGTCCAGGTCTCATGTAGTAGCCCACTTAACGCTTCCTCTTTGTTTTTTTTTTTTTTTTTTGGCTCTTGCTATTGCGATTAGACCACTTGGAATTTGCAAAGGATCACTTGAATTTGAAGAGATAACTTATATTTTTTCTATCACATCATTTTATCATTTTAATAAATTTATTAAGTTTTTTACTATTATTTTTATTTAAAATGGTTTTCTTGCATGGAAAAAAATTGAAGAATAATATTTAAAAAATATAAAAACAAAAATGTCATCATTTTTTTTAATGCTTACTTATTTTCTTGAGATAATTGAGCATTGATAGTATTAAAATGTCACCATTTGTGTTAAATATTTTGTTAAGATGATTGAGCATTGATAGTTTAAATATTACATTTGTGTTAGGGGATAGCTTTTGCCCTCATTAATTTTTAATTAGAAATGATTGAAATTTCATCAACATTTATTTTTATGTTTTGCTAAATATTATTTTTCTACTTTTTTTTCATACAAGAAAATCATTTTAATTGACAAATGACAGTAAATATATTAATAAATTTATTAAAATGATAAAAGTAAGTGCATGTGGTTTGATACTATAAATCAAAATTTTAAGAGAGATAAATTTAAATTTTGAAAGGTTCAAGTCTAAAAATACCCATAAACTTATGGCAAATGGGTATCCAACAGCATAAACTCTTTTTAAACGTAAAAATACCCATTAACATTAAAAAAAAAATGGCAAAAATAATTACGCCCCTTAAAAGTATCAAACTTTTGTACTTTTTTTTTGTGGACCCCATATTGTTAAGAAAAATAAAAAATGCCCAAGTTTTGAAATTCCCTTTACTGCCCCCGTTCTTCGCTTTCGTCCACTCTCTCACTTCCTCCGTCAAAGGCTGATTTTCTTCTCAGATAACCCAACAATGGCAGTGGAATCCTCCCCCAACGATTGCGACGAATCAAGACCAGTGAAGGGTGGGCTTTTCTTCCTCATCTTCTATCCTTCCTCTCACCTCCACCACCAGATCTTACAAAATCGTGGGCCAGATCGAGGGTGTGGTAAAGAGCATAAGAGGCGGCGAGATCATGGACCAGATAAGGAAGCAACGACTTTAGATCGAACTGTCAAACAAGTTCTTGAGTTTTTTTGAAAGCTTTACATTTTTGCTATCAAAGCTTCAATCTGAGAAGGTAGTCGGGGGTTGCTGGAGGATAAGAGCCTAAGGAGGTATGGAAGATGATTAGGATGAAGAGATCTATGTGCGGTATGCGATCAAGCTCCGGTGCCTTAGCATTCGAGCTCCTGTGTTTTTGCATTCAGGAAGAAGACGATCAAGCATATGTTTTTTTTTTAAGTGTTTCCAATGACTGAGAGAGATCGTGTTGATCAGATCACTAAAGAACCATACAAAGATTGAATTGTCACTGGATTGCTGACGATGATTTCAGTGTAGTTGACGCATTAGCCGAGGTTGAGATTGGGAGGCGGTGAGGAAGACTTTGGGTGTTTTGATAGAGGCAAGTTATTTTAATGGCTACGTCGTCGTTTTTTTATTAAAAAAAATTTTATGGGTAATTTTGCATCCCAGAAAAGTTTAAAACATGGATGTACATTAAATATAAGTTGATCGGTATTTTTATATTTTAGTCGATGTTAAAATATTAGGGTTACTTGTAACTAATCAAAATTCATTGAAAATTCTTTACAACTGATTAAAATTTAATAGGAGTTTTACGAAATTGGTAATTTACACAGAATACTATGTGTCGTCTTATAATCTAATTTAATGTGACATTTTTTGTTAAAAATATATAGGACATTTAACAATATGAGGTTAATAGTAAAAATCAGGGAAAGGTTTGATAGGTTAAATTTAAACTTTGAAATATGAGAGGTTATATGCAACTAACACAAAATTCAGAAAGGTCTTGTATCATTTTCTTGCTCAAAATTTAACCTTAAAATAAATGAAGGTTTTATATAATTTATCCTTAAAGGAACAACATTTAATACATATAGTTCTCATGGACCAATTAAGAATTTGGTTGATTTTTCAGTAGTTGTTATGGACCAATTAACTATACACATTTTCTTATAAATCAATACATGATATATGAAAAATGAGACGTATAATTTATAATGTGAGTATTTGGCTTATTGTAGATTTTATTACATATGGTTCAAAATTGATACACTCTTTTCTATTTATTTATTTATTGAATTCAATTTTATTCTAAGATGAGATGGAAGTGAGGCTAAGAGCGAACATATTTGAGCACATGAAAAAGACTGGTAAAATATATTTATAAATTATAAGGGCAAAACAAAAAGGAGCAATGTCATTCAACATTTGATAATATTAACAGTCAATATTAGTTTTATAGCATTCAGGGTGACCTTACTTTTTTTAAATACTTCCAAAACAATAGTGATTAAAAAAACTTCTAGACATAGGCCCAGCTTGAAATAACCAAAGCAAAAGTAGAGCTTAACCCAATTTAACACATTAGTCGTTGAAATAGAAAACAAGGACTTTCACAAAAACTTTGTTGACTACTAATAACATACGGATCATCACGTGAGGTTTTAGATAGATCTGGACTACGAGATTAGTAAACATGTCGACAATAATCAACACTGTTAAGTAAGTTTTAAAATAAACCGTTGTTGACATTAAAGTTAAAGCACAGTAATGCGTTAGAGCATAAATGTGAACGTGTTAAATATTTTATAAAAACAAATTTGACACTCATTCAATTAGCATATTGGACAAAGAAATTAACATGTTAAAAAGATTCAACAGAAGTAAAACATTTCAAAACACAGGTAAGAAAACAAGTCCTTGATAACAAACTCAACCATTTGCAAGTGCCAACAATCCCACAAGAACAATAAGAAATGATTGGCAAAAACATCATTTTTTTTCTTACAACAAGCTTTTGAAAGCCCATAAATGATTAAGTTCTTAACAATTGAGTTTTAGGAGAACATTTTTCTAGGACAACTAAAGAAAAACCCAATTTTCTGTCACAAAAACTCGTAACTTCTTACAACGAAAAATCATAGATCATAAAGGCAATTAGTGCCATTCTTCATTCTTTGGATAATCAAGTTGACCCTTCTTTCATTCTTATAAGTTATAACTCAATCACATATTTGCAAAACAATCTTCTCTACATTTTGTTTTATCCTATCAGCCCGCGTTCAGGAGGCAGTTATTTGTTGTGTGTTTGGGTGGGGGGTTGTCTGCATCCCAGTCTTTTTTTTTTTTTTTTCCCCCTTTCTTTCTTTTAAAAGTTGGAGGTAGTTTCCATAACACTACATTTGGTCATAAATGTAAAACTCAGTTAATTTTTTAAAAAAGATTAAGAAAGATAATTAAATTGCTTTAAAATATTTATATTTATCATTTTTTCTCCAAACTATTGACGTATAAAGTATAAATTGATATATACTTTAATTATATACAAAATATGATATAATTAAAGAACGTCTTTAGTTTTCTTAATCTCTTATAAAAAAGTTTTTAACTAGGTCTCTTGTATGTGTAGCCCATGATGTGGGTGGGCAAAATGGGGGTGGAAGGAACTACAGAGAGAGAGAGAGAGAGGCTACACCTCTGTTGCTATCTTTTTGTGTGTTATTCGGTTTCTGCCTGATTGTTACGTTCAATAAACACCAGTCGTCAAAGGTATAACACACACACACATTTAATTCATTGTATCAAAAAATAATTTTAGTTTATTATTTTTCCATGCCCTGCTTGTAAGTTTCCTTTGTAGATTCCGAAAGATCAATTGATGCTTATATTGATCACTCTTACTTTGGGAAAATTATACATAAACTACTTAGAAATATGCAAAGAAATTGTGAGCAATCAATAATTATGTGAGAAAATCACTTCCTTTACTTATAAAAAGGGAATTATGTAATCATGAATTCTGATGGTTCACAGCATTATGATACTTTGCAATGGCATTCCTATACTCACACACACACACACACACACACACATTCATATCGCAGGTTCTTTCCTTTTCCCCCACTTTGCATATCTAAGGATATAGATCATTTTGTGCATGCCTTGATGCTTATTTACCTCACAAGACATAATTTCTATGGTTTCCTTTGAAGTGAGACACAAAGCTGTGGTCCTCTATTGGTTGAATTGATTTTCCTGGTAGAAACTCAATCTGTCTCATATCGTGCATCTTCTTCTTCTTCTTCTTCTTCTTTTTTTTTTTTAATACACGATCCATTATTGTACATCTATATATGTATGTGCATATGATTATTCTTCTGTCAATAATTTTCGTCTCTCACCCTTCAAAGCAATTTATATATCTGTTGTATCTTTTTTAACCAAAAATCTTGCTTCTTGACTTGCTCCATGTTTCAATACTATAAATAATTCAATGGGATTGGATTCCCTTTCTGGCTGAAATTAAGAGGTTAACATTATGATATGGAGACAAATGAAACAACAAAAGTCAACTGTTTAAGTAGTAGTTATTGCAATTAGTGTGTGTTTTAGTCTACAATACCCTCACTTATTACTTATAGTATTGAGGTTTATCTTTCAACTACTTGGAAGAAGAGAGGAAACAAATAATTAATGTGGGATACTTGTTTGGACAACTTTTACATTGATTGAGTTGCAGAGTTTAGAAAGTGTGACACAACAATAAGGTTTAAGAGGTGATGGATAACTAATTCACTTAGAGGAAATGATAAGAGACTTCTTCTCCCTTAATCACGTCCTCAATCAAAGATGAGGAAATGGTGTTGGAAGCTTTTTTCCTACAATCTTGAACTAGACTGAACACAAATTTAGATTAGTCTAAACCGAAGGTTCTAGTGAAACCATGTGAAAACCACAAAAAAAAAGGGTGATGAATATATATACATATATATATGATGTCAAATGATTAGTTTGACAAGGGCAAAATTTAGCCTTTAATAGGAGTTAACGAGTGCATTATGTAACTAAGTAGTATCCAATTATATTTCATAACACCATATAATTAATTGATTGATTTAATGAGCCGCGATTTAATGAAAGGATTTATAGAATTTGCAGATTGTGTTAACGATTTTCCTTTATTTATGCAAATGATATTGAGCACAACTAAATAATTTTTTTCAGCAGCAATTTAACGGGTCATTCTTTCAAAATGTTTCGTAACAAATAGTGTTATGATCTAACCAATAACTAACTTATTTTTCAAGTTCCAAAATATTTTTATATTATATAAGTGACCACCTATTTGTATCCGTGCATCGCTAGAGGTCTGGACTAGTTTAACAAAATAAATAGCCTACCACTCCACTCTTTGGTTCTCTTTAAATGTATCTTTTACATTCATTGATACGAACCACATCTTGGGTTATGACCGAGACAAAAATTTAGTAGGCATGTACAGAGAGCGTTTCTGGGAGGCTGAGACCTCGTATATATGTCACACCTATTTTCACGTGATAACTTGCGCCCTGAAGCATTTTGTAGTACACATAAATTACAATTCACAAGCTCTGCTCATCTATGGGTCGACCTTGGTGGGCAGTTGATTTCAGTTGACTTTTTAAATTTGTAAAATATACGCACACAGATCTACAAAACGATCTTTTGAATGGCAATCTCTTTGGTAGAAGTTGCTAATCTGTGAAAAACCTTGAGATTGTGCCCTACTTTCTCCTGCAAGAGAGAGGAGAGAAAAAAAAAAGGTGAAGCAAACATGACTGATAAAGTTTGAGCAAGAGTAGCATAAAGTGATATAGAGCATAGAAATAGAAACACAACCCTGTATTATGAATGAGTTATATAGGGATATAGTCAGTCAGAGAGAGTGGGTGTGTTTGGTTTGACAGGAGGGGAGGAGATGGAGTTTAAAGTTAGAGACTAATAATTAAGTTTTTCTAGGCCTCCCCTCTCATCCCCTCCCCTCAAACCAAACACACCCTAAAGCTCAAGATTTCAAGGGGACTGAAATCTGCATTTAAGAGGACACCCTCTTAGTGCAAAATAACAGCGCCTTCAAGAATGGACCAATCACATTCTGAAAGCCTATTGCAACGGGCAAATTGTCAGTTGGCCCCCTCAATCGCAAGTTACCTACAGGTGAGCTTGAGGAATACAAAAATCATCAAAGCTACCTAGCTTCTACAGATCAGGCACCAAAGATTTCTTCGCCAACAATTTCTTGAGGTGAAGCTTTCACAACAAATCTGAACAAACGGGACATCAGAGTTGGGATATCATACAAGTTTTACTCACATTAAAGTCATAGGAAGAAGGCCTGTCTGGAAGGAAAAGAACGCAATTTTTTCTCTAAGCATGTAATTCTACGGTCCCTAGAATCAGTTACAATTCTGAGAATAAAACTTGATTCCTATAAACCACTACATTACAATCTTGTCGTCTAAAAAAAAAATCATCAAAGCTAGTTTCTTATACACAAAGAAGACTTTTAGGGTATATTCTACTCCCAACATTCTCGTGGATTTCAAACAAAATATGTACAAGAGTCCATAGGATAATACCCTGATTGCAGTGAGACTAGCCTGACTCTGTAGTCTCATTGTTCCCATTTTTGGGGGGCAATTTCTCACGATCACTTTAATTGAAAAAACTACACAATTTCTAATGTCACCTTAAATAGATTTCCGCAGGGAGCTACTACCCAACCAAAAGACAGACTCAAGATACAGGATATGGAGGGTAGGATAAACATTCAGAGATCATTATTGTTATGATTTTACTCTGTTTTACGTTAATCAACCTTTGAATACGTATCTTGTAGATAAACCAATTTCATATTATTTGCCCTTTGGTTTAAGGGATTGAACAGCCAGCTCTGAGCCTATGTTCTCACTATTCTAAGTCCTGTTACAACCAAAGAACATCAAAAATGATCAGACTATATATATCGAACCATTTTCATCAACACAATTACTTGCTCACTTCAACTACAATGGCAAGTTATCAGTGACCATAACTCCCATAAAATAATTGAAAGGTTAAAAAGGTTATAGATGTTATAAGTGATGACAAATACCTCATTCAGTAGTTCAAGTCGTTCGAGGGTTGGAATTAACTTTCCACATAAGGATTCAATGTCCTGTTGAGAATCATGCTTATCGCCATATGTAATTGCTTTTGTGGTCAAGGAGGCATCAGATACAACAGAACTGCCATGGAATATGAATATTAACCGCAAGAAATTAAACTAAATACCTGAACTGTAATTAAGCAGGAAAAATGTTTATACTATGATGACACATTGGATACATGATCATTAATAATGAATTGGACATTTGATTGTGAAATTCAAAGTAAATGTCCATTCCATCACCAGAATCAGAAACCTAAATGGCTTACCTCTCCTGAAGATGGATGAGTATAATGTTTAGCACATGTTCAGAAAGTAGCAGTAACAAACTTATTAGCTGATCCCTATTACCAACAACTCGACACATTTCCACCATAGCAAAGTGCCTCCTGTAAACAACAAAAGTAATAATAAATAATAATAACTTAATTGTAGCTGTAAAAAGAAGATACCATTAGTTGGCAGTGGGAAAAAATGCACTTAAATTAACGACTGATAGTCTGCGTTACATCAATGTAGATTTGCACCCTAATCCCCCATTCCCTTTTTATGATATTAGTGAAATCATGTCCTGGCTTGAATGAAGCCTAATAGACTCCCACAGAATCTGTAGTTTACCCATATATAAAAATATGGAAAGCATAATTCCCTCCAGTGACACATCGGAGTAATAAATGCATCCAAAAGAATACTCATAATTTCAACACGTTCCTCTTTTCCCAATAGATTCTGGGCAGTTATGTAAACAGGATCTTTAGATAGTAGATATTAAAGTTATTGGTAAACTAAGGAAAAAAGGGTACTAATGTAATTTGCAATAAAGTGGCTAGACATGCCTAGCGTTTACAGTATTCTGAATGCAGGCCTGGCCTGTAAGCCCTTTTCCTAATATGGACTCTAGATGATGGAGCTCGTAAGTCGTAACATAACATACAAAACTCACAGACCAGCTTGTAAGTCCATATCTCTTTTTCATTTTATTTTAGGTTAAAGTGAATTTTAACATAAGTATCATTGGAGAACCTATAGACACCTTACAGAAAATTATAGAATAATGCATCACAGATATTTCAAGACCAATGCAATTTTTCCCTTTTCCAATAGTCAATGTTGGGTCGAAAAGAGTCTCCCCACCCGCACTAACAAAGTTGACTGTTAAAAAATGGCAATATTGCATTAGTTTTGAAAGAACGAGTGCTACATTGTTCCATAGTTTTTTAGGGTGCTCATAGCTCATCCAAGAATACTTCCAATGCAAAAATGTTAGCCCCTTTTGTATTTAATAAAAAAATACACATCCTTATTCTTGTTTTCTCTTCACTCCTTATAAACAATCATAGCTTTAGGTTCATCTCACAAGTTCCTCTCAACAAAAATAATTTCTTAGCTTATTACTGTTGAGAATAGCAAGTTTAGTATTATAAGGGGGTATGTTTCTTATTTAGCATTTATTAGGATTAGATACGAATATTTTATCATTATGATTTGATTTGATTTAATTATATTTGATTTTAGGATTAGGGTTAGTCAATGAGTTTGCCAATATAAAGGCCTCTGTCTTCTCTTTTATTAAAGGATCAGTCTATTTTATTAAAGGATCAATATTATTATTAAGAGGATTTTTCCCTATGCTTCTGATCTTTCAATCTTAACATGGTATTAGTGCCACTCATTTAGAATCAACGTTTGAGTTTCGTTTTGCCCCTATTTGCTTTGTGTTTGCGCCGTTCTCAATGTGCATCACGTTGTGTTTGGTTTGAGGGGAGGGGAGGGAGAGGGGACTAACATTAGTCCCCTCTCCCTCCCCTCCCCTTAAACCAAACATGCCATGGCTACTGTTCTTGATGCCTGGTGAGGACACACGCCTAACAAGGAGATCCAAGGATTCTCTTATTGGAAATTCCACAAAATTCAGCGACAATCTGACCGGTGCATGAAGCTCATGCGCTGATTCATCCTCTTTCACAAATCCACGCATTGATGCATGTGAAGGTGCGTGGGATGCTCATTCTGACATCAGCTTCCTTCTCAAGCATCACATCACTATTTCCAGCCTGCCCCTGGTGCTTTTAAGCCCTGGATCCATGGTTTCAAATTTGGGTTTGTGGCTTCAGATCTGTTTTTTACATTCATAATTGCTTTGTCCCTACGAGACAAAGTTTACTCTCTGATTTGATACTCTGGTGGTTATTGTTTGGTCCCCTATGATACCTTTGGTGATTGTTTTGGTCCCTTGTGAGACCCGTTGTTCAGCTCCTTAGATTATTACTATTGGTGCCTTCGTGTAAACTGTTTGTGGTTGGGTTCTGATATGGTGTCCTCTTTCATTAACCCCTTGGTGTGGCTGCTGAATATATCCTAGTTTGAATGTCCCTGGTGTGATATTTGGTCAAGCTTTCTTGGCGTGCCTGAACTTCCTGCTTGATTCAGGATCTTACCATAAAGAAGCAGATTACCGGTAGAGGCTATGGATTATGGCCATTGCTCATATTCAAGCTGCTTGAGGGGGACTGTTCAGAATAGCAGGTTTAGTATTACTAGCGTTTATGTTTATTATTCAGTACTTATTAGGAATAGATATGAATATTTTCTCACTATGATTTGATTTGATTTAATTACATTAGATTGGATTCTAGGGTTAGGGTTAGGGTTAGTCTATTAGTTTGCCAATATAAAAGCCTTTGTATCTCTTTTATTCAAGGATCAATAATATTATTCAGAGGATTTTTCCCTATGCTTCAATGTGATCCTTCAATCTCAACAATTATTTCAAATAATTTTATATTTTATACTGAAAAGAGATATTACATGTGTGCACACAATATCTCAAGCTTAATTTTTATTTAAAAGAATAATTTACCTTATTCACTTTGCTTACTCCAAATTAGTTTACATCATGTCCTCTTAACATATATTTTCTACTTTTAATATATGTTAAAAATGTAAATGGGCTTACTGCCAGCCCATTTAATACTGCAAGGGATCATTTTGACTTATAGGCTAATAAATCACTATCATTACCACAAGAACAGTGGTACTGATAGTGATTTACTTGCGAGTTGCTTTACAAAGGCCAATGTTCACAAAAATGCAGGATAAACAGGTTGGACATACGAGCTTGGCCATTTGGAAGCTACAGCACTATGATTTACCTTTTCTGTATATTGTCTGAAGATGAAATACAGTCCTGGCGAACACACATATTGATGATTTCATCAACCTCCTGCCTAGATAATTCATTTATATCTTGAATCTGGAAAACCATATGCATGATATTATTTGCACCTCAACATACAATAAGGAAAATGGAAAAACAGTGAGGCTGCAAGAAATAAAGAAAGCAGTTTTCTCCCCAAATTGCACCTTATTTAGTAGCAAGGATTTCTCCTCAGCAGCTCTTTCTAGACTCATTGTAACAGAAGTAAGAAGAGAATTGAGTTCGCTCAATGAGGGTTGTTGCATTTCGACAGAGGTGGGGTAACTGGAGGAGGCCTCTGAAGGCTGTGAAAAAGCATACAAGATAAATTAACCAAATCTGTGAAAAAAACAAACAAATTTGACCTCATTAACTGCTTCCTTTCTAGTTTAAACATGCTTTACCTGCAATCTCAAAGATTTCTTTGTGACCAGGAAATATAAATAAGAGCTAAGGCTGAAGCATAAACGAAATTTTTGAAGCTCTGAGTTCCTCTGTTTCTGATTATTCATCAAGTAATGTGATCATTCAAAGATTAGAAATCAAATGTGTCGGAATCATCCAATAACTTATTGTATCTTCAAGACTAATTAAGAAGAAAACAGCAAATATACCTCAGGTGATAACATAACTATTGATCCAGCAAAAGTAGACACCACATCATGAGAGAAAACTGTGTACATCAAACCAAAAAGACCTTGAACAAAACCATAACCATTACTCTCTTCATACGGCCAAACCTACATAAAAGAGTAGGGTTCACATCGCAATCAGCACAAAATCAAAATAAAAGACAAAACAAATTCCTGTTTAATGTGAAGCAAGATGAAAAAAATCAGTAGGCAAAAATAGGCAGGTGTTTGTATTCAATGTACTTCACTACGAAGACTACAATAATTCAGAATCCGAATAAGAGAAGATGCAGTTTCTCACATAATAAAATAGCATTCAATACTTTTGGCATGGAAGCAACCCAAAATATACCCATCTGAAACGGTTCTACTAAAAAATATCAATAAAGTGAAGGACACTTACCTTGCTAAGTATTCCAACAACAAGATTGATCTGCTCAAGTTTTAATTCATCTACTTCAGTAACATCTACACGGAGAAGTTGGTCAAAGAGTGATTGATGCCCTTTGACAAAATCAATAACCTCACGGACAAATTTATTCTTCACCTACATCAGACAACATAGACACAGAACACATTTTCATCAATGCAACAATAACTATCACTTTTTCTATTATGCAAAAGCAGTGAAACACTGTGTCAAAACATAGGGAGAAAACAGTAGTCGCCATGTCTTGATTTTGAAATTCTCCACAAGTACTTGGGATAAATTTGTGATTGATTAAATTTAATCAATGCAACCAGCATTTCTAAAGACTTGAATAAGCGTATCACAGATGCACCAAAAAAGACATGAGATCCAGACCAAGACACGAAGCATGATTATTTGTTGAGAAAAAGTATCATTCCATTTAGAAACTTCTATAGGCAAAAAATCATACTATAGCTGGAGAGCCAATATCATAACACATGATTATCAATGTCCTAAACCAAGTATCTAATTGTAGAAGAGAAGAGTAATCAAGAGAACAACCATCATCCTAACAAGGAATGATGATTCATTTTCAGGAAATGGACAACACAGAAGGCCAATTGAAAAACTGGGAAAAAAGATTATTAAGACCAACCTCCAAAAAGTTTGACGCATCCACCAAGGAAGTTAATGAAAATAGTAATCTCAAAACTGGAGTTACAATCATTTGTTGCCTGTCAACATCCACAGCCATATCTCTTTGAAGTCTTGTCTCAACCCGCCTAAACCCTCCCTATAGATACTTCTGCTTCAGTAAAGTTAGCTGACAAATGAAAAGAAGTGATAGTAAAAGTAAATACCTGTACACTGATTGCCCTTCCGGAGGCAAGATGATCTAAAATGCCCATGGAAAATAACGCCTGGGCTCCAGATTTACCATACTTGTAACTGATCCTTAGGAGTAAGGCAAGCTCAGCCTCAAAAGTACAGGCTTGTTGCAATGAGCTTAGCGAATGCCCACCATCCTTAAACAAGAATTGATAGAATAACATCCATAAAAAGGAAAAGTTATAAGAACACATGCATCAAGAATACTACAAGGAACTTGCTTTTAACACGCCAATGGTTTGCTCAAGTTATACATTTCACAATTCAAATCTGAAGGGGGCATAAAACAGAATAATCTCACATAAAGCTAAACAGGAGTTAGTATAACTGTGTGAAATGTGCTTTTAGGTCCCTTTCCATCAACTTAAGCTTTTGAGGAACAGGGCGCCTCATGCTATTAAGGCCTACATGCATAAAGATTTATTCCTACACTTTGCAAAACACTGCATTACAAGCTCTTCCAACTGCAGGTGTAAATCAAGAATTTCAATTGGACAGATCATATACATAGAATATAACTAGCATACGGCCTGTTCAATTCATGGATGAAATAGAATGGAAAGGAATGATGATCATATCTACAAGATATATCTAGTCTAGTATTTTAGAAAACAAATAACTGAAATAAAATACAGAGGAAAATAAATAATAGTAGCAGTAGCAGCTACTGTTCAGAGGAGAAGACGATAACAGTTCTCAAACATGGGAACAGGCATCGATCTCAAAAATGAGATATCTAATTCTCAATTTTAAGGGAGTAGGACTTCTAGTGAGAAAAAGGATTCTGAATAAAAATTGCCAAACAAAAAATCCAAGCGTAGGAAAGGAATCATGTTTCCTATTCTAAAGGCCCTCAAGAAACGATCCTAACAGACCTCACATCTAACAACATCAATGAACTTAAACATGAAAAGTGAAAAAGAACAAACTTGGTTACGATCACCAAATTACTTAAATAACTTCAACATAATGAATAAGCGTGCTGGTAGCATCAGAACCAAAAAAAAAAAAAAACAGCATGAAAATAATTAACATATAAATCAGACCCAAATGGAATGAATAACTAGAACTCATAGACCAATAACACCAGGGTGTCCCATGTTATGTTTGGAAAAATGGAAAAGAAAATGAGGTTGAAAAGAAACGAGACCCTTGTCCTTGGGTAAAAAATGAATGAACAAGGGACACCCGCTCATGATAAGGATAAGAAAAAGAGTAATCTCATTTTCGTGAGTATATTCCTGTTTATTTTCCATCCGTCAAATTAAAAATAGCCAAAAGGTAGAATGAACTGTTTAGGGTGGACTGAACACATACCTTACTTGAAAAATTGCTTATGCTCGTTAAGCATGACCTTAAAAAACCCCTGCTCTGAAGTTGGTTAAAGAAATATCTCTCCTGATCTATACAAATCAACGCATCCAAAACGTAGACTGCTATTGTCTTCCCAGGTTCACTGCCATGAGTAGCATCTTTTATGACCTAAAATTTAAAATAAGAAACTGTAAACAGCGGTTTATACTATAATATATATAAACAAGTCAAGTCATAAACTAAATTGGATTATATAAAATAAACCATAAAAAACACCAGAAAGTTAACACAAGTAGACAAAAAACATGAAATAGACAACATATGGAAGCATTCCAGCAAAATATATGAAAAAATAGATAGGACAGATGTAACGAAGAAACGAACAGAAGTGTAATAAAAGATTACAGAATGCTATGAGCAAAAGCAAAAACATACACCTCATTATCATACAGACTTTGATCAAAGCAGAAATCAAATATCTCCCAACACATTCAAAGCAGGTCAAACAAGAGTAGTCATTACTCATTTTGACTAAAAGTTGAAACCCTTTTGCTAACTCCTATGTTGAAAAACTACGGAAAAATCAGAAGTATATTTAGATTGGATTAAGCAACTCACCAAATCCATGATGCTTTGAGCCTCTTTCCTTAAAGTAAAAAAATTTGCACGAGCTAGTTCTGCCTGTTCTTTGTCAATCTGGGGAAAAGGAAAACATCATATGCTGAGGAGATAATGTATCAGTAATTAACAGGGAAAAAATCAAGTTCAAATGCAAGAAAATAAACCTTAGGGAGGTCAATATATTCATTATCTTGTTCATTGAGCAACAAGAATTGCAGAACTGTGGTGGGGACATCAGGGTCAACTACATTCTGACAATACTGAAAATAGCTCAGAAGCAATGCATATTGACTGCAAAAAGCACGCAATGATAAATTTTCATAATAATCTGAAAGTAAATATGCAACCATCACTAGTGACTTAAGCAGTAACATACCGTCTCCTTAAAGACTCAGAAGATTCAGGTCTAAGGATTGCCATGATAAGCTTAAACAATATGGTAAGGCAAGCACCATTGGATAATTGCTTTGCCACAATAAGATCAAGGCACATGATGCTGTCAGAATTCATGCTCCCAGGGAACAAAAACCTCTCATCTTGTAATTTAGCCATGCATGTTAACGCAACCTGACAAAATTGTATAGATGCTTGTAACAAAAAAGAAAGGAAGATTTGAAACCCCATCAACAAATCTAGAAAATTAGCAGACAAAAGTATAAATTTACCTGGGATAATATAAATGCCATCTTCAGTGAACAGTCTGGAGAAGCAGATGCAGTAAGGGATGCACCAAGAACCCTGTTCATGAAATGTAAGTTACAAAGAGCATAATAACAACGAGAGAACAATAATTACAAGTAGTGGCTATTATTTCCATTTTGGCAATTGAACACCAATGACTCACTGAAATAGAACTTCAGAACGATCCTCAAGCATTGTCAGTCTTCTAGAAGCAGATATCTGGAAGTTGGTTAGCAGGAGCAAATAACAGAAAGTTAAATAATATAACTGATACAACATAGATATATGTGTTAAAGTTGGTACATTAAGGAAAAATATAGTCACCCTCTCACTATCCTTTGGAAGTTACAATTTCATTAAAAGGGTGAAGTGTTATATTACCATTATATAAATGATAAGCGACTGAAGGATATATAATGCAGAGTTAATAAAGTATAAGAATAAAGAAAAGGAAATTCAGCACATCAAAAAGTGAGAAGGTGGATACTTCACCCACATCATCACACCACATTGTTTTAGCTCAAAAAGTGCTTCAGAAAAGTATGCACTTCAGTCCACTCCCAAACAATTCATTACTTTTATTAATATCTCTAGCACGCTGTTAGGTGCTCAAAAGCTATTAAGGAAAAAAAGGAAAAGAAACTCGAGGAAAATTGAGAAAGTATCTCGTTCAAATCCTCACTAGCCAAATCCTTTAGGAGAATCTACAAAAGTCCAAAGCGCAAAGGAATAAAACAAATATAGTATTCATAAATGATTAGATTTAAGAAAACTTATTAAATATAATAATTAATTCTCTGTTTCTTCCTTCTCCTAGTGCAAGTCTGGATTCGTAACTCATCACACACTTTTACATGTGAAATCCCATTGAACTTGAACCCTAAAGAGAAAATGTATGACAAGCAGCCTTATACCATTAGGTGTGATTGATCACAAGGATCACAATAGTCACAATACGTCATTGTGCTCTATCAACAACTAAATCTTTAAATAAATTGTTAACCAAAAAGTTTGGCACAATAACTTTGTTGAGCATAATTGTTAACCAGCCTCTACCCCTTATCCCACCATACTTTGCCAAAATTTAATATAACCAGGTGAAATGGGAAAGCAAGAATCAAACTAATCACCCTCAGTCATACAGGCTCTAACTCTAATACTAACCCAACATCATGTAATGCCAAAAGCTTCAGCAATTGCAAGAATGCTCAGGATTGGTTTTCATGAACAAGATGGAAGGAAGGAAGCACACCTCAACAATCTGGGACCAGGCAGTTAACATATGAAGCTGTGCAGCTTGTTCCTCAAGATTCTTATTATATTTCCACCCCCATCTCATCAGTTGTTGAATTGTTTGTCTGACATCATTAATTTCACCTTCACTGCCAAGATTACTCAGTTGAGGGTATGCAGAATTAAATTTCTGAAACAAAAAATTAAGTTAGATTTCTCATAAATTTAGTACCATGAAGAACAATGGAACAAGATATCATGCACCAGGAATAAATATATGAAGTGTAAAATAAACAAGCACATAGAATTCTGAAGAACCAACCTGCCAAAGTTTGTTATGAAAAGAAGCTAAGTCAATTAGCCGGTCACCTCTCTCAGAATAGTAGTAGACACCACCCGTTCCAGAATTTGCTGGATTCCCAAGTATATCTTCCGGCTAAAATGTGTGCAACAAGAAGCAGAAAGACAAAGCAGAAGAGTATGATGAAAATAGCCAAAAAAAAAAAAAGAATCTTAGCTACATTTATTCAATACCAAGAAATAATCCTTCACTAAACATTAAAATAAAAATGAAGAGGAGAAAAACAAACGATATGTAAAGCAGTTTATGGACAAGAATCTCACCAGCAAGTCATACTTCAAACTAGGCACAATATTTGAAAGCCTTGTAGTCGTATCTGGGGATCTGAATTGGATGATTTCAAGCAATTCTAAGACCTACATTTGGAATGAGAAATAAAAAATAAAAAATGGAAAGCAGGGGGAAAAGCAGCAAGGCAGCTGTAGCTAGGTAATAAAAAATGGAAAACAAGACAAGTACGTAATGACAAAAATATACAAACACTAACAACAAAACAATTCTAGGAGCAAACATTCTTGACTACACTTACTTTTTGTATCAAGTGCTGTGTTTATCAAATATTATGGTCATTATTTTTTTAAAAAATCATATTAAGAAAGTTGAATTTGCAAAATAACTTCAACTTAAGAGTTGAGACAGAAAAATACTCTGCCAAAACTTTATGATGCATAATTTATTGGATTGGCTGGGGAAAGTATTGTAACATTATAATTCATAAATTAAACATAAATGTCCATAATATCTAAATCGTTTCTTGATACTCTCATATGCCATAACAAATTAGAATTACTGGTCTTAAATTGAAAACAAATTCCAGCCAAGACTCAAGTCAAATGTGGATTGATGTTTTGCCCAAGTGTTAAGACCACAAATAAGTTGTTCTTTGCTAATTAGGATGACAAGCCCAATTTCTTATTTCTTGCCTCAGCCACTATTTTGAAACACTGGCATGAAAACACAACATCACACTTCCATGTGGTATGGCCATGGGTATCAGTCAAATGCTCGCCATATCAAAACAGCAATGAAAACAACATCAGTGAGCCTTTAGGGTGATCGATCCTATGAACAGGCAGCATTGCATTTATTAACTTAAGCAATGCAAATTTACAATATCGAAATGATAAAGCATTGCATAATAGCCAAGGAACCATGACATGTTCAATAATTGGCAATACCTTACTCTTACTGACAGTTCTTATAGCAGCATTTTCAGCAGTATCTTGAAGAGTTAACAGAGATAAGGTCCGCTCTCCACCAATATCAGTGATACCTTGTCCAAAAAGATATGAAAGAATTGTCTGACACGCTTCCCTGTGTGTGGAGCTACTAATGTCACCAGTATGCAGCTCAACAGCTAAAATTTTCAACAGCCATGCTCTCTGAGGAGGCCATGCAAGGGGTTAACCAACCAAAACATTTACAGTTAAATGACATCAATAGTTAACGAATCTAAGATATCAGTAGCATCCTGACCGGAAGATTAATACTGGGGCAAACAACTAAAAAAATATACAGCATCCAGAAATTGTACAATGAAAACAACAACAACAACAACAACAACAACAAGCCTTACTCCACTAGATAAGGTCAGCTACATGAATTGCACAACGTCATTATGCTCTATTAACAACTAAATCTTTGAAAAATTGCACAATGACAAAGCATCAAAAATCATTAGTTATGTGATTCTTTAGAATCGCGTTGCTTGTAAATATTCAAGGGGCTCTCATGAGTTAAAGAATCTGGTTTGTTTCCTGTCTTTTCTTTTGTTTGGGGCATATCTATTCTATTTGTTCAGGTTTTGAACATTCTATATAGTCCTCATTTTCATCTATCATTTTCCCCACTCAAACTCAAAATAAAATTCACAATAAGATCCAGAGAGAATGCTAAAATCATGATTAGAAAGATTGTGAACTTGATTTCTCACTATCATCAAGCAACAAACCACCTAATATTAAGTGTGATTGCCATGAAATGACCTTTAGAAAATTGCCTTAAATTCAGTTCATTAGTACCCATTCAAGTATCCATATTCAAAAGAATGCTTAATTTATCTGAAAACAGTATATATTGAAGAAACTCAACAATTGAATGTGTTGAAGAATTAACTATTATTCTGTTTTATTTATTATATTATTGCTCTAATTAAACTTGTTATCCTGTCCGTTAGTTATTGTTTGTTTTCATATTAGATTTAGATTTAAAATCATAGAAATTTGGGTCAATAAACATCCCTTATTAGGGTTCCAGGAGAGAAAACATGAGAGATTGCCTGGTATTACAACCCAAGCTGTATTACACTAACTAAATTAGAATGAAAACCTCTCTCTGAAATTTGCTCACACTACATCCATAATTTTTCCATCAAGTCATAAAGATTCAACAAAGTTCTATGTTGGCAGTTGAGTTTTACATTGTTCATCAAATAATAAAAAACGATACATCAGTGATTGTGCGAGAGAACTATACATTAATGGCTAGCAAAAATCAAGATCACTACCTCAAAAAAAGGATGAGAATATGCCAAAATCAAGGCCTACGCTACAAAGTAATGGAAAGAAGACAAAGGGTTAGAAATGCCAAGCATTAAGACTGGCAATGCAGGAAGTAAAGCTCCAAACCACTAGGGATAGTTAGGGTGGTAAGAGTAGGTAAGGTGTAGGTGGTGATTCAAGTTCAAATGCCCACAACATTATGGAGAGGGAGAAAACTACCCTGAACTACAGTGCCCAGCAAGAAGGGGTGATCCAAATTACTATTGATTAATGGATGATATTATTTGTTTTACATTAATCAAGTATTTAAGACTTAGTTTTTGTTAGATTGGGTAATTCCTTTTTGTATTCAACAATACTTTAGATATCCCGTTTTGAGCAAAATAAGATTATTTTAAATATTTTAGTTAAATATGCAAGATCATTAAGTTACTTGAGAGCTCGAATCTGTATCTTTTATAATCTGTAAATGTGATATTTCTCCAGCACAATAAATTAAGTTTAGAGGAAAGTCAAATCTTGAATTTCTATGATAATATAAATGAAAAGTTCTTAGAAGCATATGAGCAAAACTATATTAACAGCAAATATAGACAACCAATAATCTATATCCACAAAATTCACTCTCAAGTTATATATGAAAAAAATAGAGAATTGAAATTGGTAGTTTGTAAAGATACCTGATGGAGGGAACTGATACGAAGTGATTGGTTGTTATTCCGTTTTGGAAGGGGAGCAATACCAACTGTATCAAGGTGCTGCATAGTAGAGAGAAATGGTATTAAAGAGACATGATAATAAAGAGAAAAAAAGAGCCAGAATATCGATTACATAAAAAACTAGTTACCTTAACAAAGAATTGATACTTTTTGTAGGAAAGCAAATCCATTGTAGGAATAGATGTTAATGGATCCACGCACAGCTCATAAAGGAGCTGAATCAAATAATAAGTCATGAATTGTTCAACAAATGTATATTTATAAATTAAACAAAAAAAAAAAAAAAAAAAAACTGAATCTCAATTACTATCAGACCTGAAAACTAAATTCATGAAGTAATGCATTTACGTCAGGCTTCAGAAGCTTCTCCAGCATGTCAAGGATAACCTTCATGCAACTGTTAATATGCTTAAGAGAGAAGTTCTATTTTACAGCAATCAATATGAGTAGCAACATAATCACATATTTCACCTGTAATGAAATTTAGGCTGCAAAATTGTGCGCTCAACAGGAGCATCTAGCTCAAATTTCAGTAGCAGGTGAGTGACATTTGGAGCAGGCCTGCTGATGTTGTCAATTAGAAGCTGCAAATATGTATGTCATATACTAGAACAGCAATTTATACAATTAAGCACAAGCAGAGACAGAGAATTGAAGACAGGTTGTTGGAATAGAGGGAAGGGACAGGATTAGACTGACTTGCATGATAAGGATGCCCGGATCATCATTAGCACGTTCTATAATCTGAGACTCTTCTGACCGTAACTCAAGGCAGGCAGCATAATCTTCTATCAAGCCGTTTGCTGCATTAGATTTCAGCAACAGTTGAACAAGCTCAACCATTCGAGAACTGTGACCACAAAATAATCATACATCAATAGTGTGACATTGAGACAATCCAATCGCCAAAACATATCAAATGGCTATTCAATAACTCAATCATAAAAAATTAAGAGGAAACCAGAGTGCCTTAAAATACTCATGATTTTGATAGAAGATTGCTGGACTTTTGGCTGATAATCATATCTTACATACTCCAAAAGAGCCACTATTTGATTATGATCTTGGGAGAGTATAACATCCAATGGCTGCACGAGCAGATTGTAGACCATTGACAAAGGCACAAATAAGTTGTCACATTATATAGAAAATGAGAGGAAAATCATTTCATGATCAAAAGATGATACTGTCGAACAGGATTCTTCATATTAGTGGGTATTAAACTAAAACAGAATTAAGAGGCACAAGGTCTTGTAATCAACCGCACAACTAAATAACTTAACAAAAGGCAAGAAAAAAAAAATATCAGAAAATAAAAATACAGAGTCCTACCATGTATATTATGTTACAGAATCATAATTCTGTAATGAGAAAGAAGAGAGAAAGAGAGGAGACACATAACAGAGAGGGAGAAAAGAGAAATCCAGTGATGCTCATTAGTCATTCATCTTAACAAAACAAGCATATCATACAATGGAGATTCATATGCCTTATATAGGCAACACCTCAATACCTATTAATCTAACTAACTACCATTTAGTTACTAACAACTAACCAACTAACTAATCCCTTCCTAACTAACTAACCTAATCAGTTCTTTATAGTTTACATATCATATTACAATACGATCTTGCATTAAAATATAAGGGAAACAGTGAAAGGGAAGGGTAGAGAGAGAAGAGAAAGAGAGAAAGATGGAGAAGCAGAAGAAAAATTGGGGGAAAGATAACTCAATTCCAATTCGATTCAACTCATCATAAGGTCTGACAAATAAAGAAACTCCAGGACTATTATCCTAATAGATAGGATAACAGTTGTTCAAATTTTAAAACACTATATACCAAGTCTTTTTTAAAATAGAGAGAGTATGACTTCAACGGGAATATAAATTCAAAATAAAGTTGACATTATTGATTATACCACCAAAAATTCATGCCCAGAAAACACAGTTGACATTATTCATATCAAAATTGTTTCTCCCTTAGCTCAATGAACGATCAACTTACTTTTGCTGATATAAATCATGTACAATACAAGGACTGTCATAAAATGTACTTACTCTATCATCAAGTCAAAGAACAGAAAAATCAAGTGCATCAGCATGCTTGCTAGATTTTATGATCATTAAGCTACACTTATTATCCGAATGACCGTGTTAAGAATACGTTTTTTTGCTGTCAGAAATGTCAGTTTCATGTGACACAATGATCATGGTCCCTATAAAATGAGGGGAAAAAAGGAGCCTTGATATTCAAGTATGGATTTCTCGAGAACAATATTTGACTTTCACAAGACAAATAGCTAATTATGAAGGTATGAAACCATTCACTAACCAAAAACGCCTTCAGACAAAAGTTTAAAACTTTATTGTAAACTAGGTTAAAACACATGAACCAAAAGAGAGGATAAGCATGCAGTTTAAAACGAGTTTTTAAAACAAATGCAAACTGTCGACTAAAATATTTAAAAAAGTGAAAATTTTACCTGGTATTGAGGTCGCCAATAATCAGAAAGAAGTAAATCCTTCTCAAGGGCAAGTACTATAATTTCCAAAGAAAGTTGCACAACATTCTCTAGAAGCTGCCCGTATATTTGACTACTCCTTTCAGCAATAATTGAATTCACCCCTGGCAGAAGAATAGCCATGATGTTTCGAAAAGCAGTCTTGCCACTCATGAAATCCTGAAATCAATTAAAATTACAAATATAAAATAATAAGAGACTCGTCTAACTAAAAATGAAATCCAAAATGTAAAACGCCCAAAATTGTGCACTCAACAGTAGCTGATCAATCATAAGTTGTACGAGGATTATGATTCAATGCTTCAATTTCATAATGGGAAAGCATTATGCCTCCCATTATTGTTTTGATGCATATAAAATATTTTTTAAAAATTTAATTCATTATATTTCTGAGAAAATATAATTAATAAAGCCTTATTCAAAGCTTTGGTTGTTGATAAAACACTATGGCACCATGTAGTCAACCCCTCCGAGTCGGATAAGAATTGTATATTTCTGACAAAAACTCAACTAAAATTTCAGACGTCAATTATAAAATTTATATTTAAATACATACATGTACAGACATCATTATACACATAAATTAGTTAGCCAGGGAAATCAATCATGACTTGACTATTCTTAGGGAAACGACCAAGATTGTATGTTCATTCTTGAAGGAATGGACGACATTACAAACAAAGAAAATCAAAGGTACTTCGCCAACAGGTAAAGGACCAAATCACAGTCAACAGTAAGTAACGACCGACAAAAGCATAGAAAGTTACAAGGTCAACTGTCCCATACAGCTTTGAATTTATAACCAAGGATAAACATATCACTTAATAGAGTAACATTGCATTATTATATATAGGCCATCAAAAAGCTATACAGCAAAATCTCAGCCATAAAAATAGAAACAAACAACAGGAAAAGCAAATACTTTTAGCAACTCCAAAACTGGGAGCTGTGTCTGAAGTGATGATGATTCTTTAGCAGTTAAAGTTCGTGATTGATCACCTACTCCTTCAATGTCCACATCCTTGATGTCATACATGCTTAGCATCCTGCAATGTCAAGTTTTAATAAAATTCTATGACAACATTAAAAGTGAAACAGTTTAAACCCATTTATAGAGTGATAAGTGAAGAGTCTGCAAGCCTGCTAATCTTATTCAGATAGGATTAAAATGATTGAGTCAATTATGAACGGTGAATGACATCAAAGAAGGGAAAGAAGCATAATGCTGTTAACTTTTCAATAGACAGAAAAGGAATCACTCACATGTGGAAATTTTTAAGGCACGCACCAACCAACTGCCATTTCTCACTAGGATCTGCATAAGCTCTTTGAGGGAATGGCCCAAAAACATGGTCATATATGAACCTAAAGATGCCAATAAATCTGTGAAAAATGCAAAGAATCATCTAAGATGAGTATAAGCATAAGAAAAAAAAAAGAAAAAGAAATTAAAAAGGGTGAGAAACATACAAAAATTAAGGGATCAATACCTTTGCCCTCTATCACTCGTGTCTTTCTCTTCAGCAATGAGAGTATTTATCAAGTTAATGAAAGATATAGTCGAAGGATATTGTTCTCTCCTTGCTTCTATTTCGTTCAATTCAAATTGCATATCATAAAGCTGTAAGATTCAAAATTATTTGCAAACGACAGAAACAGGAAGTTAATAAGTTGAGGGTAATTAAGGGACATGGAAGGAAGCAAAAAAAGTGGAGGAAGCATAGAAAGCAATGGTTGAGCTTTATGACTAAATACAAAAATGTGTTCCTTATTCAAGTCAATACAAACTTAGACCCTAGTATTATAGCACAAAACAGCCTATAGATGTGCAAATTGATAATCACTCTTTATTCAATCTTTTGCACATCAACATATGCATTATGCCTTTCATATTGTAAATATAGCAACTTTGTGTATAACGTAGTTAATAACGACCTGGATAAAGTTAAGAGTAGCAGAGTTGGTGAGAGTAGTTAATATCGACTCGGCTGAAGTTAAGGGAAGTAAGCAGGGAAAGAAAGTTGGCTATGAAGGAACTCAGTTCATCCCACCCCTCCCTTTCTCTTAATCTTCTTTGTTCCCCACAAGAAGTGATGGCATAGCTATCATCTTCAATCACATGACTAAGGCAACATGCTTGTGGCTGGACATGGAGGAGCAGGTGTGCAACATTGTTGAGCAGTGGGTTGCCAACAGCGTTGCTGAGAATTTTGCAAATATAAGAGCATGAAGCAAGTACTCAGAAATTACCAAAAACTTTGTTGAAGAAAACAACAAGGATGATGTGTGAGCATGAGTCAGCTCCAAGAAATGATAGCAAGCAAAATAGAAGTATTGAGACAAGATAGTCAGGCATGTTTCAAGATTATCACCTTCCCAAAAGATTTACCCAGATGAAATATACTAAATTTCACTAAGAAGATGTGATGGGATGGTTGTCTATATGTGAAGGCTGTATTGGATTAGACAAGAGACATGACGACTTCTGAGGTAAAGAAGGCAGGTTTGCACCGGAAGAGGAGCTGCAAATCATATCAAGCTCAAGGGAGGCTCAAGAAGAGAAAGGCATTCCATAACTACACTACAAAGAAGCTATCAAGAGATTTGGACTTGTGTATAAGAACTCAATAAAGGAATTCGTGCATTTGAAGCAACAAAGAAGTGTAGTTGTGTATCAAGATGCATTAAATAACTTGTTCACAAGTTGAAATTGTCAAAACCCACATTACTTGATTAAAGAAAGACGTAGCAAAGGGATGACATTTTTCTGGCTAAGAACACTTCTTAATGGCATGAGAATTGCAGAAATACAATTCAATAACGAGGAACCGCACAGAAGTGAAGCACCACAAGGATTAACACAGATACTGCTTGGGGTTAGCAGTCCTATGGCAGATGAGAAACCAAGCAGCTGCAAGATTTTCTCTCTATATTTATATGAATAACATATTTCATTGAATTGCTGATTTTTAGAGAATTATGTTCATGTTTGATTTTCATTTAAATTCCTTATCTACCTGGTGGAACAAGCTTGCTGTTTTTTTTCCTTATTCTTTGCCTATTTCTCAGGGACTCAAATAACGAGGTTGTAGCTATGAATCTTCCATATACATAATCATTCAAACTGAATAATGTTTGATATTCATCCTCCATTATGTTCAAATGTCGTAAGAAATCAACAATATTGGCCACAAACAATGCAACATTATAAAACAAAGTAGACACTTCATGAAGGATAAATTGCTAGATGGCATAAATTGCATTCCTTATGTCTCAGCCTAGGGGCAACAAGCTAATATTCACTCTAGAGGGCTTGATCTCACAACTTCTGAAAGAGTCATCTCCAAATGTGAATGCATAACATCTATTTACCTACTTGAGATGGAGGGCAGTCAATAATGAAGCATGACTTTTGGAATTATATGATTATGAGACATGATCTTTCTGACTAAGTCAAATTGCTTACTTAGTGTTAGAATATTATAATATTATGGATTATTTAGATTTAATCTTTATCTTATTAAATTTGTTATTTATCATATCTTAGGATTAGATAAAGATATATTATATCTTAGGATATTATATCTTAATCATTTTGATTTATTCTGATTAAATAGATTAGATTAGATTCTAGGGTTAACTCTAGGTTTGCCTATATAAAGGCCTATATGTATTCTTCTTTATCATGAGATTAATAGAGTAAGTTTTATCTCTCTAAATTCAACATGGTATCAGAGCAAAGACTGATTCTAGACCTAAAGTAAGCTTCATTGTTCATCCTCGTCTGACCTCATTCCAAGCAACAGAGGCAAGAACGACAGAGAGCTCTTCACGAAGGAGACAAAGAGAGCATTGTGACAGAGAGCATAGTGATAGAGACGGTGAGCATGACCTTTGACGTCGACGCCACCAGAGGAGAACGCGTCGACGACCGCCAGAGGAAGAACACGTTGCGACAAAGAACATAAACCCAGAAACGAACTTTCAGATCTGCGGTGAAGGGGCTCGTGTTGGGGAACACCGCCACCACAGACGACATCATTGGGCGCCGATCGGCAAAACACAGAGGAGCGCCGGCGATCTGCTTGGCGCGTGACCACCACGCGTCACCACTATCCCTGCACGTGACATCCACGCCCCGGCGTGAACACTGACCTCCAACCAAAAAAAAAAAGGGCAGTGTTATAAATCCCTCTCAATTATCTCCTATGTTTGGATCAATTCCTGAAAATCCAACCAGGATAACTCCTACTGCTTTTATGACAAGTACAAGTTCCCAAACTCAAGAACCACAAATCCAAACAGAACCACTAAACCAAACAATACTGTATAGAACCATAGAGATGATACCAGATTTCTCAAAAAAATCACAGTATGGTTATTAACCATAGGTTTAATGGTAAAAACTATCTCCAATGGTCACAAAGTGTGCTGAGGTATATCCGTGGCAAGAGAAAGGAGAAATATATTAATGGGGCAGCCCCTCAACCAGCCCCTAATGACTCAATTTTTGACACGTGGTTTGCTGAAAATAACCAAGTTATGACTTGGTTATGTAACTCGATGACTGTTGAGATCAGTGAAGGCTATCTCCTTGCACACACAGCAAAGGAAATCTAGGATGCAGTTCGAAGGACCTACTCCTCGCTTGACAACACCGCTGCCCTGATTCACCTAAAGCGACAACTCAGTGATTTAAGACAAGGTAACATGTCGGTGACTAAATATTATAATTCTCTGCTAAAATTATGGCAACAACAGGATCTGTTTGAAGTACATCCTTGGAGTAACATCGGTGATGCTCAATTGTACAAAAAGATCGTGGAGGAAGGAAGGATACATGATTTCCTCTTGGGCCTGAATGACTCCCTCGAAGAAATAAGGGGCAGAATCATGGGGTTGAAACCACTACCACGGCTCTTTGATGTTGTTAACCACGTACAGTTCGAGGAAAGTAGAAAACTCCTAAACCAAAGTGGCCCAAGCCAAATTGAAAGCTCAGCACTTGCAGTTAAGGGACCACACGGGGAACAAAAGACTACCAAATGGTGCAACTATTGCAAGAAGAGTGGTCATAATAGAGAGGAGTGCTAGAAACTCCATGGAAAACCTTCCAATGGAAACTCGAACTTCCAAAGTCACATTATCCCAGCTGAACCAACGATTGAGAATGATGATCGCCTGAGCAAGGAAGAATTACAAATGCTTCGCAGGATACTTGAGAAGGAGAACAAGTCAAACTCTATTACTCCCAGTGTGAATCTAGTACAATCCGGATTTAAACACGAGGAGGACAATTGGGACTTCTAGAAAATGTTACAAAATAAATGGGCCCTTGAGACTTGCAAAGAAGTACAAGCCCAAGCCTAAAAAAATAAAATAAAATAAAATAAAATAAATGTGACCTCTGAAACTCAAAAATTGAGTACAAGCCCAAGCAAAATATGGGATCTCTGAGACTCAAAAAGGAGTACAAGCCCAAACAAGAGTATGGGACCGCTGAGACTCAAGAAGTACAAGTCTCAAGATTTTGAGGCCTAAAGAATGTCGAGGCAAGCTGGAAGTCATCGACATATACTCTTCAGCTTGAGGGAGAGTGTTAGAATATTATAATATTATGGATTATTTAGATTTAATCTTTATCTTATTAAATTTGATATTTATCATATCTTAGGATTAGATAAAAATATATTATATCTTAGGATATTATATCTTAATCATTTTGATTTATTCTAATTAAATAGATTAGATTAGATTCTAGGGTTAGCTCTAGGTTTGCCTATATAAAGGCCTATATGTATTCTTCTTTATCATGAGATTAATAGAGTAAGTTTTATCTCTCTAAATTCAACACTTAGGAAAGATATTTCCTGCATTAAAGTGCATTATTTGGTTTTAGTGACCAAGTCTAATTATTATGTACAACTGTACAAGTGAATAAATAGGTCATAGGTTCTTACTATTAGTCAGAGACTTCAATATTGATCAACCTTTTACACAAAATATTGATAACATGAAGGCACAAGACCAATGAAAGCATGTGATTAGAAAAAAGAAGGTAAAAGAAACAAAAGTAGGTTTCATAAAAGAAGAATTTTCTAAGGTGAGCTGAAAACACTTATTCATATGTCCAATAAACCAACCTGAGTAGCCATAGGTTGTGGACCATTCTGTAAATGAGGCCCAACAACTACAGGTAGATCATATTGCTCAAGATAGGTCCAAATGCTATCTTTTGATAATGGAGAAACACGAACAAAGGTAGCTATCGCATTCCTTAGAGCACCCTAGTTTCACAAAATATGCTTGTTGGAAGAACCGTTGCAAGAATTTCAATCAGAATGGCCAAAACCTTGAAACAAAGCCCGCATACCTTTAGATAAGGAGGCACGGTTTCATAACTAAGAAGCTTGAACAATGGCTCAATATCAGGAAACCAGTTTTTCCTTTCAATAGGTTTTCCATATTCCACAACCTGTAGCTCGGACAATAGATAATTATAGTTAAAATTTTTCATTTGAAAATGAAAGGTTATGTATAAAAAACAAGAAATTTATGAATATTTTTTATGCAAACAATATTAATCAATTTTATGTAACAATAATAATCATTAATCATATTTTTGGAAGATGTTCAGGCAAGTTATCATGCAAGATCAAAACGTTAAAAGAAAAAACAGATATTCATAGTCTACCATCTAATATAGGGAGAAAAAGGTTATAATTCATTCCATTCCACTGATTGTATATTAAATCCAAAATACTAATAGATGACACCATTCCTTCTTCCCGAAAAACTCCCAAAAAAGGACTGTTCCATTCTATTCCACTGCTTTCCATCCCATTTCATATCCTAAACTGCCAAGTGCACCCTAAAGTACCTAAACACAAACTGATATGATAAATAATAGGTAAAATCAAACCTTCATAAGAACATTCAAATATGCCACAAGGGCTTTTGCATCCCCCTCCTGAATTTCAGGCAACATTGCTCCAGCAGTTTGAAGGGACTGTTTAAATTTCTCATCATAGATTGCTAAGCATTCAAACAAAGTGCTCCACCCAATTGAACGGAATGCTTTACCTTGTAGTAACTCATAAACTTTTGGAGCACCTTCCTGACTTGAAGCCTGAAAGAGGAGTTTTACGATATGAAAACAAAAGATAGGATACAACAAAAGTTAATGCACAAGATTGAGATCTCCAATTCCAAACAACCAGAAAATTCTCTCACCAAGGTGCTGAGCATATTCAGGAAAGCTACAAGCGTTTGAAAATTTGTATGGTCCTCTCCAGCAAACGTTACAAATGTCCATAACACCTCATTTCCAGACAATAGCTCTGGTTCTTTCTGAGAACTCAATGAAAGTCTTTTAGGCAATGATTTACGATAAAAGTAAAATCCAATGAAATGAATATGAAGCCATTCAAATCATTGAGAACACAGCATAAAAATGCATATCAACAATAAAGGTTTGATGGCTTCTCTTCACTAAAACAATCAACCACATAGGATTAGTCAGTAACTAAGTATAACTAGATGGACTCCCAAGATCAGTAATAAATCAATAATCAGAAATCACCCACTAATCTTAGATTTATCATGACTTATTCATACATTTAGAGTAAGTACATTTCTTAAATCTATTGCCTCTTGATGAAACAAACCTGATAAATTTCACTAACAAACTCCATGATGGAAACAAAAGGTGTTGGACAGGTTTCAGTGCCCTGTATAGAACTTGAGCTCTGGTCCTGCAAAAAATCATGTGGTCCAGCACTACGGTATGGACTAAGCATACTCATGGCCCTGTCCTTGGATTCTTTTATCTGCTGGAATATAAGCAAAACTGTTTGCAATGAAATATCACGAAGTCCAAAACAAACGAACAGGAATTTTATATTTTGCAATAACTAGCTAAGCCAAATTATTTGATTATACAAATGTGCATGTGTGCATTTCAGTCATCAAAATGAAATATCATACATCAAACAGTAAATATTTCAACATTTCAAAAAACAAATTAACATTTACTGGTTATTAAGATAAATCAACTTAAGTAATTAAAATAACCCATGCCATGTAGACAAAAGATATGCCACAAGAAGAGGAGATAAGAGAGCTAGTTAGAAGTATTAATATTAAGCTTGCTTTGAATTGATAGTTTAAACTTTGAAGCTGAAATGATCCTAGGCAAAGCAGAAAGCCACATATTTTGTACAATCACAAGATATAGTTCTCAAACTGTATAAAACCATAGCAGAATATCAGAGACTACAATACCATTTAATTCCAGGCAGAAAATCATTATCTCCAAATTGGCCAATAACAGAATATTTCGTCCAGACTGACAAAATTATTTCTGACCCTTGTGTTCCCCTGACTTTCCTTTTATAGGCCTGAGTCTGTGTTTGGTTTCACTTGTGAAACTATGGTTTTAAACCATGGTTTTAAAAGTGTAGTAGCCAAACACCCCTTCAAAACCCAAAATAGCTTTTAACCCTGAAAACCATGGTTTGAATTAAGGTACCCAAACACTCAAATTTTCCACAGCAATGGTTTGAAGGTTGAAAACCATGGTTTTCCAGAAGCTATTTTTTTCTACCTTTTCAGTAGCTATTCTACAAAACCTATTCTCTGAAATTATGATATTGAAGATTCCTTACAAGTTCCTCGAGATTGTGATGAGGTGAAGTCATTATGGCTTTCAGTTGTTAAGACTGGATTCTATGAGAAATTTTTCAGTAGTAATTTCTGGACTTGATGTTGTATGAATCTCAATGGTAAAGTCAAGCACTGTGATGAACCATAGAAAGAGGCTTTTGTTGTAAAGACGGAATGAGAAAGTGTCAGAATATTAGGAAATAAATCACCTATTTATCAGGATCCCTGAATTAGTGCCCTGATTATAGGATCTGATTATAGAGAATTAATCACTAAGTTATTAGGCTTTATTTTGGTTGATTGTATTTCCGTAACTGCTCCCTTGGTGAGCTTATATATTGTAGCTTTCCCTCATGAATAAAATAACAAAACAGAGAGCGTGATACCTCTGATTTAAACATTGTATCAGAGGTATCAAACTTCCAAAGTCCCATGACCACAACAAAACCAAAGGTGGAGAATGAAGATCGCTTGAGTCAGGAGGAACTACAAATGTTTCGCCAAATGCTCGAGAAACAGAATAAGTCTAATTCTATTCCCAGTGTGAATCTTGTTCAATCAGGTAATTCTATTGTTGCTCTCAACGTTGTGATGACTAGTGACGATACCTGGATTGTTGACTCAGGAGCTACAGATCATATGATCATATGACTGGTAACAGAACTCTATTCCACACTCTCAAATTTTGTCATGAACACCTCAAAGTAAAAGTAGCTAATGGTGTATTCACATGAGTTGAGGATATTGTTACTGTTACATTATCTGATCACTTGACAATACATAATGTACTGTTTGTACCAGAACTTACTTGTAATCTGATATCTGTAAGCAAGTTGGCTAGAAGTCAAATATGTAGAGTGATTTTTAATGATGATGTATGTGTGTTTCAGGATTTAAGAACGAGGAGGACAATTGGGATTTCTAGAGAATGGGATGGATTGTTCTACCTTGAAGGATCAACCTTGAAGAATAAAGATACGTGGAAGACAAGACGAGTGCTGGTTAGCTCAAATTCAATGAATAATGATATATTATTATGGCACTATAGGTCAGGTCATCCTAGTTTTGATTCTATGAAACATGTGTTTTCCAGTTTATTCAATAAAAATTCTGTTCCTTTTCATTGTGAGACTTGCCAATTTGCAAAACAAACACATTCTTCATATCCCAAACAGCCATATACTCCCTCCTCACCATTCACATTGTTTCATAGTGATATTTGGGGCCCAGCTCGAATTCCTACTCTCACTCATACCAGGTGGTTTGTCACTTTCATTGATGACCACACTAGAACAACATGGGTCTATTTAATGAAAAACAAATCCGATGTTGCCCAAATCTTTCAAAACTTCTATACCTTTGTACGAACCCAATTCAATACACCTATTAAGGTACTTCGAAGTGATAATGGCACAGAATATATGAGCACAACTTTCAAAGAATCCTTTCATCACCAAGGCATTCATTATCAAACTTCTTGGGGGTCTATTTAATGAAAAACAAATGCGATGTTGCCCAAATCTTTCAAAACTTCTATACCTTTGTACGAACCCAATTTAATACATCTATTAAGGTACTTCGAAGTGATAATGGCACAGAATATATGAGCACAACTTTCAAAGAATTCCTTCATCACCAAGGCATTCATTATCAAACTTCTTATCCTTATACCCATCAACAAAATGGGGTAGCCGAACGGAAAAACTGTCACCTATTAGAAGTAACCCGTGCCTTACTGATGGAGCGAAATGTTCCTACCATATTTTGGGGTGATGTCATCCTCACAGCAGCTTATCTCATTAACCGCAAGCCTTCCAAAGTGCTCAAATACGACACTCCAATTCAAAAACTTCTTCACCGCTTCCCACATTGCCCTCTCATCAATTCATTACCTCCCAAGGTGTTTGGTTGTGTTGTCTTTGTTCACAAAAAGGAGGGCAACAAATTTGGTGCTCGAGCTGATAAGTGTCTATTTCTTGGCTACTCCTCTACTCAAAAAGGGTACAAATGCTACTGCCAATCTTCCAAGAAACTCATTGTCTCCCGGGATACCGTGTTCTTGGAAGATGAAGTTTATTATCCCAAATTACCCATTCAGGGAGAGTATTCTGATATTGAAAGGCTAATCAGTGACACATCTAATTCCAACACCTCAAACTCTCCCGATACACCATCATCAGTGCCACCTAATCTTATAGCCTCTCTTGACTCACTTGCTCCCATAAATCAGCCTGACACATACATTCCACCCCAACCTGAACCCAATGAACCAGGAACACATGTTGAGATCAATTCAGGGATGGATGCAGAATCACGACAAGAGATGGAGTTCAGCTCACAAGTTCAAATTGAACCAGACACTGGTAAAACTATCTCTCCTTTCAAAGAAACGACCATGAATCCAATTCGGGACTAAATCCTAAAGAATTGGGTTGGCCTATTGCCTTGAGGAAAGGAGTAAGGTCGTGTACTCATCATCCAATTCAACGATTTGCCTCATATGGTAATATGTTTGCAAAAATGCGAAGTTTTGTTGTAAACAGTGCACAGATAACCATTTCAATTACATTTCAACAAGCTATAGCTGATCCAAATTGGAAGCAAGCTGCAGAAGAGGAATTGAGGGCACTCAAGGAAAATAGAGCGTGGGAGATCACGACTCTGCCTAAAGGAAAGAAACCAGTAGGATGTAGGTGCATCTTCACTCCGAAATTCAATCCCGATGGGAGTATCAACAAATACAAGGCAAGACTTGTTGTAAAAGGATATACCCAGTCATACGGGATCGACTATCAGGAGACATTTGCTCCAGTGGTCAAATTCAATACCATTCAAGTACTATTATCACTCGCAGCAAACTTGGATTGGTCACTATACCAACTAGACGTGAAAAATGCATTCCTAAATGGCAACCTAGAGGAAGAAGTATACATGGAGATTCCAGATGGAGTTTTAGCTCCTAATAACTCTGTGTGTAAGCTAAGAAAGTCATTGTTTGGCTTGAAACAATCTCCGAGGGCATGGTTCGGTAGATTCACCAAAGCACTGAAAGGGCTTGGATATACTCAAGGACAAGCAGATGACACTTTGTTCACCAAACGTGTTAATGGCAAAGTCACCATATTGATCGTTAATGTTGATGACATAATCATTACAGGAGATGATGAAGAATCCATTGCCCAACTAAAACAGGACTTGTCAACTGAGTTCCAGGTGAAAGACCTTGGACAAATGAGGTATTTCTTAGGCATAGAAGTAGCTAGAACCAAGAAGGGCATCAATGTCTCCCAACGCAAGTATACGCTAGACTTGTTACATGAGACAAGAATGTTAGGCACTCAGCCAAAAGGGATACCAATGGAAGAGGGATGTCACCTAGAGATCAAGCCACAAGGCGTTCTAGCTAATGTGGAGAGATACAGAACACTTGTGGGAAAATTGATATACTTAACTCACACACGCCTTGACATTAGCTATGCAGTTGGAATAGTAAGTCAGTTTATGCATCAGCCCCAAGAAGAACGCATGGAAGCGTTATACAAAATTTTGAGCTACCTGAAGCTTAATCCTTGAAGGGGAATATACTTTAAGAAAGGTACTACCAGAAACATAGAAATATACACTGACGCAAACCATGCAAGAGATAGAGAGACTAGGAGGTCAACCACAGGGTACTATACACATGTGTGGGGAAATCTGGTTACCTGGAGAAGCAAGAAACAGACAGTGGTGTCAACAAGTAGTGCCAAAGCAGAACTAAGAGCTGTCAACAAAGGAGTATGTGAAGGAATCTGGAATATAAGATTACTGACAGAGTTGGGAATTCAACATGAGGGACCAATGCAACTTGGGTGTGACAACAAGGCCAGTATTGAAATGGTCAAGAACCCAGTATATCATGATAGAACCAAACATGTTGAGATAGACAGACACTTCATTAAAGAAAAAATTGAAGCAGGCATTATGACACTGTCTCACATAAGATCTGCAGACCAAATTGCAGATATCCTGACTAAACCACTTGGTCGAACAAAGTTTGAAGGATTTCGTGGCAAGCTGGGATTGATCGACATATACTCTCCAACTTGAGGGGGAGTGTTAAAATATTAGGAAATAAATCACCTATTTCTCAAGATCCCTGAATTAGTGCCCTGATTATAGGATCTGATTATAGAGAATTAATCACTGAGTTATTAGTCTTTATTAGGCTTTATTTTGATTGATTGTATTTCCGTAACTGCTCCCTTGGTGAGCTTATATATTGTAGCTTTCCCTCATGAATAAAATAACAAAATAGAGAGTGTGATACCTCTGATTTAAACAGAAAGTTTTTGAGAACATTCATTTTAGTGTTCTTGGACTTCTTGCAAAGGCCAAAGCTATACTGTCTTCCTTTAGTGTAGCCAAGGTGCAGTTTAAGCAAGTCAAAATTCATGGTATTTCTCAGAGACAAGCAAGGATCACACCAGAATGGGGATGGGTGGGTGGGTGACTATCAATGTTGATGGAGCATATTCACACAAGAATGGCACAGCGGGGCGTGGAGGTGTTATCAAAAATCATTGAGGAAATATGATTGAAAGCTTCATGCTTAATATACCAAATGGAGATCCATTAGCTGCTGAACTTTGGGCGTGCCTTACTCATTTGAAAAGAGCATGGGATGGGAACCACAGGAGAGTTTGCTTAAGAAGTGACTCTTCAAAAGCAGTTAAGCTAATCAAGGATGGAAACAATGAGCTTTATGATAATTGGAATTTAATCCTTGAAATTCACAACATGCTTAAACGTGAGTGGTTAGTTGATTTTAAACAAGTCAGAAAAGAACAGAACTTTGAAGTGATATACTTGCCAATCGTGCTTTAGCAGCGGTGCGCAATCGGCGGTTTCTCAACAAAATTAAAATGCTTCGAATTTCAATTCCCAGAAATAGCTACCTTCGACCAACTCACAAAGCTTTCCGTCAAATTCCTATGCTCCCCGACTTTCAGAAACAGAGACAAAACAGACGCGAGAAAGGCTTATGTTTTCGCTGTGGTGACAAATTTACCCCTGGCCATCGCTGTTCATCTTTGACATTGAAAATAATGGAAGTCTCTGATCAAGTAGATGGTATGATTGAAAGTGCGGAAGAAGAACGTCTTGCAAACACAAAATTGGCTGAAATTTCCCTCTACCCGCCTTGAGGACAAGGCTGTTTTCCTAGGGGAGGGTATTGATAAGAATAACTGCCTCTGTTATAATGAAGAGAATAACTGCCCTCTGCCTCTGTTAGTTTACTCTAGGCGTATGAAGTTAAAGAATTAGGATAAGACAGAATAATTATCAATAGTTAAGGGAAGTTACTGTAAGTTATTATGTAGGTGGTTATGTATTGTATAGGCAGTCAAAAGGACAACTCTTTTTATAGACATGTATTGCGTTTTATGAAATCAGGAATGAAGATATATTTCAGAGAATCATTGTGTTGGCTAGAGTTAGATTCTGACTTTAGATTGTCTCTTTTTTCCCCTTTCTTATCCTAAATTCTTCTAATCCTATCACATATTATATGGCATGCTTACATTTTATTACTGTAGGTGTAGTTATAGTCATGCTTGCACTTTGTCAAATGCTAAATGTTGAAGGTCTGTTGAATGATTTAAGATATTTAAATTTTTCAAAATACTTTGTAGAACTTTAGGATCAGATAATTGATAACTGAGTCCAATGGATATTTCTCATTACTTCATGTGAAATATATAGAACACAATGAGAGCAATCTGTTGCAACAGATTGAGGACTTCAAGGGAATTCAAAAATTGAAAGCTAAAAAAATGATCTCAACTAACTCCTAGATTCTAGGATCTAATCTTGACTAATCTAATATTATTTACAAAATAATATAATTACCAAATACTTTTTTCTATGATATGATATTAATAATAAGGGGATTTTAAATTTTTAATCATCTTTAATTTCTTTTTATTGTTCATCCCTTTTTGGGGTTAAATACGTCAATCCACTTAAAACACAAAAAGAATTGGGTTCACATTTTCATCTTACCACCATCAGTTACTCCACCATGTCATCACCGTAGCCATTATAACCATATATAAGATGGGCTTTTACATCAAACTAAATAAAAATCAACATCATGCAGTCAACAATGTGCTCTAAGTAGGTGGAACAAAACATGCTAACATAAAAGCTTTATTTGATGGATGGTCTTCGCATTACAATCCCCTCTACATGTACGCATTATAAAGTATTATCCTAGACAATGCACCAAACAGGAACGCAATCATTCTTATCAAGGTAAAAATTTCCTTAACAATAACAAAGTGGTTCATCCACGAGATAATCTAATGCCAGACCTTGTGCATTCAATCATCATAAGACATGTTCTATTCTATTTATAGCCAAGTGAAAATGATAAACTGACCTTGTCTCTAGCATGTGAACTAGACAAGAAGCAACTAATCAACTTGTGAAGATAAGCATTGCACATGTAAATCATATCTTCATCATCATTCTGTATAAAAATACAAAATTAACTTGTGTCAATGATGTAAAATTATGAAAATATCAAATATAATGTCTCATTTTACACAGTACATCATGAATAGTCCAACAATTAGCAGCATAAAAAATATAAAAATTGACATTTCACCAAATATAAAAATGTTTATGGATGCAACTGTAAAAGAAAATGAAGGATAGAAAAAAAACCAAAAAAATAGTTATATTCAAATAGATGATGCTAAATTCTAACCTTAGTTGATGAGATTGAAGCATTTTGCTGGTTATCTTCCAACTCAATTATATATATGCTAAGAAGGAAAACAGGAAATGGATCCGGTGCATTTCTTTAGATTAGCCCACCAAATGCACCTCTTTTCAATTATTAAAGATATCAAGATGGGAAATGCACCTCTTTTCAATTATTAAAGATATCAAGATGGGAAAATGTGTATGATGTTTTCGTTAATAATAAAACAAGAAGTCAACATCTACAAAAATGTGCATCAAATCCAAATCCTCAGAAAACATGCCTTTCAAGTTCCATTTACTAAGTCAGAGAGGATCTACATTTCAAAAGGGTAATAAATACACATATGCACCTGGTAGGCTGCAGTACGAATAACTTTATCCAGTAAAAACTGAAAGACATTTTCTGAGAAAATGACCTCCAAGCCTTGACTAATATAACCGATTTCGCTTGATGAGCTGCTCAAATTAGATTCCCTTGAAGCAATTCCATCTTGTATTAACATCAAATGTACCACCCAAGCAAGCCTAATGCCGCCAACGAGGCCCTCAACAATTGGATTGTTTCCAGTGGCCATTACCTAAGGCATGCAAGGCCACCAACAACAATCTACATCATAATCTTGTAATTTTTTTATTATCAGTAGATAAAACAAATGCTATCTTTCATCTTACAATCTCATTGAATTCTTGTCTGAAGGAAGCATCAGAGGAAAGGATAGATGCTTTATCAGGCACAGTACTCAAACCATCTGAGACGAATGCAATCACAAGAGAAAAGAAAAGACTAAAGGCTATCTGCAGAAAAAACAGGATAGAGATGTAAGGAAGCAGCATTGAGCAGAAAAAGAGCAGAAGCCGTCTATCTTTGAGAAAATCAAAGCTGAATTCAAATGTTGTTGTAACATGTACACCTTATTTCTCAAGTGTTAATCTTTCTGAAGTCACACTAATAATTCCCTTTTTGGGGGGAAAATCATCAATATCAATAATATTACATATACCCAAAAGGTTGTCCTTCTTTTAATCACAGTTAATTTAACTTTATATCTTGGGCTTCAAATATTAAAACAATGAACCAAACATGGCAAAGTGTTTCCTTTACCAAAAAAGAAAAAAAAAAAACTTAATTCCATGACAAACTAGAAGTATTTGATCTTCCATTATGCCAAGTTGGTTAATTCCCAACATTCAATTTTCAATAATTTCTATCTATTTTCACACAGCTCACTTCATCTCCACATTGTTCACTTCTTGTCTTCAAAATATTTGCCTTCAGTCTTTTGTATCTTTCAGCTCTCATTGCTTCTTTTTTCCTTTCAATAACAAAAAGGAATGTGATAGCTTTCTACTCATTTGCTTCACTGAAATGAATTATAAAAAACTGATGCCAATCACATCACATAAGCAAGCCTTTATTACATTTGCCGTGAAGGAAACTCAATTGTCACAATTCAAATTACACCAACTAGCAATATGGTGTCGCTTATGCCACAGTGCAATTCACCTCAGGACAAAAGCCAAAAAATTGCATGGTTTCTTTCACAACAGTCACAATGCGAGCAGTAACAAAGCAAAATTCTAACACAATATGCAAAAAAAATAAAATATAACATTTTGATCAATTGACAAGAGTAAATATATGCACCTGATGATCAACAGTAGCATTGTTTTCACTGACTTCGGAAGCACTATCTTTTAAAGCAGAAAAAACATCTTTTACATCCTTTGAATCTGAAGACAGAAATATCCTTATGATGAAAATTGAAATACAAAGAAAACAAAAAGCTCTAGATCACCCCAAATGATGCTATGCTTACTCATCCGAACAATCAAAACAGAAAGGACAAGACAATGTCCAAGTATAAGTCTTTCCCTTGAGACCACTGCTCGCCGCTCCACGAGAGAACCTCTTGAATCAAGAAGATAGCGCTCAGACACAGGACCACCCAAACCAGATGGTTCTTCTCTTTTGAGTTCCTTTGTTGACAATAAAATTAGCTTAAAAACTATTTAATCATACAGAAATGAGAACAAAACAGTAAGTTCAAGGAAAATATAGAAATGTTCATCCACCTCATGACACACTAAAAAAGAGCAAAGGAAATTCATACCAAAAGTTCAATTTAGGATTATATCAATAGGAACGTTAATTGGAAATTTTAATGCATCATTTAAAAAAAAATAAAGGAAAAAACTGCGTTTGAAAGTGGTCATATGCAAAGGGTAATTTGTTATTGCCATGTTACTCTGAAAGCCAATCACAAGAATATCCACAAAGTGTAGGCTGGAACAAGTCAACCACATTAAAAATATGAGCTTCATGTAATAACTCACATGATCCAACACTTAATAGAGAGAAATAATTAATTATTCATATTACACTGGCAGTGAGCTGATGGAAAGAACTATGCAGCTGCAATAGAGTCAGACTCTAGGGATCATACAAGCTTCTGCAAAAGACTACTCTTTCGAGCTATTGGGCCTCTAAAATAACTCATATTTAAAGTTATCCAGTGGAAATTTTGAAGCATATATGAGCCCAATCATATAACTTACATAGCTCAACCAATTTAGGACATATTTAGATTTTCTTTGCATTTCTTCTTATTTTTTACCTAACTTTATTAAAATGAATATCATGAAAGCAATGAGGTAAACACAGGTAGGATTTTTGAAGGGATACCAAAGGATGTGGAGGGGATAGCAGTAAACAAGTTGAATCCCTACAATAACCACAACGGTCACCATCCAAAGCTCCATCAACTGATGACGGCTGAGTTGAGAGGAGATGTCTTTTGAAGAAGGGGTTTGATGAGAAGAGGAAACGGTTGTGTATGAAAATTGGCTTTAGATGGGATAATAATTTAATCAGGAAAATTTAGAAAAATCTATCATGCTCCTAAGGGGATGGCACTTTCCACATCTTGATGGAACTTTGGTTCCCAAGAGACCATTTTCTAGCACACCAAACAAACCAATTTTATGGTACACATTCCAATTTCCTTCCCATAATGCTTATTCCATGATACCGAACCATGCCTTGATTTTTTTTTTCTTTTTCTTTTTTTTTGGGGGGGTGTTTCATCTGCGATTAGCATTTTTATCATTAAGTTTTCCTGTTGGGACAATGTTATAACAGAAGACAGTTTTCTATTATTAATTTATTTCCAAAAAAGAATGACTGTGCAAGCAATATTGCATGAAAATTCATTAAGATTAATTTTAATTTTCCCCACATATCATTCAATTAGCAATGAATATCCTTGCTACAAGCTAATGTCATAGTTGAATAAACAAAAGTCCAAAGAAAAGTCATATATTCACACAAAGTAAACCTTGATTAGAGATATGAAACGCAGTCTAAGTCCAGAGTTGATGAGATCTTCCAAGTATTTATGAATGTCAGACGATAAATCTTCTTCCAGGCCTTGATCAAGAACCACAGCCTGAAATGGAAAGAACATCAGGCCATTATAACATTAAAGAGAAAGGTAAAAAAAGAGCATACACCAAATGAAAATGATTGCTTGAGCATTGAGAAGATACCCTAAAGAGCAAATGGAGAGATGTTAATAGATCCCTTCTTTGAGTATACCAGAGTCCCGATGCAAGGCGCACAATTTCTAGAGGTTCTCTTCCCATTAAACCCCACTACAAATAAAGAAGAAATTTATGTTTACATTTATACATAATAAAATGTACTAAATATAACCAGCATTACAAGAGGAGGTGAATGAAATTTAAAGATGAAAACGAACAGCAGAAATTTACCTCTTGATTAGCCAAAACAAGCAATCGAACACAATCAATTTCATTGAGATGGAGGTCATCACTCAACTTGAGAGCCTATGCATCATCAAAGTCAATATCATAAAAAGGAAAACAAAAAGTAAGGGAAAAGGGGAGCATGCATGCTTAAGAACATGTGAGTAAAACATGCCTGATGACACAACATTAAAGTTTCAGATCATAATAATCACACCTATCTCCAACATAAATGACTTTATTAGTAGCAAGTACGTGATTTGTAGTTCACAAGTAATAACATTGAAACATCATCCTAAAAGGAAAAATAAAGCAACATAAGGGGAAAAACCAATTGCCTAACCAAAGGGAACAATAAAAAAAAAAAAAAAAAAAAATTGTCATTCTAATAAAATCAATAGACTAGTTCAACACATCGCCAAAATATAGACTTATTCAACAAAATGCTTGAAATGACATATGCCTAATCAATTTAAACTAACACAAATTTATGAGGAGAGCATGTTCCAACTTGGATCGATAATTCCCCATCAAATTTTAAAAGAAATGTCAAGCAAGATTTAGTTTGTAAAAGAATTGAATAGAGACAGGCTATCTCAAGCCTAGAAAATGCTAAACCTCAGTTCTACTCAAATACCTAAACCTCAGCAACTTGGACTAATCCACAATTCTACTCGATTCCACTCAGTTTGCTTTCACATTTATCATTCTTTCTTCTACTTCATGAATTTCCATCTTCCGAAAATTAATTTAGAAGCAGCTAGTTATATTATACTTAGTTTGAGGGAATAGGCTTTGACCATTGTAATTATAAGACTCTGTTGATATATCAAAAAAATATTTGGTTACAAGCATATGATAAGCCGTGTGTTATATATCCTAAACACTAACAGATATATAACATTATTTATCTAAAATAGATGCAACTATTAACTAAATTATATCATAATAAAATATCTAAAAAGAAAGCATTTTGCAAAGCTGATATCATAACACATCTTAAATTTATAAAGGGCAAGGCAAATAGAACAGGTAAAGATGAACAACCAGTACCTCTCCTTAATGATTCTCAGGCATAAATTATTGGAATGCACAGACTACATTTTTGTTTGCAAGCATAAAGATCATTACAATATTATCATAAAAATAAAAGGAAAGATCATTACAATAAATTAGACATTCGAATAATTTTTACATTCCAAGTACACTTATTTGACAGTTAACAAGGCACGGAAAAGCTAAAGATTATAAGCATGACCTTGACTAATCCTCAATCCTTATCTTAAAAGGGTAATTTCTTGTCACGCTTCAACAGTGACATATCATATCCATTTTCGCCAGCAATAGCTTTGATTATGGTTCCAAGATTGAACATTGCTTAACAAACTCTCATACAGTCATGGTTGTACATCCACTGCTTTCCCCACACTCTGAAACCCATTGTATAGTTCCCATGGCTAAACTGATCTTTTAATTATACAACAAACGTAGATAGAGATACCAAGCTTTATACAGTTATTTTATTATAGCCAGGCCTAAAGTACAGCAAAACAATGTCATAAGCAGCAGGTTGAAAAGTAAATGAGAACTCACAATCTGTACATCCTGATCATCGAGAGAGATAGTTGGAGAATCTGGAAGTCTAGCTGATTTTGATTGTACTTGACTTCGATCAGAGGGCTTTGGAGGCTACGAGTCCATAAAAGGGTAAATTATGTCCGAGGAATATTCAAGCAAAAACAACTGACCCAAAAACAAGATTATGCTAAAAATCCCCCATTTTCTTGGTGCCACCTTCAATGCACCAAAACTACCAGCAATTTGTATTATAACAAAGAATGGAACAACAGAACGAACTCTGAAATGGCATACCGGATAGGACAGGAGGGAACGGAAAGAGGGAAGAGAGCTGCGAACGGCGTGCAAGAGCTCGACCCTCTGAGCCGCAGAAGGTTGGGAGGGGCCGAGAAGCGCTGATTCTATTGTGGCTAGGAGTTCCTTCGGAGTGACCATTGAGCTAGCTCAATGAAATGGAGACGGAGAGTAGTAGATGAAACCCTACCGAAGAGTGAGAACTGTGAAGTATGAGGGTAATGTGGGTGTTCGCGTCACAGAGACTTCGGAGAGGCTAAAGGCGGGAATGCATGGGGTTTTTGGTGGAAAACTGGTAAAGCCGATCAGAACTCAGAATTTACAGTCGAGGCTGTCTGAAAAATTTAAACCCTACAAAAACCCCGTCGTTCCCTCTGGCCACTACCAAAAAGAGTTTTTTGGTCGAAACCACTACCGAAAAGATGGTGCTAATAGAAAATTGAAAAATAATCGTCGACAGCAGGGTTCGAACCTGCGCGGGCAAGCCCAACAGATTTCAAGTCTGTCTCCTTAACCACTCGGACATATCGACTTAATTGTGGGATTGTTAAATGAAATATAATATATAAACTAATTATAGGTTTCTCTGAATAACATCACTAACAAACGAAAGTTGCACAAAATATGAAAATAAACCGCAAAATTGAAAATTTTGTTCGTAAAATTGACATTAATTTGAGTACCCGTACTTTCTACGTGTGAAATCCTAGTATATGTTATTGATATTTTCTGAGTATAACACATATGAGGTTTTGAAAAATAACAATTTAGTACTTCAAATATCAAAAACTAAATCTATTAAAATTTTATAATATCTTCATTAACCCAAATTAATTTTTTAATCCACATTTAATAGGTAGAAACATTCTATATGATATAAATTCTAAACTTTTTAAATAGAAAATTAGTTTTAAATTTCTCCAACAACCAAAATTAACTATTAACTAATCTATACATATATATAGTCATCTATTATCAAAATTCTCCGAATCCTAAAATTTCACTAAACAGTACAATATTACTTCTATAGAAAAGAGAAAAATATGTGGAACAACTTTAATGAAGGAAGGTTATTGAAAGAAATTAATTTAACCACCAAAATGATTTTATAAGATAAATATCTCACCTCAAAAACTCAAATATTCTTACCTTCTTCTTCTCTTCTCCTTTCCTTCTTTCCTCGGCTCTCTCTCAAGCCCTCCTCCTCACTACCAAGAACACTCATAGGGGTATAATGACTACCCCTACCCCAATTGTTAACACGCAGCTGCCCACTCCAAGGTTTTTTTTTTCTACCTTTTCTTTTCTTTTGGTTGTTGTTTTTCTTTTTCATATTTTTTTCAATTACAATTTAATTACATTCATCATATATAATTATTTCATAATTATAATTAATTCCTAAAAATAAAAATTAGGATGTTACAATTAGAATAATGTGTGTTAAAATTGCATTTTTTTTATCTTGGTTGGTGGTTGGTTCAAAAATTTGTCATTTTAAAATCATAACTAATTTAAAAAATATTATCTTTAATCAGGAAAAAAAAAAAGAAATAAGGGGCAAAAGTATATGACAATAAATGAACATATTGGTAGGACCCACAACCATTTCATCTTAACTAAAGAATGATAAGACAGAAAAAGCCACAAATTGTTGCTTCTCAGCTAGTATGAGTTTTTAATACCAAGCCGCCCTTACACTCATCTAACTCAATGGCCTTAACCTCCTTGAAGTATGAATTTTCCAAGGAAAAAAATGGTTCTCAGAGACGTAACTTAGGGCTTTGAACACTCATGATATATATATATATATATATATATATAGAGAGAGAGAGGGGGGGCAAGGGGTGGGGTGGGGTTTGCAACGGTTATGATGGTGGAGTCAGTAGCAACGACTAAAAGTGAACAACACAGCAACAACAACTAACAATGGAAAAGCGACCAAGTGGAGGTGAAAGGAATGGTGAGCAAACGAGAAAAAGGAGGGAGAAAGAGAGGAGACAAAAAAAAAAAAGGACGAAGGTATAGGACTATAAATGAACATATTGGTAGGACCCACAACCATTTCATCTTAACTGAAGAACAATAAGACATAAAAGGCCACAAATTGTTGCTTATCAGCTAGTATGAGCTTTTAAACTTAAATTGTAACAAAATTAATAAACTCTTCAATTTATGGAATAAGAAATCATAAAAACCACAAGTAAGAATACCAGGGTACCACTAGACATTTCTCTAGGAAATAATCCAATAGTCAAAAAAAGAAATTTATAAAGAGAGAGAGAGAGAAGAAATCAATTTTCAAGCAGTCCTTGCTTAAGACAAGAAGGAAAAGTAATTCCAAGTTTCCAACAAAATTTTATGGAATCATTACCATCATCGAACTCAATACCAAGCCGCCCTTACGCTCATCTAACTCAATGGCCTTAACCTCATGAAGTATGAATTTTTAAGGGGAAAAAATGGTTCTCAGAGACGTAACTTAGGGCTTTGAACACTCATGATAAATATATATATATATATATATAGAGAGAGAGAGAGGGCGGGGGGTGGGATTTGCAACGGTTATGATGGTGGAGTCAATAGCAATGACTGAAAGTGAACAACACAACAACAACAACAACTAACAATGGAGAAGCGACCAAGTGAAGGTGAAAGGAATGGGGAGAAAACAAGAAAAAAGAGGGAGAAAGAGAGGAGACAAAGAAACAAATCAAAGTCAAGAGATAGGAAAAGTGAAAAAAAAAAAGAAGAAAAAAATAGCTTTTCCAAAATCATGATTTTGGACCCTAAAACTATGGTTTTGACTTGAAAATAGCTTCTAGACTTTTTTTTAAATGTTTTGGCAAAATTTTTCAAAGACCATGGTTTTTCTTCCAAAAGCACTTCTACACTTTTATTCAAACCATAGTTTTGAGTGTTGTGAATTGTGTGTGATGATATTCATATGCTTCTTCTTTTCTTCTACATGTTCATTTTTTTTTATTTCGTTGCTATTCCGTGTATATGCATGTTCTTTGTGTGTAATTATTCTATTTAGACTCATGCATACATATATGAACAAGTTATTCTCTCTCTCCTTTGGTTCCCTCTCCTCTTTTTCATTCACTTGCTATGCTTCTTCCACATGTTGCATTTTCGCCTCTATTCATATTCATGAAAGTAAGATTATTCTAGTGCATTTAACGTGTGAAGCATGCTCATTCAAGTTCAATATTCTAATATATGATTATGCTCTTTCAACTGTGTGTATTCAAAAACAACAACTTGAACAAATAAATAAGTGTATGAGATAATAAAATGTAAGAAGAGATGGACTAGATAGTGTTTTTGTGACTAAATGATTGTGACCGATAGCTTCAACATTGGATCTTCAAAAACATGAGCTTTTATATGAAACAAAGTGATAAATGTAAAGTAATTGAGTAGACGATCCCAACGGCACCAAAATCACTTGAAATAGAGGCCAAATGAGGAAGATATTAAGGAAAGAAGAAGGCGAGTTGCAACAAACCTGCCAAAGTGTTGATCGAGTGAAGTCGACTAGGCCAGATATTCAAGAAGAGCCAAGGGAGGCCAAAAATGTGGTTGTTTCACTAAATGAAATGACGACATTTTGAATTGACCAAAACAACGTTGTTTTGGCAAGTACGAAAAGCTGCATTTCGGGTCAATCCAACATGAAACTAATCAAAGGATAAACTGGGCCATTAAATAACCCAAACTGTTTTCAAAATTTTTTATAAAAAAATATTTTGTTAACAAATTTACTTTATTTAAAAAAAAACTATTTTTTTGGTACTTGGTTCATTAGGGTGGTGCATGAGGTCTAACTCAAGGTCAGATAGGACATATAAACACATTGGCACATGTATATTATCAAGATAAGATCTATGACATAACGACCATAGCAAAATAAGTTTTACATGGTGGCACGTGTAGAACAGGCGTCGGTCGCTAAGAGTAAGGATCTTTCAATATTTTGGTTGTTCATGAATTTTTCACCCAAAAAGCTTATAGTAGCATGTAAGGGCACATGAAGGGGTATTTTTGGGATCTTCTTGGTCCTAAAAATTCCTAAATTCGTGATCTTTAACTTGCTATACTATGTGTTTGTTTTGGTAACAGTTTAGCATGTTTAATTTATGTTTTTGACATGTTATTGATTGTTTTTTGAACTATTTTAAAATAAGTTATGAATGTTTTTTAATGATAAACCTTTATTGGTCAAATATGGAAAGTATGGGGACTAAACATTCCTTCATTGTAATCCTTTTTGAGTTTCTCGGGCTTCAGATGATGAAAAGGAGGCAAAGACCTCAAATGAACATGTAGTTGGTAGCACCAGCAAGAAAGATTCCCCTCTATCATTGCAAGATTCCAACACGCCTAATGAGGTGAAGCAAGTAGAGAAAGAAAAAAATCATATGTGATGAATTCAAAGAGGAAGAAGTCGATAGACCAAGGACTAATCTTTTAATCAAGTCACTTGTTGGAAGGGATATTGGTCATTATGCTTAGGTCAAGAGTGTCTATGGAATCATGTGTGGATATGGTGAACAAGTCACCAATGCAAGTGATGCAAAGTTCTATGCAAAAGCCATGAGATTTTGGAAAGACGTTTTCAAAAGAGCTTTAAATAGAATTGATATAGGAACTCATAGAGTTAAGGCTAAGAGATGTATTAAAGATTATTGTATTGATGTACCTCGTTATTAAAGCTTGTATTTGCATGATATAATTTTCTTATTCTGAGTTTTTTAATTCCCTACAACTCATATAAACCTTTTATTGATTATTTATTAATGAAAAAAATTATCTTTTGAGTTATTTATTCTTCTTGCTTGTGATGCTTTTGTTTGATTATGAGTTTTCTGGAATTGTGTTTTCTTGGAAATTCAATTTTTGGGATATGTTTAAATAAGAACGGTAATTAAGAAATAAGCAGTAAGCTAGAATGAGTAGGATGAGGGTCAACCTAGTTGATTCCTAAACATAAAGCTAGTAGCCCTCATCCTATTAGTTTCCTTTCTTACTTAAACAACAGAATGTATCTTTAGTATGATTACATACCTAATGAAAAATTCATGTTGTCTATGTGATAAAAAAATGGCTCAGATGACAAGCAAGACTTTTGTTGTTGATCTCGTTAGAGAAGACAAGATGAATGGTGAGAACTTTGGTATGTGGCGCAGTAACATCTCGTATGTCTTGGAAGAGCAAGATGTCATGGACGTCTTGACAACTGTGCTTCAGCAACCCGATGCTAATGTATCAAAAAGGGACTAAGAAGCTTTTGCGACTTGGAAAAAAAAGGATAACATTACTTGGATAACAATGCTTACATGTATGACTGACGATGTGATATGTCAATTTGAGGGGCATGTTATTGCCTTTGCCATGTGTACAATATTGAAAGAGAAGTTTGATAGTACTTTTGAAGTAAGGCTCAAGAAGATTATTGTCAAGCTTGGTAATTATAAGCTAGGTCCAAACACTACTATCATGTAGCATTTGAGAAAAATGCAAAACATGATAAGGGAACTTATAGAGGCAGGAGGAACCCTTTTTGAAGCATAAAAAATGCAAGATATGGTAAGGTCACGTCACTCCTTACAAATTGGGATCATGTTATGCATACCATAACTCACAACAATACCATCAAGACTTTTGTTGATGTTGCTCGTCAAATCCAATTAGAGGATGACAATATGGATGGTGGAAAGATCAACGATCAAGCACTTTTAATGAATTATTATTTTAACTCTAGTTATTGCTATGCGATTTAATCCAATGTTAATTACGATACATGGCATGCAAGACTAGGACACATTGGTCAAGAACGGTTGACTAGACAAGAAAATGAAGGATTACTAGGAGAAGTGTCAAAAAGAGAAATGTCTCAATGTGAGCATTGTCTTGCTAGCAAAACTACAAGGAAACCCTTTGTGAAAGCAACTAGAGCAAAACATCCTCTTAAACTAGTATACTCAGATATCTGCGAACCTATAGCTGTGAGGGCATGACATAGAGCGCGGTACTTCATTACATTTATCTATGATTTTTCATAATATGGGCATATATACTTGATTTCTCACAAGTCTAAAGCTTTAGAATGCTTCAGGAAGTACCTAAGTTTGGTGGAAAATCAACTAAATTGCAAGGTCAAAGCCTTGAGAATTGATAAGGGTCGAGAGTATCTCTCAAAATAGTTCAAGACACTTTCTAATGAAAAGGGAATTGCTAGATAATTGACAATTCCTAGAACTCACTAATAGAACGGGGTCGCCGAGAGAAGGAATAGAACCCTTCTTGGTATGGTTAGGTCAATGATGTCACAAGCAAAACTACTAATTTTGTATTCGGGGGATGCATTGTTGACTACGGCATTCATACTTAACTAAGTTCTTTCCAAATCAATCACTTCTATGCCTTATGAGCTATAGATAAAACACAAGTCAGGTCTAAGTATCTTACAACTATAGGGGTTAGTAGCCAACATGTTAAATATGATTAGTTTTGATGATGTTTTAAATACTTTGATAGATGCCATTAGTTAGAGCAAAAAGTTTGTATTGGCTAATGGGAAATAATCAAGAAGAAGAGAAGAGATTAAATAAAGAAGAACTTGCATATTATAATGGGACTATCAACACTCAAGTTCTTATCTATGATACTGAAAGTTTCTGTGATCAAATGAAAGCTGGAATGACTCAATTCGGAGTTTAAATGAACAAAATCGAGCTTTCAGAAAAATATGTATGAAAACTCGAGTTCTCAGTTAAGAACTCGAGTTCTTAGGGCAAAACTCGAGTTCTCACTTAAGAACTCAAGTTCATGTTATTCCAACCCACTTTGTTCACCTCTGTTTCACGTTCAGCTTGGGCGACCTATGGTAAATCGATAATATCTCTCAAACCAGAGATCGGATTGAGGTGAAACCAATTTTGAATGAAACTATACATCTAATACGTCATCTTGACAAAACTTCAAGTCCAAAGAAGATCATATGAGAGAGTTATGAATTTTTGAAGTTTCCCTACCTGTTACCGTCACACAACAGAGCAGGGTTCGATAATTTGAGCATATCTCACAAAATACACATCGGAATGAGCTAAAATCAATGGCACATGAAACTAGACTCAAATACCTTTCCAAAAACATCAAGATCACAAAAAACAAAGATCAAATAGATGAGATATGGATTTTTGAAGTTGACAATCAGTTCAAGATGTAGCAAAAATGTGGGCTCAAGAACAACTTTTATTAATTTGATCATAGTGCTCAACATACAATAATTTTGGAGCTGATTCTTGTTGCATTGGAAAGAAGACTTGAAGAGCTTTATGAGCATGGGTGGTTTGCCAAAATTGAAGTTATATCGAAGACGTTACTCCTATTGGAATCTGACCCTTGTGCAGCCAATGTTCTTAAGTTCTTATGTTTTCTCAAAGAACTTATGTTTTCAGCCAATTGTTGACAAACTTGATTTCATGCTTTAAAACTCAAGTTCCTGTATCAGCAAATAGAGAACTCAAGTTTTTGGGTGATGAACTCGAGTTCGCGACCTTTGACAGTGAAAATTTTTCAAAAGCTTAAGAACTAGAGTTCTTTAGTACCAAACTCGAGTTCAAGAACTTGAGTTCTTGGTAAAGAACTCGAGTTCTTGTTATGAGGAAGTCAGTCGAAGTCTAAGAACTTGAGTTCTTAGAAAAGAACTCGAGTTCCTTTATGCAGAATTCGGTCAAAGATTAAGAACTTGAGTTCTTAGGAAAGAACTCAAGTTCATGAACTTGAGTTCATGATTAAGAACTCAAGTTCTTTGAAAATCAACTTATGCCTAAATTGAAAACTCAAGTTCTTGGAAATCAACTTGAGTTCTTGGCTTGCAGACCCGAGACATTCAGAAGAAAAACACAAGAACTCAAGTTCTTGTTTAAGTACTCGGGTTCTTGTTTAAGAACTAGAGTTCTTGTGGACGAAAATCGTGAATCGCTATTTGTAACTTTCCAAATGACTTAATCTTTTGTTGTTACTTTCCAGAATCATTAATAATCATTTGTAAGATGCTTTTAACCTGTTTGCTAGTGATTTCAGATGATTTTATCATGGATTAATAACAAATTGGCATAAAGCAATTTGTGTGTCAGAAGCATTAAATGCTATGACAGAAAACAGATGAAAGCTTCTGAGTCTAGCGGATAGTTTGAACATCCCAACGAAAAGCTTGAATCTTTACAACGACTACTAGTACAACACTCAAGACAGAGCATTAATGAAGTCAACGATAAACATTCTATGATTAAAGTTGGATTAGAGCTCAACGGGCAAAAAGCAACGAAAGCTTTAACGGCTACTTCCAACTGATCTCCAACGGTCAAATGCTCGCAACGGTTGAAACATAATAACCTATAAATTGCGAAGTCTTCAAACCAGAAGAGGGATGACGGATGATGATTGACGATTGACGAATGACTCGACGAAGCCAATGAAATGATATTCACCGTCAATATGTCAATATACACTTAGTCAATATACTCTCTGTTTCTCCATGTCTATATAGTTTAGCATAGAGAGAGTGACAAAATTGATTATGTACTTCAGTGATTATTTATTCACTTCTAAGAGAGAAGATTCATTGTAAATTAGTTTATCTGAGAGTTACTCACGATTGAGTGATCTTGAGTGGGAAACCAATTATATCCTTACAGTGTGTAAGGGGGAGTGTCTCAGTTAGAGATTTGGCTTCACAAGTGCTTGGGTAAACTTGTGGGTTGTAAAGGTTTCTCTTGTGCCTGGATTAAACAAGAAGATATAGTGGATTGAAATCTCAAGTAGAGCTTGGGGACTGGATGTAGGTCAAGGATTCGGCCGAACCAGGATAAATCATAGTTTACATATTCTCTTCCCCAAACTCTTATCTTCCTAACATATATACTTGAATGTCTGACAAATGCTTTATAGATTATTATTGTCATAGGAATTGTTTTCAATAAGTTGCGAAAAGATTTTCAAAGTTATCAAAATTTTTTTTTTCGGACACCCAATTCACCCCCCTCTTAGGTGACAGCCAGACCTAACACAACATACACAACTTGTCTCACAAACATGGAAAGTTAGGACCTAAAGGTGGAAAATGTATCTTTATAAGATACTCTAAGCAATCAAAAGGATATGTCTTCTGTAACACCCCCGAATTTATAGAGTTAAAGTAACATAAAATTCTGATGGTTTAATAACTAAAAATCCAAAATCGCCAAATTTAGGAGGTGTTACCGCCGCACTTGCACTGGGATAAGTGCAAGGCTACAAACTACATTAAATAAATCTAAATCTAAATAGTTTTACGCAACACCAAAACAAAGTAAAATAAGATAATAAAGTAAAATGACTAAATGAAATCGAAATTAAAATTTGACGTTTTCCTCACTTCTCACTGCTAGCCCCAATCTTCGAAACATGTTCACTGAAATTCTGCTCCCCCGAAGGATCATCGCAGCCCAAGAAACACAGACATCAATAAACGCTGGTAATCCTAATTAGGTAAAGGTAATATAAAATAAAATAAAATAAGTAAGTAAATAAATAAATTTGAAATGATTTGAAATGAAATAAAATAAAATAATCACAAATAATTACAAAATAAAATAAAAATAAAAATGACATATATATGTATAATTTTAAATAGCACAAACATATTAATCAAAGCAAATATATATATATATATATATATATATATATATATATATATATATAATCATGTGGTATTTGCATCAAACATTAATCATTATCTTTTTAAATTTATTTAGACCCGAGAAACCCTGCCAGTCTGTTTAGTAGGAAGAGAACCATGGTAGACCCGGGAAACCCTGCCAGTCACAAATCATCAAAATTGGTCATATCATAATTTCTTCCTAGTGTGCACACCTCTTCCCAAAGTTGCTACTAGTGTCTCGGGAAACCCTGCCAAACACCACTTTGAGAAGAACGGATATATCGGTTCACATCAAATAAATTCTCGAAGGCATAAAGTCTTAAAAGTGTGTTCATCACTTTAGGAGGTATCATCTCAAAGCTATTCTCCCACTGCTAAATTATTTTAATTATGCTCATAATAAATTCCTAAATTACTTCTATTATTTAATTATCTTTTATATAGTTTTCTATTATTTAATTAAATATCATACACAAGGATATTTTGATATAAAATCTAATCATGTCCTATTTCAAGGGGATATTATATAAAGAAGGAAAAATATCCAATAATATGGCATCAGACACACACAGCTAGCATAAACATTAAATTAATGTGCTTACTTTATTAATAAATGATGAATAATATATATGTACATTGCATTGTGATAGTTTTATTTCCATGGAGTTCAATGGGTTTTAAGAATGGGTAACAAACAATTCAATATCCAAGTTAAATCTTTAGATTATCTACTAAATATACACAGTGAGGTAAAATAAAGTTCTATGGCAACTATGACGCAAATGAAATCCATCTAATGATTTATCTAGCATAAATGGTCAAATGATGATGGTTTGGTTCAACGAGAAGGATGACGTTACGTTCCATCTGTGACTCAATGAGATTCATCCAAAATTGTGACTTGCATATTGTATATGTATATTTATGTTATTAAATGATAATAAGGACAAGACATACATACACACCCTTGCCACGTTATTATCCAATTTATTCTTCTAGCACAATATTCAATCCTTTTTGTCATCATACAATTTTGTTTACAGGAATTATACAAATTACAAAAGAATATTGACTGCCTATTTCATTCAAGCGTACCTTCAGAACTAGACAGATAAGAGGATCAATCACAATCAATCTAACACTACCATCAATTAATTTCTATTATCTTAGGGATTAGGATTACCTGGTCTCCATGTTTGCTAAGCTCCTAGAAGGGAAACTCTGCCGCAAGGAAATTTTTTTCAAAGAGAGAGCTACTGAACGATGACTAAAGTTAGGCGGCTAAACCTAACTTATAATTAGACTCTTAGGGTTTAGTTATGGGCTGGGCTCTGGGCTCTTTAGCTATTGACAATTAATAAATAATTATAGATTTTGTCTTGTATATAGATCAACCCTTTAATTCCAAGGTTTTTCACGAAACAGAAGAATGAATCTACCCATTATATTCTTATAGTTATATAATATATTGGTTGAACAAAAAAAATATTTGTTATTATTATACAAGATATATATACAAATTTAAATATTTTTATAGCCCATTATATTCTTATAATTATATAATATATTGGTTGAACAAAAATATTTGTTATTATTATACAAGATATATATACAAATTTAAATATTTTTATATCGATAAATAGTACAGTTATTTTTTTTAAAAAAATATATCGCACATACAGATATGTTCTTATATTCATAAAATATCCTTGCAGGATAAAAATATTTGTTACAATCATATAGGATATATAAAGGTTTGAATAATTTTTATTTTGATTAATAGTATAGTTTTTTTTTAAATATATTGTATATAGAGATAAGTATTTGTTTGTTTTTATAAAAAAATCATAAAACAATACAAACATTATTAAATTCTATTAAATCAATCAATTAATCTATACTTAATACAATCAAATCTATCTAAACTAACAAACTAATCAAATTAATCTAAACTAATAAAATTAAACTAATATTATATTATTACTATTGTTACTTTTACTTTTATTATTATTATTATTAACAACAACAATAATAATAATAATCTGGGGTATTACATCTTCATTGGTGAAAATGAGAACAACTTAATGACTAAGGTAAAATCAAGAGACACAGTATTCTTAGAGGCAAATTTTTCCTAGTAAAGGAAGCCTTAATCAAACCGAAACTCTATATGAGAGTGAGGAACTGGAACCTACTCCTCAAATCACTAACCAAAGTGGGAGAGCTAAGTCATTTTTATAACATGGAAATCTCTCTATATCGCAGGAAGAGAATCCTAAACATAAACCACCCTAGAGAAGCCAAAGGGATAAAATCCCTAGAAGACACTTCTCCATTGAAGGTGAAGTACTCATTGTCAATCTAGAAGATAATGAGGAAGATCTGACAAGCGTGAAAGAAGCACCGACTGAACCTACTAAGGAAAAATGGCAAAAACCTTAAAAGAGGAGATGAATTCCATGAAGGGGAATTGGGAACAAATGGGTTTTCAAATGCAAACAAAAGGTGGATGGATTAATTGACAAACCCAAAGCGTGTTTGGGAGCAGATAGAGTTGGGAATCAAGGTCAGGCCGGCCCTTGAAGGGTCAAGGCCTAATAGGGCCTAGAGTAAGAAAGATATCTATTTTTCAAAGCCCGACTAGAGAGGAAAGATATCTATTTTTTTGAGCCCGACCAGAGAGGACCAGGGCCAGCCCTACAGGGCCTAAAAGTTCCTATTTCAAATTTTAACTATTTTTCTTCCATTTTTTTTAAAAAATTAGTAAATTACAACAATTAAAGTCCTAATTTATCAAATAAATGTTGTCAAAATTAATATCCAAATAACACAAATCATCTAACAAATAATTATATTCACTAATTCATATTCAAAAGCAAACTATTGTTCATAAATAACTCATATAAAACATAAGAAACATACCACTAAGCAACATTAGTACGATGATTATCATTGTCATCATCTTTGCCATTATGATCAATTTCAAAGACATTTAATTGTACTTCAGTTTGAGTAATAGGCTCTATTTCAAGAGTAAGAATATCATGAATTTCTTATTTCGCATCATGAACACATGCATTAAAAAGGCTTGTAGGGCCAACTCGAGGCCCTACACAGCTAGCCCTTTTAAGCCTGAGGCTCTACAGGGCTTATTTCATTTAGCTCCTCCAATTTTTAAGCCCGGCCCTTAAAGGGACAGGGTCTAATAGGGCCGACCCGATGGGCTTGGCCCGATTTCTCGGCTCTAGTAGCAAAGGGGTACACCTAGTGAGAAGGAATAGACTATGAGGACAAATTTCTCACTAGTTGTGCCTTTTAACTCAATTAGACTCATACCAGCCATAGTGACAAGTATGGATTTGAAGTTATATCAAATAGATTTAAAAACTACATTCCTTAATGGAAAACTGGATGAAGAAATATATGTGGAGCAGCTTGAGGGCTTCATAAAAAGGGAAGTGAACAAAAGGCTTGCAAACCCTAATGTCTATCTATGGACTAAAAATTGTCTAGACAGAGGTATTTAAGGTTTCAAGAAGCAATAACCTCATTCAACTTTGAAATGATCAAAGAAGACCATTGTGTCTACATAAAGTGGTTTGGAGATGAATTTTTTTTATATTGTCTCTCTATGTAAAAGATATGCTCCTGGCTGGAACAAGCCTCAAGACAGTTAGAATGATTAAGGATTGGTTATCCTTGAACTTTGAGATGAAAGACATAGGTGAATGAGAGTATATCTTGGGATTCAAGATAAAGAGATACCGTCTAATGAGATTGTTTTCCTTGTCATAAAAGACATATAAAGCAAAGATCTTAAAACGATTCCATATGAGAACTACAAGCATATGGACACCCTTATTGTTAAAGGACACTACCTCCACAAATATGCGTCTTGTGGAAGAATCCGACATAAAGTGCATGAAAAGAGTTCCATATTCAAGGGTAGTTGGAAGCTTAATGTATGTTATGCTATGCATTAGGCTAGTATATGCTTCACGGTTGGTCTTGTGAGCCAGTTCAATCCAACTTAGGAGTAAAGTAGTTGTGAAGAGAATCATGAGTTACCTGAAAGGAACCATGGATTATGAGCTATGTTACTAAGGTAGAAATATACATCTAGTGGAATACTCTGACACCAACTATGTGGGAGATATAAATGAATAGCGCTCCACCTTTAGGTACACATACCTTCTAAACAATGGAGTGATCTCCTAGAGTAGTAAGAAACAAACCTGTGTGTCTTTGTCATCTATGGAATTAGAGTACATAACTTATTTTGTAGTTATTCAAGAAGCTATATAGAATGACTAGGAATAAAAGGCAGAAAGGAAGGTCTCATTTTGATATATTGCAACAGCCAAGCCGTAATAGCCTATGCTAAAGACCCTAAGGATCACAATAGGACAAAGCACATATACATTAAATTTCATTTTGTAAGAGACATGATCACTAAGAAAGAAGTAACTGTTCAATACCTTTCCACTAATAAGATGTTAGTTGATCCCCTTACAAAGCTCATTGCCAAAAATCCTTTTATTAAGCATGTAAATGCTTTGGGCATACATAGAATGTAACGTATTAAATGTTATTTTTGTTGAGCAACAAAATGATGCATTTTTCTGTTTCAAATACATTATGAATATAATAGTATGTATATATGCATCAGCACAAGGTATGCAATTTTGTACGTCGTATAAGTCAAAAATGTTGATTTACTCACACAAACAACTGTCTTCCTAAGATTTGTAGGGTGTAAGAAGGTAAGACGAGCAAATGATTACCATTAGATGGATAAGAAGAATCTTTGCACTTGAGTCAACTCAGTTGAGCTAAGATGAGATCAACATATGTATACATTATATACAAAATGGATCAAAGCATGAATACATGAAAATATCATTAGACTTGTAGCTAGGCAAATGACTTTCTTTTACAAATGAGACCGAATGATTGTAAAAGGAAGTTCTGGTTCGAACACTGAGTACTTTTGGAACTAATGCATGTATGGTGAAATACAAGATAAAATTGATGTACACCACTAGACAATCATCGTAGCATGCAATTCGTACTACATGTGCATGAGAAAATGACTACAAAATAGGACGTAGGTGAAAGATCCATAGTTCACTATAGTGTGAGTCCTAGGAAGGAAAAATCCTTCCACGATACCCTTAGGACTTAGGTGGCATTGTGAAAGCTTGGTTTGGGCCAGCTACTTTAGTTGAAGCTCTATGATCACACACGATACGATCGAATGAGAGAAAACTAGGAAAGCAACCAAGTCAAGACTGATTTATATTTAGTCAAAAAGTAAGGTTTCTCCTGAAGTACACTATTGTAGTGGAATCTATGACCCTTATAGGTTATACAAAAAACCAATAAGAATGGATACCATATGTATGGAGGGCAATCTGAGTAAAAAAAAAATTATGACACGAGAGAGATTAGATATGCCATGAGTTAAGTGAATGGATGGAGCTAGGGTATACGAGACAACAATTTATAGGTTCACAGGTGTCCTTGGATAATGATCAGATATGAGGGATTTCTAGTATCACAAGCACCAAAGTTTATGAAAATGTTGTGTCTATGCAGTCATGACAAACACTAAGTATGAAACAAGGAGTGATAGTCACATGATGGACATCAAGTATGAGTGGAAGATGTTAGACTTTGGGTCCAAGCCCACCTTGATGGGCTAAAGTTTTTTATTATGATACAAGTAGGCTTATCAAATAAGAAACATATCAGCATTGATTAAGGATTGTGAAACAAATAAGCATTAATTATGAAATTGTTAATTGAGAAACAAGTTATTATGTATTAGGAAATTAATAGAGAATTAATTTCTTGATCACTAACTTGGAAGGCAAGTAAGAGTAGACATAATTTTCTAATTTGTGGTCACTCTAAACCACTATAAATATGAAGATTAGGAAAATGGTCATTAAGAACAAAATATGAAGATTAGAAGTCAATTAAATTCTAACAAATTGAAAGTATATATTTTTCTTTAAAGAATACTAAAGTTTTGACATAATGAATTACTTCATTTTTTTTTTGGTATAAAGTGAATTACTTCATTTATTATACAATCGTTTATCATGACCTATGCAACCATATTGTTACTACAGACTACTCCCTCCCTTTAAATAGAAGTTTTAAATAATCAATTTGTGTTTATTGAGAAAATCTTTTCACAATTTGGTAAAATCAGTTTGTATGATATTAAAGAGTTATAAATCTGTAAACAATCATTCAAACATATATGCTAGAAAAAAAGAGTTAAGGGAAGAGAATTACAAACAGAGATTTATACTGGTTCGGCCCAATCCTTGACCTACATCCAGTCCTCAAGCTCCACTTGATATTTCCACTATCTCCTTGTTTAACCAGGCACCAGAGACAAGCCTTTACAACCTTACAAGTTTAGCTAGGCACTTGTGCAGCCTTTACAATCTCTCTCGGATACTCTCCCCCTTACTCAATGTAAGGTTACAATCAACACCCACTGAAGATCACCAAATCCTGAGTATCTCTTAAAAAATAGAGTGTTTTACAATATATCTTCTCTCTAAGAAGTGAATAGATAATCACTGAAGTGCATTACAAATGATTTCACTCTCTATATGATAAACTAAGAAAGCATTGAAAAACAGAGAGTAAGAGATTCAAAATTTTGGCATTATAACAGTGTGAGCTCACTCCATTATCCTCTTGCGTTTTGAATCTAACTCTATTTATAGATGAAGATCTTCTAAACGTTGAGAATGTGACCGTTGTGAATAAAGATGTTGAGAATATAGTTGTTGCAAAAATATAGCCGTTAGTTCTGCTTTTTGGACTTGACAGCTCAGCAACTTGATCTTCATGCAATCCTTCATTTAATCATCTGAAACAGTTCCAAAAATGATATAAATGATGTTAAGAAGTGTTACAAATCATTTGGGTAAGTATCTAGATGATCTAAATCAGATTCAAGATTTTCGCAACGGTCATTTTTCTGAACTGAAGGTGAATATTGCAGTATTGTCTTGTATACTGCGGTATTGAGGCTGCCGAGCTACTTCATATTTATCTCTGTCTGTATGATACTCGAGTATTGACTTACATACTCGAGTATTGAAGATCCTCTAACATTCATTGCTCTCTGTTTGAGCTATACTCGAGTATTCACTTGTATACTCGAGTATTCAAGTTGATCTGACCCTTGGTTGCTTTCTGACTTGATAGAGCTTCTAATTTAGCAAACCATTTATCCTCATATAGCTCCTTGAGTCTTCTTTCCAATGCATAAAGGATAAGGTCCAAACTCATTGTGATTTGTCCATTATGATCTGACGAATGAAGATTTGTTCTTTACCAGCGTTTTTGCAACGTCTTGATCAATCAGTCAACTTTCGAGGACCATATCTCTCTGGTATGATCTTCATTTTTGTTGAATCAAGTCTTTATGGAAAGCCTTATGAGTCTTCTTTCATATGCCACTGATTTCAGCTCATTCCGATGTGTAGATTGTGAATCACACTCAAAACGTTGAAGCTTGGTCTGATGTGTGGCGTGATTATTTGATCCAACTTTAGAAATTCAAAGCTCTCTCATATGATCTTCTTTGAGTATGAAACTTTGTCAAGATGACTCATTGGATGTCTAGTTTCATACAAATCTGGTTTCACCTCAATCCGATCTCTGGTTTCGGAGATATCGTTGAATTACCAGAGCTCGCCCAAAACTGAATGTGAAACAGAGGTGAACAGAGTTACTGACAAAGCTGGATACTCGAGTATTGAGTTGGATACTCGAGTATTGTTTCTAACTATATTTAATCACTTTGTTAATGAGTTTCAAATGATTAAATACATATTAACCAAAAAGCGCGTTGTGAGTAACGACAAGTCTAACGACTATATTCCAACGACTACTTCTAACGAACATCCAACGGTCATATTCTCAACTGGAAGAATTGCTCAACAGTTGAATGCTCTTCATCAACTATAAAAGGAGAAGCATTCAAAATAGACGTAAAGACACAAGATTACAACTTCATTGTCAAAATGCCAATACTCAAATATCTATATCACTTACTCTCTGATTATCTCAATGATCATATAATTTACCTTACACAGTGAGATTATTTGTAATATACTTTAGTTTTTATCTTATTCATTTTTTAAAGAGAAGATTGATTGTTAAATCATTTTATCTAAGAGTTGCTCAAGATTGGGTAATATTGACTGAAAAACTGATTGTATCCTTACAGTGTGTAAGGAGGAGTATCTTAGTGAGAGATTTGGCTTCACAAGTGCCTGGGTAAATTTGTGGGATTGTAAAGGCTTCTCTTGTGCCTGGATTAAACAAGAGGATAGTGGATTGAAAATCTCAAGTGGAGCTTGGGGACTGAACGTAAGTCAAGGATTGGGCCGAACCAATATAAATTACAGTTTGCATATTCTCTTCCCTAAACTCTTATATTCCCAGCATATATGTTTGAATAACTATCTCTTTATAAATCATTACTATCATACAAACTACTTTCAGTATTACGAAAAGATTTTCAAAGTTATCCAAAGTTTTATTAGACACCTAATTCACCCCCTCTTGGGTCACAACCAGGTCATACATTTAGTATCAGAGCTAGGCTCTTGTTTAAAGGACTTAACTTTCTCAAGAGTTACAATGGTTGATTTAGGATGTTGATTGTTTTCAGAAGGTTTCGGATTATACGTTCCGTCATTTTTCAAAGATATTAATTTTTGGTTTTGGAAAGCTAGAATGACTTGTTTATTAAAGCATTTGATTTTGATATGTGGAATGTTTTTACTAAAGCTCTTGATTTCAAACCGAGAAATGATTTGACAGAAAAGGAATCGAAAATGTTTTCGTTAAACATTAAAGCAATGAAAATCTTATATTGTGCTTTAACCGAAAATGATTTTGAGAAAATCAAATTTTGCTCTAGTGCTAAGGATATTTGGGATACTCTTAATTATATATATACTTCTAACAATTATGTTGGAGTAGAAAGTGTTGACAGTTCATCAAAAAATAAAAGCTGTATATACACAGTTGATGAATAACTAGAAGTTGAGAATGAAGAAGGAGAAATCTTAGATCACTTCCATGATCCAACCATCACGAAAGAACAAGAGAATGAGGATTCCCAAGAAGAGCTTATCATACTTGAACATGATGAATCACTATCCAGAGCTCAAGATGTTGTTATGGTAAAAAGTTCTAAATTTTCTTATGCAATTAAGAAAAATTATTTTGAACATTTGCATAAAATTGTTTTTCAACCGATTGTTTATTCTAATTTGAAAACAAAAATGTTTTTGAAAATAATGCTAGAAAATTTATTGGGAAGAAAGAATGTTCAAAAGAAGTTTATTTGAATTTTTACTATCATGACTGACACTATGCTTGCATAAAATCTCATGATGTATACTATTCTCTTATATGCAATTATTGTGGAAAGTTTAGACATATTTCTCATACATGCTATATTAGGAGAAATTCTGATATGAGGAATAAATTTGTTTGGGTTCTGAAAGGACAAGTAAGGTCCAATACTAACATGCAAGGACCCAAGTATAAGTAGGTACCAAAATGTCCATCTAGTACTTTATGTGTGCAAGATGATTCAAAAAGCAATGGACATAATGGTACAAAGAAGATGAAGACAAATCCAAGAGTTCTCATGAGCCTAAAAGGAGACTCACATCAAATATGAGAACTCTCGGAGCACCCATTGCTGGACTTACAAAGTCAAATCATAAAAAGCAATGAACATCTGTAAGAATACATTCTACCTCAAAAATGGACTACCATGAAGTACCATTTAACTATCTTGAGAAGAATAAGAGAAGAAGGATTTCTCGTGCACAAAGGAAAATACTCTTGAAGTTTATATCCTTTGAGAGAACTTTGCAGACACACATGGAAAGACATCTAAAGAGTCAATGTGATAGGAAGAGGCAGTGGGTAAGCAAAGTCTATCCTCTTAATACATAAGCAAGGGTATACAATGGTAAAACCTCCTATATTGTTATCTGTGACATTTATTGAGGTTTATATTTTGTAACCATAGGAATGAGCATTGAAAACTATTTTGAAATTGATTTTTCATATTTCCTAAAAATCTACCTCATAGATTTATAAAAGGGATTGTAATGTTCAGAAGCTTAAGTCTTTATGCATACATGATAATTTGAAAATAAAGTATTTATTTTATGCATAAAGTCATGTTTAATTCATCGTGCTCAATTATTTTGAATTGATTGTATTTATAAAAACATGTGAATTTTGTTCCTACATGCTAACAATAATTGGATCCAAGTAAAGTTGGATACCAAGGAAGAAAAAGATTTATAAGGTTTTATAGGAATAAAGAAAACTTCTCAAGAATGTCACAACATAGAGAATAATTCAAGTCTTGAGGAAGTTAAACAAGTTATGCTTGTGGTATGTAGGGTGTAGAATATATTCTATTATTTCCGTTGGGTTAGTTAAGGAAGGGGTAGTTAGGTCAGTTAGTAGTAGTACTAGTAATCTGTTATGTGTGCATCTGTTATGACAATTAGTTATGACAGTTGGGATAATTTACCTTGTGAGTCACAGGTCTCTATCCTATATATATGAGGCTATGTTATGTAAAATGATGTTGAATGTTGATTGTGAATGAATGAGGAGTGTAGCAGTTCTGCCTGTCTCCCGTTTATCTTCTTCTTCCCTAAATTTTCTTATTTTCTATGAAACTCTTATCAGTGACTCATAAGGCAAATCATCTCAACTGTCATAACTAACTGTCATAACACATGCACACATAACAGATTACTACTACTACTACTAACTGACCTAACTACCCCTTCCTTAACTAACCCAACGAAAATAACTAAATATATTCTACACCTTACATATTAATACCCTTTTCCCAAAAACATCCTTGCCCTCAAGGATGATTGACAACAAAAACAAAAACTAAACCTCAAAATCACAAAACTGATATAACATGAACATAAGCCTAAGTTACTAAATTCTGGATTTTTGTTGATATTTGAAGGAACTGTTGCTTGAAATATTGTACCAGAACTTATCTTCAGATTGCGCTTCAGCACTGGAGCACCCTAATGTTTCTCCCTTTCTCCCTACTCAGCAAACAGATTCTTCCATAAAGCATTTTCATTGACTTGCCCCTAAACCAAATCCCAACTAGACAATGTGTAGGAATATAACAGATTTTAACCAAAATAGGCCGATTGAAATTGATCCATGGGAGAAACCACTTTGGGCCCTTGCCTTTACTGTTACAGTCAAAGCCTACTAGGTCATTGAGCATGAAAAACCCACATATATCTTCAAAATCTTTCTAACAGAAGCTGGAAGACAGCTAGACCTTAGACTTTTCAAATTGAAACTTTGGTTGTTGCGTCAACTTCTGAATCCTTGAATTAATAATGAACCCCAGTTGTGCATCACTATTTGACCTTTCAAAATTTCCCTTAGTCACCCACGTAAAAGCCAAGTCAATTTCTAAATCTCTTGCTTTCTCCTTTCTCGCTGAAATGCAACTATTTCCATTGGCTTGCAAGAAATCACAGGTTGGAGCAATAACCTCAGACTGGAACAATGATGAGGCTAACGGACTCGACGACAGAAAGCGAACAATATCTGTTGGTGACCAAAGAAGAGGAAATAACGATGACGCCGAGCATGACGACATCTTAGTCTGGCCTTCACCTTTACTCTCGGTTTCTTGCTTGGAAACAGGGGGTTCAAGAACGATGTCCTCTTCGTGTACTTCGCCAGCTGCTTTGAGGTCGCCCAAGCCTTCTTGGGTGTCGATCTCCTCCAATTCTTTCGACTCCTTCTCTATTTGCATTTTAATCCTAGACTTCATCGCACTTCACTGCCCAGAGCAAAGAATCCTGAAATCTAATGCATTCACATCTACTATCATGTTACTGTTTTTCATTGCACACGACTTATTCCGGGTAGACCCAAGGTGATTCAAACTATGTGTGCCTTAAAGGTTGGCGGGTTCGAACCTCGAAGACCCAAGACTCTTCTCTGTTTCTAGGTTACAAGAAGCAGAGATAACTCCATGTGTTCCATTTGAAGGCCTCGGGATGGAGCCACCATTGTTCTATGTCGATGTTCTTGGTATGTTTATGTTGTTTAGAGGTCTAAAACGAACCATCAATGCACTTTTGTATTTCTACCAAGAAATCGGTCTAAACTCTTCTTCTTCCTTGAAGGCCAAGTGCCATATGTAGGCTCTTTCGTCAAGATATTCTTTAACCAGACATACCTTCCATATTTCTAGTGTACCGTCAATCTCGAAGAACCTCTCACACTTGTATAACCAACCTTTGATATTCTAGCATTGGAATCTTGATAATTCAAATTCTGTTAATCTAGCCAAGGAAGTGTACCGATCATCTGATCTAGGTCGATGAGGTCTCCTGAAATGATTTTTGGCAATTGCATGAACATCTTTGCCTTGTCGACGCTTCTCTTGAGCGGCTGTGAATGCCACAAACTAGGTAGTAATGGCTGCTTGAACCACTCTGGGGAGTTCTACAATCATCAACTCCAGGGCCTGTACACGATTAGCCAAGTCATTCGACATGGTTGTTTCAGAAATGGACTGGACATTGAATCACGATGAATGGATACTTCAAATTATAATTCTAGGTTGACAAGAACCTTCTTTTGTCACTGATGAACACTCTTGTTGTTTCTTTTTGGAGTTGCTTGATTAATTCACAATTGCCCACTGAACCCAGAAGAAAATGACTCGAAAAGGTTCAAGGTTGCACTTGTTCTTGATAAATTCTTAATCTTCGGTCCCTGCCGGAGGAAGGATGGCAATGACTGATTCAAGATAGTAGAGATTTCACACTGGGAGAGCTGAGGATGACTCGCTTTGATACCACTGATAAGAGTTTCGTAGAAAATATGAAGATATAGGGAAGAAGAAGATAGATGGGAGAGAGGCAGAACTGATGCACTCCTTATTCATTCACAATCAACATTCAACATCATTTCACATAACATCCTTCTATTAGCCCAAGCCTCATATATATAGGATAGAGACTTGTGACTCACAAGGCAAATCATCCCAACTATCATAATTGACTGTCATAACAGATGGACACATAACAAATTACTACTACTACTAACTGACCTAACTACTTCTTCCTTAACTAACCCAACGGAAATAACAGAATATATTCTATACCTTACATATCAGCTTGATGTTGATGGTGAACTTCAAAAAAGGATACATCTACACCAATCCATCTTAATTAGACAAGCTACTATAAGGACAAGAGGAATTACGGTGATATCTAATTATTACCTTATTTTGCACTTAAATGAATTATACATGTGGGTATTGAATACTTGTCAGTTATTGCATTCCTTTAGCAATTAATCATTTATGTTTTTTTTTTCTTTAAAACATTTTCAGATTGCTAAATGACCATAAATGAATTTGTGCAAAACTTTCTGAGTTTATGTTTTTTAAATGTACAATTCTAAAATTTGTTTGGATTTTAACTCACCTTGCTTTATAAAAATCCATATACATGATTTGAAAAATATTCATGCTTTGGTTGCATTCAAATGGAATTTCAAGATCGGAAGTGAACTCTTTGTATACTGAATGTTAGATATTCTTCAAATTTATCCAGTTGAATTTTCCCTGTTATTCACATATTGATCTTTAGTATTTAATGTGATGCTTGAACTCCTCAATCCTTATTCTCTAACTAGTTGGACATCATGTCTAACAAGTTGATTATCTATGAGTTTTCAAGCTTATCTCCTACAAAAGAATTCGATTTGTGAATATTATAACTACTGGATAAATTCTTATTGGTCATGTTATTCCAAGCTTTATGCATATCATTAATGCATTGAGTCTTAATGAATCTACCATTATAGTGGAATAACTCGCTAGAATGATATTATGGAACTCTAGTCATTTGGACTAATGAGTATGTGTTTCATCATCCATGAATTCTAATACTCACTTTGTTACTCAAATACATCAACATTTGTCTTCATCCATATTTTGAGTAACTATAGCTATGTATGCAAATTCTTGCCTTAAATGTTCATATATTTTAAGACACAGGAAACAAAAATAGAGTAAAGAGTGAAGAGAATAAGAACACAGAGGAATTATACTGGTTCAGTCGAAATTCTTGACTTATGTCCAATCTCTAGACACTCTGGGTTTTCACTAGCTCTCAACCACAATTACACACTCTGCACTCGAAGTAATCCTCTTACACCAGGATTCACTCCCCCTTACAAGTAGTAATCGTACACCTATACTCAAGGTCCCTCTACCTTGAAATTAAACAGATAATCAATAAAAAGATTAAACTCTCTCAAAAAGTGGATAAATATAATCACTGAAGTACAAAAATATCCGAAGATATTATAAGAATTGAATGAAACAATAAATAGCAATAAATTCGATTGATCGTTAAGATGTTTCAGTGGTTGGTGAATTCAATGCTTATCGTATCTATATCAGCAGCCATTAATGATCGTTGAATAAGCTTTAAAATAGTTGTTGTGAGCTTTTCATATTTTCGTTAAACCCATAAAGCTTCTGTTAGACACAGTCGATCATTGATTGAATTTTCAAGGTTAAGTCGCTTTCAGATTGCAATCAATAGTTGATATGCATTTGGTCTGGTCAGGGGTTGACTTAGACAAGTTGCTATAATCTTTTCACTGGAATGAGAATTTGCCATAGTGATCATTTGGCATGCTCTGACCTTTCATTCCGTGTGTGGTTGTGCTTTATATAAACATTAAATGCTCTGACACATGATGTTGCTTTTCACCCAATTTATTGCCAAAACATATGCTAATGATTTGAAACTTACTCAAAAAGATAATTTAGTAATAATATAAGTAAGATTGAGTATTATTTAAACAGAAAAAAAATGGTTAGACAAAAAAAAATTGAATTAATGATTACTTTTACAGCGAAGATATCTAAGTAGCTGATGAACAATACTCGAGCACCATTTGTGCCATGTTCGAGTAAGCTTTCAAATTTCTTCAGAAAATCCTAACGTTAGCCTTTACTCAAGTAAGGGTTAAGTGACTACTCGAGTACATATTTTGGAGTGCTCAAGTAACATCTCGAAGAAGCACTGCAACCCAACTTCAAATCCATATACTCGAGTAGCAAAGTGGGCTTGCTCGAGTGCAATTTCCATAGTGCTCAAGTATCATTTGTGCTTCATTGAAATTGCACTAGGTGGAGACATTAGCAAAGTCATGCTCAATTATAGTTTTCCTTATGCTTGAGTAAGAGTAAAACAATACTCGAGTAAGCTTTAGCAATGAGCAAACATAAGTTAAGAGAATCATGCTCGAGTATGACATTACCTGTGCTTGAGTATGATCTCTGATACATAGACATTCTTCACATCAGCATATGTGCTCAAGTAGCATTTCAATAATACTTGAGTATTATGCTCAAGTAGGCTAAAATCCTACTCGAGTAAGATTCTTCTAAGTTCAGCAAAGAGAGCTTTTACTATCAATATACTCGAGTACTTGCTTATGTACTTGAGTACCATGCTCGAGTACCTTGAACATACTACTAGAGTAAGATTCTGAGAACACTTCAACAAAGACATTGACTTGAGCATGCTTGAGTAAGCTTATTAATATACTCAAGTAAGCTCTTGACTTAGGCAATTTTTATTGACTCAAAAACCTTGTACATTCTCAAGTCTTGTCATCGTCAAAACTCATAAATCGAGAACTAACAATCTCAATTTTACTCATCGAGCCGCCCATCTTAGCCTAGTCACCTTCGTTGCCACCTTTTTGTAATTTTCAAAACTATCTGAGCCCTTTTATTTAATTTTCTCCAGTTCTCCATTGTCATCTGGGATGAAATTGAGTTGAATTATCATCTATGTCAACCTTAAAAATACAAAAAAAGTCAAACAACGGTGAAAGAGTATTTTTACTCCATTTTTGTAGTCACATAGTCACTTTTACATCTTAAAAAAACATTTGGTGTTGTGTACATTTTTTAGAAAACCACAGATATATTTTTACACTTTAACCCTATAATTTAATCCTTTTGTTGACGGTATTTTCTCATACATGCAAATCATTATTCATAATATCGTTTCACACAACACCCTTTTGTTAATGGTATTTTCTCATACATGCAAATCATTATTCATTATATCGTTTCACACAACACGTGGAAAACACAGAGGTTTAGCTCGTTAATAATTAAAAATTGTATAATATGTGTTCTTTAGATGTACTAGGCACAGTACCAAGAATTAGACGGAACTCCTAGCTTTGCTCCGTCCTCCACACAATTAATCTATTAGGAGAAGTTATTGATGGAAATAACAAACGGCATATATACAGGAGAAATCGAAATCGCACATATATTTCTCAGCTAAAAATGAATCCGAATTAAGTACTGTTGTTATGGCTCCAGCAAAATCATTTGCTGCGAAAAAACGTTTCGTCTCTTTTGATCTCTGCTCTCTAGAAGCTGATATATTCATTGATGTTAAACAAAATTTCCAATCTCCACTATGTATGGTAGAAGATACCTTATGATCATGAATATGTAACAACTTTATTCTGTAATATATTTGATCATCTTTAAGGGGCTGTTTGGTATGAGGGGGAGGGGAGGGAAAAAAAGGAAAATAAAAACTTTATGAATTGAAATTAAATAAATTGAATAATGGGGGTTTTTATAAAGAGAAAATGTAATAAAAAAGTATGAAAAACTAATTAAAAACTGTTAACCCGCTTCTTTAATTCAACTTGTAAAAATCCCCTCCTCTCAAAATTCCTCTTACCAAACAAAACACAAACATGCTCAAGTTTGAAAACATCCTTAACAAAAGCATGCTCGTGACTATTTTTTCTCAGACGGGTGAATAAGTGTAATGATAATAAGTAAGCATGATGATAGTTAGTTGCAAGCCTAAGAAGGAAAATAAAATATAACTCATCAGAACTACAACTCCCAGGAAGTTTTTCTTCTTTTCCATTTGAGGGTTGGGGGAGGGCATAAGAAAGACCAAAATATATAAAATAAAAAATATACAGCAGCAAGCTGTGCAAGTCTTGCTACATAGGCTTCTTTCTTTCAGTGCCAGCACCAATCATCCAACCGGTGAATTAAATGAATTCTCATATTTGCTATCATAACATTCTACAAAATGCAACAAGGGTATCAATGACTTGTCGCCCAGAAAATTTTTAATAAGAATTCAGTGGAACCAATGGACTAATATTTAGGACTCTTCCCTAATCTCTAGTATAAGAAATCTGTGGTGTACCAATATATAGGGTCAAAAGGTAAAGTGAAGAAGTTCTTATCTCTGTTTTCTGTAATGGTTTTCCCCCATGTTTGATCCCACACTAACCGTTTGGAATTGGGAAATGAAAAGACAGGGACCAAAGTTGGTTGGTTTACTGAACCAAGGTGTCAAGCACACTGATTTTCTTTGAAATCTTTTGCTGATAACAAGCGATTGATAAGGGTTTTAAGCCTTTTAGCCCCAGGACCAGGCCTAAGTTGAGTGCTATTTTTTATGCCAAGATCTAAGAATGTCATATTTGGTTTTACTTGACTGAACCACCTACCCGGCACATAACCATCAGCATTTAGGCCCAAGAGCTCGGTATCTATCTTATCCAGGACTGGTTCATTCCTGCCAAACTTCCTTGCAAAAGGAGCATTGCTGTCTACCATTCTACTGTATTCTTTATCTTTAAGGAAATGTGGGTGTTGTTTTGGAGGGTTGTCCCATGATATGAAGTGGAGATCATGGTTCACAGTCGTGTTGTGAAACTCCTCAGCATTACAGATGACAGTATGAAAATACCCTTCGGGTGATGATAGAAAGTTGGCGTAGTACATTAACACATTCCTAGGCAAGTTATCCCAACCCCATATGCAGTATTCAACAAATGGACGAGAGAGCATCATCCAGGCCGAACCTGAGCAAAATCAAGGAGTAAGATCAAGCTCAAAGCAGAGTCTAGACTAAGATTAATTATTTCAATTAGTTTCTGCAGAATCCAAGTCCTCCAGTCAATGATGGCTATAGAAAAGTTATGAATGGTGTTAAGCCATAGAATCTGGTTAGTTCCAGTTATTAACTTCAAGACAAATATGAAAATTTGTACCAGAACAATAAAGTGAATGCTTGACTACATCAAGTATTCTCAAAACCGCTATTGAGTTTTTCTTTCTTCCTGTTTAATACATTCAAGGGTTGGATGTTTCACTAACCAATTCGACATTTCTAGAAGTGAAGAGATTATTGAATTAAGCAGGTTAGAATAGAAGAACATAGAAATTGAGTTAAAACAAGAGGCACTAAAAGCAAGATTTCTCACCTGTAAACAGCTTATATGCTGAGGGAACGTTCCTTTTCTCTGTCACCCAAAATACATCAGATTTATGCACGCTATAAAGACCCGGGTCAATTATAATAGGCTTGGCCCTCTGATACCTGTTGAAATGGTAAAGTTTCACTTGTAAAACAGAGGTAGATTTGATCTTCCACACAATTGTATGCTATTTTTGAAGGAAAGAAAAATGTGACATGAACAAAATCAGGAAAAGGATTAGAAGCATACTCCTTCCAGCCAATGTCACTGGTGTGCTCAATGAAATTCAAGTGTCTGGGAATAGTTGATACAGTGTGTAGCAGATCTGTTGTAAGAGATTCAAGTGAGTGAAGGACTAATAATAGAATTGGATAATACTTTTAGATTCTTTTAAAAGCTAATAGATTCGAACGGGAATTACCAAACGTCCATTCCTCACGGCATACATAAATAGCTAAAATGCAAATAAATCGCTGAAATTTTGACATACCAAAAATGACCCTTTCTGGTTACAACTTGGGAGATTAACACGTCTGATATTGGTAAATAATACCATTTATACACTGAGGTAAAAGTAAATAACAAAATAAAGATATGAACTAAAAATTTAAAACTCGATCAAACAAGTATGTCATAGAAACAAACCTTTAACCTGCTGTTGCAATTTTAAGCTCATAAATTTCTGACATATGTTAAATGTTTAAATGGTTCAGTAACAGGGTCGAGGCCATAGGGGGGATTTGCGATAGGGACAGAGCTCGCATAGCTTATTTGCAATTAGCCAAGATTTGTAATGAAAGTGAGTATGTGCCCACTAAAAATGAGCTAATATGGTTATGGATTCAAGCAGTTTTACGTGCTAACTAAAATTGAGCTAATATGGTTATGGATTCAAGCCGTTTTATGCAATTCCTGATATTTTTGAGAACCCCAAGAAAGGTGGAGAAAGAAGGAACCCACCCAAGACAACATTGTCAATAATTCAATCCATCAAGTGATGACCGAGGAGCGAACTAGCTGATATAAAAACGATGGTAAAGTTAGAGTAAAACTGAGCAATATGTACTGCAATTGAAACCGATCGAACTAAATCTAGTCAAACGCTACTGCAGTAATCTGGGACTAAAATTAGAAAAATCGTAGTAGCTGGAAATACCCTAAAGGAAACAATTGTTAGGTTCTCTCCAACGCATCCTAGTTCAGCAAAATCATACACCCCACGTCACAAACAAACAAAACACTCTTGTTCAACCATCAAGATAATAAATCTACCAAAAAAAGAAAGAAAGAAAGAAAGAGCACAGTTCGTACCGTCCTGAGTGACAAGAGGATAATCTGAAGCACTCAAATTAATGAACCAATCCCAATCTCCACCTTCCTTGAGCAAAATAGAAGCAGCATGAAGCGTGTTAGTGACCATGGTAGGTCCTCGATAAGTGACCAAGTTGGCCTTCACGATTACTCTCACATTGCCTAATTGAGCAAAGAGAGGCTCGTTTTTCACATAATTGGCCAATTCAAGTCTCTCCTCAGTCGAAGCCTCAAGGTCCAAATGCACCGCGTACTGATTCCTCGGATGGTAAAGCGCCTTGAGTGTCCTCTTCAAGCTCTCGCCATCACCCATTGATCCTGAAATCAAGTACGCGATTCTTGGAACAGAGCTGTCCTGTGTAGAAGACGACCTAAGCTTAGACTCAACGAAGTGAGGGGCTGCCTTGGTGACGCGGATACGGTAGAATCGGAAGGAAGAATTAGAAGAAACGAAAATGGAGACGAAGATGAGCAGGGTGGATAAAACTAGAGAGAAAACTAGTGGTACAAACCACTTCTTCTTCTTCTGTGACCTGTTGGAGTCCATGGCTAGAAGAAGAAGACGATGACGATGATGATGAAGAAGAAGGGGTGGGGAGTAGGAAGCTCAGGTGCAGAAGTGCAGGTTCTTTCAGTGTCGAAAGTGAGCGAAGCTTGAAGGGGAAAGGACGGAGGGACGGCGCAGGATAAGGGAGTGTGCGCCAGAGGATCATGTTGGATGCGAAATGCGCCTAGCCAGAAGGCTAACGTGCCTACGTGGCGAGCGGATGTGAGTCGTCTCTAGTATCTACGAAGAGAATGAATGTCTTTTTTTTTTTTTTTTCCTTTTTATAAAAAAATAAAAAAAAAAACGTATCAGGGAAAAACTCACCTCAGCTCGGGGGACAAAGGTTAGGGTTGTCAAAACCTAGTGTAAAATTACGTTTTTATCTAGGTATTCAGTGTTAAAATGTAGGTAAATATTGTCTAAGGTAAAAACTGGTGCATAAACGTAGAAACTGATAGAAACTTATGTTTTTAGGCAGTCATTACCGTTTTTACTTAAAACAAAAAAAAAGTGAGAGGGAACCTATAGATGGTAATGATTTTGATATTCCTAACTTTGCAAATGAACTTGTAAGAGCAAGAGAAGAGAACATTAATGACATTCAAGATAATATATTTGATTTAATGAATTGTTATAATTTAGGAGTTATTAAACTTTATTATTTTGATGTTTTAAACTTATGTTTTATATGTTTACATGACTTGTATTAGTATATCTTTTAAGGGAAAACATTTTCTCATGTTATGGGAAAACCATTTTCTCATGTTATACATACATGAAATGATGGGATCCACATATATATATATTAATTCATATATGTATATGTGGGTCCCACCATTTCATGTGTGTATAGAAAACTTTTTTTCTCATGTAACATGAGAAAACCAAAGCCCATCTTTTAAATATAAAATTTTTCATTGAGTAGTGATTTATGATTTCCCCCTATATATATATATATATATAATTTTGAGCTCTGACCTTAAGTAGTAGAAAGTAAAAATTTTACGTCTCGTGTCGTTTCTATGATTTACGTTTCTACCACCCTTTCCATGTCTACATAGAAACTAATTTTTTACAACATTGGCCATTAAACAAACGTGCTATGAACCGGTCGAAGTGTACTGTCTTAATGGTGAGTTAGTCATATGAAAGTTAAACCGGAATAAATCTGGAATTAAATTTAGGAATAATTAATATAAGATTATGAAGGAATTTCTAAAAAAAATGATTTTTTTTTTTTTAAGTAACCGAATTAATAGCCTGAGTGGCCGGCTTTTAGGCTAAATCTATCCATCCGGGCTTAATAATTCTACCAAGAACTCAACAGAGGTCAAAATTAACTGGTCAACCCAGGGAAGATTCAAAAAAAAAAAAAAAAAAAAAAGGTCCTGTCAATCTTATAGTGGCTTGGACATAATTACCTTTAATAAAAATATATGTGTGTCTCACAAAGTAAAATGAATAAAATCACAAACGACAGTAAAACTCTCGAGGGAGGAGTATTTAATGCGATTGTATTTTCAAGACATAAACTCGAGCTAATACCATGTGAGTTGAACAAAATGTTTGGGGTTAAAAAGAAAAAACTTTCTTCAAACAAACTTTTAATTGAAGTGGTAAGGAATCATACCTTATATAAAATAAAAAAGAACAAGTTTAAATTTTATGAAGTGCATTTGTTAAAGAATGCAAAATACTTTTATACTCAAAGGTTTAAAAGGGAGATACTCTTACACAAATTTTTTTTTTTTTAAAAAACAAAACAAAAGGCTTTTCTTTTGAAAAAGAAAATAGATTCAACTAAAAAAAATATAATTAAGCGAGACCAAAAAAATATATATTACATGTTAGAACATTATTAAGTGATGACTTAAATTTTTTTTTTTTAAAAAAAACACAGTACTGTACTATATTTTTTTTTCATATACAGTACGTTAAAAACAATAATTTATTATAATGTTTTTCTTTACCATAATCAATTAATGTTTGGAAACAACTACATTTGTTCATATTTTTTCATATAATTTCATACATGTTTTTTTTTTTTTTTTGTTGCTATTTCATTTGATGAAGAGTAGTATGTCATCAATTGACTTGAGGATTAAGAGGTTTTTTTTTTTTTTTTTTGCCATCGATTAATAGTTATAGTTATTTAGTATCAATGTCTATTATCTCACTTTAGCATATAACTATTTTCCCAACTAATAAGACTTTTAGCTCTTCTTTTCAGTGTTCCACAGCCATATTTTATGGATTTATAGTGAATTAAAATAAAATTAATAAATTGTAAAAAATAGTTATTGCAACTATAAAATTGGGTAAAGAATTTGTCAATTAAATTTGGTGAGACGATAAGTACTAAAATCACATAAGATGTAGGCGGCTAATGTGTATTTATATATCTATATATTGCTTCCAAAAACATAATCTATATATCTATATATTATATAAAAGCTTATTAAATTGTTTATTTGTTAGCTATAAAATATAAACCGTGCACTGAATTTGACATTGTTTGATATTGCTTTTAGTTTTTATGTTTTAAGAAAATTTTATAAAGTCGTTCTCCAAAATTTTGGGAAGAAAAAAAAATTGCTTGGATGCTTTTTTAAGAAAAATATCATATTTTCCCTGATTGGGAAGGCTGAGACCAGAGCTCAAGCAGTTAAATAAAGATAGGGTTGCTCTCCGCTTTTTTCCCAATTCTAGAGAACAATAAATGATTTTACAGAATAAAAAACAAGAAAGTATATGATAGTTGTTGCTGGATTTTTTTGAAATATAGATTTTGAAAAACAAAGGGTTAAGGTGTAAAAATACACATATGTTTTACCTCCTAGGAGTGCCCAGCATCATATGTTTTTTTTTTGTGCAAAAATACACACGCTGTTAGGTTTTAGAAGCAAAAATACCACTTCCGTTAACTGACCGTTAGTTGACCGTTAACCATGGTGAAATTACCTTTTTGCCCTTAGTTTAAAATAATTAAAAAAGAAAAGGGTTAAGGGCAAAAGAGTAATTTCACCATGGTTAACGGTCAACTAACGGTCAGTTAACGGTCAACTAACGGAAGTGGTATTTTTGCTCCTAAAACCTAACGGCGTGTGTATTTTTGCACCCAAAAAAACATATGGTGTTGGGCGCTCCTGGAGATAAAACATATGTGTATTTTTGCACATTAACCCAAAAAAAAATTAAAAACTAATTACTAAATATTTTTAAAATAAAAATTAGCCTTTTTGATTTTTCGTGAGCTAGGCCAACACGAGAGATCCACATTTGTTTCTGAAATGAAAAATCATATAAGGGTGATTACAATGGAGGAGGTTGGGAAATGACATTTTGGAAGGTTGGACGACGCTGTCGTTTGGTCCAGAAAGGTGTTGGAATCGCGTGAAGAAGGAAGGGTATAATCATAGCTTTTTTTCTTTATCCTCTCTCTGGTTTTTTTTTTTTAAAAAAAAAAAAATTGCCCCTCAACAAGAATCATGAGTTGATCCGTTGAGGAGTGAAGAGGGTCACAAGGCGGCTAAAGTAGAGCAGAGGTTCTAGAGAGATAAAGTAGAGAGATAGATTCTCATTTCATTCAATACATGAACAGTTACAGAAAACCTCTATTTATAGAAGAAAAATGGGACTTTAGTGTAATTTCCACCTCTGGGTCATTTGGTGTAGTTTTCTCCAAAAACCTAAACTGTTCACTCACGGATTTCCTTCCCGTGAGTGATTGTATAATTGTGTGCGGGTCCCACCAAATAGTAAATCACTATGCGTGGGTCCCATATCATCTTTTAATATTTGGAAACCGCGAGTCAATGGACATCCACATAATAAGTATATTCATAACACTCCCCCTTGGATGTCCATTTATGAATGTGCCTCGTTAAAAACTTTAACTAGGAAAAACCCAGTGGGATAAAAACCTAGCCAAAGAAAAGAGTACATCATCCATTGATACACTTTCTAGTGCTGCCTCATTAAAAACCTTTCTAGGAAAAACCCAGTGGGATAAAACCCAGATAAGGGAAAAAGAGTACAGCGTGTATCGTCTCCCCCTCTTGATTACATCAGTGTTGCTCCCCCTGATGACTATATTGCTTCAATGTCTTTCTGAGCATATTATACTTTCTGTCATCAAATATTCTGTTAGAAACACCCAATCTGATTGTTCATTATATACCTGCAAGATCTAAATCTGTCAAGTAAAGTCATAATAATCTTTTCATAAATATATATGTGCATATAGAAATTCAATAAATGTTTATTCAGATAATGATGCTATATGCACTATCATCTTGAGTCCTTTTGGGACATATGTGTTTTTGGCGCTTTATGTGCTTCTAGCACATACAAATATATTGTGGCTCATGATCCTCATTATCATTCATTGTAGCATATGCTATCATAGATATTATTAACGTCGACTTCATTTTCAATCCCATTGGATTTCATTCATAATTTATTGAGATCTCATAATGTAAATATCTGGGTCTCTTCTTGGACCACAATACACTTTACTTGTAATATCTCTTCTAGAGATAACATCTCTTCAGGAGATGGCTCTTCTAGAGCTTTTCTTAATTATCCTCAACATGATCATCTATATTCTTATAGCTCCTTTTCTCTTTTGAGGATTTTTATCTTTAAAATCAATGGACTTGCAACACTTCTGGTGTGCTTTATAACAATTCATATAGGAGCATTTGCAGTTGGCACATGTGACTTTGTCACTTTCTTTAGGTCAGTAAATGCTTCTGGCATTCGATTAACTAAACTCAGCAACTGAATTATCATTTTGAATTTTTAGTGCACATTTCTTTGTACGAGGATCAATAAGAGCCAATGATAATTCATTTCACTTTATCTTTACCCAATCTGCTTATTTTTCTCCCCCTCATCAAATCATCAATTTTCTTTGTATATCCATCTTTGTATATCCATCTATGTGCATTGAAGTAGATTAATAATCATTGCACATTTAAAACATTTTAAGATGGAATTAATCTGGCTCCTGACCAAAAACCAATTATACGGGGAGAATTCTGTTGGCTTATATAATTGCTGCAAATATACACAACATATAAATTTTGTTCTCATAATCATTGATCTATCCATTCATGGATACTTTAATACATTATTTCTGGATCATTCAATCTGGAAATTGCGCGCATAATATAATGCAAACTTCTAGTTGCAAACATCACTGCAAACTTTGCAGATTTATAATCTCATATGTAAACTTTCAATTTGATATATTTCCAGAGATCCATTTCCAATAATTATGTCTATCTGAGAACAAGCAGCACATAATATATGACTCGAATGATCAAACAAGTCATGCCAACTTTCCATATGATTTATCATCAAATCTAATATTCATTTTGGGGGAATCAATATAGAAACATTCACAAAGAATTATCACATAAATATTCACACTTGATATATATTATTCTCCCCCTCAAGTGTGAGACCTTAAAAATTAATTCATGAAATTTCCATACAATATTCCATGATAAAATTTCCATTTTCCAGAATCAACAAACAAATATATATTAAATACAAAATCATCAGGTGTATAATTGCAGATTCACGAGCGCAATACTGTGTAATCACAGGCGCATCACTGTGGAATCACAGGCGCGACAACTCAGATTGTCGTATACATATAAAGTCAAAAAGATTCCAGGCTCGTGCTTTATAGGGAGCAAATCTGTAGAGATTTAACAGGACTACGCAAATCTGCAGAGATTCAATAGGATTTAATTCAACTATAAATAGAGGAAGGCAAACGAACATGCCTCACAAACACTCAAGCATCTGATAATATCAACTACCAGATACTCACACATATTTCTCTAAATTCTATTACCATGGCAGGACCAAGCAGTTTTATCCCAGTTTCTGATACATCCGAAACAGCATTACTTGATGCTTTGTTATATGATGATCAGCATAACATGTCATTTACTTCTTTGTTATCTCCTAATCCCTTTGAAATGTTTATTCCTCCTTCTACTATTCCTCCTTCTGCTTCAAATGTACCTACTTCTCCCCCTAGAACAAGTGTTCTTCCTCAATCTACAAGGATTGAAGGTACAACTGAAGCAGGTTCATCAAGGAGGCCTGTTAAGAGGTGTAGAACTATGGCAGAACTAATGGAGTCTACCAATCCAGTTCAGCCAATAGTGTCGGCAGTTAATCAACCAGCATTCACTAGCCAGCAAACTATCATCAGTTTGCCAGCAACAACCAGCCCGACAACAACAATCAGCCAACCAACAACCACTAGCCAGCCAGCAACAATTAGCCAGCCAACAGCTACAAGCCAATTAGCAACTACTAGCTTATTGGAATGTAGTTGCTGTCATGTTTTACGGGAAATTATTCATACCAACGGACTTCAGTACCATAAACTTGAAGTTCACGGAAGAAGAACAGGTATGATTACCCATGCTGTTTTATTTGAAAAAGTACAGGATAAATCTTATAATACTGACAGGCTTCCAATGTTTGATTTCACAAAGAAAAATTTTGAAGAAATCAAACAATTTCTGACACAGTATTGTATAGATTTACAAGCATCAGGATATATCTTGATGCGTGATCCTGTATTAGCCTATCATGAGGTTCTCTGTGTTGGTTCGGAATGGGCTATAAATCCAAATGACCTCCATGGAAGTTCATTTCAAACCAATATTGAACACTCATTAGGCAAAGGAAAACAACCTGCAGTAAGTATACCCTATGATACTTCATCCCTTAACCAGGGTGAATTATATAGGTTATCTATGGAGCAAAGAGAAAGAATAAAGAAAACAACGCTCCATGATTTAAGAAATTATTTTCACTTAACCCTTGATGAAGCGAGTAAACAATTAAATATGTCTACTCACACCATACAAAAAATCTATCAAAAAGGAGGGTTAACGGAGTGGCCACACAAGAAGCTCAAGAAACTTATGACGCAAATCTCGATATTACGAAGAGCTTTGCCTCATCTGGATCCCATCTCAAGAGAAGCAAAAGAAGAAGACATTAAATATCTTCAGAATGAGATGATTAAAGTTTGTAATGATGTTGAGCCACTCGCAATTAAACTTTGTTGAAATAATATTTCCTTTTGCTTAATTATTTTGTTTATGAATATTCTTTTCTCGTATTTATAAAAATTGTTATAATCATAGAAATCACATAACAACTATAATAATATATTTGCTTCATTCACTTCTGGGAATGAAGTTGGATAAAAATTCATGATCCATAACTCACTGATTTGTTTGATCATGGCAAGAAATTAATCCACAATATTGCTACTACAATAGCAAATTGAATATATTTATTTATAATATCAATCATGATCATACAATCCCTTGTCTCATAATTTAAGGGAATATTTAATGCCAAATATATAATTTTGAGACCTTTATACAACTGATGGCATACAAAATTTATGGATCAAATATTGTTTCATAATTTGTCACTTGTTATCAGGCTAACTTGCCTCTTGGCTTCAGGCTATCTTGCCTCTGAAATTAAGGCTATCTTGCCTCTTGGTCTCAAGCCAATTTATGCCTCATCTCTCTATGGCGTTTTGATCTCATAATATATATGGCCTTTTAACAGTTTATCTTCAGAATAAATAAAATATAAACATAATAAAATAAATAGATGGAACCCACTAATATGTATATATTAGTGTCGTTGCCATAAATAATAAGAAGGGAGAGGGATATATATATATAGCAATAAATAAATAAAATAAAATAAATGACTGGAAATAAACATGCTAGATAAATAAAAAGAAGATGAGATAGGAATGGTAGTAAACTCACAGCGAGACCTATCTCATCCAAAGATAAGAAAGAAGATGCATATGCAAATGTAAATATATATATATAATATATAGAAAACGGTAAAATAAAAAGGGAAGGGGATTTAAAGCAGTAAATAAAATAAATAAATGGAGTCCACTATACAAGTGTTACCACCATGAAAAATAAAGCAGTAAATAATAAATGGTGCCCACTATACTAGTGTTGCTACCATGAAAGATAAATAAAGCAGTAAAGAATTAAAATAAATGGGGCCCGCAAAATGTCACCACCATAAAAGATAAATAAACTTTAAATAAAATAAATAAATAGAGCCCACTAATAGATACTAGTGTGCCTCCATGAAGAATAAATAAATGTAAAATAAAATAAATAAAAGGAGCCCACTAATTAATAGTGTTGCCGCCATAAAAGATAAATAAATGTTAGTAACAATAAAATAAATGTTAGTTACATAAAAGTAAATGCGTAAAAGTAAATGTTAGTTAGAATAATAAAATCTCAAATCAAAACAATTAAAAGGGAAAATTATTATTATTATTATTATTATTATTTTAAAAAAAAATTGTCGGTTGAATCAGTGAACCCTTTTTTTTTTTATAGAGACACAATTCTGTCGACATTTTTTTTTTCTTTTTAATTATTATAATATATAATATATTATTATAAAACATATGAGACCCACATAATTTGTATTTTTTTTTTATCACCAACTACTCCACATTCGGCATAATTGAAGTTGAATGAATAATTTGCCATAGTGGGGAACATAAGCATATGGGTTGTGGCCCACCTTTTGTCATTGCCATAATCGGTAAGTCAGGGATCCAGCAATGGTGGCACTGGAGGCAAGAGGAATTAGATAGAGTAAAGAAGACGAGGCTGAGGAAGATGAAGAAAACTTGGGAGTAGTAAAAAGCAGTGAATCAGAAATGGTGAAAGATTTGAATTGGGTTGGAGTTTGGGTCGACCAAAGTGTGAACGGTGGAAGGAGCAAAAAAAAAAAAAAAATCTACAGGCATAGCCACCGAAGAAATAAGCAAACAAGAAGAAATCAGCAATCGTGCTGATAACGTGTTATAAAACTGATAAAAATAATAAGAAGAAGAGCAGAGGTTCTAGAGAGATAAAGTAGAGAGATAGATTCTCATTTCATTCAATACATGAACAGTTACAGAAAACCTCTATTTATAGAAGAAAAATGGGACTTTAGTGTAATTTCCACCTCTGGGTCATTTGGTGTAGTTTTCTCCAAAAACCTAAACTGTTCACTCACGGATTTCCTTCCCGTGAGTGATTGTATAATTGTGTGCGGGTCCCACCAAATAGTAAATCACTATGCGTGGGTCCCATATCATCTTTTAATATTTGGAAACCGCGAGTCAATGGACATCCACATAATAAGTATATTCATAACACCTTTTTGATTTTTCGTGAGCTAGGCCAACACGAGAGATCCACATTTGTTTCTGAAATGAAAAATCATATAAGGGTGATTACAATGGAGGAGGTTGGGAAATGACATTTTGGAAGGTTGGACGACGCTGTCGTTTGGTCCAGAAAGGTGTTGGAATCGCGTGAAGAAGGAAGGGTATAATCATAGCTTTTTTTCTTTATCCTCTCTCTGGTTTTTTTTTTTTAAAAAAAAAAAAAATTGCCCCTCAACAAGAATCATGAGTTGATCCGTTGAGGAGTGAAGAGGGTCACAAGGCGGCTACTGACGCCCATCGAATAGGCGCGTGACTGATATGAAATGGGAATTGTTTGAAATGGTTTATAATCTCTAAAATAAATAAACAAAAAAGAGCTAGGTTGTGGCTTGAAATTCCAAAATATAATAATAATCCAACTAGTAAACTACTGGTTGAGGTGATAAATAGTTTCCTCTCATAAATGATAACACAAATTGAAATCTTGGGGATGCACTTATTGAGAAGGCTAAAAACTATCGATACTCTAAAGTCTAAACCTAAAAAAGAGAAACACTTGATCAAATTGTGGGGGGGGGGGGGGGGGGGGAGCTAATTAAAGTCTAAAATTTGGTTCAGCATTAGAAGCATATCACTTTTTTCGGTTCAAAAACCAAGTGAAATCTAAGGCTAGACTTTGGTGCTTCCTTAGTGAAGTTATTAAAGAGTTCTCAAGCATAAATTATATTAAGAGGGAAATTTACCAATATAAAAATATTTTTTAAAAAAAATATCAAAATGAGGTACTATTTGTAATACTCTAAAAATCCTACTTAGCATAACCACTATATTTTGATAGAAAATACCTATTAAAGATGGGTGAATATGTGGTCTCAGATTTGGGTAGCTTATTGTAGGAATTTTCTTCTAGAATTGAATAAACCAGAAACCTGAATTTTCGAATTTCATTTGGAGATCATAAAATATCCTAAGATTGTCAGATAAGCTTAATTATACCATTTAAACAATTAAAATCATCCGAGAATGATGAAATCAATTAGAGGAAATTGGTAACAATTATTGGGCAATTGAAATTGCAATAATTGAGATACTTTAGTAATTAGTTCATAATTAAATTATTAAAGTCATAATTAAGGAAAATCAATTAAGTGAAGGAACAAATGATATTTAGAAGCTAAGATTAGCATACAAGGAGTTTTTGATCATCAAAAATTAATTAGAAACTTATCAAATTTTGGTATTATATTTATTTACATTTATAGGCAATTTTTCCATAGAATTCAAGGGTCTAAAAATTAAATTAGCTTGTGACCATGTAAAATACTATATTAGAGATTAAAATTAGGGTTAAACTAATTATTCCTAATTAATCTCTATGGGACAAAAATTCTTATTTAATGATGAACAAATAAATTATACAAATAAATGAAAGAATTGAATTATATTAACCTTAAATCCTACAATCTAAATGGACCAATGAGAGGAGTTCTTTCTTAAAAGTGAGGGAACATTACAACATAATGGATTAATTACAATTAAGGGGGGAGCGGCAAATTCCATAAACAAAAAAAGAAGAAATAACAAGTCAAAAAGTGTATAGAAGAAGATTGGGAAAAACTTGGGGACTAAGTTAATATGTAATTAGGCAAAATTAGATGAAAACCTATAGAAATTAAATCATAACTTGAAATCTTGAAACTAGATCTTAAAGATATGTACATATTTGAACTCAGTAAATTATGAGCTTTAACTTGGCTATTCCCGAAGTTATTTTCGGTTACTTTTAAGATTCATACCTAAGTGTTTCGGGAATTAAAAATCACCATAAATCTAATTATAAAATTAGGATTTAAAAAGTAAAATTGGATTTTGAATTTAAACACCAACTTACACCTAACTAAATTAGAGTTTGAGATTAATTAAGGTAACTTAGTGAAGAAGGGGCAATTCTTGGGGACAAAGCAAAGCAATTTCTAGAAGGGGGAGGGGGGAGAGGACGGTTAGCACTAGGTGGAGGGCCAAGATCAATCCCTCCTCACCAAGTAATAATCAATGGTTAAGAAGCTAAGGGCAAAATTTCAAGAATGTCATCCTCTTTAGCTATAAATAGAGGACTTTGGCAACACAATCTCCCCACCAATTCACCAAAGCTTGGCCGAAATATAGAGGGAAAGGAGAGAGTGAGGAGCTGCAGAAAGTAGAAGGCAAGTAGTCTTCAAGAGGTAAGAGAGTTTTTAGTTTCTAAGTTTAAGTTCTTAATTTAGGAAGTAGGAATGCTAGAAAAGTTATTTTGATCATCAAACTTCTAATTTTAGTTTGAATTTCATGTTTTTAAGCTTTCCACTGTCTTTATTTCGAAAGTTTGATGAAGGAGAAGTTATAGCAAAATTTTTGGAAGATTATGATCAAAATAGCGAAGCTCTGGCAAAATTTCGGTAATCAAGAATTTCTAGAGTCAGTAGTAAAAATGCTGGTATTTTATGATGAAGATGGTGTTTGAAAATTCTGGGAAAATTCATGATGAAAGTAGACATATAGGGCTTTCTAAATCTATAAAGAGTGTGTCATTTGAAGCTCTATGCAAAAAGATAAAAATCTCAGAAGTTAGGGTATGTTTTCTATGCGAAATTCTGGGCAGCAGTTTAAAATGTTGAAATTGGGAATTATCCATTGGTTCTGGGTAAATTCCAATATTTTTCCTTGAAAGTAGACATCTCAAGGATTCCGGAAAATTTTGCGGATCCTTGATATGATTTTTGTGGAATTAGTTATGATTTTTCAAAGTTAGGCGAAATTCTGCACTAGCGATTTTCCAAAAATTATGCGGAAATAATTGAAAATAAATCCTTCAAAGGTAAAAATGTCCAGTATGACCAAGATGTCTCTTGAAATATTGTTTGAGAATTAATTGAGACGATATTACCCTTTTAGGATAGACTGTGCATGTGTACCGACGACAAACGTACCCAGAAACCCGTCAAACAAAGGTACTGACGCGTATTGTAACATTAACGCTTATGCTTATGGTATGGTTATATATGAAAGTTGTTTTTACTTATTGATTCTCTATTTTGAAAGTTGCTTAATATATATTGAATTGAATACAAGTTATAGTCTTGATAACACCGTTGAAAGTTTTCCTAGCGCTGAGGACACGATAGGCCATCGTGGCACTAGTTATATGCAAACTATGGGTAACATACATATTGCAGTGGCTGTGTTATGTTACTTGCTGGTATGATTTTGAAAGTGATAGTAGTGAATTTATTGTTATAATACCTGTCATATACTGTTTACATAAGCATGAGGTTAACCGTTACCTGAGGTTCAATGGAAATTGAACCTTAACCCCTGTTATAGCTTCAGGATCCCAGGGAGTCAGGATCGAGGACAGGGGTAGGAAGCAGGCGTGAGGACCCTGCAGAGACGTTGTCTTTTTAATATATAGATTTCGGTATATTAAACCCATGAATGATTGTATAGTTAAATGTTCAGTTAGATACATTACATACAATGTTATTCAGTTATTCTTTGTTTTAAATATTTTCAACTCTCAGCTCTGTATGGAAACATTTATGAAAATGGGATGTTACACTATTTAAAGTTTTTACCGAAGTAATGCGATCAGTGGCATCATCTGACACGACGCCACTAGTGGCGTCTTGTCATCTGACACAACTATGTCAGTGGCATCTTGTATACTGGTGCCACTTACAAGTGGCGCCACTAGTGGCGTCAGGTACTGTGGCACCACGGTAATTTAACAATTAAAAAAAATAGAGAGTAGCAGCGTGACACGCCCTTGCTCTCTTTAAATAAAAAAATCGAAATAGTTGCAACTATTAAAGTTGCAGCTTTAATAAAAGATGCGTCAGGGGGAAGGGGCACGCCTCTGCTATCTTTTTTTAAAATAATAAAAAAAAACTTAAGAGCAGGGGCGTGAGAGCTCCTACTATTTTAAAATAAATAAATAAATAAATAATAAAATATTAAAGCTACAATTGTAGCATTGCAAGGGCGCAAGGCATGCCCCTGCATTAACATGAAAAAAATAAAATAAAATGAATAATTGCCAACTCTTCAATCTCCTATATTAAAAAAAAAAAAAAACACACACACACACACACAAATTCACTCACAAACACATATCGACAAAAGCAAGCAGAGGGAGAGACGAGAGAGCAGTGGAGTAAAGGATAGGAGAATAGAAGAGTTGGAAGCTATTTTAAGGTATATTATTTATTTTATAAGATTATTTAGGTAACTAAATTAGTTTCTTTTCAACAAATTCTCTTCATAAAAGTTGTTGTACATATCTTTCTTTTTCTAATGATTGTAGTATTTAGTTGGTTAGTAAAAATTTTGGAGTTAGAATTTTGAGGGTCTTCTAAGTTTTGACAATAGAAGACTGTATTTATGTAGTGAATGAGTGATAGTAAATTTTAAGCGGTTTAGATTTATTGTTTGTTTGTTGGAGAAATTTAAAACTAATTTTTCTATTTAAGAGTTTAAAATTTTTGTATTATAGGATATTTTTACTAATTAAATGTTGTGTAAATAGTCTATTTGGGTTAATAGAGATATTATGGAAATTTTAATCAGTTTAGTTTTCAAATTTGATGACTAATTTGTCATTTCCAAAATTGAAGGACTGATTTGTCATTTTTTAAATGTGAGGACTGATTTGTCATTTTCAAATTCGAGGACTGATTTGCCATTTCTGAAATTTTATAACTGATTTGTCATTTTTTTATGAAATTTTGTTTTTTGATTAATTTTCATTTATTATTATTATTATATAAAATTGAATTTTATTTATTTATTTAGAGAATAAATAATTAGTGATTTAATAATGTGTTTTGTTAAGGTAAATTTTTGTTAGTCAAATGTATCGTCAATGCGCCCGCGAAATTCAGCCCGGCCCTAAAGAGTGGGGAGTTCTTAATGAGTAGGTGCAGCGATTACACTAATCACAAGTTGTTTGGAACACAGGAGATTGTGATGCCTTAAGGGTGAGGCGAGCCTTACAGGGGTCGAGAGATGTCCATGACCCAGATGACATCCTACCAGAGTTGCAGTAGCACCTTATACGGGCAGGTTTTTTGCACGTGTCTCGTATGAAGAGACTCCCGGTATGTTTTATTCTTTATGTAATTAATTATAGCATTTAGTTGTTTGTACATGATACGGATAATATAGACCATTACATATTTCTTCTCTACTTTTATGTTAGTGCAGATTGAAAAATACCTTCTTTCTGCTTTGGTTGAGAGGTGGAGGCTGGAGACTCACACCTTCCATATGCCAGTTGGTGAGACGATCATTATCCTACAAGATGTAAAGGAAATTTTAGGTTTGTCCATTGAGGGTTGAGTAGTTTTTGGTAGGACGTATGACAACTGGGCAGCAGTCATGCAGAACTACATAGGTGGGACTCCACTCCCATCTCAGTTGATTGGCGGAAACATCATGATGAGATCATTTGACACTCATTGGGGCCACTGGGAGGAGCACTCAGCAACTGTTTAGGGTCTGCTTTTGTACACACGTGCCTACCTTATGTGCCTATCGGTGGATTTTTGTTGTGTGACAAGTCCAGCTCAGAGGTACCTTGCCGATATATACAATTACTGGGTGGTAACCTTATGGAGACTGCTACATACAGCTGGGGGTTTGTTGTACTCGCTATACTGTTTTGCAAGCTTTGTTAGGCCACGTCAGCTTCAGCCAAAGACATTGGGGGTTGTTTGTTATTGTTGCAGATATGGGCATGGTATATATTTCCTGTCATATCATTTCCCATTCCACCGCCTAGTGATGAAGGCAGTCATTACGGACATAGGTGTGGAAGCAGTATATATATAATGAATATTTTGATTGATTGTAGTAGTTGAGTGATTACGTTCTTATTTGTAGGTTGTTTCAGTAATGTTATTGAGTTATATATTGCAGGTTCAATAGTGTAAATGTGCAGTTATTGCAATGTGATCTAAAGACACACCGAGTAGAGCTTGACCAGATGGTTCGCGACGATGTATGTATAATAAATTTGAGATAACAAAAAAACAGAAAGATTATACTAATTCGTGTTATATGTGTGACTATTTGTTTACATGTACAGGTGAATTCACATGCAAGACATGTGGAGGGCGGTGACACCCATACTTGCTTTTCACATTGTCGAGATACACCAGCCCGATCGATGCATGCGGCAATACATCCCTAACGCTACTGCACAACTTGAAGGTGCACACGTTCTTACCTTACGTGGTAAGATGAATAAAGATTGGGAGGTGAAGATGGATGAATTTATTCAGTATTAGAACACAAGGCATATGTTCATCCTGACTATAGATCTATCGGAGGGGTCGATTTCCCCAAACTTGGAGCACTCGAACCATCTTGGCATGTACGCATATGACTCGTCCCAATCACCATAAATCTTAGCTATTGCTTTTTGCTTTGCCTTCCATGCCTTCCTATAAGAAATATGATAACCAAACATTCCGGTCACCCTTTCTTGTATCATGGCCACAACTACCAAAGGCGTTTCCTTGACCATGTCTACAAAACCAATCACAAAAATTGTAAAGTAGGAATGTTATTTATGTTCACTGACAAACACAAATAAATTCACTTTAGGACAAATGGTATTGTGCATTGTACCTTTTATGGCCTCTGAAATAATTTTAGAATCAAGTTGTCTGTGATCTTGGGAGAGAATTGTGCTCACACAACTATGATTTCCAACCCATTTAGTCACCACCTAAGTGTTGCCATTCTTCGGTTTAATTGCCATTACTCTCCGAGCGCAACCTTGTTCATGATTCTGACATTTCATTGAGAACTTGGTTGTAATACTCTCAACCACTACAGCTTCATGATGTTCCTTCATGCAATAATGTTTTATTGCAGCCTACACATCATTCTTGGACCCGAACTCTTGTTTCACATATAATCCGTCTCCTCTTGTCCACAGACCCTGACCCAAACCTTTAACATCCAGTATATCCTCATGCGGGTAATCTTCATAAATAGCCTCATAATGCGGAATCTCATTCTAAAACGGTGTAATATCTACATATTCACAAATAATATAGTTTATGAGAAAACATGTAAACTAATAAAAAAATAAAATATATAATAATACAGCTCCATAACTAACCTGATGATTATAACATACCAATCTGTTGTGTTGTGATATTACCATGATATTCATCATTTGTATCACTATCATTCTGATCATCGTCATTTGCTCATAAGGTGCCTTCATCTTCTTCCTCTTGCTCCTCCTCATTGTCAGGTTCATCTACCATATAGTTGATTTCTTCTCCATGCGCAACGGTTGATTGTGTTGGATGAGGTGTACCGGAATAAGCCATATAATGTGACTGATTACTAAGGTCGAGCCATGAATTGGTATTGGTACACCCTCCTCTGACGTTTTAATATCCACATATAACTCAGCAAATTGAGACGTACGGTTTTCCTAAAATGTTTGAAAAAAAAAATCCAAATCCTCATCATCGGATATCTCAAAACCTTCATATTTGCGGTTTCCACATGGAACTCTAACAGTCACTGAAGATATTACTTGATCTTGTTGCAGCTTTAGCTTCTGACGGATCTTTTCATTTAAATCTACAGCGGACATGCCTCGAACAATATACATTGCTCATTTTTCACCTTTAAAGCCCAATCCATTTGCACCTATATTTTTAGAACCATTATAATATACAAAAGAACAAATTTGATTCATTTTTTTGCTTATATTATATTATGAAAAAGAAGAACAAATTACATATTAAACAAATAATAGCAACACAAATTGCAACTAAGCAAAAGAAGAAACACAATGTATATAAAGAATTAAAAAAAGAAATGAAGAAACAGAATGTGATCAAAAGAACAAAGTAAACTGCAAGAAATGGGCGAGGAGGAAGATTGAGGATGACTTATTTTCTCTCGTCTCTCCCTCTGCTTCTGTCCATATGTATGTATGTGTGAATGTGTTTATGTGTTTGTGTTTGTGTTTTATAAATGAGGCAGCAACTATTATTAATATTTTTAAGAAAAAGTTAAAGTAGGGGCGTGCTACACACCCCTGCCCTACTATAATTGCAGCAGACTGTAACGTCTGTTGTAATTGCAGCTTACATTATTTTTTATTTTATTTTATTTTTTTAAAAAAAGAGCAAGGGCGTGAGACACGCCTTTTTTTTTTTTTTTTTTGAAAGAGGGCCTACTCTCATTATTACTTTTTTTATATTTAAAACTCAAAGCAGGGGCGTCCACCCCCTGCTTTGATGCTGCAAGCAACTTTAATTAAAGCTGCCGAAAATTTTTTTTTTTTAGAGAGCAGCACGCCCCTTCTCCTTCATATTTTTTTTTTTAAAAAAAAGTGGCGTCAATGTGACTGAAGCCACTAGAGTGGCATCAGTGCATCTGACGCCACTGACCGCATTACTTCGATAAAAACTTTGAATAGTGCCTCATTTTGTTTTTTTTTAAAAATATTTTTATATTGGTAAATTTCCCTATATTAAGCTAACTTAGTTTTATCCCAATCTCAGTTTAAATTGTATTTGGGATTCAATTTTGCAAATGTTAATACAAACTAACTCTAAGATAGCAAGAATGATGATCACAAAACACCAAAATATAAATATTTCAAAATGATCCTTCTAAATGGCTTTTGTGAAATTTTTAGCGACTAAAACAAAATTAAGTTTTTTTTTGTGAAAATGATCCAATTATCTTCAGTGAGTACATTTATTGTTGTTTGTCATTTGTTAGGTTAAAATTCGTATTTGTTAATTTTTATTGTAATTGATATTCAGTAAGTAAGTTTTTTATTAGTTGTCATTACATTAGTTATTGCACTACTATAAAAATGTTCTTTTAGACCACCACATTTTGACCAAATTATAGAGGATTAAGTCTAAAAAATATGACCGGTGATAATTTCGTAAATATGAAAAAAAAATTTAGACCAGATTGTATATGATTAGATCTAAAAAGTATAATCGGTGACAGCTTCATAAATATAAAAAACTTTTTTAGACTAGATTATAAAGGATATGTTTAAAAGTATGATCGGTATCAATTTCGTAAATAAAAAAAATTAGACCGGATTATAGAGGATTAGGTCTAAAAATATAACCGATGGTAGTTTCATAAATATACAGAACTTTTTTAGACTGAATTACAGAGGATTAGATCTAAAAAGTATGACGGTAGCAATTTCTTAAATATAAAGAACTTTTTTTAGACCAGATTATAGAGGATTAGGTCTAAAAGATATGACCGGTGGCACTTTTATAAATATAAAGAACTTTTAAGACTTGATGTTTAAAGAGTCCGATCTAAAAAGTCTACTTTTAAGACATCATATTTTAAAAATTTGATCTAGAAGACGCGCGCCAAAAGTTGAATTTTACCTGCAAAGAGCTTTTTTGCTTCCCTTTCCTTAATTCAAGTTTAACTCACTTGTTGGCTCTCAGTCATGGTGGAGCCGATTCACTACACTCTAGGAGTCAAGATTATCAATCAGTTTCTCATGGAAGATGATGGTATACTGCCCAATAATGTATGACTACTATTAAATCTTACGTTTCGTTGATTAGTATTTGGTTTTGTACACTATTTATCAATAGCTTCACTTTTCTAGATGAACAATGCAATATAATCATGCATGCTATTTTTCTTTTTAGATATTTCGCAATTTTCATGGAACAACCTCTCAAATAACCTTGTGTTAAAGCGACATTTTGTGCTAGATCTATATTGGATATAACCTTATGATTATTAATAAAGCCAATAGTAAATCAACCAATCTCATTTTTTTCATCTCCAGATTTAAAAATAAAACTAGATATAGATCTCAATTTTACAATGATGAAGAGAAGTCAGACAAGGGGGGGGGGTGAGACGATGACGACGGTGAATGGGAGGCAACAACAACAGACTTAGCAACAAACACTTCAAATGACTGGAGTGTTGTCCTCCTTCCTTCATTGCCTTCGCCTTCGACTGCAAGGAGGACAACAAGAACGTTGTTGTTTTTGTCCTCTTGAGATTCACCGCCCACCCCAGCCGCTTCCCAGGTCCCTCTCTCCCTCCAAATCTTGTCTAACGATGGTTTGGTTTTGTTGGGAAGTGGGAGATTTTTGTTTTGTTTTTGCCAACTTATTTTTAAGACTGGATGTTTAAAAAATCCAATCTAAAAAGTTTTACTTTTAAGACCTCATGTTTCAAGAGTCCAGTTTAAAAAGTATTTTTTTAAGAATGGATACTCAACCAGTCTCAAAAGTATCAGACTTTTTAGACCGCTTGTATTGAGACCGGTTCTAGATATTGTCTAAAAAACATTTTTCATCCAATCTAAAAGGTATTTTTTGTACTAGTGTTATTGTCACAAAAATAGACAAGTCTTTAAAGAATTTCTTCACAATGATTAAACCATTTTGAAATATTAATTTAAAATTTACATATATTTCAGGGAGATGTTTTTGTCATTCTCCCATTTTCATATTGCTTGACAATTTTTTTGTCCTGTTATATAGCATTTGAGAGACAATTACTGATGATATCTAAAAAATGAACAGTCCGAGTATAACTTAGTATGAACACTATATATTAACTTCTTAAGATGGATATTGGTAATAAAGATCGGAAGCAAATTCTCACATATTCTATCTTAGATTTCGCTTCTCTTCATATCATCATTATCAATAGAAATCAGTCTCTATTTTTATTATTACAGTATTTTATAATTTTTATTTTCTTTTTATGGAAATTATAAATCGGGTTGATTAGATTTTAACAATTTAAATGTATTTATTTAAGTTCAAAATAATAATTGTAACCAAGCGCTAGTATAGCGTAGTGGTATGACGTTGGGTTATCCAGGCTTTATATCAGGGTTCAAACCCTGCCTGGACCATTGGTCCCTTTTAAAATAATAATAATAATAATTGTATGAAATATTAAATATTAATCATCTATTTTTTTTAATCTATTGGGACTTGAGATTCTGAGAAAAAAATAAAAAAGAGGAAAAGTGAGAGAACCCAAACCCTCACGTGGTTAATGGATGATTCATTCTTTTTTATAGGGTTAACACAACTTTCTATCCTTATAGTTTGTTTTTATTTTGGTTTTAATCCGTGAAGTTTGACATCATAGCTTTTAGTTTCTCAAGTTTACTCCGTATAAAATGTTTATCCTTACAGTTTGAAAATGACTTGGAATTGGGGTTAAAAGGTAAGTTTGCTTATGTGACAATAACACTATTAATTTTGCTTACATGGTGCGTTGAGCTTGACTAATATTATCCTTTTGAAAAATGTTATATAATAAAAGGAAAATAAGAAAAACCCATTGAAACATGTAAACTTGTTGGAATATTTTAAAATAAAGGGGTGTTTTTATAAAGTCATATTTTTATAAATTAAGAAATTTATACCAAGAGTTGTGTATGGAGAATAACATTAAAAGTCACCAAGGTCATGTGTCCCTTTAGTTCCTAAAGACACGTGAAAAGTTATAACTAAATGTTTTTGATGAAAAGTTGTGTTAATTCTTAAGAAAAACTCTACCAACTATAAATGTGTAACTCCTCGTAGAAAAGTTATTTTAAGTAACTTTTAGTTATTAAAATTATGTTGGTTCATGCATGAGGGTTAAAAATATATCATAGTTATGACTTTTAATTGAATAGGTGTTGCTTCAAGAGGTATCACTTTATGACTTATAAATACCCATCACTAGGACTCATTCACACATCAAATACAATATCACAATACACTAAGAAACAACAAGATCAAACTCATTGTCTTTGTCTTCGAATGCATACAGAAATAAAGTCAAATTATTAATTTGTAAAAGTGATTGTTATCTTGACTTTAGTATTGGGAGTACAATACATACTAAAAGACCTTTATTGTATCCTACAAGAAATTGGCCCATTAATCCACATTGCACAGAATAAGATAGGTATATGTGGCGGGTGAATTAATCATAAAGGAAAGTAGAGCCTACAACTTGAAGACATTGTGCACTGCTTTATTTTTCACCTGTTATTCTTGTACTCCTCAAAGATCCAGACCCTCCAACAAAACTGACCTTGCTAAAAGCCGACAACTTATCTTCCTAATCTCTTCTACCACCCAAACCCAAATGTTTTCCCCTTCCTTCTCCTTCCTATCTTGCATTTTGCATTGCCTTCATTACTATAGATTCAGGCATATATAATTCTTAACATATAACGATCATAGTGAATAAATGTCACGAATATCGAGATGAAGGTTGCGCAAGAGTATATAATGTTTAAATTTAATAGTTAATTATGCACACTATCTTGAAAACAAAAAAATAAATGTTGTAGTTAATAACCGTCATTTATTTAGTTACAAAAATAACATTTCTTAAAACACAACCATTATTTAACACTTATAAATGATTCATATTCCAACATTAAATATCAACGAAGACAAAATATAACGGTCTTAAGAAACAACCGTCATTTAATACTTTCAAATTGGCCTCCTCCTTCTCTCCTTCATCATGCCAAGATCCTTGGGAGCTCCTCCACCAACACCACCCTCTCCTCCTCCACCACCACCTCCTCCTCCTCCTCCTGCTGAAATGCAGGCTCTAATGCAGATATTGGCAAGCCTTGACTGCCACACAAGGCATCTCACGACATACGCCAACAAGATGAATCAGAAGCTGAACCTCATATTGCATCATGATAAGATTGAATATGACTTACAGTCATACCCTTCATCTCTTCGTCCGATGATGAGAATAAGGAAGAGGAGGAGGACGATAGTAGTAGTGATGACTGAACACCACTATTATATTTTTAAAATATTAAAAAAAGTTAATTAAAAAAAATCATACTTCATGGTGATTAATTAATAACTGCAAAGTATTCTTGTAACGTGGTTATAAATAACACCATATACTTAACGATTTTAACTTAATAAACATTAATTAAAGCTTTCGAAACCTTTATCGTCCATGCGCTCACTATAGGTGCCTCATTATTATCTAATGATCGTCAAGATAACCAAGTACCGTTTCATTATGTCATGTTCAACTTCCAACGCATGCAATAATATGTTTTTTAGTCTTTTTCTAGATGCCTATTTAAATAATGATTTTTATAAAACAATTGTCATGTAGCTCATGTCGAAGAAAAACATAGTTGTGTGTGGACTAATCTGCTTCAACTTTCAACGCATGCTTAACTTTCAATCTATTTAAACTCCCTATTTTCAGATGTTTTCTTCATCCTCTTCCTTTGCTATCCTTACCACCATGCTGATGTGACGCGCTAAAAAAATGCTAGAGAACCATCCTCCCAACCTCCTCCTCCTTCTCCTCCTTGTACTCCTCCTCCCCAACATGCACCCTCCCCAACCTCCTTTTCCTCCTCCTGCCCAACCTCTGCCTCGTCCTCGTGCTCTTTCCTTCCCAACTTGAGTTTTGAGGGACTAAAAACTAAAATGAAGGCAAACTTAAGGTCTAAAGATTATATTAACCCAATCATATTACACTCACTTATTTTTATCTCACTTTCAGTTTGAAAAATATAGTTAGGATCTAATGTTGTAGCTATTAATACAAACTAGCTATAAGATAGCGAGAATGACTTATAAGGATCACATACTACCAAAATATAGAAGTTTCAAAATGATCCTTCAAAATGGCTTCTATGAAATTTTTAGGGACTATGTTGAAATTAAGTTCTTTTTTTTTAAATGGCCTAATTATTCTCCAGGAGTGGCCTAATATTTTTAATATAGGTACAGGTATTCTCCTTTTAGAAGTAAAACGTGGGAGCCTGGTGAGGAACCATTAAGGAAATTTGAAATTTCAACTGCACGAGACATTCAGTTTGGGCCTTATTTCCTTAGGAAAATCCATCTTGGAGTTCTTGTAAGAGAAAAAATTTTAAAAAAGGCCTCAAGATTCTGAAAATACTAGTGCCTTTTCTGGTATAAATTTATCAAAACGTTAACAATTATATTAGCCCCGTTAACAACTAAAGTTTTAATGAATTTATACCAGAAAAGACCCTGGGGCCTTTTCTGGTATTTTCAGAATCTTGGGGCCTTTTTTTAATTTTTTTCTCTTACAGGGCCCCAAGATGGATTTTCCCTATTTCCTTGGCCCATTTAGATTGGGCTTCAATTACATTGGTTACCATTTAGTTTGTTTCTCAATCACAGAATTAGCTTTTTAATTGGGCCTAAGTGTAACTTCATAACTCCTTAACTCAATCCCATGTCATTTTGTCCTCTCACAAAAAAAAAAAAAAAACATCAATCATAATTACAATGGCGTTTTTTTCTCAGGCCCAAAAAAAAGGGCATTTATTTTGGGCTACGCATTCCCACGGTAAGTTGAGCAGTTCTCGACTTCCCTTAACATGTTTCTAACTATTTCACTTATTTGCGATATTAGCCCCTCCTCATTAAAAGAAGTTTTTTATAAAATTTTATAACATAAAATATTTTTAAAATATTGAAAATTTTATGTGACGTTGAATTAAAAAAAAATGCAGTAAGTCAGAGAAAAATATGTGTTAACAAAACACTAATAATGTTAGAAACGACAGCACATTCAAAAGAGGAAGTGAATTGAGTATTTGTCAAATTTTTGAATTTTTAAAATTTTTGTCGCAGTAAAACAAGCATAAGCATTTTTTTTTTTAGCAAATTGAAGTTCTAAACATTATTTGCAAGAATGTCATACCAGCTTTTGACAATCAACACGAGTACAGGTGCCTTTGTTTTTGGGTTACAAATTTAGCTTCGAAACAACTTGTATTTGTTTTAGTTTAGGTGCCTTTGTCTCTGGGTTACAAATTCTTTCAAAACCATTTGTATTTGCAGACAATTTTTCTAGGTGACAATTTTTCTGGGGGAATCTGGAATTCATGCTTATTTCTTTACTTATGTATTTTTCTGAGATTTCTTCATTTGGACTCTACTGATTCACTTGTACTTGAATTTGAATTAGCCATTGGCCGATGCTGAGGAGATTGAAAATCAAATCCTGATCCTAATCTTCGAACTCTCTCTCCTTTGAATCACACGATCTTGAAATATTTGGTGATGTTGTTTGTTTATTTTGAGCCTCCATGAGATCTATTAGCCAAGTTGAGATCTATCGCCAGCCATGAATTGAGAGAGCTTGGGAGGGATTTTTTTTTTGAGTTTAAGGGTATTTTGGTATTTTCATGCTATATGTAACATCTGTCAACCCAATTTAATAGCCATGGTATTTTTACACCATTTTTGAGATCTTATAAGTATTTTTGCACCTAAAAAAAAGCTTGTGGTGCTGATCGCTCCTTAGAGAAAAGTATATGTGTATTTTTGTACCTTAACCCATGATTTTATCATTATGCCCCTCAATTTTTTAAATAAAATAAAAAAGAAAAGGTGTCTTTGTAGGTATTCTCTGGAGCTCTGGTCGACCTGTACCCTCCAGCTAGGGGTGTTTGTGGGCAGGGCTGGGCAGGGCGAGACCCTTGCCCGATGCTTTGCCCGGAAGATCAATGGGCAGCAAAATGCGGCCCGATGCCCGGCCCTGCCCGATAAAAGCTCGAACATTTTTGGGCAGGGCGATAGTGAGCAGGGCAGGGCGGGCTTTACATGCCCAAGTGGCCATAACCTATCATACTTATAAAAAAAAAACTTCAATCATTATATGAGACATATCCACTCACGTCATGATGTCACCTTCGTTTGTTCTTCTATGTTCTGAGAAGAGCTATCAACCATTATTTAAAAAATAAAGATTAATTAAGGAGCAGAAATTAAAGTTCAAAGATGGTCCTCAATTAATTTTAATCCACAATCAATGTATTCTATTCAAATATGAACTAGGGACCGAGATATTTAATGGATTGTACAAGGAAAAATATCATCCAGCCAGATATTTCGGATCAGAAAATATCAAGTTATTGATTATATCATCATATAGACATCAATATAAATAAATATGCATGTATAAAATAAAAAATTTTAAGAAACCTAGAATTTTAAAAAAATATATATGAAAAACAGAAGAAGGAAAATACGATTTCATATTCCTGGCTAATAAAATTATTCATCATTATTAAATATAAATTCAATTACAAGAAAGGTAATTCAACCTCATCCCTAAAAACAAAAAAGTTCATACTGATTCAGCTAGAAATCCTTGAATTAAAGTATTAAAATAAACATAACGATATATTTTTTTAAAAAAAATATATGCACAATATGACAATAGATTATATATATATATATATATATATATATATATATATATATATATATATATATATACAGTACCGGGCAGGGTCAAATGGGCAGGGCAGCATACCCTACCCGATGCCCAGCCCTGCCCGCAAAATGCCCAGCCCAAATGTGCCCAAATTTTTTCAAGCTTCTCTTTTTCGGGCTGGGCAGGGCATTTTTTTGCCGGGCTTGGACGGGCGTACTGTGCCTTGGGCTTCTTGAACACCCCTACCTCCAGCAGCCAGAGTGTTGCTAGAGCTCTAAGATTGGCTATTTTTTTGGAGGGTGATGTTTAATTATTTCAGCAAAAAAAAAAGGTAAGCAAAGGGGAAAGTGGTGGGATTTGAATCCACTCTACCATTTTGCTAAAGAAGCTGGGTGGTCATTGTACCGCCAAAGCTCCTTTGTTATATAGTGCATTAGTATATGTGTATAATATAAATAAATTCATAACAGTATTGACAAAATAATAAATAAAAATGACTAAATGCATAATAATATTGACTAAAGATATAATTGTATTGATTAAATAAGTGATGACATTAATTAAAGACGTAATAATATTCATTAAATAAATAATTATATTCATTTAAGGTGGAAATAAACTAACTAAAGGCGTAATTGTTAGAAGTGGGTAAACACACGATGATCCAACCCATTCTCATCCCTAATAATGGTATTAACTTAATGAGTAATAAGATTGACTAAAAGGTATAATAACATTGAGTAAATTAGTAATGATGTTCATTAAAGGCGTAAATAAAGTGACTAAAGACATAATAATATTAACTAAATGAGTATTTGAAATTACTAAAGGTATAATGATATTAACTAAATTAGGAAAGATATTGACTAAAGCTGTAAACGTACCTACTTAATGAGTAAATACCTTTAGTCAATATCATTACTTATTTTTAGTCAATGCCGTTACGCTTTTAGTCAATCTCATTATTCTTTTAGTCAATATCATTACGTATTTAATCATGTTATTTATGCATTTAATGAATATTATTACTCATTTAGTTAATGTTATTACATCTTTAGTCAATCTTATTACCCTTGAGTCAATCATATTACTCGTTTAGTCAATTCTATTATTAGGGATGGGCATAAATTGGATCACCGGGTTTTTACCCACGCTTAATTATTATGCCTTTAGTCTGTTTATTTACCTCGTAAATGAATATTATTTTTCATTTAGTATATATCATTACATCATTGGTTAATATCATCACTCATTTAGTCAATACAATTATGTCATTAATCAATACCATTACATATTTAATCATTTCTATTACTTAGTTTTGTTAGTGTCATTATGCCTTTATTTATATTGTGCATATATATATACTAATGCACATATATAACAAAGGGGCTTTGCGTGAGTTCGAAACTCATCCCTTATCCCCTTTGCTTAAATCTTTTTTTGGGAAAAAAAAATCCCATCCCCCAAAAAAAAGCTCCCGAGGCCAAAGTTCTAATGGCCAACTGACAAGAGCACATTTTCGTCTTTTTTTTTTTTTCAAAAAAATTGAGGAGCGTATTGATAAAATCATCGACACTTAAAACTCTTAATTTCATCCATATCATCTTTATGTAATTTCCATATCTTAACAAACGTTTTAGGGTTTTATTAATTCAAATGATATTTATTTAAAATTTTCTCCTTTTAACATCCCCAAATTTGTTATTAGTTAACTTCAAATTAGTATTAACAAATTTTTTTGGTCATAATAAAAAAAAATCATACTTACATCAAATTTCTTATATTTATTATATCAAATTCTCTTATCACACATGACCGCATATCTTATTTTTTCATGTGGATTTATAATTAATGTTAATAATTCAAAAATAAGATACATAATCATATTTTATTGAAAGACTTATCGAAATGAATATAGGTAAGCTGAAATAAAAATTTTCTATAATAATAACTCATTGTCCTTAGGTTAAACTGGTAAAGGGGTCGGACACTCTCACTAAAGGGGGGTTTGATCCTGGAATTGATCAAGGTGTTGGGGGAAATATCTTAACTTCTAGGTGTCTAGATAAACGTTTGAGGGTAATAAATGACTCGTCCTTCCTAACATTGGTATCACCTAGAAGAAAGAGAGACTCCACCCTACCCTTGGATTATATTATAGGTGAGCCTAATCTCTTTTCTAAAATTTTTGTATAAAAAAAATTCTATAATAAAATTCACTATTTGGATGGCTCAATTATTGCCTTAATCAACGCCGAAAGAGCTAGCCATCGAAGACTATTCTATGCGGGATAATGCCTTTAATTGAGTTATTGTAGGGTAGGTAGGCCTATGTCATCACATTTCACTCACAAAAGTTCAAATTTCGATAATTATACGGAATGTAAGGGTCGGAAAAGGACAAATTATTTTATTTTTCAGATTCCAGTCTCTGTCAAGCAGCACTTCAAATGAAAACTCTATATTTATCCTTTAAAAGATAGGAAAGTCCAATTTCGCGAATAATTTATGTAATTTAAACCAATAAAATTTTTTTAATGATATATTTTCTCACCTTTTGACCCTTCAGATTAATAGATTAAATTAGGTGAACTTTCATACATTTTGTGAATAATATGCTTTATTATAAATTTTATATTTAATATTGGTATTGATAGAGTAATGTGAATATAATGATGATGATGATAATAATTAATTTTCTATTAAGGCTATTCTTTTTTTTTAAAAAAAAAAGAACTTTGAATTTGTAAAATTTTAAATTAGATATTTTTTTTAAAAAAAATGAGTTGTAGATTATTTATCAAGTTTCTTCATTCTCTTATCAATTGTTGATAACAAATTTGATTTAGGATTTTGTAATTTCAAATTTTTTTCCTTTTTTCCCCCTTCATTTCTTGGCTGAATAATATAATATATATTCTCATTTATTATGAAATTAACTCTTGAAAAGTACTATGCAAATAGGTCTTTAAGGTCAATCTTCGTAATCATTAACCTTTAAGCCCAAATACTCACAATAATTTTTTGAACGGCCAATCTTCACAATAATTGACCTTGTTGAAATGTTGAATATTGAAGTTTTGATGTAGCAAATAATTGGAAGGATTTTTCAACAAAAGAATTTAAGTCTGGCTTCACCGACCCGGGAGAGAAAAGTCTTCATCGATCACTCTCACCGGACCAGTCACAATTTGACAGAAATATGATCATACTTAAAAAGACATTTTGAGCAGCCTAGTGTTAACACACATAATTTTAAATATATCGCGGAGAATATCAATGCTTTAAAAAAAAAATGAATTTGTTGGTGCTTTTCTATATATATATATATATATATATATATATATATATATATGTAGGTGAGATATCATTTGTAAAAGTCCCAAGCCTCAGGTAGAGTGATCGCCCTCTATAAATGAAAAATAATTAGAGTCAATTTTGTGGATTATTCAAAGTTTAAGAAATATGCTACACTATTTTAAATCTTAATTTTTGTTATGTATAAAACATAAATTTAAAGTGACTTATTATGAAGTTTCAAGGAATGGATTTAATTATCAAAAAGTTCCAATGACAAATAAATATACATGTAATACCAAGTTTTAAGGTGAGAAATGACAAAACCTCATTCATCATTAGGAGTTTTTGATAATTACATCGATTTCTTTATACCTCATAGTAATTTTTCCCAAATTTAATGTGGATTAAAATTCAAATTTACTTATGAAATATTCGCAAATGTGCACCCATCACTATAAAGGCCAAAAGAATTATGACTTGTGCAGTGCTTATTAACGAACACTTCATAGGTAAATTTTTACCCAACCCATTTAATATCTATCTATATAAGGATAAAGAAACTCAACGCTCATATCTGCACTCTTCACGCTTAGCTGATCATCTTAAACTTCAATATGAATCCTTATACTTAATCCTCCCTCTGATAATGAGAAACGGCATTTGATTTTTTTTTTTTTGGATTATTTAGATTTTGTTTTCTGTTTTAAATTCGTATGTATCGTAAGGGGCTGCTGGAGGAGGAGCAATTATGCATAATACTTGACAGTTATGGTACAATGTCTCAAATTTGTTTGGCACTAGTACAATGTTCGACTTTCTCCTAATCTTCTTGTATGAACTCACTGAAGAGAATAAACACATCATTTGCTTGTTTCGTTTGAAGGGAGGGAGTGGAAGCAGAAGAGTGGTTAGAAAGGATATTAACCAAATTGTCATTAATAAAAAAAAATATTTTTTTTGAGAGTATATTTTTGACATATTAAAAGTTTTTCATGGGCTATATAGTAAATATCAGGAAAAAAATTTCTCCCTCTCCTCAAACCAAACACTTAATGTCTTCAGGCATTTCTCCCTTGAAACTGCTAATGTGTTATGATGACATCCCAATGGAGGAACTTTCAAAAAAACATTAAAGCTTTCCACTACCAGAAAAGCTGATTGGCCAACCCTATTTTTTTAAGTTACGAGGGCATACACTACTAGCTTAAGTTATCAGTAAGATTGAACCCTTTCATAAAGTGACATTTCTATGTTCTACCGTATCATATTCTTGAGATGGTTAAATTCCTTCCTAGAAGCCTACTATGATACCAAATATTAGTGTAGAATACACCCAAGAGGAGAATAAATGGTTAGATATGCACTAGTGCAAAAAAGTGTTTTAAGACCGCCTCATTTAGAGCAGAGAATCGACGCCCCGCTCTTAAAGAAATGACTAGTGACAATTTTGTAAATATAAAGAACTTCTTCCACCGCATCAATTTTTAAGACCGCTTTAGTGAGAGCGGATGAATAAACCTACGGTCTTAAAGATATGACTGGTGGCAATTTTGTAAATATCAAATATCATCTTGGACCATATCTTTTTCGATAGGTCCTAAATATATTATTCAGACCGCTGGAAAAACCAACCGCTCTTAAAACATTTATATAAAAAAGAAAAGAAATATGAATTACTTTAAAGAGAAATCACGGACATCCTGACTTATATTTTACTATGCGGTTAAAAATAACATGGAAATTTTTAAAAATAATTGTATAAAATTTTTAAGACCGGACATATATAAATGATCGCTCTTAAAACATCTCATTAAAAATAATTATAAATAATATGAAATTATTGAGAAATCCCGTACAGCCAGACTTATATTTTTTGCGGTGCAATATAATAAGGATAGATATATAAAAATGGTAAAAAACTGTTAAGATCGGACATATATAAATGACGTTATTAAAGTTAATATTCTTAAGAGCGGACGTGACTTTTACCTGGTACTAAATAATGAAAAATTTAAACTAATAGTTTATTACTTTTAAGACCGGACGTAATAAAAGGACGTTCTCAAATGTTAACCTTTAAGATCGTCGTTTTGATTTTCTCCGGTCTTAAAAATTCCCACTATAACCTTTAAGACCGTCGTTTTGTGTTTCTCCTGTCTTAAAAATGCCCACTATATTTCTCGCGTGAAACCTTAACTTGTGTCTTACATCTTTCTGTCTGAACACTGAAACCCCTGTTCTTGTTGCGAAACACTCAAACACCTCTTCCTGTTGCATTACATCTCTTCCTTGCAAACCACCACCATCCTCTGTTAGTCTCTCATTTGCTCTGGCATTCCTTTCTTGCACCACCTCTCAACTTCTTTTCTTCTTTCGAAAATGAACGGAGGAAACGAGTGTAGTTCTGTTCCTGAAATGCTAGTTGATGATGTGACTGGTGTTAGTCAGAACGAACAATCTCCTTCTCAGAGTGAGCCTCCTCGTAATCGCCGTGCAGGCTGTCGTGGTAGAAGAGGCCCCACCCGATTGAAAGAGCTTGCCCTAGGGCGGAGTGCCAATGAAAAGCTCGATATACAGTTTGATGCACATTTGGCTCCTTGTGGCCCTAATAAAAGCAGATATGATAGTTATGTCGGCTTACAAGCACGTAGTAAGCCAAGCATTTTGGTCGACGAGTGGAAAAATGTCGACCAAAAGAAGGTGAAGGATGTTATCAGGGACTCTATCCGGCTTACCTACAATGTTCCTGACGATGAGAAGTTGAAAGTCAAGACATTGTCGTATTGTGCTGATCGCTGGAGGAAGTTTAAGAACCAGTTAGCGAACAACTATATTTTTGCCGAGATTCCGGTTGGTCAACCTCGCCCTAATCCTTGCGCCAAGTATGCCTTTCTTGATGAAGCAACATGGCAACAATTTGTTCAGATGCGGACTACTGAAGAAGCTTTGGTGAGTCTATATTTAATTTTTTTGTCTCTTCTTGTATACTTATTACCCTGTGCGGATATGTGAATGTTATTGTGTTTATTTATGAGGCCGTTAGTCAGGTTGCTTGCTTAGGAAGGTATTCTGTTATAGTAGGTCACGTAGACATTGCTGTTAGTTAGTCTGTATGTTAACTGTGTAATGGTATATGTGCATGCTGTTATTGAACCAGTTATGATGAATGAATGAGTTGACTGAGTTGGCAGTAGTTCTGCAACTCCCTTTCCTTTATTTCTCTCTATTTATTATACAATTCTACATCTTCCTTAACAAAGTCTTGAAACTTGATAAAGTGAATTTGACTAGTGTTTGAATTGAGCTCTGGAATTCATAATGAATACTTGTTTTCGATTCTGATTCACAGATAAGAAGGCAGGAAGCATAAGAGATTGGGAGAAAGAATGATTGCCCACATACGGCTTCTCGTGGCAGATATGAGAAGGCCGAAAAAGAGTTGATGGCCGCCAAGCGAAAGAGATTGGAAGATGAAGCTCAAGCCAATCCTTCTGAGATACGTGATCCGCGGCCGCCATCTCCAATACGCAGTGAGGAGTTATGGCTCTATATTGGCAAAAAGAAAGGCGGGGCATTCTCTAGTGAAAAAACTCGTGTAGTTGCTAAGAGAATTGTAAGTACCGTTATTTTTTACTTGTTAGTTACTAAACATGTTTCGTTACTAATTATGCTCTTGTTATCTGTATCTTATTGGAAAAACTCAAAATGCAAGAATAAGAGGGATCATTTGTGTCGGACGAGAGGAAAGATATTCTTACTGTTGTGACTGGAAAACCGGATCACGCGGGGTGTGTAAGGGGAATTGGAGGACGGGTAGGCTTGAAGCAATACTTTGGTAAATCCAAACGCCAAAGACAATCAATGGTTACCCGGGAGGAGATGGAACGTACGTTGGCCAAAGCAACTGAGGAAGCAGAGGTCAGAGCAGAGAAGAAAGCAGCTGAGCGAGAAGCTTCATTAAGTGAAAAGTTTCAAGACGAGCTGAAAAAGATTAAGGAGAAGATGATGAAGATTGTCAGCTCTCGTGAAGAGAGCACTGCTCCCTTCCCACACTCACCTCTACCTGTCCAGCAGAGCACTAAAGGGAGCTGCATTGTTGGACAATCAACGGAACATTGTGAGCTTTACGTGGGGGATCCTGGTAGACGATTGGTTGCAAGAGGGAATGTCTACAACTTGGGATCAACTGTACACCACCGAAAAATGGCTAATCATGAAGTCAGGGTGTCAGTTGAAGAGGTGATCATCACTGATGCACCTATCCCTCTTCAAACCGATCAAATGAAACTTGTGAGTGATTGCTTGGGAGGCTTCATCTCGTGGCCAGTGAAGCTTGTAAGTATGTGTACTCCTCCTCAAGCCCCAGCCCTTGCTGATGAAGATGCAGCCCTACGTGATATTTTGCCCGCTCCTAAGTTGACTGTCATGGATGAGATTGGACTTCTGGTAGTCAATCAAACTTTTGAAACCAGATCGCGGCCTCTAAATGCTGAAGTAGGCCTAAAAGAGAAGCTACCGGCCTTTATTGACCAAGAAGATTTAATCTCCCTTATCTTTCCTAAAAAGGAGATAACTGATGCAATTGTGTTGTTATTCATGAAGTATGTAGTATCTTCTTCTATGAGTACGTACACAATTTTAAGAGGTGTTATTTATACACGTACACATACATATATACTAGCTAATTCACTTATGCATGTCATTATTGTAGGTTGATGCATCATGAGATGGGAGTATAGGGCAGAGAACATGATTTTGGATTCTTGTGCCCAAACTACCTAAGTGGGGCAACCGTGAATCAAAGAACAACAAACATATCTAGGAGGTTGTCTAACAATATGAGAAGGTGGTACCTTACACCATTCAACCATTCTAACCATTAGCAGTTGGTCCTCATTTCCATGGAGGAAAATAAAGTAGTCTTTCTATGCTCCATTCATCACGAACCAGTGGCTATGTTAAAGCAGATGGTTGATAAGTAAGTAGCGCATGTCATTTTGTCACTGATTTTTGTCTGAAATCTCTTCTGTGAATTTTCAGTTAACAATATTGATAATTGAAATTTTTGATTTCAATAATAGGGCCATGTTGGAATACCAAAAGAAGACCAAGAGAAAGGCTGGGCATCAAGTCAAAGATACTATATGGATCAAACCACAGGTTAGTATGCATGGACACTGCCTTGTGAACTGTCGTCACTGTGAATGCGCTCTTATATATATATATTTCTTGTTTGATTTTAGACATGTTGCCAACCACATGCTTCTAACTTATGTGGGCTTTACGTCATGTGACACATGTATGATATTATCACGTGAAGAATTCTGTCTATCACTGAAAAGGTAAATGTATTTGACATTATACGTACATACGTTTGGCGTGCTAACCCCTTTGATGAAAGGAATTAAGGTAGTCTAATATATATTTCTATCTTTGATGTTACAGACGTTTGATTACGCTGACCCCTTTCCTGATGGTGATATTGAGCGCATACACCAAGTCATTTGTGAATTTCTCATTCAGGAAATCGCAAATGCTCCCCATGATTAATTTGTAAATATGCATGTGCTGTAGACCTATATTACATCTGATTTTCTGTAAATAATAATTGAACAATTGTATAGTTTAATGATCAATATTTAATAAAATTGTTTATTCATTTCCAACAAATTATATTGATGCTTTCTATTTTTTGTTGCTGAATGTATTGCATGGAATTAGTTCTTAAACCTTTAGGACAGGATGCTGTAAAATGAGCTTATTAAAAAGTTCAAAATATCCAGTGAGACTTTTAGGACCGTCTATTTCATATAAATCTGGTCTTAAAAGTCTTATTATAATTTTTTAAAATATTCGAGACTTCTAGGACCGTCTATTTCATAAAAGTTTGGTCCTGAAGGGCTTTTTAAAAATACGTTAATTTAATTTTAAAATATGCGATACTTTAGGAGCGGCTAGTTATTAAATAACCGGTCCTAAAAGTCTATGTGGATCCCACCATTTCATTCGTTATGTAGGAATCTTCTTCTTCTGAGAAATTTAAACTAAAATTTTGGAGACTTTTAGGACATGTGAAATGGAAAAAATTGAAGGAAATTGGCCTTCTCAAATGCTCTATAACAAGCATTTGTGGAGTTTTTTACAGGTTGCCTCACGCACCAAAAAATAGAAGACTAAAATCTAAAACCAAGAGACTTTTAGGACCGTCTATTTCATAACAGTTCAGTTCTGAAGGGCTTTTAAAAAATACGTTTTTAATTTTAAAAATATGCTAGACTTGTAGGAGCGACTTTTTAATAAAAGTCCAGTCCTAAAAGTCCATGGGTAGATCTTTAGGACCAGCTTTTCATATGTCTACTGTCTTAAAGGTCTTTTTTAAATAAAAATAATTTTCTATTTCTTTTATATAGAAATGATGTTATGTTCAAATCAAATCAACTAAGCAAATATATCATGGTTAATTTTAAAGTCAATTAGCGATGACCCGAGAGGACTTTAATTTGCATGTTTTGTACTTAATTAATGTCGTTATTATATTTTTTTTAATAAATTAATTGTCATTATATAACTTATGTTAATTTCGCTCGAAGCCATTTTCGGAACTTCTCAAACGTATGCAATCAGGTTTGCCAAAATATGATCGTCGCGGCCGCCATCATATATATATTTTTTATGCTGGCCCCCTAGAGAGGCAGCAACCAAGCCAGTACATAAAAAAACATACAAGAAAATAAAAAAAACTAATTAATCCTCTACTTTGTTGCCGGAGGAGGAGGAGGAGCATGTAGTGTCTGCTTTAGAAGTAGGGACCTCGACGTCATTTTTGTCGAGGACCATGTTGATCTTCTTGTTGATGTATGAAGGAGGCCACAGATTCTGCCCATGTGTCGGTCCATGTGATCGACGTGGACCAGCAGATGCTCTACAATCTGCTTCACCGTTGGATTCGGCAGTAGAGGGGGAGGTCTCGCAGGTAAGAGAAGAGGAGGAGGAAAAGGAGGACCTGATGATGGTCGAGGTGGTGGGGCAGCCATTATAGAATCGGAGATTGTAGAAGAAATGAGGATGTGGAGAAGAATGAGAAGAAACTAAAGTAACGAAGGGCTTAAATAGATGGAGCACCATCGTTTGATTGTCCTCAGAAGCCGAAGAGACTATCAATCATCATTACAGAGTGTAAGGATATGACTGCACCTCTGGAATTTGGAACGAAGGCACTTTTAAGACCGCATATTCTAAGATAACCGATCTTATATGTATTTTTTAATATCAATGCTTTAAGGATCCAAGTACACAACTCTAGGATACGAAGAGATTCATCTGACTGAAGCATTAAATTTTAGGATGCAACTCCCAATATCGGAATTCGTATCGACGACACTTTTAAAGATATTACAAATTTCAACTTAAATTCTTATTGGTATAAATTAAAAATTAGTAATCTATAGGTCTTTAGGACAGGACCTATATAATTATTAGGTCTTAAATATTATTACTAATTATTTATTGCCAATTGAATCCATATTCTCACTTTCCCATGTGAAATGGAAAAAATTGAAGAACTTTGGCCTTCTCAAATGCTGTATAACAAGCATTTGTGAAGTTTTTCACAAGTTGCCAACACACATCAAAAATTGAAGACAAGACTTTTAGGACCGTCTATTTCATAACAATCCGGTCCTGAAGGGCTTTTAAAAAAATACTTTTTTAATTTTAAAAATATGCTAGACTTTTAGGAGCGACTTTTTAATAAATGTCCGGTCATAAAAGTCCTTTAGGACCAACATTTTATATGTCTACAGTCCTAAAGGTCTTTTAAAAAAAATAATTAATTATTCTATTTCTTTTATACAAAACTGAATCAACTGATATTATGTTTAAATCAAATCTTATATTCTCACATTCCCATTTCGTATCCCTCTGCTCCCCTCTGCCCTAAACCAAGCTAGACAATGGTTAGATACAAGATAACCCCTCGTAGGACTACTCCTGAAGCTTGTTGGAGGATCTTGAGACAACGCGTTGGGCTACGTCATACTCAAACCAAGAAAACGCGTTCTGTTTAGACGGAGAAGTCTCAGGTCGTTGGACCCATTGTTATTTCGGATGATGAAGAGGTTCCCGCTCTCCCTCTCCAGCCTCTTGGTCCTGACCCTAAAGAAGTGATACTGATGCGCATACAACAAGAAATTGCTGATTTCCGGCGGGAAATTTCTGCCGCTGAAGCCGATATCAACAAGACATTAGCTGATAATTAGCTTTAGGACTCTTAGTCACATTGTAGGTTGTTTTTGTTATTTGTAAGTTTGTTGTTCTTATTTTTCCTTTATACTTGCACATTCTCCATTAATGTAAAAATTGTAAATGAACTAAGCTTATTAATGGAAAAAACCTTATTCTCAACGTACTATCCTTTATTTTCATTCTGTTGCTGCTGCTGTTGAGCAAAAAAATATTCAGTTTCTACTGCTACAATCTTGTAGTTTAATTTTAAAGAAAATGCGGACTTTTACTAAATTCTTATATTAAAAAAAATGAGACTTTTAGGAGCGGATGCTTAATAAGTAATCGATCTTAATGAATTCATTTAGGAGTGTATGCTTAATATGTAACCGATCTTAAAACTTCTATACCTTTAGGACCGTATGCTTTACAATTAACCGTTCTTAATGACTTTAAATATAAATGATTCTGTCGCGCGGAAAAGTTAAATTTTCCTCTCTGAACTTCTCTTGTCCTGCCGAAAGTGATAATAACTCCTGTTCACTCTCAACTCTCAAGTGTTTATGTGTTGCTTCGTCGCTGCCGCGAGATAGAACTCTCGACAAGCTAGTGCTGGTCAGTTTATCACCTTCTGGTTGGTTCCTTAGCTAAACGGCGATAGACCTATACGTAATATGTGTATTTCAGTTACATATATATTTTATTTTTCCTCTTTTCGTTCTGGGTTATTCATGGTTTGCACAAAATCGGTGAAATGTTGACGTGGGTTACTCTGTTGTATTTCAATACTGTACTTTGAAGTTTATGTTTTACTTGAGACATATTCGAATGACCAACAAGTGCACTTAGGGTTACTTTTGTTGTCTGCATTTATTTTCCGCGTCATGCATTTATTTTCCTTAGCTTCTTGGATCGACTGTATGTGATACATTTATGAGCATGAGTGATTCTTCATGTTGCATTTAATGACTAAAGTCTTTTTTTGTTTGTTTTTGGAACAATACTAGATTGACTGTACACGATACATTTATGTTGCATTCAATGGACAAAGTCTCACTCATATGCATTTAATGGACTTGGCTTAGTTTATGTGCAATTTTTAATTTTTTCGGATAATGTATGTTAAATCTTTCCGTCTATATATAGGAATTATACTATGGATCGTAGTTGGATAAATGAGAGACGAACGAGTGTTGAATATGAGAATGGGGTGAGGGAATTTATAGAGTTTGCAAAAAGAAATGCCCATGATGGTAGTAGGAAGTTTTATTGCCCATGTGTAGAGTGTTTAAATGAGAGGCGAGTAAGTCCAGAAGTTATATACACACACTTAATTTGTGAAAGATTTTGTAAGACTTATACAATATGGATATGGCATGGTGAAAAAGTTCTAAGTGCATCTCAACATGGTGAAGTGTCCTTTGATGATAATGACACGGATATGGATGATCGCATAGAGGACATTATTCGTGATGTGGGAGAAGAGGCTTTTGAGCAATCACATGCATATGGTAATATGTGCAGTGATGCTAAGACCCCGCTATACCCTGGGTGTAAAAAACACCAATTGTTGAACGTCGTTTTGAGATTGGTCAGCTTGAAAGCACGTCATGGATGGAGCGACAAGAGTTTTTTAGAAATGCTTGAGGCTTTTAAGGACATGTTTCCGGATGATAATGTGTTGATTCATCGGTACTATGATGCTAAGAAAATTCTTTGTCCACTGGGGATGGAGTACAAAAAGATCCATGCATGCCTGAATGATTGCATATTGTATAGAAATGAGTTTGAAGATAAACAGAAATGTTCGGTATGTGAAACCCCAAGGTACAAGTCAAATAAGGGGCCTGCAAAAGTGTTGTGGTATCTTCCAATCATACTAAGGTTCAAGCGGTTGTTTGCTAATGAAAATGATGCAAGAAATTTGCGATGGCATGCTGATGAGACGATTTCTGATGGAAAGCTTCGACATCCGGCCGATTCTTCTCAATGGAAGAAAATCAATCAATTATTTCCGACCTTCGGGGAAGAACCTAGGAACCTTAGGCTTGCCCTTAGCACGGATGGCATGAATCCCTATGGAAGCCTTAGTAGCATACATAGTTCATGGACTGTACTCCTGATTATTTACAACTTATCTCCTATGTTATGCATGAAACGAAAGTACATCATGCTATCTATGTTGATTTCGGGACCAAAACAACCCGGAAACGACATTGATGTTTACCTTCAGCCCTTGAACAAAGACTTGAAGGAGCTGTGGGAAGAAGGTGTTGATGTTTTTTACTCTTTCAAGAAGGAGCTCTTTAAAATGAGAGCCATGATATTTTGTATTATAAATGACTTCTCAGCATATAGGAACTTGTCAGGGTATAGTATAAAAGGCCATAAGGTATGTCCGGTTTGTACAGAAGGCACACGCTACCATCAACTTCAACATGGAAGAAAGATGGTTTATCTTGGGCATCAAATATTTCTTAAACAGGGCTACCCATATCGTCGATTAAAGAAAGCCTATTTTGGTGGCCAAAGTATGAAGATGCTCCAGTGGCATTGACTGGGGAGCAAGTGTATGAAAAGGTGAAAAATATAAGTGTCATCTTCGGTAAGACTGCAAAGGGTAGAAAAGAAACAAATATATGGAAAAAGAGATCAGTCTTCTTCGATCTTCCATATTGGCGCAACCTTGATGTGAGACATTGTATTGATGTCATGCATGTTGAGAAAAACGTATATGATAGCATTGTTGGCATTCTTCTCAACATATAAGGTAGTTCTAAGGATGGTGTAAAGGCAAGATTGGATTTGCAAGCAATGGGGATACGGAAAGACTTACATCCAAGGCCGTATGGTAAGAGAACTTATTGTCCCCCGGCTTCTCATACTTTATCTAAGGATGAGAAAAGAAGTTTTTGTGAGTGTTTACATGGGACAAAAGTTCCCTTGGGGTGTTCTTCAAATCTTAAGAGGCTTGTATCAATAAAGGACTTGAAATTAGTAGGCCAGAAGTCTCATAATTGTCATGTATTAATGCAACAGCTGCTCCCAGTAGCTATTCGAGGCATTGCTAAGTATGATCTTCGACACATTTTGACTAGGCTTTGTTTCTTCTTCAATGCTGTTTGCAGTAAAGTGTTTGAGATTGAACAATTGGATGAATTGGAAAATGAAGGATATCTGATCTTGTGCCAGCTTGAGAAACTTTTTGTTTCTTCATTTTTTGACATCATGGTTTATCTAATTGTTCATCTAGTGATGGAGATAAAGCTGTGTGGCCTTGTCCATTTATAGTGGATGTACTCAATTGAAAGATTTATGAAATTCCTAAAGGGGTACGTGAAGAATGCATACCGACCAGAAGCATCAATTGTTTAGAAGTATGTATCTGAATAGGCCATGGAATTTTGTCAAAATTATTTGGCTAAAGTAAGACATATCGAGCTTCCAAAACGTCAGCATGTTGAAGGGGGTAGACGAGGGGCCTTAGTACGGCGTGTGCATCCTAATGAATTGTCACAAGTCCACTTATACATCTTGAATAATGTTGATGAAGTTCAATCCATCATAGCTGCACAGAAAGAAGCTGTGAGGAAAGAAAATCCCTGAATGACTGAACAAAGGTTGATTAGGGAGCATAACAGAACTCTTGCAAACTAGTTCAAACAAAAGGTCGAGGGAGAGGAATCTGTTTCTGAGACAATGAAATGGTTAGCACGTGGTCCTGAGGTTAATGTCATTAGTTGGAATTCGTATGTGATCAACGGGTACACATTTTACACGAAGTCCCTAGATGAGAGGAGCACCGTCTAGAACAATGGTGTAATGTTAGAGGCTGAATCCATGCACTTCTCGAGTTTGAAAGACAAGCGGCCTAAATTGGCAGTTATGCCATATTATGGGGTTATTGAAGAGATTTGGGAGGTGGACTATGTCTTCATTAGATATCCTATTTTCAAATGCAAGTGAGTTAATGTCAATAATGGAGTTCAAATCGATTGGCTAGGATTTACATTAGTCGATCTCAATAGTATAAGTTTTGGAGATGAACCTTTTATTATGGCAGACCAGGCGAAACAAGTTTTTTATATCACTGATCAAGCAAATAAAATGTGGTCTGTAGCTCTTCGAGGAAAAAGGGTCATTGATATTGATGAGGAAAATGATGCAAATTATGGTCTTCCTGAGAGTACTCCTTTTTCAAGGGGTCTACCGGACATCAACGAAGAAGATGAAGTGGATAATGAATCCAGCATAAGAAATGATAATCAAGAAGGGATATGGGAAGATATCCCTTTATAAAAGAGTCATCAATTCATAAGGTAATATTCATCTGCACAATTATTTGAATACTTGAATATTTATGTTCTTAAACAATGTCACTGACTGTCTTTTGTTCTTGTTTTTATTTTTCTGGCAGGATCCGATCGAAATGGGCTAGCTTGTCACAAAAGAAGCTAGGAATGTTAGTTATGTTCGTTGTTATTGGCCGAGTGGGAATCTGATGAAGACAAGGTGATCGATGAATTGGTATATATGTTCATTTAAGTGTTGTACACTATTATTTGTAACATATTGTATGTATTTGTCTTATTGTATTAATTACATTCATTTGTTATTAGGTTTATACTGTAATAGCTAGTAACAAGCTCATTCATTACGATGCCTGGTGAATAATATTTGCAATCCATTCTCAATTCAATTATAAATTGAAGCTTAGAGTACTGTCTTTAGATGCTAGATTTTGTCGCGAATTTGTTTTGAACAGGGGGAATATCCACTTTTAAGACTGGTCTATTGAAGGCCCGGTCTTAAAAGTCAGATTTTTAAGAGCGGAGGCTATTCCTTAGGGTCTTAAAACTACTAATAACGGTCCTAAAGACGTTCTTTAAGACAGGTGTATTTGAAGTCTGGTCTTAAAAGTGACACTTTTAGGAGCAGACTCTATTCTATACGGTCTTAAAATTTACCTTTAAGACCGCATTTATTAATTTAGTTCGGTCTTAAAAGTTTTAATTTTAAGACCGGTTATATGTTAAAGTAAGGTCTTATTTTCTTTATTTTTGAGACCGGTGAATATGTTTCACCAGTCTTGAAAGTTACATACTTTTAAGACCTGATGACATTTAGTCCGGTCTTGAAAGTGGGGTATTTAAGACCAGACCTTTTTTGTACGGTCTTATAAATTTTGGTTTTAAGACCGAACAAAATATATGTAAGGTCTATATAGTGTGATTTTTAAGACCTGTTGTTTCTTACGTCCGGTCTTGAAATATTTCTTTAAGACCGGTTCGAGTTTGGTCTTAAAAGTTACGTATTTATAAGACCGCCTGGAATGAGACCGGTCGCTGGTCTGGTCTTACGGGGCCTATTTGGTCCGGTCTTAAAATACTTTTTTGTACCCATGATGCTTAGTTTTGATGATGACAAATATACATATCAATATCAAGAGCAAAAAGTTTATATAATATATATTAACTAATTGCTATATTTAATGTAGATCAGCTTAAATATAATTGTGGAGAATGATCAAGAGAAGAGAAGAAAGATAGTGTTCAATCATGGATGATAATCAAGAAGGAAATAAGAGAAGACAAAAAGAAGAATATGCAAAGAAGCAAGAAGTTATCAAAGGATTTTAGGGATAATCAAGAAGAGGAGGAGAGACTGAAGAAGAAAGAACTTGTTGAATGGAATATCATTATTAAAGTTCTTAGATTGATACTAGAAGTATTCAAGATCAAATGGAAGTTGGAATGACTCAATTCAGAGTTACAACAAACAAATATAAGGTTCTAGATGAGCAAACTCGAGTCCCGAGGTTTCAACTCAAGTTTACTACCTTACTGCAGTGATTTGCTTCTAGAATACGAGAAAACTCAAGTTTGGAACTCAAAACTCGAGTTAGTCACTTAATTACTCGAGTTAGCAGTGTCTTCAGCACCTATGGCGTCTCTAGACTAGCAAAACTCGAGTTAGTCATTATAAACTCGAGTTTGTCAAGTTTTCAGCAACTCTGTTCACCTTTGTTTCACATTCAACATGCACAAGGTTTGGTTATTCGATGATATCTCCCAAATCAGAAATCGATTGAGATGAAACCGATTTTGCATAAAACTAGACTTCCAATGAATCATTATGACAAAGTTTCAAGCCTAAGCAAGTTCAGATGAGAGAGCTATAAATTGTAGAAGTTGGAACTGGAATTCACGTCACATAGCAGACCAAGCTTCAATGTTTAGAGTGTATCTCACAAACTACAAATCCAATTGAGCTGAAATCAGTGGCATATGAAAGTAGACTCACATACCTTCCCAAGAACATCAAGATCATGGAAAACAAAGATCAAATAAGTGAGATATGAATCTTTGAATTTGACAATCAAGTCAGGATGTTGCAAAAACACTGGTTAAAGAACAAACTTCATTCATCGAATCATAACTGTCATAATTCAATGAGTTTGGAGCTGATTCTTCTTGCATTGGAAAGAAGACTTAAAGAACGTTATGGAGATAGGCACTGGATTTTGGGAATTGACTTTTATCAAGTCAGAGAGCAAAGAACTGTTGAGAAGGCTATTTGACTGAGCCATGGAGAAGCAAACTTGAGTTTGGGTTAGCAAACTCCAGTTTGCACTTGACAGAGAGCAAAACGTTTTCATCTTTTAAGCAAACTCGAGTTTAAGTTAGAAAACTACAATTTGTGGCAAATAGAGAGCTCCTCAATGCTTTGAACTTAAGAAAACTCTAGTTTGCATTTGAAAACTCCAGTTTGAGCTTTTATGAACTTAAACTCTTCTTCAATATGAATAGTGCCAAACTTGAGTTTGTCACTTAATGACTTGAGTTTGCTACTATTTCAAAATATATTTCAAAGTTCAAATCGCGACATTCTTCTCTAGAAGAGCTAAACTCGAGTTAGGATTTGGAAACTCCAGTTTTGCCTTCTGAAGCAAAGTTATAAACTCAAGTTTGTGTCGTTAAATTTGAAAATCAAATTGCTCAGATTTGCAAAATCTTCATGAGTGATCTATACATTTCATATAATCTATTACTATTGTTCCTAATCTTGTTTAAACAGTTTGCTAGTAAGTTTCAGATGATAAAATGAAGAATTACATGAAGATTCATATGCTTAGCTGTAAAGTAAAAAAGACAATATTCTCAACAGCTACTTTTTAGTGGACATCTAACGGCTATATTCTAACAACTACTTCTCAGTGGACATCCAACGGTCATATTCTCAATTGAAAGAAGTGCTCAATAGTTGAATGCTCTTCATCAACTATAAAAGGAGAAGGATTCAAAACAGAGGAGAGACATGAGCTTACATCTTCAAAATGGCAATACTCTGATATTCACTTACTCTCTGTTCTCAATGCTTACATAGTTTACCATAGAGAGTGAAATGATCGATTATGTACTTCAATGTTTATTTTTTCACTGCTAAGAGAGAGAAGATTTATTTGTAAACATTCTATCTGAGAGTTACTCAAGATTGGGTGATTTTGAGTGGAAAACACTTTGTATTAATTACAGCTTGTAAGAGGAGTGAATCCTAATGAAAGGATTACTTCGAGTACAGAGTGTGTAATCAAACGAGTGTATTGATTACAGTTTGTAAGGGGGAGTGAATCCTAGAGAGAGGATTATTTTGAGTACATAATGTGTAATCAAGTTGAAAGTAGATAGTGGATTGAAAATCTCAAGTGAAGCTTGGGGACTGGATGTAGGTCAAGGATTGGGCCAAATTAGTATAAACCATAGTTTGCATATTCTCTTCCCTTATCTTTTACATTTTCAGTATATGCTTATTTGAATATCTAACTGTTGATTTAGAAGTTGCGAAAAGGTTTTCAAAGTTATCTAAAGTTTTATCAGACATCCAATTCACCCCCTCCTGGGTGATAGCCAGGTCTTACATAAATTGGGTGATAAAAAAGTTTAAGAAAATTTAGGAAAACAAAATAAAGAGTTGAAATAATAACAAGGGTTAATGTGCAAAAATACACATGAGCTTTTTCCCCAATAGCAAAAATACACATGTTTTTTTGAGGAGGAAAAATACATACGTGGTTATCATTTTGGTGTAAAAGTCACATTTCACTGTTAAGTCACTGTTCACCGTGATGAGAGAGAAAGAGATGAGATGAACAGTAACTTAATGGAGGTGAACAATGAATTAACGGTGGGATGTGACTTTTGTACCAAAATGGTAACCATATGTGTATTTTTGCTCCTAAAAAAAACATATGTGTATTTTTGCTCCTGAGGAAAAAACTTATATGTATTTTTGCACCTTAACCCTAATAACAAAATAGAGAAAGGGTAAATATTACAACCTTATGGGTAAGATTGTCAAACTCACGAGTTTAAGTAAACTAGTGAGAGTGGCGTAAACATATATTGTGAAATCATAAAAGTTTATTTTATCATTAAATAGATGTTATATATTAATAGTATGTAATCAAATAATTAAAACATAAAAAATAATAACAATTTGATTTAAATATATTTTTAATCTAAATAATTGAAATTAAATCCATGAACATTCATAATTTCATATTTAACAAAGAAATTTTTATTAAATTCATATATAAAGCTGTTGAGCATGATCAAATCAAAAAAGTTAACACGAGTTTAAGAGTGAGGAAACACGGTTTTGTAACATAGAAACATAAAAACGAAAAAATCGATATATAAACTCACGAGTTTTATAAATGAGTCTATGAATAGCACAAATTTACTGGTGATTTGACTCGATTTTGTAAACTAGACACATAAAAGAGGTAAATTCTGTTAGTTCTCTATGTGTTTTGATGATAATTAACAATTGTAAACACAAATTGAGGTTTGTCTTTGGTAAGATTGAAAAACTTACTGCCAAAGGCAAACTTGAATTTTGGAAACAAAACTTGAGTTTTGACTTGACAGAAAGTGGCTTAGTTTTAATGAACAAAGGCAAAACTTCAGTTTCTATGTGAAAACTCGAGTTTTGGCCTTACAAAGAGCACTTCAAGTTTTTCATCAAAACAAACTCGAGCTATTGAGTCTTGACCATACAAAGACTCTTCAATATTTTCTGAAGAAATGCAAAACTCTAGTTTCCATTTGCAAACTCGAGTTTTGATCATACAGAGAGCTATCAAAGTTTCTAACTTTTGAAAACTCCAGTTTTAGTTAAAAACTCCAGTTTTTAGTTTTTCCAAGTTTTGGGAAAACTCGAGTTTCAATTTGAAAATTCAAGTTTTGGCTTGACAGATAGCTTTCATATTTTAACCTTTTTAAGACACTAGTTTTGAAATGGAAATTCAAGTTTCTCACTTGGCTTAGATTTTCAAATGTTTTCATGTTTAAATGGAAACTCGAGTTTTGGCCAAACAGAGAGCATCACTATTTTTCAATATCTTCAAAACTCCAGTTTTGATTTAGAAACTCCATTTTTGAATTAACACAGATTTCTCTAAGTTTTAACATTTAAATGAAAACTTGAGTTTGGTTTTAGAAACTCGAGTTTTGACCAAACAGAGAGCATCGTTTTTTTCAATGTTTTAAAAACTCTAGTTTTGGTGGAAAACTCCAATTTTGAGGTTTTGGGCATGAATTCATTAAATGTTCAAAACTCGAGTTATCATTTGGAAACTTGAGTTTGGTCTTCAGTCAAAACTGTGTTCCAAAACTCAAATCGTGATAATCCTCTCTGGAAGAAGGAAACTCGAGTCTTGATATGGAAAGAGTTTGAACTTAAGTGCACAGTAACAAACTCCAGTTTTGATACACAAAATCGAGTTTGCATCGCTAGTTTTAAAAATTAAATCTGATGAATTTGTGAAACCTTCTTGTTTGATCTTAATATTTCCTATCAGTAATCATTAATGTTCCTAGCTATATTTAACCACTTTGTTAGTAAGTTTTCAGATGATTTAAAGGATAATAAATGAAGGTTAAAACAAAAGGCAAAAGTGAAGTCAGGACATTAAATGCAAAGTTTAGAAAAGTTGCATCCTTTTGGTTAATCATTCTACACCCAAAACAAAGGGATTAATGTCTCCTTTCCACATTCAGTAGCTGCTCTTCCAACGGATTAAAAGTCAAGAAGTCAAGCATAAACATCTGTGCAACTGGATTAACCAAAGAGTAGAGAGAGAAGAAGACCAAAACTTAACCTAATCATTGCTTGATGAAGGCAACGGTCATATTGAAGATTATAATGGTCATTTAATACTCTCTTGGTATAAATAGAGCAGCATTCAATTCCTCTCAACAAACTATTCTACAGAAAATGAAAAGCATTCAAAGTTTTCAACTACTCTGAGTTTTTTTGTGTAAAGTATCTTTTGATACATTTGTACTTCAGTGATTATTTTTATCCACTCTTAAAGAGAGTCATTCTATTGTAAATCATTTATTGTAAACAATCTCCAAGTTTGGGGACTTAGAGATTGGGGTTATTGATTGCATTTTGTAATGGGAAGTAAGTTCTAGTGAGAGAATTACTCTTGAGTTACAGAGTGTGTAATCAATTGTGATAGTGAAACACCTGGAGAGTCTGGGGAGTGGACGTAGGTCAAGAGGTTAGACCGAACCAATATAAATCCTTGTGTCTTTGCTCTTCTTCCCTATTCTCTGTTATACCCTGTTTTTATTAGTGTCACAAAACAAAGTTTTAGAAAAGAATTTTCAAAATCCCCAATTTACCTCCTCTTAGTAATTAAGCTCCACTTTCAAATTCAAAGAAACAACTTGCAAATTTAACAACAATATGTTTAGATGTATAAATGAGGAATCATGGAGGAGAATCAATGATCATTAAATTAAGATTAGTTCAGTCTATACCACACACACCCCAGACTCCTTCTTAAGTTTTACTATATTCCTCAGGATTAAATGGGCTTCTCACGCTTTATAGCACAATTTGTGTCAGAAACTTGCAATATATACTCTTCCTTAACTTTGTAAGAGAATAAGAAAAATCCCTTAAGATTCAACTATCTTGAGTTCTACTAGAAAACATAAAATGACTAAATTAAATGATCTCTCACAATCAAAGTAAGAGAGAGAGTTTAACAATCATAGTGTTCAATCATCCTTTATTTCTTGTGTGATCAAAATCTCTCAAGGTCAAGAAGACTAGGTTGCGAAGTTGAGATTTGATTTATTAACACTAATATAAGAGGAATTAATCTTCTGTTACACCTCAAAACTAGGTTGGATTAAAATACGATGTTAATCTAGCTTCTACATACGTTATAACTGGTAATGGTTATGTTGAACATATATACTACCTTGAGTAATATGAGATTCATATAACTTTTTTTTTTCTTGAGAATAAAGAAACTAATTAAATTATTTTTAAATATTGATATTTATTTTCTTTCTCTAAACTAATTTGTTTGACTTATAAACTGATATATAATTTAGTGATACATAACATATTATATAATTAAGTAACTATTAAGCTTCTTTAATTTATCTAAAAAAACAATAAAGTTTATATTTCAAACCTGAGGTGGTACATAACATCCTAAAACAATTATATTCGTTAATGAGTAAATAGTATCACTTGATTAATTAAGTAATTATTTTTAAGCCTTAGGTTGTAGGTTCGAAGCTTCTATGAAGAATATAATGAGTATGTTAGTTAGGTTAAAAAATTAGTGCTTATATTAATAATTGATTATAGGAATTTCTATACAGTGTTTTGTCAAAATTTTCTTTCATTTGGAGAACCACCGAACTTAGAATATATAATTCGTCAGTGGTGGGCATACAACTCATATGAATAAATAATAAAATTAACTAGGTTATTCACATAATAAGGGAGGTTAAATTCTTTTTTTTTTTTTTTTCACCTGAAGAGGTTAAATTCAATCAAAACTTTGACATATTCATAATTTCCATCTGATTAACAATAAATTATGCTCGATATAGATAAATCATTTTTAAAACTTTCCAAGACTTCAAATACAATTTTTTGGATATGAATTTAGTTCAAAAAGTGCAGATTTTACTTTGAAAAACGTGCTAGATTCAACATCAAAACTCTCAAAAACCTTTTTACGAGTGAAGCTAAAAATAAAATATCTTAAATTAAGGATGTTCAAAGCATGGTTCTATTCATGTGCTCTAGACTAAAATATAAATATTTTGCAAAATATATTTTAAGAGCTTTGTTCACCAAAATGTCGGAGAATTGAAGGACTAACTTTTTATTATAATATCTATATTTAGTACCTAACAGTACTTCAAACATGATTATTTTTAATAGGAGAATACATATACTTAGCAAATAAAAAAAATCATGGTCAATAATGTATTTTGGCTCATTGAAAAACTAATCAAAACCATAATAATTTCAAATGCAAAATCAAACCTATAAAAAAATAGGAAAAATGACAGAAAAAACTTTAAAACTACAAAATCTTAAATTAAGTTTGTTACAAATAATTGATAAAATAATAACGAGACTTGATAAGCAATTTATAACTTATTCTATAAGAAATATCTGATTTGGGGTTTTTCAATTTTTTTTTCATATCATTCTCCTAAAAAAGTACTCTTTGTCTTAAAATATAAGTCACTTTCCTTTACTTTTTAAAGATCTATAGTTTGTTATTGTTAATGAGACATCTCAAACTTTTCAAAATTAATTTTAGCTTTTCAAAATTATTCTCGTTATATTGTACGCACACACATATAATATCTTTTATAAAAAGGGACTAATTTGGAGGAAGAAAAAACATTTTGAGTACTCCAAATCTCTTAAAATATGACTTGGATTTTGCACGAAGGAAATAACTTACTGTGAGTAGGAACTTAGGTAGTTCTACCATAAGATGTCCTCTCTTATTTCTCATATAAACTCGTAGATGCACTTTAAGAAATAAATATCAAATTAAGGGTTGACTTTTATTTACCTCAAATTCCAAAACCTCCATTTAAAGGAGTTTAAATTTTAATTTTAAATGACGTGTTAACCTCTCTTGAATGTTATTTCTTGAGAATATTAACTAATATGTATAATAATAAAATTTATCAAAAATTGTATTATTAATAAAGGAAAATTCCAAAAAAACTTGAAAATATCAAAATGAAAAAAAAAAATCCTACAATAATTTAGGTATTGACTATAATTAATTAGCAATTCATAACTTATTTTAGTAGTAAATAATTGATTTGAGATTTTCAAATTTTAAAGGTATTTTTCTGAAATTTTTCCTTGATTTTTTTGATAATATGATTAATTTATTAATTTCAATAAATTATGAAAGAATATGCTTATTTTTTAAATAGAAAACATTGTTGTTTCAATGAAATATGAGTTTTAAAGAACTTTTGACGACAAACATGAATTATATCATGTTCACATATTTATTTTCATACACATACCAATAAAAAAAATAAAAAATCTCAAAAAAACATCATTTGAATTTTAAAATCTCAAATATGTTATTTCACAGTAAAATTAATTATTAATTGTTTTTTTTATTTTGTTAATTCTATTACGGTTGTTTTCCTCAGAATTTTGAAGTTTAAGTGGTATTTTTCTGTCATTTTCTAAAAAAAATTACATTAATTAAATAAAAATTACATGTTTATTGAATATTGATATTTCAAGCTATTCAACTTATCCCATTTTTAAAATAAAAATTATATATTTATTGGTATGGAAATAAATAATTGCGTTATTGAGCTCTAATTTTTTAAATGAAATTAATTTAACTCTTTAATTGATTAGGTTCATTTTTCACATATAGAATTGATTTTATGATTTGTAAAAAAATTCAAAATTTTACATATGTACTATTCTTATAAAGCTCACTTGTCAAACGTTGTCTATCAAGGCACACATCCAATTCATAACTATGTAATATGATAAATCAAAAAATATAATTAACTAAAAATATATGGAAGGATTAATTAAGCGTTGAATTTGAGCCATCAGAAGAGCACGCCCCCTATATTTAAATTAGTAACAAGGACATCACAGGTTTGGTAGAGGAGGACATGGAAGTCATGATTCAGTAATGTCTCCATCAAGTTGGCACGCACCCATTGGAATTAATTAACTAATTAATTACATATTATATTTTCCCAATTTTTAAAATATAAGTTAATTTCAATCATCTTACCAACTTTTATAAGGATTGGTTAATTCATTAAATCTAGGGAAAAATACATAAACATATCATTAAAATAAATAAATACGTTAAATTTCAATAATTTTAAAGAGGCTGATTTGAAATTTTAATATGTTGTAAAATTTGAGAAATTATCTAACTACTTTTTATTTTTTTTAAATAAAAAATCATTAACTCCTTATGGGCCATTAGATGTCCAACGCCTGGCTATCGGCCTCAAGAGCTCTAGCCACCTTTTGTTTTTTGGAATTTCTCAAATATAAGAGTTGTCAATATAGATACCAAAATTGTTAATAGTAATACTAAAATTGTAAAAGTCAGCCTAATATAGTTTTTTGAATTTCTCAAGAAAAAGTTATAAATATAAATATATGAGTTGTTAGCAGTGAAATTAAAGTTATTAAGAAATATTTTATAAATACCCCATTTAACACTTTAGTGTTGTTGTTAAAAACTTAGGTATTTATATTAACAACTTTTACATGAGAAATTCAAAAAAAAAACTATATTAGGCCGTCTATTTATATTGACAAATTTTACTTTGAGAAATTTAAAAAAAAAAAAGAAATTAGGCCATCAAGGCTCCGAGCATCAGCAGCCATCACAAAAGCTCTGGTGACGGCCGCTGTCGTCGATCAACGACGCTTGAAGCTCCAATGGCCAGCAAGGGGTTGAGAATTTTTTTTATTTTTTTTAAAAAACTAAGAGTAGTTCAGTAATTTCTAAAATTTTACAATTATTTCAAAATTTGAAATCAGTCACTTTGAAATTATTGAAATTCAACATACATATTTGTCTTTTACCAATTTTTATAGTATTTTTCTATCTTTTTCCCTTAAATCTATCTTCAGTTGAATTTGTTTTAACTTTGCCTCTAATTAAATCTATCTTACCTCTCTCCTCTTTCTTGACGTACTATATTTACCACCAATATTTGTAATAAATCCAAAAATAGCAATTTTTTTAGCACATGTATCATCTTAATGAAGTTTGTCCCATTCAAAGTATTGTCATATACTAAATGTTGGCATATCTCTTAAATCCCAACATGAATTCAAATATTGGTTCATCAAGTTTTAAGGGACTAGTGCCTCCTACTAGATAGGAAATGATACTCCCTCATATCCTTAATTTAAAACATATTTACCAAATTTGAGTAAGTTAAGAAGATTAGTTAGGTTAGTAAATATGAAATATATTTTCTAAAATATTATAATCATCTTCCTTAATTCTCTCTCCTCTTTAATTATTGTTGAGAAAGTATCAATATGAATAAATTAAGGGGTTAAGGTGCAAAAATACACATGAGTTTTTTCCACAGGAGCAAAAATCACATATGCTTTTTTTAGGAGCAAAAAATTCACACGACGTTATGTTTTTGGAGCAAAAATACCACAGACCGTTAGTTGACCGATGTTGACCGTTAACTTGGACGGAAATAAACAGTAATTCCGTTAAAATTACCATTTTACCCTTAGTTTTAAGTTGAAATTACCATTTTGCCCATAGTTTTAAATAATTTTTTTTAAAAAAAACACTAAAATAAACCTTTCCCCGCCAGTGAGCCCTACCACCACCAGTGGCTGCCCACCCCACCGCCGGCCACCTCCTCCGGTGACTACCTTCGAGGACCTCCTCCGGTGACTTTTTTTTTTTTTACAAAAACTAAGGGGAGGCCGGTGGGCCCTACCACTGCCCACACCTCGCCGATGACCACCCTACCCACTGCTCGCCACTTTTTTTTTTTTTTTAAAAAAAATCTAAGGTCTTTTTTAAAAAAAAAAACTAAGAGGAGGCCGGTGGGTCCCACCGCTAGCCACCCGCACACCAGCAGCCGCCTCCAACGCCTGGCGACTTTTTTTTTTAAAAAAAAAAACCTTAGTTTTTTTTTAAAAAAAATTCGCCAAAGGCGACCGCCGGTGGGGAGGGTGGGCACTAGAGGTGAGGCCCACCTGCCTCCCCTTAGTATTTTGTAGAAAAGACCTTAGTTTTTTTTAAAAAAAAAAAAAAAAAGTCGCCGGAAGTGGCCACTCGTCGTAACGATAGGGAGGGCGGCCGCCAGCGGTAGTGTAACCGGTGGTGAGGCCTACTAGTGAGGAAGGATTTATTTTAGTGTTTTTTGAAAAAAAATATTTAAAACTAGGGGCAAAATGTTCATTTCAGCGGAGTTACTGTTCATTTCCATCCAAGTTAATGGTCAACGTCGGACAACTAACGGCTTGTGGTATTTTTGCTCTCAAAATATAACGTCGTGTGTATTTTTGCTACTCAAAAAAGCATGTGTATTTTTACTCATGGAAAAAGCTCATGTGTATTTTTGCACTTTAACCCTAAATTAAGAAATGAATGATATATATAAAAATTAAATCTTATATTTAATATCATTGTCAACTCCACAAATATATCTAAGCCGCCCTTGTTGTGGATTATTAGATGAAGTAGTTTATAAATCCAAGTTTCTAGATCCTGCCAAGTGCCATCCCCACATGTTTGCTTACCCGGTCGAAGGATCGAAGGTTGAAGTCAATTTTTGTTAAATAATAACTAATTACCATTTTTTTTCACATAAGCAACGTAAGATTTTATTCTCACTACCTATTATATTTATATATGGTTTAAACTCGTAATCTCACCTTTTAAAAAAACATATGAGACTATATAAATATAAAAAAAGGTATATGAGATGAGTTCAATATCATTAGACTACAAGATCCTGACATACAGCCTGCATAAGGTCGATAATCCATGAACTTAAACTCAACAAAAGAATTATGCTAGAGATCGATATAGTTTTTCAATTGTTTAGATTACACTTCCTTATAAAAGGGAACGTGTTTGAGGGCTCAAAACTTTGATGAGCATTCAAACCTCATTATATATGAATGGTTCATATATATGTGTGTGTGTTTATTTATTTTCAAATTATGGTTTTTTATAAAAAATATTTTTTAAGAAAATGATAGTTAAGATAATATCTTTATTTTGGATTATATACTTATTAAAATAATTTTTTGAAAATAAAGATAAAAAAAATAAATATAAACCACTGATATAGATGGTCTATGTATGATAAAGTTGTCCTTTTAAAAGTAACTAAAACCAACATAATTTATTGCTCTTGTCTATGCACCGACTTGGAACCCCTCCTCTAATCTTCTCATTCTCTTCTAATCATAATATCAATATTTGAATTGTGCAGATTTAATTTTATACGCAATATTATTTTTATTTTCTTTGTTGTTGTATTGAATTATTAATACTACAATTTAGCAATATGTATTCAATGAATTAGTTTCTTTTTATGATTTGAAATTTTAATAATAATTTTTTAAAAGATCAAATCTAAATAATTCAAATGTTGATTCAATGGTTAAAAATAGAGAGGAGGAGGGAAGAGGATTGCAAGGAAAGAGGGGGGTTTGAAGCCAAGCCTAGCTCTCATAGGCCACTTAAGAGCATTAATTAACTTTTAACAATGCTATAATTAATTTGGAAGTTATGGTAATGTACACAATGAGAGAGAAATTATATAAGATATACTCATCTGGTCTTTAATATAAGACTTATCAGATAAGATATACTTCTCAACTTTATTCAAGGAAAAAACAAAAAAAAAAAATTAGTTCCTTCCATCAAACCAAGGAACAAACTTACAAGTGGAGATTTATTATATTTTTCCATATATTTGAAATTGATGTATATATAAACTCTGTGACCACAAAACATTGATATATATGTGTGTGTGTGTAAACTCAAAAAAGAGGCATATATAGCTTGCGCATGAGGCATGTGGGGATGGATACGGAGGAACTTTAACCATTAAGTTCCGGAATGCCATGTGAAAGAGGGCATTGATTATGCCTTTATTAATGAGTTGTGTTCTCACTATAGAACAGGGAATTCGCAGTTAAATTTTTGTGATAAACACATATACTCTCTTCGGTCTTAATTATAAAATTAAATTGATTTTCTTTTAAAAAATTAAGAAAGCTAATTAAATCACTTTAGAGTATTTTTATTTTTATTTTTTCTCTAAACTAATTAGTTTGACTAATAAATAATATATAATCTAAGAATGCACAACATATGTTATGAATAAGTAACTTATTTAGTCTCTCAAAAAAAAAGTCAACCCTGTCTTATAATTAGAACTGGAGTTAGTGAGACCCATCAAAATATAATTAATAAAAGTTGGTCAATTTGTAAGAAATTTACTTATAACCTATAAAGTTTTTAGTTTAAATTCTACTGTCAACATGGAGACTTTATTAGTGGGTAATTGGAGGCATACCCTAACTCTAATAAATTTTCATGACCCAATTCACCTATACTAACAACCAAAATAAAAGAATCTCAAGACGATACGTGTAATTGACTTATTTTCTATGAAATTGTTTGACTATTTAGGAATTAAGTTTTTCATGAAATGACCTAACTTAACGAAATTAGTTATCAGTACTGCCTTTTTTGTTATTGTTGTTAATGTTACATTTAATAAATTTAAACAATTTCACCAGCTTAGTGAAATTAGTTGTCTATCAATGTAACTACTTGTTAGTTGGGGCCTTATATGACCTAATGACACCAAACATCTTTGTTAAGTCTCTCTTAAAATGAGATTATAAGTTTGACTCTCCATAAGTATGACTAGTGTGTGAATTTCTTTTGTGGGGTGAATAAAAAAAAATGGTTATGACTCATTAAGTTGTTCTTGTCGATATTGAGCAAGAAATTTCAGTAAAATTAATTAATGTTATGCACCTTAGTTGTTGTTGTCATTTAATAAGTTAAAATTGTTATTTGTTAAACCGTTGTTATTTAAAAAAAAATAATTAATGGCTTATATGTAATTTTACTATAAAATTCAATATAAAATTAGCCTATAAGAACTTCACAATGATTAATTCATTTTGGGAATCATGAATTAAAATTTGGAGATTTGGATGGATTTTTATATTTTCTTTCTCCCTAAATATATGTGTTTGTCCAAAATATTACTTCCTTCTTTCTTTTTCATTTTTCTTTTTATAAAATACTCGTAGCATTAACCAAATAATTTGAAAAGGTAATTAAAATTAGTTAGATACAATAAATATAAAAAACGATATTTTTTTTAAAAAAATTCCCTAATTTATGTTAGAGATAGAGAGCATGTTATATTGAGTACTAGTTTATACAAACATGAGAATTAAATACAATGTGCTATCAGTAAGTTTTATAATCAAGCTAAAATGGAGAATTCGTAAAAAGAAAAAACTTTCCAAACATATCATAATCCTACCTTAGGAGAAAAACATGATAATCCCAACAATTCTATCTTATAAAAAGGAAACGGATGTAGCAGTAAACATGTGACTTTAAGATCATTGTCCCTTGTATAATAAGACTAACGCTCTCTTTTTGTTGGCCTCTACTTAAAAACTGCAACATTTTTTGGGTTAGCTCATTCCTTTCCTCGTGAAAGTCTTTGACGTTTTCCTTTATTTCCGTGATACCGCATTTAATACCACGTAACCAACTTCCCTTTTTCTTAAAATGCTAAATTACACTTTCTTTTTTCAATATATAGGGACAAAAATAGTTAGTTTGTTTATGTGTCTTAATTTATTTATTTATTTTTTTTAAAAAAGAACCTGTCACTATCTTATCGACCAAAAAAAAAAGCACATGAAATAGTCAGTCTCATCAGTATCATGTCTTAAAAAAAAAAAAAATACTATCTTTGAACCTTATTATAAGATTGAATTGACTTTTTTTTTTGGAGAGATTAAGTGTATTTGGTTTGAGGGAAGGGGAGACGTAGAAAAACTCAATTATTCTCTCTAAGTTTAAACCCCCATTTCCCTTCCCTTCCATTCCCTTCTTTTGTCTCATTTCAAACCAAACACATCGTAATGAAACTAAATAAATGACCTAATTAATGATATCATATGTTGTGTATTCTCTCTGATCCTTATTATAAGACACCAACTATCTTTTCTCACAAACCAAGAAAATGGAAGTTAAGTCATTAATGAGCTGAAAATTAATAAAAGTTTTCAACTTTACCCCTATTTTAATGAGATAGATTTAAAAAAGTTTGTTAAAGTAAGGGCATAATAGGAAATAGAAATAAATAAGTTAGTTAAATGTAGTTGGTGTCTTATAAAAAAGATCAAAAATTTTGAGTAGTTGATGCCTTATAATAAGGACCAGAGGGAGTATTATTATATAACATATTAGTTTATTTGTCAAACTAATTAGTTTAGAAAAAAATGAAAATACTCTAAAATAATTTAATTAACTTCCTTTAATTTTCTAAAAAAATCAACTCAGTCTTACAATCGGAAAAAGAGTAAGATTTTTTTTTTCTCAATTCTTTTTATTTTTTCAATGAACCATATATTGAGTATATTTGTTTAGGATCAATTAGTTCAAACTTTACAAATGTTATCATCTTCGCATGAAATTGAGATAAACTGTCTTATCATATGATTTTTATTAATTTTATACTAGTATCTTCATATTGATTTGAATGATTTAAACTTAATATTTAAAAATATTAAACTTTTAAAATAGCCAGCACAAAATTCCAACTCTAAGTTCTAAACGACGCTTTGAATGATTAGAAGTGATAATTTCTCTTTACGTTATTTTGGAGGGACATAAGAGAATGAAATATGGAATTTAAATTAATAATTATAGCATACATTTTTATATGACTATTAAGCATCCAATAATTTTGACTTAAATTTAAGTATATTCAACCTATTTGGAGGGAAATTCTCTAATAATTTTTAATTGGTTAAAGTATACTTTTAGTGTTTTAAGTTTTACATAAGGTATACTTTTAGTCCGTTAACTTTATAAAGTATATTTTTTGTTCTAAAATTCTAACACCGTTAATGTTGCTAATGGAAAACGCTGACGCAACGAACTCAAGTGATGACTAATAACATTTAATTACACATATTTTATATATTCTTCAATTTACCCATATTCTTAATAACATTTAATCACATAGTCATAACTTAAATTTACACCGTTATTTCTTGAGTTTGTATTTTCCGTTAGCAAAATTAACGGTGTTAGAATTATAGGACTAAAAGTATACTTTATAAAGTTAAGGGACCAAAAGTATATCTCATGTAAACTTAAAGGACTAAAAGTATACTTTAACTTTTTTTCTTATTTTATTCATAGTATTCAAATTCTCAATCTTACTTGAAAAATGAAACCCCTTTAGCGTATGCATTCAAAATGATCATTTATTACCAAACTTTTTTATCAGCTATATTACAAAGAAAATGTAGAAAATTTTACATCCCATCAAATTGATTACTCTCTAGATAGCTAGTGATTTAAACTAATCAACTTTTTTATTCATAGCTTTCTATTTTGTGAGGAAGCTTTTAGTGGTGAAATTGATCACTAAAACGGTGGTGACCCATTAATTGTTTTCTCGTTTTAGTGCTCCAATGACACTTCAATTTCAACTATGAACTAAAAATGACATTATGGAAGGTCAAGAAATTTCAACCCACCCAATCAATACCTGCTTCAAATTCCTTCTCACTTTTATGAAGATTAAATTAAAAGAAGGCCCTTTTTTCCCATTATTAAAATCATAATTATGGGTTTTTTTAATTTATTTATCTTTTATTTCTCATATATACATCATATATATCAGAGAAAGTTCAACAGCCAAACTTTACCGAATTGTTTTTTTTTTTTTTGGTTTTCACTTAATATTAGGGTTGAGAGCCTCCACTCCTAAATATAAGAGTAAGACCCATTTAAATTTTTTGGAGAGATTAAGAAAGTTAAATAGGTTACTTAACTATATCATATATCTTGTATTATTAAATCATATATAAATCTATTAGTTAGGTAAATAATTTCGAGAACAAACGATAAATAAAAATAATATCTCTAAAAATTCAATTGACTCTTATATTAGAATTAAAATTGAATATGGTTCTGGAACAAAAGAGATATCATAAATAATTTTGTCAAAATGTAGATAATTTTTCGGGCCACGAAATTATATATTTTTCGGGCCACGAAATTATATATTTTTCTTAAAAAAATTGTTTGAGATATAAAATGATTTGTTGCCAAAATAACATGCTTTATATGAAATTAATTCATAAAATATAATTATTCTGAGATCTTCACAAATCAATCAACTTAAATGATTAGATGAGAATCATTTGATAAAAAAAAAGGGGAAAATTTTCCAAATGAAATGGAAGGAATTTAATATTATTTCTTAAATATAGTTAAATATTTAACTTATATAGAGACAAGAAAAAAAATTATGGGGAGAGAATTACCGGCTTAAGGCTGGATGTAGAGTTGTTAAAAATTCTGGATTTATTTATAATTCAGACCCCAAATGATTATCATTCAAGTTGGGCCAAAAAAATGATTAGATTCAAAAAGAGCATATACATTCTTTATATATATATATATATATAAATAAAATTGTTTAATATGTAAAAAAAATAATTTTATTATATATATATATATATATATATATATATATATATATATAAAATAAAATTATTTTTTTTACATATTAAACAATTTTATTTAATTATTGAATTATTTCTTTTCTCGGATTCGGAGTGGAGCTCATTAAGCTTAAATAGCGCAAAGTTTCTAAATTTTGCTTCAAAACTTGGTAGTCTCAAACTTGAAAAACTCGCTGTTGGGTCTTCGTCTTCCCTGTGATGTGGCAGGGACAAAAACCTTTGAACTTCAATTTCTGCATCTGAAACTCATTCCTTAATTTTCAATCCCAGATCCCTCTCTCCTCCTCTATCTTTCTATTCAGATCCCTCAGATTTCTCATCTCAGGGATTAGGGTTCTTACGCTTCTGATTCAAATCAACCAATAACTATGTCTGTCTCTGAAGGCGTTGTGAAGAAAATCATCCTCTCCTACACCTACGTTGCCATATGGATCTTCCTCAGCTTCACCGTCATCGTTTACAACAAGTACATCCTTGACCGTAAGATGTACAATTGGCCTTTTCCCATTTCTCTCACCATGATCCACATGTCTTTTTGCTCCTCCCTTGCGTATCTGCTCGTTCGCGTCTTCAAGCTCGTCGAGCCTGTTTCAATGTCTCGGGAGCTTTACATCAAATCTATTGTGCCTATTGGTGCTCTGTACTCTCTTTCTCTCTGGTTCTCTAATTCTGCTTATATTTATCTCTCTGTTTCCTTCATTCAAATGCTCAAAGCTCTTATGCCTGTCGCTGTTTATTCGATTGGGGTTTTGTTTAAGAAGGAGGGTTTTAAGAGCGAAACCATGGCTAATATGGTGTCGATTTCGGTCGGTGTTGCGATCGCTGCTTATGGTGAAGCGAAATTTGATGCCTGGGGTGTGACTCTTCAGCTTTTGGCGGTTTCATTCGAGGCCACTCGGTTGGTTCTGATCCAGATTTTGTTGAATTCCAAAGGGATTTCTCTTAACCCTATCACCTCACTCTACTATATTGCTCCATGTTGTTTGGTTTTCTTGTCTATTCCCTGGATGATCATGGAGTACCCAGCTTTGAAGGAAACCTCTAGTTTCCATTTTGACTTTGTGATCTTTGGGACCAATTCATTATGTGCTTTTGCTTTGAATCTTGCTGTGTTTTTGCTTGTTGGGAAGACATCTGCTCTGACCATGAACGTTGCTGGAGTGGTGAAGGATTGGTTGTTGATCGCTTTCTCATGGTCTGTGATTAAGGACACAGTGACACCCATCAATTTAATTGGCTACGGGCTTGCATTCTTGGGCGTTGCATATTACAATCATTCCAAATTGCAGGCTCTCAAGGCTTCAGAGGCTCAGAAGAAAGCCCAGCAGGCTGATGAGGAAGCTGGAAGATTGTTACAAGAGAGAGAAGAAGAAACAACAGGAGGGAAGCACGATAACCAGAATTGATTGGGCTGCTAATCTCATTTTTGGATACAACAAAGATCGGAGATTTACTGTTTGTCGATTAATATTGGTGTATTGGTATTAGGTATTTATTATGTCACTTATACGCTTTCAATCTTTCTTGCCTTTCAATTGTTAATTTCAGCAACTGTTGGCTGAGAATTGAACATCTTCCCTCAATGAGTTAAGCATTATGGATGTTCTGGACCACTTTCTTTGAAGTAAAGCTTATGGTTTATTAGCAAGTTACAATGGTTGATATGTCTCTGTTATATTTGTTGTTCATGCTTATATCACTTTCACTTCATATTTTACGATTGCCTCTGTTATTCTGATACCATAAGACCGGCCATTGTTGTTTTGTCATTCTAAACCGTCGAAATGTAGGAAGTTTGTGTTAAGGTTAAGTTTGAAAAATGTTTGAGAACCATACTCTGAGACTCTCCCCCTCCCACAGAACATATATTGCTTCATAATATTGAATAAATTGAATGTATTTGAAATCATTGACGTCTGTGTTTAAAAAAGTTTTTGAAAAAGTTTTGTAGGTATTTGTTGTCTTTTCAATGAAGGTTCAACATATATATTTTTTTTTATCTTTATCTCTTGTGGATGGTTATCACGTCTCAACCATAAATTGATTAACCAATGATCTTCTTAAATTGATGTGTGGCAAATAATGATTAGTTAGGATGTGGAAGTTGAGTTTCAAATATCATTTTTGTTGAGATTCCAGGTTTTGGTATGCACGATTGGAGCTTTGATTTAATACATAGCGTGCTGTTGCATTCTCTTCTTTCCAGATTGTAAATTAAATGTGTATTTTTCAAACTTCTCTCACACACACGTGCGTGCGTGTGTGTATGTGTGGTAGTTGCAGTTGGGTGACAGTTTCGTTTTCCTTTTCATGTATCTGTCACTCCCTAGATTCTTCTGGGTTAGCAGCATAGTGGTTTGCTTGTTCTATCACGTTTTATATTTTTTATGCCTGCCCATATAGGAATTTGGTGGTCTGTCATTGATATGATGGTTTGGCTAATTCATCATTCTTCTTTTGTTTGCACTATTTGGATAGTGGCAATGTAGTGAATCATTTGAACCGGAGAATTTCAATTGAATACAATTAAAATACTGAATTTCAAATTTAGACTTGTATTTTTAACACATTCTTAATAAGGTGAACTGGTCTAATTAGAGATTTGAGAATATTGTTAAAAGAAAATAATGCTCCTTTTGATTATTTATTTTCTCCCCATCATATCATGGTGGAAGTATAACATTTTAATAATAAATAATAATTCGTTATTTATGATTATGTAAATCTTGTTTTTTATGCTTTTAGGACAGTTTTCCATGATAGCGAGCCAAACCACTATGGTTGTCAAACTCATGCATTCAAATAAATTTGTGACAATGATGTAAAATCACATTGCAAACTCTAAACTTCTAAGAGTTCACTTTTACTAATAAATAAGTATTGATATTGCATAATTAAATAATTAAAATATAAAATGGCAATAATCTGATTTAAATATATTTTAGAATAATTGAAATTAAATTTATCAACTTTTATTTTTTATCATACTCAACAAAGAATTTTGCATAAAATTCATAAGTAATGCTACTACTAAATGTGATTAAATAAAAAAAGTTAGCATGGAAGTGAGTTAGCACGATTTTGTAAGCTAGAAATGTATAAACTCGAATTCGATCGAGTTTACAATTATCTCGATTTGAAGAGTAACCTAACAAAATTGTGTAACATAAAAATATAAAAAATGATACATTCTGAAGATCAACTTGTGAGTTTGACAACAATGCATACTACTATTACCATAATGGTAAGGGTATGTTTGGTTTGACGAAGGGAAGGAGATGGGAGGAAATATGAGGGATTCTAATATTATCTCGTTTGAATTGATTAGAGGGGAGGGAAGGCGAGAGATTTTAATATTATCTTGTTTGGTTCAAAAGGCGAGGGGAGGGAAGATATTTTTAAATGAAAACTTTACCCTTATTCGTATAATGTTTAATGTTTAATAAATTACAATTACAAATTACATTTAATATAAGGAAAATCCCAAGAAAATATCATTTGAATTTCAAAAAATCATAGGTGATTTCTTAATAGAATGAGTTGTCAATTGCTTTATTGTTCTTGTTAATCCCATTACTAATATTATTAACAGGATTTTGAAGTTTAAGTGGTATTTTTCTGTCATTTCCCCTTCAATATATATAATTATAATTGTATTGTTATCAAAATTGAATAAATATAAATATAATGATAATTATACTTATATTTATATATTCCAAATTATATCTTATCATTTTACTTTCAATATTTATCATAATAATTATTAATGTTGCTCTTATAAAAATTGTAATACCCCAGATTATTATTATTATTATTGTTAATAACAATAATAATAATAATAATAATAATAATAATAATAATAATAATAATAAAATTAAATAGGTTGTTGCACTTTGATCATTTAACGATAAGGTTTTAAATTTATATTTGTGTGAATGTACTATAAAACACTTTAGGAAAAAAAATGGAAAAATAAAAAGATTGCTTTCACTAAATTATGGTATTACCACCGTAAATCATCCGGTATAGAGAGCTTGTTTTATTTGGTGATAAAATGCAGGAAAATAAATACCATTATTAATTGTTTGATATTAATTATATTCCTTTGAAATTTGAAAATTATTTCATAGTTTTATATCTAAATTACTATTAAAGCGATAATTAAGAGTATAATATTTATTATATATATATATATATATATATATATATATATATATATATATTTAAAATCCTAGGTGTTGGTTTTATATAATTCACTGATTGTTATATATAGTGTTCCCACCTGATTTATTATAGTAATAATATAGTAATAATTATAAATAAATTTATAAATAAAAATTAATAAATTTAAATTAGAATTTAATAAGTGACTTATTATTTTTCTTCATTAGATTAGTAATAGTAAAAAGAAAAGAAAAGAAAAGAAAAGAAAAACAAAAACAAAAAGGCCCAACTCATAAAACCCAGCTCATAACTAAACTCTAAGAGCCTAATTATAAGTTAGGTTTAGCCGCCTAACTTTAGTCATCGTTCATTAGCTCCCTCTTTGAAAAAAAATCCTTTGCGGCAAAGCTTCCTTTCTAGGAGTTTAGTAACCACGGAGACCAGGTAATCCTAATCCCTAGAATAATGAGAATTTAAGGTGTTTATGTCAGTTTCAATTTTCAAATTAGATACTGCCTTATAGGATTATATATATAAAGATTACCTTTGTTTTGTTTGAATTCATTGCGATGGGTACAAAATATGCAGAATACATACTCTTTTAACCTCCTCGAATTGCGTGCATGCTTGAATCAAGTTTACCTTATACCTTCGATTTTGTCTGTGTGCGTTTCTTTAATGTTGATTTGATTATATATATAAACGTTTGTCTCTTGTGAATCCTCTTTCCGTAGGTGCATGAATGAGAAAGGTGAAGTAATAAATGTAAGGTAGGGGCGTGAGTTGAATTGGAATGGATGAGGGAGTTTAACCAATGAATAAATGAATTGATGAATCCCGGTTGCGTTTTTTTTTTCTACAGTTTATATATGTGTTTATATATATGTGTGTGTGTATAGGGTTCGAATGATAGTCCTGAATTTCCTATGAACATCTACACGAACCATGAGTATTTACCTTATAGTTTAATTTGGGAAAACTCACGAGCTCTCATAAAAGAGCTATAACTCTTGGGTTTTGAAATTAATATCAACCCTTTCTTGTAGGAATAAAGGATTTTATTGTTATTGTTACAACTTATAATAAATTAGTAAGTAGGAGGATAGCTTTGGGATGATACCTCCTAAAGTGATGAACACAACCTTTAGACTTTAAGCCTCTGATATGTTATTTGGTGTGAACCGATATATCCGTTCTTCCCAAAGTGGTGCCTGGCAGGATATCCGGGGTATTAGTAGCAACTTCGGGAAGAGGTGTGCACACTAGGAAGAATATGAATTATGACCAATTTGATGATGATTTGTGACTGGCAGGTTTCCGGGTCATAGGGTAGACTGGCAGGATTTCCGGGTCTACCATGGTTCTCTTCCCATTAAATAGACTGGTAGGATTTCCGAGTCTAAACAAAATTTAAAATGATAATGATTAAAGTTTGATGCAAATATCAGATGATATATACACATTTTTGCTTTGATTAACAAATTTGTGCCAGACACCTTATGATTATACAAATATACGATATTTTATCTTGTAAATATTTTATTTTAATTTTATAATTGTTTTATTTTATTTCAATTTATTTTAAAGTTATTTATTTATTTACTTAATTATTTTAGTTTATGTTATATTATCTGTTCTTAATTAAGATTATTAGCGTTTGCTGATGTATGTATTCTTGGGCTGCGATGATCCTTCGGGGGAGTAGAATTTTAGTGAACAGGTTTCAAAGGTTGGGGCTAGCAGTGAGAAGTGAGGATGACGGACAATAAACTTTAGTTATTTACTTTATTTTATTTTATTTTTGTTTTTATTTTTTTGAACATTCGGATTAAGTTTAGATTTATTTCATAAAATAAGAAGCCTTGCACTTGTCTTATACAAGTACGGCGGTGACACCTTCCCAAAATGGTTTATTTTGGATTTTATTATTATTTATGAAAACTATCGACATTTTATGTTATTTTAATTCTAGAAATTCAGTGGTGTTACAAAAACACTTATAAATATTATATTCACAATATTCATGAAACAATAAAAAGTAATTTTTTTAGTTCCCCATTTTGGAGATGGTCAATGGCAAGAAGATGAGATCATTTGATGGATGAAATCTGTGAGAAAAGTAATGGTGGTGGAAGTTAAGTGAGGGTTTAGAGTGATTGTAGAAATTGTTTTTTTAACGTGATTTACATTATATGAGGTAAGTTTATGAAATGAGTTTTATTTCGACTTGCCAAACCATATTTTTTCAACGCAACTTAAACAAGCCCTAAAATCAGCTAGCGGACAATGGGAATTTTTTTTTTAAAAAAACAAATCTCTAATTTCGAAAGGCCTTCACAATCAATGCTCTGACCAAATTGTTGTCCTCCTTTCCTCTTATTTGCGCCTTTGATTTACCCAACACCACTACAAAAAAAAAAGCTTGATTTGTAGCGGTTAAACAATAGCGATTTCAAAAAACCGCTACAAAATCAAGTATTAGTAGCGGTTTTACAGTAAACCGTGACAAATTCGTAGCCGAAAATTGGTTCCAAAGCATGCGCGTGTTAAGGTAGCATTTTGTAGCAGTTAATCCATGAGAAACTGCTACAAAATTGGCGCTAGATAGGCGTGTAATGGCGGGAATCTTTGTTGCGATCCATTTGTCGCGGTTTCCTTCGCCAAACCGCTACAAAATTCCCGCTAGTGTTTCTCGCCAACTGGTGCGAATGTTTGCCGCGGTTAATTTGTCGCGGTTATGTTAGACTAACTGCTACAAGAAAGCGAAACGACTCAATTTTATTGCGGTTCATGTTTATCGACGCACAAACCGCGACAAATTCCACACATCTGTAGCGGTTTCTCCTAAAACTGCTACTAGTATTTCAACTATATAAGCTGACCGTACATTAAACAAAAAGTATAAAAAATGAAAAATCACTGAATCTGCATTGTCACTAAAAGAGCTAACTTGGCTTGGTAGATATTTGCCTCAGCAGGAGCTAGCTTTTTAGTGATAATGCAAGTTTGGTTATTTTTCAGCACCCTTATAATTTTTTTTTAAACCAAACTAATGTCAAACAAAATAAACTAATTAGTTTGGTTTTTTTTCCCTAAAAAACACAATTAGTAGCAGTTTTACATCCAACCGCTACAATGTTGTAGCAGTTATATCAGCTTAACTGCTACAAGAAAGCGAAGCGACACAATATTGTGTCGGTTTAGGCTTAGCGACACCATAACCGCGATAAATCTTAATATTTGTAGCAGTTCACCCTTGAACCGCTACTAATGTTTTAACTATATATAAGGTTGACTGTACATCAAACAAAAATTATAAAAACCGAGAAATCATCGAATCTGCGTTGTACTAAATGAGCTAACTCGGCTTGGTAGAACAAGACATGCGGATATCTGCAACCCTCATCTCTTATCTCAAGAGATGAGCTCAGAAGATATTTGCCTCTCTCATCCTGAAGCCGGAGATAGCTATTTAGTGACAACGAAAATTTGGTTATTTCTCAGACCTGAACACATCTATTCTTCTGAATATCGTCTAACAAGCAACCGATGGTTGGGTTTTTATTGTAGCCACTTTTCTCTTTGTAAAATATCTCTGATAAAAATGAGTCAGTAAACCTTTTCAGAGAAATCGGTGGCTATATGAAAGCCCAATCTTCACGGGCTAGTTAGACTATTTTTAGCACATTTATGAAAAAAATATATATATGTTTTTTTTACCAAACTAATTGGTTTATTAGTGAAACTAATAAATCAATTAGTTTGGATTTTTTTTCTTAAAAAATTCAAATTAGTAGTTGTTAGTGGCAAAACCACTACTGAATTTGAAAGGTCAAACATTTTTTAGCGATTTATGCAACGGTTATTAATAACCACTATAGTGTTTGCAGACCGAAGTAAATTTTTAACGGTTTATGCAGCAATTATAAATAACCGCTACAATGTCCATAGTTTTGTAGCGGTTTTTCCAGAAGAACCACTATAAAAAGACGTGGTTTAACCACTTCCTACCGTTAGTTTCTCTCACCCTTGTCATTCAGTTTGACTTTTATCCCACCCTTGTCATTTCATTTTGTCTTTTACTTGTATACTTGTACGGTAAAAGTCGAACATTATGACTAATGGAGATAAAGGGAAGGGAGTAATTCCACCGAGCAAAGTTATAAGAGGAAGTGGCAACAGATCGTATACAAGAGGGCAAAGGCGTGGGCCTGCAAATCTCCCTTCGCTCCCTCCACCCCCTGAGACATATGAGGATCTCTTTGTGGGTTAGCCAATCCCAGAGCCAGAGACTCTTGAGACTGTAGGAGGAGAACGAAGTGCTACTCTTTCGATTAGCGACCTCGATGAAGATGAAGAGATAGATATTGGCATGCCCGCGAGCGAGGCGCAGCAGTTCCTGGACAGGGAAAGCGAGCGAGACCAAGGGAACCCTCGACCGTCGTCTTCGCGTTCCACTGGATTTGTGGTGGATGTCGAAGGTAAATATAATTAATTTATTCACTAAATTTAAATTTCATTTCCTTAAATTTAAAAGCAATAAAAACATGTTTTTTCATTTGTGTAGATACAAATGGGAACATCAGCAGGAGGTCACTCGATATTGCAAAGGTAAGTCTGTTATAAGGGCCAAAAGTCGTGGTCCCCTGGAATACGGAGACGGACCAGCTAGTCGGCAGCGGTGATCACTTGTTCAACCGGTACCTATCGGAATTCAGCGGGAATTGGGCTTGGTTCCCGCTCGACTTCATAAATTGGAAGCGTGTTCTGGATAAGAACAAGGATGATGCATTTAAAGATATGGTGCATGTAGGTAATGTTTCTTTGTTAAAATTTACATCTTAATAATAATAATAATTTGTGGTTTATTTATTTATTTATTTATAGTTGATTAATTAATAATTAATGTATGATACAGAAAAAGTTTAACGTGGGAGGCAACACGAAATGGTATACTTTGCTAAAGATAGGGGATGGGTGGAAGTACCGGAGGAATCATCTGTACAACAAAAAGAATGGAGATAGGACGGTTCCTCTGCAGCAGCTGATCAAGAATGTCCCCGACGAAGTCGACCCAAATGACTGGGCAGGTTTTGTCCAATATAGGAGGAGTCCAGCTGGATAGGTATGTCTTTTAATTAATTATACTTTATATTTTTTGTAAATTATTTAATTAGTAGTTTAACTTTATTTATATTTTAAATGTACTTGAAATATTGTGTAAATATTTCACTTAACTTTTTGTTTTCTCCTCCTTGCAGGCTCTGTCTCAGAGGAACACCGCAAGTCAGGCACATCAGAGGGTCCATCACACGATGGGATCCAAGACGTTTGCCGTGGCCTACAGTGAGCTGATAATTGAAAGCAAAATTAATTTTTTGTTTAAATGATTGGTTGTTTTATTTTTTACTTGATAAACTTGTTATTCTTTTAATTCTTTCAGCAAACGAAGGCTAAAGAGGAGAACCGGCAGACGAACTATGGAGAGTTGTTCACATGCACCCATAGACACCGTGATGGGACACTGACCTCTGAGGAGGTAGAGCAGATTATAGTAAGTTACACAAAATTTTTTTATATAGTTAATTTAATATATTTAAATTGAGTTAAATTGTTTTATTAATGTTTTATGAAATTTGTGTGTAAGGCCTAGATTGAGCAGAGCCAGGCAGAGCTCTAAGTGTCGCTGCCCCCGGAGTCACAGGGGTCTATGGATCCTATTGCCCCGTTGAAGGTTGCTATTGAAGGCTACCCGCGTTAGGGGTATGGGCCTAGGCGTCAGGCCAAGCGTTGTGTACGGCAAGACCTTCGCCTCTGAGGCTGGAACCTCCGGCACGAGAAGGCCAACACCAGAGGACTTGGAGGAGATTATTGCGGCGTGGGTTGCCGAGGGGGTTGTTGCGTAGGTGGCCATGCAAGCGGCGAGGCAGGCTACTAGGGAAAGGCGAATGCAGGAGAGATTCGATCGCTGGTATGCTGGACAGCAATACTACATGGATAGGTTTGCTGGCACCTTGAACAAGTTGATACCTGACAATTACTTCACACCTCCCCTACCTCCCCCGCCATTCATTGAGGAGGATTCTTCCCTGCCTCCAGATCCTAGCCACGTTAGGGGTATGGGCCTAGGCGCCAGGTCGAGCGTTGTGTACGGCAAGGCCTCCGCCTCTAAGGCAATGTCAATGTTGCTGGAATTGCTATGAGATGCGTTCCCTGACACGGTCATTCCCATAAACTTCTACAAGGCCAAGAAGATAATTAACATATTAGGCTTGAACTACAAAAAGATTGATGCTTGCCCGAACGACTGTATGCTTTATTGGGGAGAGGACGCTCATAGGGAGTCTTGTAAGAGATGTCACACTTTGAGGTTTAGGACTGTTCAGAAGGGGAAAAAGCAGAAGAAAAAGCCCGCAAAGATTCTTAGGTACTTTCCTTTAAAGCCTCGTTTACAGAGATTATTTATGTCATCAAGGACAATTGAGCATATGAGGTGGCACGAAGCTGACAAGAATGAAGATGGTAAACTTAGACATCCATGAGATGCTCAAGCATGGAAAGCGTTTGACTCAGACTTTCTAGATTTTGCGGCGAACCCTAGAAATGTTCGACTGGCTTTGGCGACTGATGGTTTTAATCCGTTTGGGAATCTCAGCACAAGCTATAGTATTTGGCCAGTTGTCTTGATCCTGTACAACTTGCCTCCCTGGATGTGTATGAATCAAAGCTCCCACATTATGTCTATGATCATTCCAGGCAAAAAGGCATTGGGAAATGACATCGATGTGTATCTCCAACCACTGATCTCAGAGTTGGTCGTGTTGTGGAATGTAGAGGTTGAGACATATGACTCGTATGACAAGATACTATTCAACATGCGTGCGGCCTTGATGTGGACTATTAGTGACTTTCCTGGCCTGAAAACATTATCCAGGTGGAATGTGCATACCGGCCTTATGTGTCCAGCTTGCAATTTTGACTCTGACTCTGTGCACCTTCCCCACAATTGTAAGTGGTGCTTCATGGGTCATCGGAGGTTTCTGGATGGTACGCACAGGTTTAGGTTGCAACGCAATCGCTTCAATGGGCAACAGGAAAAAAGAGGACCTCCTCAGATTTTATTTAGTGAATAAATCGTAGAGCAGATTCATGACATTGAGTTTGAGTATGGAGAAAGAGACGATCCAGCAAAGGCAGGTACAAAGACCTCCAGGGCTTCTGGTTCTACGTCCTAGCAATGGTAGAAGATAAGCTTTTTCTTCACTCTTCGGTATTGGAAAGATAATTTGCTCCAACATAGTTTGGATGTCATGCACATTGAGAAAAATGTGTGCAACAATGTGCTCTACACGATTCTAAACGAACATGGCAAGTCAAAAGAACATCTTCAAGCGAGAAAAGATTTAAGGGAGATGGGAGTTCATAGAGAAGCGTGGCTGGATGAGCATGACAGATTTCGGCTAGCAAAATTTACCCTGACAAAACCGAATAAGGAAATCTTCCTCGCAACTTTGAAGAAAATTAAAGTTCCAAACGGGTATTCAAGCAACATTTCGCGATGTGTTGACATGCAGGCTCAAAAGGTTATTGGGCTGAAGAGTCATGACTCACATGTGCTTATGCAACAGCTACTTCCACTGGCCATCAAAGATACGTTGCCTCTCGATGTGTCCATTGTTTTGGTCAAACTGTGTTCTTTCTTCAGGAAGTTGTGTTCCAAGGTTTTGACCGTGGACAGGCTCGACTAGCTATAGCAGGAAATCATTATTACAATGTGCCATTTGGAGATGATCTTTCCTCCATCATTTTTCATGGTCATGGTTCACCTGACAGTACACCTTATTCACGAAACAAAGCTTGTTGGCCCAGTTCACTATCGATGGATGTATCTTATTGAGAAGTACTCATTTAAAATTAATTACTTTATGATTACTACCTTGTCATACATTTTCACATTAATGTTTCAACATTTTTCATTAATTACTTTATAGGTTTCTTGGGAAACTAAAATCATCTGTGAGGAATAAGGCGTGGCCTGAAGGTTCAATTGCAGAAGGTTATATTGGGGATGAGGTCTTGTATTTTTGCTCCAGGTACTTTGATGACATTGAGACGTCATTCAACCGACCGCCACGGGTCGATGATTGTCTAGAGCCAGAGCTAGAGCCATCTACAACAGAGTTGTTCATCCCTCGTGTTGGTAGACTAGTTGGCGGAACTGAGAACTTCAAATTGACGTCACTTGAGAAGCTTCAAGCATACAGACATGTCTTGATAAATTGCAGTAAAGTTGAACCGTACATTTAGTAAGGATTGTGAACAGATATATGGTATCCTTTATATTTCCTTACATTTTATAGTCACATTTCATGGTCTTCTTTGCATGTTTAATTATAGGGAATTGAGGAGTCATGTCAAGTGTCAACTGAGGATCTGGACACAGATAATAGCCGAGATTGATAGAAAGGTCTACAGAGAATTCCTAGGTTGGTTTAGGAGGAGAATAATGAATGACCACAACCCGCACTCACCAGACTTTAGAGCTTTCGCATTCGGCTCGCTTGACTACGCCCAAAGATTTACGACATACAATGTCAATGGTTTCAAGTTTTACACCGTTTCATGAGATCAGGGATTGCTAACCCAAAACTCGGGTGTATATGGAACGTTTGGGACGAGGAGTTATGCGAGCAGTAGTGACAGGAACATGCAGTTCGGTGATGTCCCGTATTATGGAAAGCTCCTTGATATGGTCAAGATAAATTACCAGGGTTGTTTCACCATGACGCTGTTCAAGTGTTTGTGGTCGTACACGACAACGTCCCGGGGACTCACGACTGACGATTTAGGCATCACATTAGTGAATTTCTCTTGCCCGATTCACACTGGTTAGTCTGAAGAGGACGAGCCGTATATTCTAGCCTCAGAGGCCCATCAGGTTTATTATGTCGTCGATGAGAGGCACATGGATTGACATATGGTTGTTCACTTAAAGCCTCAGGACCTTTACGACATGGGTGATGTTGATAGTGTCACCTACGAGAGTGAGCCATTCCAGCCAGCTAGCTTCAAGAATTTCTTCCCTGACAGCGATAACATTTTACCTATAGTTCGGTACGTTTTTTAATATACGCTTTATGAAATAATAGCATTTAATTAAAGTGTTATTTATGTTCCAACATATATAACTAAAATGTAACATTTTATCCAAATTTATTTTTTGTAGGGATCATGACGAAGATTGAGATCTAGAGAAAAAATTATGCGTACGATTTAATCTGTTTTTTTGGTCAAAACATTTCATTTGTAATCATATATATGTGTGTGTGTGTGTGTGTGTGTGTGTGTGTGTGTGTGTGTGTTTTTAAAAAAGATTACTTTATAGCTGACGATTTAATGTGTAATCTTTTTTTTTTTGTCAAAAACTTTAGAAAATTGTTTGTAGCGATTACAAACTGATACAAATAATGTAAAAACTGCTACTAAATATAGAATTGCTATAAAAACCGACACACTAACCGCTACTAAAACTAAACGCTACAAAAACGAAACATCAACCGCTACAAAACAGGTACGCATATACCAATATAAAACCCCTATCAAATCTCATTTAATACACTCCACTTTCGTTTTCTAATATGTTTTCTACTCTTTTTCTCTCGAACTTCTACATTTTCTCAAGGACATTAATTATTTTAATAAGGTAAGTTTTGTTCACCCAGATCAAATATGATTATTATCACGATATTTATTTTTTTGATCAACATCTATGTTCTTAATTATTTTTTTTCTGATTATTTTTATTCTCTGTTTACACTTCCACACACATTATTTCATTTCCCTTTACACACATTATTCCATATATCTTCACAAATATTATTTCATTCATTTTCACACACATTATTTTATTTAAATCAAACCATAATAAATTAAAATTAATTAATAAAAATTTATAATTAAAAATCATTAATAATTTAAATTAAAATATAAATTATTGATAATGCAACATTTGACTAATTTATTTTTTTTTCAATTGAATACATTTGTAGCAGTTATCTAACCGCTACTAAGCACAACTAACATTTTTGCAATCGAAAGAAAATTTTAAAAAATTTATGAATATCTAGTAGCGGTTGAAAAAAATTCTCTACAAAGTGCAAAAAATTTTAAAAAGGGCAGGAATAAAATTTACGACTAAAATAATGGTGGGAAAAGCCGCTACAAATTAATTTCAAAATATTTTTCCCCGCCATATCTGGTGAAACATTTTTGTAAATTTTGTAGTAGTTGTTAAACCACGACAAGATATAATTTTGTAGCGGTTTTGGAAACCGCTACCATGTCATCACGAGGATGCTAGCTCAGCCACATGTAGTGGTGGTTTTATGTAACCGCTACAGAAATAGTAGCGGGTTTTGGATATGTAGTAACGGTTATTTTTAACCGCTACAAATCAGCTTGCCACGATGTGTTTTGTAGCAGTTCTTTCAACCGTTACTACAGACATTTGTAGTAGCTAAAACCGCTACAAATACGCAATTTTAACTACTACTAAAGGACCTTTTTTTGTAGTGCACCTCCGCTGCTGGGAACTGCCATCCACATCTACTTCCTTCTTGTTTGAGTTAGCGGGGTCTTTTTTTTATTTAATTTTTGCCAAAATAAGATAGGAAAAAGTCATATTGTAGATGTGGTTTTTGTTTGGATTGATGGTGACATAAATAGTCATATTGTCAATGTTTGTGCACATATTTAAAAAATCCAAAGTTGTGGAAATTATCCATGATAGGCATCATATTTAAAATTCCATTATATTCTTGATCTAACATTACTCATGCAAGATGAACTACCACTGGCTGAAGTTAATTTCTTACACTCTTCATTTGATGATTACCATGATGGTTGATATGAACATATATTAATAAGAAAAAAATGGCGTGTATTTTGTGAGTTATTAGCTATTGAATTAAGGGTTAATGTGCAAAAATACACATGAACTTTGTCCCCAATAGCACCCAGCACCACATGTTTTTTTTGTGTAAAAAGACACATGTGGTTACGTTTTAGGAGCAAAAGTCACACGGGCCGTTAATTGACCAACGTTGACATTAACTTGGACGGAAATGAACAATAACTCCGCTGAAATTACCATTTTGCCCTTATTTTTAAGCTAAAATTACCATTTTGCCCCTAGTTTTAAATAATTTTTTTTAAAAAAAACTAAAATAAACCACCATCGACGGCCACCTCCGGCGACTTTTTTTTTTTTAAAAAAACTAAGGTTTTAAATATGCCCATCGTGTGGGCCCTATCACTGGCCACAACACCACCGGCGGCCACCTCCGGTGACTTTTTTTTTAATAAAAAAACTAAGGTTTTAAATATTTTTTTTAAAAAAACACTAAAATAAACCCTTCCCCATCGGTGGGCCACACTACTGGCCACACCACCGCCGGCGGCTACCCTCCCTATCGCCGGTGATCGACGGCCACCTCCGGCAACCTCCTTCGGTGATTTTTTTTTTCAAAAACTAAGATTTTTTTTTAAAAAGCTAAGGGGTTTTATTTAAACAAACTAAGGTTTCTTTTCTAAAAAACCTTAGTTTAAAAAAAACCAAAGTGGTCGGTCGTCGGCGGTGGAGAGGGTGGCTGTCGACAGTGGTGTAGCCAGTGGTGGGACCCATTGGCCTTCCCTTATGTAAAAAAACCATAGTTTGTTTTTTTAAAAAAAGTCACCGAAGGAGGTCGCAGTGGCGGCTGCCGATCGCTGACGGTCGTTAGTCGCCGGCGGTGGGGAGGTAGCCGCCAGCGGTAGTGTCGCCAGTGGTGGGGCCCACAGGTGGGGAAGGGTTTATTTTAGTGTTTTTTTAAACTAGTTAAAACCTTAGTTTTTAAAATTTAAAAAAAAAAGTCGCCGGAGGTGGCCGCTGGCCACTGGCGGTGGGTAGGGCGGCCGCCAACGATGGTATGGCCAATGGTGGGGCCCACCGGTGGTGAAGGGTTTATTTTAGTGTTTTTTTAAAAAAAATATTTAAAACCTTAGTTTTTAAAATAAAAATAAAAAGTCACCGGAGGAGGTCGTTGGTCACCAGCGGTGGGGAGGGCGGCCACCGACGGTGGTGTGGCCGGTGGTGGGGCCCAGAAGGTTTTTTTTTAGTTTTATTTTTTAAAAAAATTATTTAAAACTAGGGGCAAAATGGTAGTTTTAGCTTAAAAATAAGGGCAAAATGGTAATTTCAGCGGAGTTACTATTCATTTCTGTCCAAGTTAACGGTCCACGTTGGTCAACTAACGGCCCGTGTGACTTTTGCTCCTAAAACATAACCACGTGTGTATTTTTGCACAAAAAAAACATGTGGTGTTGGGCGCTCCTGGGGACAAAGTTCATGTGTATTTTTGCACCTTAACCCTTGAATTAATTCCTCATAGGATGGGTAATCTCTCAAATGATTTATATCATCCACTCGATTATGGATCTTTGGCAGTCAGTTGGTCTTGAGGTAATTATTAACCATATTTCTCTTTGAGAAAATGAATTGCAACTATTTACTAAGAGGGTAGGACACTTTTGTGAAAAGATTGGAGTTTTACTTCCCCTCACATCAACCTGGGTGAAGTGGATCTTGATGAGAATACAAGGTATGTGTCACTTAGTTTAAGGGATTTAATAGATACATACAAATTCTGTGAATCATGAAATTTCAATAGTGATGGTCTTACCGATATAATATGTGTGAATGATTTGTTGTATCATAGTTTTATATACCATTTCTGGCAGACATCATCGAAGGAGAAAAATATTCTTGGGTTTAAAAAAAATATAGTGTTACTAGTATTAATAGGGAATATAATTCAATATGTTTAAAAACGTTTAAGGTGTAAGTGGTATGAAACTGATTTATTTGAGGTTTGTGTATTAATTCAAACTAAGTCATGATGCTTTGATGATTTGCAAAATCTGCAACTTTGGATTTGGGATTATATTCCGTGCATATCAGTTTTACTAAGTCTATTTTTGTGAAAAAAGTCATATCTCACCGTTATGTTACTGTTCAACTATGATGAGAGAGAAAGAGATGAAGTGAATAGTAACATAACGGTGGGATGTGACTTTTGCTCTAAAATGGTAACTACGTGTGTATTTTTGCTCCAAAAAAAAGTATATGGTGTTGGGCACTCCCAGGGGTAAAGCACATGTGTATTTTTGTTCCTTTACCCTTTTTAAAATGACCTTGCAACTTAATTTGAGTATGCACAAATTGTTGAGAATTTGTCGCACTAAAGTATTTTAGTCCCTTTGATACAACTTATTCCATATGGAGATTGAGCACATATAATACCTATGCGGATGCCATAAATGTTGTATCATGTACAATGGATTCTCGTTGTATGAGATGCACAAATGTTAAATAAATTTCAGCTTTATTTAAGAAAATCCACTACTAGTAGCCAAAATTAAAATATCGTGTGTCAGAGATTATCACTCTGAAGATAGCTGCATGCAATTGAAGGCTAAATTGTTGAAAACTTCTCAGCAAGTAATGTGGTGTATAACCAACACTTAGTGTTGATGAGTTGTGATTGTCTAATGTCAACAAGCATTTTGGGGGGAAAATAATGGTGCAAGTGAAAATCATTTGAGATATAAATAAGCCCGCTTAAGAGTTGTGGAGTTATCTCAATCGATTTTGTGAGGTTAAAAAAGTTGACCTACGGATCCGTTAATAAAACCCCAAGAAGAATTAAATTAGCTTAGGGCAATGGGACTTACGCCAATTAGAAATTAACAACGTTGTCAACCTAACCTCTATGATTGGTAATCCTATAAAGGAGGTTCAATGAGTAAGAACGAGTCGTTTGTTAGTTCTGCTAGTGTTAAAATAAATTACCGTCCCTTCTTATGGCATGAGAAAGTGCTAGAATGCATTTTGGTGAGGCTAAGCGAAAGCTCTTAATGAATTCACACTCCTACAAGATTATGTGCACATTATAGGTTCATTTCATGAAATTACCTTTACGAATATGGAATGGGGTTGCTCCTATGAGATCATGGCGAAATCTAGACCATTCATTATGTACTAGGACACGTGCATGGCATTTTTAATGTGCAAAAATGTGCTAACAATGGGAAATGTGGGGGTATAATATGACTCTTCATACCTTTAATATATGACCAAGAGGTGTTGGTTTTAGGTTTATAAGACCACCATCATTTCTTTGTACTAAGTGTTATCATTCTAGGTCTGGTTTTAAGTTCAAAGAACCATTAGATACAATGATTATATCCACATGTGTAACTCAGATAATAAAGCTACAAGCTACCTTTTGGCACAAATAGGGGATTGTTGTAAATATTGTGTGTGAGTGTGTCAAATGAAGAAATCTCATATAATTCAAGATTGTGAACAACATAATATACAATCAAATATGAGCTTTAGTTAGTAAAAATGCTGATAATAGGAGTCTTCAAACTAACCATTGGAGATAAATGTTGAAGTTTTAATTGACTAGTTTTAGTGACATTTAAAAGGTTTTATTAGATCCAATTGTCATGAACACTTGTTGGTTAAATTGGGGTGTTACCTAACATTTAAGCAACATGCTCATGAAGTTGAAAAACAAAAATTGCTGATCTTCATTGTCACGTGAAATTTAATATTTGTTCATGAGTTATAACATGTAACTCTCTTTATGGTACTCATGAGTTATAACTCATGACTCTTTACAGTTCTCATAAATTATAACCTATAACTCTTTATGGTGCTCAGAGTTATAACCCATAACTCTTTACGCTCTTATAAATTGAAAAGTTAATCCTCATGAGTTATATCCGTAATTCTTTATGGTACTCATGAAAATTAGAATGTGAAAAATTAGAAATATTTGTTAATCATTGTAGAACCTATAACTCTTTACGATCCTCATGAGTTAAGTCTAGGATCTACAAGTTGAAACACATAGAGGGATTTTAGGAATACCTTTGATCAAATGAAGAGATGACAAAGATTATGACATCCTCTAATGTTGATCTACATAGCTATCTCTTGATTGCAATGAGAACTCCTTCTTCTTGACTCCTCATTCTCTTTGGATGCTTGCTAGATGATGGCAAGGTATAGGTTTCAAGTTCTTGGATTTTCTTTTTGTCAAGAAGATGTTGGTTTCTTGAGGTTTGGTGTGACACAAGATGGAGGGAATAAATAAACAAGATTAGATGAACACTTTGTTTGAATTGGCACCTTTTGCTCCCTACTTGGATGCCGCCAATTATTCTTTCTTTGAATATGCATTCTTAGTGGTGCACACTATGTCTTGAAGTCATTAGTGTGTTTTGGCCAAAACCCCAAATTAGGTTTTTAATTAAAAAACCATTATCTTGTGTTATCCAAAATTAATCAAGACAATGGATCAAATCCATATCTTGAAATATATCTTGAATTCAAAATTCAAGATAATAGATCATATCCTTATTTTGGATTATATCTTAAATTCAAAATTTAAGATTACTTTTCATCTAATCTTTACTCATTCTTTATATATATATATATATATATATATATATATATATATGAGATAATTCAGAATTATCTTTTATATCTTAACCTCTTGAATTTAAAATTCAAATTTAAATCTCAATCCTAAATTCAAAATTTGAATTCCAAATTCAAATTAGCCTAAGACCCTGTTTGGCCTTCTAACATATTTGAGCCTATTAGTAGAGAAACTAATTTCCTACTAGTGCACTAAAATGTCGCCATTTCCTTATTGGGTTTGGAATCCCACTCCAACCTAAATACACCTATTGTCTTGACAAATCCCAATAACAATTATTAGTCCAAGCTTGCTATTTTTAAACAATCGTCACTGACATAAATAAACTTGGACTAATTAAACTCCTTTAATGAGCCCAATTTATCTAATGACCACATAAAAAACTAGCAATGATCCATGACCCTAGAACTAATTGAGTTGATAAAGTGATCTATCTTTCTAATTTGGATATTGTGTAGATGTCATCCCTCACATCATCATTCATATTTTGTCGAGAGCAAAGATAAAGTGTCATCTCTCTTGGTTGACTAAGCATAGCTTTTCACGAAATAATGAATCTTCTTCTATTGACTCTAAAATGGATCATGACTGTTCATGATTACTTGCTGTGCACAGACTTCCAAGTTAACTAGAAGTCATTCAAGCTCGACTGGTCTTGTGAATGACTAATTTCTTGTAGGGTATTGTGAGTCCTTTTGGCATGTCCATCTATACTCATATATTCGAGCTACACCCAAGAGTACACATTTCTCCCTATTTTCAAGTGGATAGAGTTGTACAGTTAAAGTATAATGGGAAAATCCATTTTGGGGCCCTTGTAAGAGAAAAAAATTCAAAAAAGGCTACAAGATTATCAAAATACCAGAAAAGGCCCCAGGCCCTTTTCTAGTATAAATTCATTAAAACGTTAACAACTATATCAGCTCCATTAACAACTATGTTAACCTCGTTAACAACTAAAGTTTTAATGAATTTATACCAAAAAAGGCCCCTGGGCCTTTTCTGGTATTTTTAGAATCTTGGGGATTTTTTGAATTGTTTTCTCTTACAAGGGCCCCAAGATGGATTTTCCCAAGTATAATCCTAGGACATCCAGTTCAATGAGATCCTTAGGTCTTGGACGATTCACACTATCAAATGATGAGAACTTTACATATCCAATGATATTCTCTAGAATGAATCTTTGTAGAGTCTCTCCATGGGTCTATTTAGTGCTATATGTTTACCTATAGATCCACTCACAACATCAACTAAGGCATCACTGTGCCTGAATTCCATGAGGTCCCTACCTTATATCTTTATACAAGTAGATGATGTCATACTAGTATTATTGAGATCATTAATGCCCTTTTCTTGGTGATTCAAGACTAGAAACAAATTTTAGTTAATAGATATGCAGTGTCGTTGAGTCTTGTGATCATGATCCCTATTATAGATCCTTGAGTGAAACTTGTTCTATTCCTAGGGCTTTTATCTTTAAATGCATGTTGACCTTAAAATAAAGGTGAGACATAAATATAAGAAAGATAAAATGTTCTCAATTATATTAATCAAAATAATAAACATAAAAATGTGTTCCTTTGTCAAAACAAATTGTTTCTAGGACATCTACATACTAACAACATTTGTTTTGTAACCATCATTTAAATTGTTATTAAGTCATCTTTAATGGCCATTATTGCCGCTCAACGATCACATGATTTATGCTTATAAAAGGAAATGTACAAAGTAAGGTTAGAGGTGCAAGGTCAAAGCATCGACATCAGATGGCATCGAGTTCTACCTCGAGCTCCTCTCCTCTTTCTTCTTTTGAGTTACATCGTTATCTTTCTGTTGTTCTGTCACCTTGCTTTCTGCAAGAAGGGCTTGTTTTATCCTAAGAAGTGCCGCTTCCTAATTCACTAGGGGGTTGTGGAATATCTCCTAAACACAACGCCCTTAGGTGCGACTCGAACTATATTTTTGTTGTATTTCTGCATGTGATGTTGTTAACAATTTGTACAGTGTACTGTGCTGATGCCAACATCATAAAAGCTTTTAAGCCTCGGCCATTTTCAAGGACTGTGTCAAAAGCAATTAGGTCGCAGGTTCTGCTGTTGGTGGAATAATTTCATTATGAAGAAGAAAAAGCTAGCAGAGAGGGTGAGGGTGAAGAAAGTGATGAGTATAGATGAGAGATGAGAGATGAGAGAGAAGTGAAGAGTGATTTTTTTTTCTTAGATGCCAAATAATAAAATTTAAATAAGGTCAGCACCACATAGGATGAGTTATAAAAGACTCAATTTTTTAAAAAAAAAAATTAGACAACTTCAGGGTTTAAAGTTGCGACGAGTCAAACTTACTATAGGGATTGAGTTACAAACTCAATGAAACTATAAGGATTAAATAACTAATTTTTCCAATATTTTATATCATTTTATAAATCAAGCAAACTATTTTTTTTAAAAAAGACAAATATAAATATTTTAAAATAATTTATTTAGTTTCTTTAATCATTACTACAAAAAATAGATATGGCATCCCTAAAAGGCATCTTTTTAAAAAAGAAGTAAAAAATAGAGTTGGTGTCATTTTTGTAATTATGTTGAGGCTTTTGGCATCTTAAATTGAGCTTAGGATGCCAAAAGCAATATATTTGGCATCCTAAATTAATTTTAGGATACTTAATTTAGGACGCCAAAAGTCATATCCTTTGACTTTTTTTTTGGCGTCCTTAAATATATTTAGGATGCCAAAATAAGTATATTTGGCGTCCTAAATTGATTTTAGAACACCAAAAGTCATATATGGTGACTCTCTCTCTCTCTCTCTCTGTGTTTTTTTTTTTTTTGCTTGCTTTTGGAGTCCTAAAATCATTTTTGGACACCAAAAGCTGTATATTTAGCATCCTAAATTGATTTTAGGACGCCAAAAGTCATATTTTGTGACTTTTTTGGTTGTTGGGACTTTCTTTGTTGTTGGGCTTTTGGCATCCTAAAATCAATTTAGGACACCAAAAGATTTGCAAATCAAACCCTCCTCATTTTTCAAAACTCACTTACTCTCCAGACCTTCGTCAATTTACGAGATGCCTCTCTTCTTTTTTAGACATTGCCTTTGCTTCCAACCTTCTTGTTGGAGCTCGTCGCGTCGCTCGTTGTATCAACTTCGATCTGTGTTTTTAGGTCTTAGATCTTTGCTCTGAATTTATGTTCTGATTTTTAGCTTATGATTTTTGCTATGAGTGTTTGTAGATCTGTATTTATAGATCTGATTTTCGCTATGAGTGTTTGTTCTAATTTGTAGATCTTCACTTAGATCTGATTTTTGCTATGAGTGTTTGTTCTAATTTGATTTTTCTTATGATCTGTGATTTTTATATTCTAGATCTTTCTTCTTTTGTTTGACTTTTCCCTTTTTTCTATGAGTGTTTGCTATGATTTTTTTTTTAATTTCATCTGAGTTTTTCTTTGTGATCTATAATTTTTTTGATCTGTTTTTTTTTTAAAAGAAACCTTATGGTGTCCTAAACTTATTTAGGACACACCATATATAAGTCTATTACAGTATCCTAAATATTTTAGAATGTCATATCATGACTTTATTACGTCGCTGGATAGGCGCTCCCCTATTGTTGAATGTTATAAGGCTAAAAAGTGGACATTAAATCTATTATTTGTAGCAATGGATATCTATAAAAAAAAAAAGGTTAATTGTATTTTATACTAAGCACCCGTATTCAGTGCTGAAGCATATTAGAATTGGGGTCATCAATACCTGTGATATCATTTGAGGTATGAAAGGTTCGAAGGACGGCCTTTTCTTTTTCTTTTTTTTTTTTTTTCCGGTAAGCCAAAGTGGAGATTACGTTGAGTGTCAAGTAATTTACCTGTAGAGCTTGAGACTTACAACTCCGTATTTATTTATGAACCTGTTTGTAAATACCTATGCTTATAAGAGTTAGTTAGGGGTTGGATTTAATTCTAAATATAAGAATTCAACACACTTTCTTTTTTAAATACATAATTCTTTCTTCAAAGTATTTGTATTAATTGCACATATTAAGGGGGATTTTTATATAATGGTAGTCATGAATCATGATTAAAAAGGGTACTTTAGATAAATCAACTTATATTTGCTTTAAACAACTGACTTAACTAATTTCATTAACTTACCAAAATTTATTAAGTAGGTAGCTCTTATATTATAAATACGGGACGCGGGAGCCAGTAATTGCTTTGAGTGTGAAAGAAATAAGGACGTGGTTCTACTTTGCTTCATGATGTAAACCATTTATTTTAGGGATAGAATCGGTTTTAATAGTCGCATTATTGTTTGTGGCTTCTTCATTTGACAATGTTTTTTTCTTTTTGATGAACCATTTGAAGCAACCTGTTGTATTAAGTTTTTCTTTTTATGTCACTCAATATTACTATAAATAAAAGTGCCTTAATTCATTCAGCAGATAATCGCCATGTAAAGGCGTGTACACAATGGTAGCTTAATTCAGTGGTGCAAAGAACTCGATATTTATTAAATAAGGTTTCTAATTATGAGTTTTATGGATTGGGAAAAATCATGTTGGGTGATCTATCCCTTATTTGTTGCTTTTGAACAAACTCAGTTGCAAATTAGTTGATAATATTAAATATTAGAGGATTTGTTGGGGGAAAAAAACAAAGTTACTAATAGTGTTTAACATTGTGATTGATATGATATGATTCCATCACAAGAGAAATTTATAAGTGAGAAAAAAAAAGAGGAAAATTGTCCATTTGGTCTTATATAATTTTGACATGATTATAATTCGGTCACTAGACTTTAACTCAATGTAACTCGGTTCCATAATTTTGATTCATTTAAAACACATTACTTAGTGTAACTTGGTCATTATAGTTTTAATAATATAAAATGTTGATTTCTATATTTGAGAAAACAAAATTATAATGATTAAATTTGTTTTTCTAAGCTTAAGAACTAATGTTTGCTAAGTTAAAAGGATTGAATTATACCGAATGACATTGCAAGGATTTTATGTATGAAAATAAAATCGCAGTAGTTGCTTTCCCCTTGTATGTACCAAATTGGACTGCCCTTCTCTTTGAAATCAACCAACTTTTCTCTGCTCATTCTCACAGATTCCTCTTTCTTTCTTTCTTTCTTTCTTTCTTTTTTTTTTTTTTGGGTTAAGGTTGGGAGGAATGAACTCTCATGGACGTTGAAAAGTCAAGACCCTTTAAAGCCGATCATGTTATTCCAAAAGATATTTCCAATGGGAAATCAATTACCAACATTTTCATATTTTTTTTAAAATTTTTATTTTTATAATTCTCATCTGTCATTCAGGATTATGATCAATTTGCATCACTTTCCTTCCCTTCAAGGCCTCAATTCAAGGTTCAAAGCTACACACACTCTCACACGTGGTAATTAAGCATTTCTTCCTCTCCCGTTAACAAATATAAATTACTTTTTTTCACTTGCAACATCTTAATACTTATATATTTTGTTCTCTGCTATGTGGCCCTGTGAAGTTGCAAAACTTTTTTATACATATTATCCGGCGTACCTATATATATATATAATATCCAAATTTTAGAGAAAAATATTTTTCTCAATAGTTATGATAAAATAACATAAAATGATTCTATAACCTATAAACATGATACATTGTTACGTGTATTATAATGAATTTAAAATATACTATACACAGTCACTTAAAAATAGTACGATAACATTTTATCTTAATTTTTTGGTAGAGCTGTATAAACTCTTAAAACTTGTGACACTTCTATAATATACTATACACAGTCACTTAAAAATAGTACGATAACATTTTATCTTAATTTTTTGGTAGAGCTGTATAAACTCTTAAAACTTGTGACACTTCTATGTGATTTAAGTAAATGATGCACATTATCTATATATTTGGCTTTTAACAAGATTTGATAGAGTTTATACAACTCCACCCAAAAAATTAAGATAACGTATGTGATCATACTATTTTTAAGTGGTTGTGCATAGTATATTTTAAATTCATTATGATGAACCTAACAATGTATCAAGCTCAAAATTTTATATAATTATTTTATGTTAATTTTCATAATTACTGAGAAAATATTTTTCTCTAAAATTTGGAGAGATATTGTGTGTACACTGAATAATATGTATTTAAAAGTCTTGCAACTTCACATGAGCACATAACGGAGAACAAAATATATAAGTATTAAGATGCTGCAAGTGGAAAAAGATAGTAATTCATATTTGTTAATAGGAGAACAAGTTATGTTTAATTACCACGTGTATATATATAAACGTTGTTTGAACTTTGAATTGAGGTCTTGAAGGGAAGGGATACAAATTGGTCATAATCCTAAATGGTGCATGAGAATTAATAAATTAAACATAATCAAGTGTTGATGACTGGATTCCTATTGTCTTTAATTATTATTTAATAAAATAAATTGTCCAGCAGCCCAATTTGCTTCTCTCCTTCCCCTCTCAACATTGAACCTTTCCATCTCAACAGCACAAGCAGAGAATTGGGTGCACGAACTAGCCGCCGATGAGAAGCAATACTTTTATGGCAATGTGAACAGGGACGGAGCTTGCAATAAATTTTTGGGGGACCAAATGCAATGGTGGATTTAGAAAATTTATAAAGGGTTGGTGGGGGATTCAGGGTTTTTTTTTAGGGAAAGTTTTAAATGTATTAAAAAAATAAAAGAATATGAACCAGAAAATAAAAAAAATATATCAATAAAATATTCATAAAATCAAGTGAATATTGATGATGTAATAAGAGTGACTATTATTTTACAAATTTGTCATTTAGAAAAATAAGGTTAAGTGTTGTTAGAAATGTAGCTACATAAATTACAATGAAATGTGAGCACTCAATAAATTCAAGTACATATATTTTAATAACAAAAGTATATTAGAATAAAAATAATTACAATGTCATCTTTCTAAGCCTTATTTTAGATAGTATTATTAATGCTATCAAATACATCTGGCCAAATGTATACCCATGAACTAAAAAATATTTGTGTGGGCCAAATGTATTAGATAAAATATATTTTTACATTATATTAAATTTTTAAAATTAAATCTAAAAAAAAATTGGAACACCAAAAATCTTACCGGCCCGCCCCCGCACTCCCTCCCCCCGCGGCGATGGGCGCCAGTCCCTTAAATTTGCCGTCTCTGATCGTGAACCTTGACGGCCGCGTTAGAGAGATGCTCTTGCATAGTGGAAACCGGAAAGGGACGGGGAAAGGAATAATTTTTGTAATTTTTATATTTTTTTCCAGCTCAGATATTATTATGCCATGTGTAAATCGACATCAGCATTTTTCAGTCAAAATTTTTAATTTAACAGTCAACATGGATATAGTTAACAACCCATTCATTTTTGCACATAAAAAAAAAATATTGTACTAGATTTTTCATACAAAATATTGTACTAGATAGATATGTAAGAAAAAGTATATGATACACCAAAAAAAAAAAAGTATATTAGCATTAAGCCATGGGCCTTTTCTGTGCCTTTTCCCCTTAGTTTCTTCGATCCGGATTAGCCCAATTTCTTTTTTTTTTTTTGCTCAAAGGATTAGCCCAATTGACCAAACCCCTTTTATGGATCGGATCAACCGACATGACCGGACCCACCCAATTTGATCAACCTTATTTCAGCCCTTTTTTTCTTCCACGCCGAAACAACGCTACTTTAGGGCTGATGGACCTCCAGCCGGGTCACTACATACCCGGTGGATCCGCGGTCGAGTCCGTCGACCCGGAGTATTCTCTCGTCCATATCTTCCCCATGCGATGTCCATTTTGAGTGTTCTTAATGTCATTTTCTTCGTTGTATCAAGCTCTACACAATAAGGTAATGAGAGTTAGTACAGATGGTAAGGGATTCAGGACTAGGTTCTTGGGTCATGGGTTCGATCCCCTCTGCCGTCGCTGGGACTCCTTTAGTAGACGATCTCATAAATCCCCAGTAAATGCTCATAGAACCCAGAGTCGTACCTTGACCTTGGTAGAGAACTGGTGTCGAACCCTTCCAAAACTTTTTTCTATCAAAAAAAAAAAAGCTCTACACAATAAGACTAATTTTGAAGCCAGAAATGCATATCTTTACAGCACCCAATCTTCGTCTCAAATGATTATTTTTTTCGAACTATCAAGTATTCTGCGCAATGGCAGAACCAGAAAAAAATTTTAGCTTGGGCCAAAAAACAAACATATTGAACTACGTTCTTATTATAAAATGACAACTAACAAGTGTATTTGGTCCTTTTCATAAGGCAATTGCTTGTTTACAAAAAGCATTAAATATTTTTTCATGTATACCCATAATTAAAAAGGGTAATGAATGAGAGTAATAATTAATATGATATTAGAGTTTAATGTAATTAGCATGGATAATATTGAAAATTACTTAAATTAGGACATATTTAATGACTTTAACTGTTTTTATTAGTGATCCGGTGTAGATCACAAGTTGGGTTGGACTTGGCCCGGGGTGAAATCCTGGGGTTCTACGTACCACAGTGTGGATCAAAGTCCACGTAGTTCGAGGGTATACGACAGGCTAATGATAGCCAGAGGGGGTGGTGTGTGTGCTCTGTGTGAATAGAAAAGCTAGGGTTTCAGAAGTGTGTACCTTGTAAGGGGTTTACCCTATTTATAGGCGTACCTGTGCCTTATCTTAATCAGTTGGATTCATCCTTTATTTTAGGGATATCAAGATATGCGTTTTTGATAGATATTCTTGATACATAGGCGGTTATCATAACGATAGATATTCTTGATAAAACCACTCCTATTTTCAAGGAAGCGGTTATGAGCATAACTGAAGTTATTTTGACTAGGCTCTTTAGTTATTGGGCTGGGCCCATTTATGAGATATCCGTAACAGTTGCCCCCCAACCCGGTTGTTCAGGGCTCCGAGCAGCCGGGATGTACTTGTCAGGTTACGTCCTGTGTTCTAGTTCATTTCGCTGTCCTGAGGTTTTTGATTTCTAGTTCTTTTTCCGAGGTTGGACATTTTTGGTCCCCGGGTTACCCCATCTGTCATCAATTTGCATTCTGGTTTATTTGAGTGGGACACGGGTGACCCCCCCATCCCGGTTAACGCGGGTTGCATTCGTTTGCTATCCCGAGAGAACATTAATGTTCGGTCTTAATGTTCTATAATTTTGATTCTAAGCCGAACTCCTCCCATGCCTTCTCGAACTTTCCTTCTTTATTCGTGTCGGGTAGTATTGATATTTCTATCTCGTCTTACTCCTCGTTTACAGGTACCTTGTCCAGTTTTTCGTGGATCGGGACTTGCTGCCCCCAAGTTTGAGATTGCACGGGGAGTTAGGTCGGGCAACCGGGGTGTATTCATGTGGTCGGCCACGTGAGCATTTCGATCCGAGATCATTGTCCGCCTCATCTGTTGATCCAACACTCATCTTATCTCGAGGCCACGAGTGTCATCATTGCCTCCTGCTGATTTGATGTTCACTAGCCGGCCTCTGAGTAGAGCAACTGCCCCATTATCTTGGTTTTCGTGTTTGCCTACCATCAGCATTAAATGTGCACGCCTTTTAACGTCCACGTCATCATTCGTGTATGGGCCCTTTGGGCCTTTGGCGGTTGAGTTTCTTGACCCTCATCCGCCTGCTTGTTTTGCTTATAAAAGCCTTCGACTTTCTGCTTCTTGCATTTTGAAAACTGCCAAACCTTGAATTTTCCTTCTTGAGAGAAACTTGCAACCAGTCACCCATTCATCTTCCTCAGATTCCCATTCCTGGTCTTCGTGGCTCGCGCATTTCCTCTTCCCTTAACTTATTTTAAACCAGGTACTTTCCTTGTTTCCTTCTCTGGTTATTTGGATGTGTTTTCTCCTTTCTTTCTCTGTCTCTCGGTCTCCCCCCCCCCCCTTGTTTTTTTTTGGGTAGGTTATTGTGAGTTCTTTCCAGTTTCTTCCCCTTTGGGTTCTGGCTTCTGCTTTGTTCTTGAACTTCTCTGAACTTCTGGTCTATTCAATCCTTTTTCTCCGTCTTTGGTTTACGGTTTCCTGTTTAAATTCCATCTTCTCGGGATGAGCCATCAAGGTTCTCCTCCGCCTTTTAATCCAAATGCTTTTTCCCCGGAAGAGGCCGAGTTTATTCAGCGTATGCCTCCCCGGACAGCTTGGTGGCTGTACGGGAAACCTCTGACCGAACAACAAAAGAGGGAAAACGTTCTTCGTGGTTATGGCGGAGAAGGTGGTAGTCAACCAGGACGGTCTGGTCGGGTTAGGGGAAGTGCTCGAGGTCGGTCTGAGTCTGTAGAGCCCGAAAGTCTAGGCCGGGGGATTGCTGCCACTAGGGTTTTTTCTTCAGAGCCGCCCTTAGGAAAGGGTAAGGGGGAAAGTCCTCCTCTACCCACCTCTTCCTTTCCTTCACGCGCGGAGCCCCTCATCTCCCTTACCCGGCCTATCGGCCCGTGCGAGGAGTGTTCCTGGCTGATATCTGAGGCCACGATGGTTGGCCGGTCATGGGAAGCTGACGAAATAGCTTCGCGATGCCGGCATATCCAACCGCGGGTTATTGGAGCCGTTTCTACCCGTCCTGCTTTACTATCTTCAGGTATCATCTTCGTTTCTAATTTATTTTTGTTTTGCCTTTTCTAGGTAGTATGTCAACTTCTCCGCGTCCTGTCGAGGATTCCGGATCCGTGGAGTCAGCGGCCGTCAGTATTCCACGTCATCTTGCTGAAAAGTATGACTGGGTTGCGACCGGGGTGCTGTCCAGGCTATCAAAAGCCACGACCAGTCAGATCGCCGAGCTCCCCTTAGGGGACCGGGATCATTGTTCTTTATCTCTTCCCGGCCCTTCTGAACCGGTGTGCGTTGCCCGGGAAGGGAATGAGCGCTCCTTTTTCTTCTTCTACCTAGACTTCGTCAAAAAACTCGGCCTTCGTTTTCCATTTTCTAGGTTTCAAGTAGATCTCTTAAACATTCTTCAGCTGGCCCCTACTCAGCTTCATCCTAACTCCTGGGGCTTTATTATTGCATTCGAGCGGCTTTGCCGATTTTTAAATCATACTCCCACCACCGGAACATTCTTTTATTTTTTTAACATCCAATGGGCTCGTCAACCCGGGGAGCCTGAAGAAAAGAGGGGTTGGGTTTCTTTTCGGAGGAAACCGGACAAGAAGCTTTTCCATGTGGCAACTGACACCTGGAAAGGCTTCAAGGCTTCTTTTTTCAAAATCAACGCTGAACCCGGTCATAAACCGTGGTTTCTCAAGGACGTCGATTCCAGCTCGGTGGAGCTGTTGTTTCCTCTGTATTGGTTGAAAACTCACTATGACCAAGACCAAAACATATTTGCATCCTCCGATGATAGCCTAAAGCCAGCCGAGGTTGAAACCGTGATAGCTCTGGTTGACCATGTGGTCGAGAAGGATGTTATTGATTCCCGGATTTTTATCCGACAGTCGGTGGAGGAATTGTACTCACCGAGTATGGTTTCTGTTGGATGTTCTTTGGATATATATATATATATATATATATTTTTTTTTTTTTTTTTTTTACGTATGCCTCTTGTCCTTTCTGATGTTTGTTATGTTTTTTGTAGTGCCCGACATGGGGAAAGCTTCTTTCCAAGAACTAGCCGAGAAGCTCCGGGCTAAGGCCAAAAAGAAAGGGGAGTCCTCTTCCCAGAAGAAGATTGTGGCTGCTCCTTCGCCTGCCAGGACTACTGCTGAGAAGAGGGCTGCGCCCTCTCCGGCCTCTACGGACCTCATTCCGCGCAAGCGATCGAAGTCCATGGCAGAGTCATCGATCTTGGTCGCAGAAGAGAATCCGGCCTCTGTCCCGGACGCCAGTGCTGCCACAAGCGTCCCTCCTCCCCCACTTTCTGGCAAGTCTCGCCTTCACTCGCGGGGTGAGGTATGGACTGATGGGGTCTCGGAGGAGCTCAAATACGCGGTGAAGCCTCCCAGCAAATATTTTAGTAGTGAGGCCTTTGCCGACTCCGACCTTGATCACCTGCAGGTCCTGCAGGACCACCTAATGGAGACGGCCGGCGTGTTGGACGCTTATGCTTCTGTTAAGCATAAGTACGCCAGGGCTGCAGCCGAGATTGCCAAAGCTCGGGTTGAAAAGAAAGAGGCCGAGATCAGGCAGAGGGAGGCTGAGGAGGCGCGCCTGAAAGCGGAAGAGGCGCAGATAAAGGCGGTGGAGGAGCTATCAAAGGCCCTTGCTGAGAGGGATCATTTCTCCACCGAGCTTGACGCCAGTCATGCCCGAGAAGACACCCTCAATGCCTCACTGCACGCCCTGCAGGGTCAGTATGCGGGGCTGGTGAAGGACCTCCATCTCGCCCAATCCGACCTCCACGCTTCCAAGGCCGAGCTCGTGGCGTCTGCTGCCGAGGTGGATAAGCTGGAAGTCCTGGTCGTGGAGACGGCTGCTGAAGCTTTCAACGTATGCCTGGCCCAAGTCCAAGCTCTGAATCCGGACATTACGATGAATTTAGACGCTGTGGATTTCAGAGCTTCGGTAGAGGACGGGCAATTTGTACCAGCGCCGCTTTCTCCGGTCGAAGAGTCCGAGCATCTCGCGAAGGATGACCGTGTTCAATTAGCTGAGGAAGATGCTCCGACGACCGACGCCCCTGGCTCTCCTGTGCCCGGCCAAGCCCAATCTTGATGTCGTCCTTCTAGGAGCTTTTTTATTTTTTTCCTTATGTAGTATTTTCATTTTCATTTTTGTTTTTCTTGTAATCTGGGGCCTTTGCCCTCAAAATTAATACTATGACAAGCCGGTGTTCCCGGATTTTTCTAGCATCCTCAGCTCGTCCATCTTACATGTTTTTATTTTCATCCTTTAAACCAAACTCGTGTTTTAATTCACTAGTTGATGAGTAAAGGGGAACGTAATCCGTGCACGAAGCTCGGTTCTTTATTTTATGACTTGGCCAAAGTCAAGATATATTGCGCAGAATCTGCTGGTTATTCAACCGACGTTTTAACAAACGGGCCACGTTTATTAATGGTCGGGCATTCTAAACAACAGACGATTTTCAAAAATCATCTAAGCACTTTATCTTGTAAAGTACCGTACCGAGATGGTAGCCAACTGCCACATGTTCGGGCCCTAATATCCTTTTTGAATAGGAACCTAAACATTTCGACCTGATCAGGATCTTTTATGGCAATCTCACACCACCCCAGGGGACAGTTCCGATGCATCGTAACGTTTACAAGACTTGTTGACAAATCTTATCATGACCGAGATCGCGAAACCCAAGTCTTTGTTTAATTATCTTGCCTTTGTCACGACCTATCTTTGCATTGATTTCACAAGTAATAACTTGGTTGGCCCATGAATTGAACCACCTTTTTTATTGATTGATTACATAATTTAAAATCAATGGAAAATACTGCCAAAAGCAAAACAATGCGTAATTAAAAACGGTTCTCGGTCACCACCGACATCCGTTGAAACTAAAAAGCGGTTCTCAGTCACCACTGACATCCGCTGTGCGTTTATTCCGAGTGCATCCCGGTCTTTAGCTGTAGTAAGTCCTTAGTTTGTCCGCGTTCCATGTTCGTTTAATGGGCGTGCCATCTAACGTCTCAAGGACATAGGTCCCGGGCCCCATTTTGTCCGAAACACGGTAAGGACCCTCCCAGTTTGCTGCAAGTTTTCCATCCCGGGCATTCTTATTTCCGATATCCGCTCTGCGTAATACCAAGTCACCTTTATTGAATGCTCGTGGTCTAACTTTGCGGTTATACTTAGCCGCCACCAGCTGCTTCGTTGCCAGATCTCGGCAGTGTGCCGTCGTTCTCACTTCATTGATGAGGTCTAGCTCGGCTGCTAACTGCTTGTTGTTAGCGTGTTCTCCCTCTTCCATGACTTTGGCTTTCCTCCATGATGTTTGCCCAATTTCAACCGAGATCATGGCCTCGCATCCATATGTCATTCGGAAGGGTGTTTCCTGGGTCGAGGTTTGGACACTAGTTCGGTATCCCCAGAGTACCGGGTATAGTTCCTCAACCCAGTTACTTTCTGCATTGCTCATCCTTTTCTTGAGCCCGTCAACAATGATTTTGTTGGCTGCCTCGGCTTGCCCATTAGATTGCGGATGCTCTACCGAGGCGAAATGGTGCTTGATTTCGAGCTCGGACATCAACCTTTGAAAGCCTTGGTCAACGAATTGAGTACCGTTGTCAGTTACGATCTCGGCAGGAATCCCGAACCTTGCAACAACATTTCTTTCGAAGAATTTTTGTATTCGAGCTGCCGAGATGGTCGACAGTGGTTCGGCCTCGATCCACTTAGTGAAATAATCCACCGCCACCACAAGCCATTTCAGTTGCCCTGCGGCCGGTTTGAACGGTCCAAGGAGGTCCATACCCCATTTAAAGAATGGCCAAGGAGCCGTGATGGTTTTCAACTCGGTCGGAGGTGGCCAGAGGATCCAAGCATGTTTTTGGCAGCTTTCGTACGTCCGTACGTGCTCTCTCGAGTCCGCGACCATTGTCGGCCAGTAATATCTAGCCCTTAGGGCCTTCCGGGCTAACGCCTTTGCCCCCATGTGTTGTCCGTTTATCCCTTTGTGTATCTCTGATAGCACGTACTCGGCCTCTGCCTAGTTTAAACATCTCATCATTGGGGATTGGAGGCCTTTTCGGTAGAGTTGGTCATCGACCACCGTGTACATTAACGCGGTCCGTGCTATCTGCCTTGCTTCCCCGGGATCGTCTGGGCTAACTCCCTTTTCCAGGTAATTTAAGATTGGCTTTCTCCAGTCTTCTGCTGCCGCGATGACCATAATACACGTGGGCTCCTTTAGACTTTGTTGTATTACAGTCCGATTATTTCCCGGGTTCCTGGTGCTTGCTAATTTGGAGAGGATATCTGCCCTCGCATTTTCTCCCCTGGGGATGTGGGTGACTACGACCTCATCGAAGTCGGCCATTGCCTCTCTGACTTTCCCCAGATACTTGATTAGCAAGGGTCCCTTAGCCGTGTATGAACCGTTGATTTGGGCCGTGACTAGTTGAGAGTCGGTAGAGAGATAAACCCTCCTGGCCCCATTATCTTTTGCCTGCGATAGCCCGGCCAATACAGCCTCATACTCGGCCTGATTATTGGACGTTCTGAAGTGTAATTGCAGGGAGTGTTTCATGGCGACTCCTTCCGGGCTTTCGACTATGATCCCGGCTCCACTTCCTTTGGCGTTTGACGAGTCGTCTACAAATACTTTCCAAACGTCAAGGGTTGCTTTCGGGACTACCTCTGTTGGCACCAGTTCTGCAATGAAGTCGGCTAAAGCCTGGGACTTAATAGCATGCCGAGCTTCATATACTATGTCGAATTCGGACAGTTCGATTGCCCAACTCGTCATTCTTCCTGCCAAGTCAGGTTTGTGGTGTATTTGCCGTATTGGCTGACTGGTTCGCACAATTATTTTATGCCCCTAGAAGTACGGGCGTAATCTCCTCGCGGCAGTTAGGAGCGCAAAGGCCACCTTTTCCAACCTTTGATATCTTAGCTCCGAACTCTGCAAAGCCCGGCTTGTAAAGTAAATCGGTTTCTGTTCCGTCGAATCTTCTCTCACCAGGGCGGCACTTACTGCTTCTGGGGCCACGGATAGATATAATATCAAATCTTCCCCGGGCTCGGGTTTGGTTAGCACGGGTGGTGATGACAGGCATTTTTTGATCTTGTCAAACGCGGCTTCACACTCTGAGTTCCATTCTCCATGTTGTGCTTCCTTCTTCAATAACTTGAACAAAGGAAGAGCATTTTCTGCCGATTTCGGTAAGAACCTTGTCAGCGCGGCCAGTCTGCCAGTCAACTGCTGTACCTCTTTTTTGATTTTTGGGGCAGCCATATTGAGGACGGCCTGACATTTGTCCGGATTGGCCTCAATCCCCCGGTTTGTCAACAGGAATCCGAGAAATTTACCCGCTGGTACCCCGAATGCATATTTAGCCGGGTTAAGTCGGATTCTGTGATCCCGGAGCTTATCAAATGTTTCTTGTAAATCTTGGATGTGGTCGGATCGCTTAACTGACTTTACGATCATATCGTCGATGTAAACTTCGACGTTCCTGCCGAGTTGTGCCTCAAACACTTGATTCATCATCCTCTGGTAAGTAACTCCTGCGTTCTTCAGCCTGAAAGGCATGACATTATAGCAGTAATTAGCTTTTTCCGTGATAAAAGTTATTTTCTCCTGGTCTTCAGGATGCATAGCTATTTGGTTATAGCCGGAATACGCATCCATGAATGAGAGCAGCTGGAAACCCGAAGAATTGTCCACCAGTTGGTCAATATTTGGCATGGGGTAAGCATCCTTGGGGCATGCTTTGTTGAGATCGGTGTAGTCGGTGCACACCCTCCATTTTCCATTTGGTTTCTTGACCATTACCACATTTGACAACCATGTGGTATACTGGATTTCCCTGATGAATCCCGCATCCAGCAGTTCTCTTACATGCTCGGTTAGGGCTTCCTGACGGTCCGGTGCAATTTTTCTTTTCTTCTGCGAGACCGGCGTATATCGTGGATTTATGGTCAATTTGTGACAGCAGAACGCCGAGTCGACTCCTGGTAACTCCGAAGGTTTCCATGCGAATACGTCCTTGTTTCTCCATAACAGCTTTTTGAGCTCGATTTTTTCTTGCTCGGCAAGTGAACTCCCGATCTGGGTTATTTGTCCGGGATCCTCTCCTATTTGGTAGCCTGTGAGCTCTCCATCAGGCTCTGTTTTCATCAACTTTGCTTCTTCTCTTACATCCAGCTCTACCACGTTGACCGAGCTCGGCGCAATTGGCGCTGAATTTCGAGTTCCTTTCTGCTATGAGTTGGATGTTCCGGGTTCATTGTTTTTAACTGTCGAGAAATAGCATTGCCGGGATTCCTTCTGATCACCTTTGACGGTGACGACTTCATTGTTCCGACTTACCATTTTCAGCTTCTGATGCTTAGTTGATATGAGCATGTCCCAACTATGAATGGTTGGTCTGCCTAAGATTATATTGTAGGACGAAGGGAAATCCGCTACAATAAACTTGACTCGCTCGGTCTTAAAGGCTTCTTTAGAGCCCAAGGTCATTTTTAGTTCTATATACCCTTTGGGATTTGTATCCTGTCCGTTGAACCCGATTAAGGTTGTCCTGCACGGCTTTGATTCTCTGGGTCTAGGTCCATGCGCTTAAAGGCGTCCCACAGGATGATATCCACCGCGTTGCCAGGATCGATGAATATCTTCTTTACACGGCATTTTTCCAAGAGGCCGGTTATAACCAGTCCGTCTTGATGACCCGGGATTACGTCCCTCAGATCTTCCTGAGTAAAGAACAGCTTAGGAGGCTCTTCTGTTTGCGATGGCTCCGGCTTGAAGGTCGGTCGTCCCCTGATGGTTAAGACTTCCCGAAGGTATTTCTTCCGTTGATTGGCGGTATCGCCGCCACCTCCGTAACCTCCACTAATGACATTGCAGTCAAACTCTGCTTCCGGGAACTCGTCCTCATTGTCGTGCTTTCTCCGGGCTTCCTCCGGTTTTCTCCTCTGGGAGACCGGGCTTGTACTCCGATCCGTCTGCTTGCGCTTGGCTTTCTGCCCTTGTGTTTTGATAACGTACTGACGTAATTTTCCATCTCGGATAAACTTTTCCACCGCATCTCTAAGGTCCCAGCACTCATCCGTTGTGTGCCCGGGTCCATTGTGGAATTCACAAAATCATGTGCGGTCCAACTTTCCCTTACTATAAAGTGGTCGGGGTCGCTCCACCTTCCTCATCTCGGTCAGGGCTACCTCTCTCCATAACTGTGAACGAGGGACATTTATTGGAGTATATCTCTCATACTTCCCCTCATGCCTCTGTCCTCGTGTTTTCTGGTCCGAGTTACGGGGTCGGTCTCTTGCTGCCCGGTCCTTCCCTTTCGGGGGTGGGCTTTTCTATCTCTCTTTTCCCGACGCGTTGGCTATTTGCATCTGCTCTATGTCCAGATACTTTTTGGCTCGTTTATGGAATTCTTCCAGCGTCTTGATCTCGCCAGATATGACCGATCTCCCCATTCTGGATTCGCTATCTAAGCCCGAGATGAGCAAGTGTACATGGACGCTTTCCGTTAATCCATGGATTTGTAATGCGGCAGCCTTGAAACGATCCAAATACTTCTGAAGGGTTTCACCGGGTTGCTGCTTTATTCTGTCCAGCGTGTAGACCGACCTGGGTTGCTTTTTGCTTGTCGCGAAATTCAGCAGGAACTTCTCGCTCAGGTCGTTGAAGTCGGTAATGGACTTGGGAGATAGAGTCCAGAACCAAATTTGGGCGGCTCCTCGTAACGTTGAGGTGAACAGCCTGGAAATGATTGGCCCCTTGAATCCTCGGACCAGCATCTCAGTGTCGAAAGTGTTCAAGTGTGTCTGGGGATCCTGACTTCCGTCGTACTTAGGGAGGTCGGATGTATTAAATTTCCTTGGGTACTCAGCTTCCGTAATTTCATCTGAGAACGGGCTGTTGTTTTGTCCTCCATCCCCATACCACATCTTGTACCTACCGGAGTCTTGCGGAATTCCCTGATTGTCCGAGGTACGGCTGTCCTTCCTATGTGCCCGGGCTTGATCCTCCTGACTCGCGTCCCGGTGATTATTTTGCTGAGAATTTTTTGTTGAAACTATTCAGCCTTGCCCAGGATGGTCCTCCTGTAGGGGATCAATAGTTTGGTGATTGGTTTCTTCGTCCTCATTCTGCTGATCATCCCGGCGTTCCTCCTGAAGAGGGTCTTGTAAGTGTTTAAGAATTTGGTTCATCACCTCGGTCATATGGTCAATCTTCTGGTTCTGAAGATTGTCGCGTTCTTCCACATTCTCGATCCGTTTCATCATTGACTCAGCAATGTTATGTAAGAGTCGTATGTCCGGGCTTCCAATCTGAAACTTTGAGGGACCAGCGTGGTTAGTATTTTCCAGCATTTGGCCTGCTCGTCCATCCAGGTTCGAGTCCGGGGACTCCTCCATTTGTTCCTGATTAATGCCTTGAACGTCCTGCTGTTGGGTCTCGCTAAAATTTTGTTCCTGACCTTGCTCGTGTGGATGCGGGTGGCTTTTGCTTCTGGTATTAGCCATCACGGGTCACGGGAATAGGACTTTACAGTCCCCACAGACGGCGCCAATGATCCGGTGTAGATCACAAGTTGGGTTGGACTTGGCCCGGGGTGAAATCCCGGGGTCCTACGTACCACAGTGTGGATCAAAGTCCACGTAGTTCGAGGGTATACGACAGGCTAATGATAGCCAGAGGGGGTGGTGTGTGTGCTCTGTGTGAATAGAAAAGCTAGGGTTTCAGAAGTGTGTACCTTGTAAGGGGTTTACCCTATTTATAGGCGTACCTGTGCCTTATCTTAATCAGTTGGATTCATCCTTTATTTTAGGGATATCAAGATATGCGTTTTTGATAGATATTCTTGATACATAGGCGGTTATCATAACGATAGATATTCTTGATAAAACCACTCCTATTTTCAAGGAAGCGGTTATGAGCATAACTGAAGTCATTTTGACTAGGCTCTTTAGTTATTGGGCTGGGCCCATTTATGAGATATCCGTAACAATTAGCTTGTTAAAATTGTTAGTTGATGTCTTATAATAAGAATTAGAGGGAATATTTACTAAATAGTATTACATAACATTGAAAATAAAAATAAATAATAATCGATAATTATAAATCAAAATAAAATATAAGATGATACTAACCTTTTCAGTAGGTATCTCAAATAAGAATTTTACTTTTCTCTCATAGTTCAATAAGTAATGAACCAAATATTATCTTTATAAAGAAGATAATAATTAGCTGGGGTCAAATTATTGGCCAAATAAAATATCATATAATAAATACATATACATATTAACAAATTTTAAAAGATCAACTCGGGCCAGCTGGCCAGTGGACAAATCCGCCCCTGATTCTGCGTTCCTTTTGGGTTGGTTTTCTTCGTGGTTTTGAGATCTATGTAATGGAAGTAATTATGAAGCCTTAGACACAATACGTGGCATAATTCAATCTCAAATATCAAACTTTTTTGGTCTTGCAGATCTCTGTGTCAAGTCAACTCTTAATCTCGTTTCTGGGTGTATAAATGGTCACTTCTACACGTATACGTGCTCATACATTATCTTTCAACGAGGAAAACTGAGATAAGAGGAATATTAGAGAGACAGAGAGCATATGACTGAGCCAAAAAGAAACACCAAAGAAAAAACAACCGGACAGAACTGAACATGCCACATAAATAAAATAACAATCACATGAATATTTCATCAAAATATATATATACATACATACATATATATATATATATATATATATATATGTATATATATATATACATATATATATATACATATATATGTATATATATATATACATATATATATAATTCACTTCTGTATGCAAACCAAAGCTAGAATTGGGCTGAAACTTACAGTAACACAGACAAACAATATGCATACAAGTCGAGATTATATCATGTTCTCAAAACAAAGAAGAAAAATGAAGGAGAAATAAATATTTAACAGGCCTAAAGAAAACCGCGACATCTGATACCGTGTAAGGATTTCGGGCGTACTTATAACCCGTTGACTCAATGAGTACCCAAGAAGTATATGGACTTTGATCACATTTATATGACAGAGTTGCTATTGGAGAAAAGAATTAAATGGCCTGTTTGGGTTGGCGGTGGGAGTGGTAACTTATTTTCAACCAGACTTTTGCAGAAGTCCGGTAGGAAAAAAGTCAAGTTGTAAATATGATTTGTATTTGGATTGTCTATTTGATTTTTCCAGAAGTGGTTTCTTTCTAAACTGATGAGTGTTTGGATTATTATTTGAAAATCTAATTAAAATAAAAAATTACTGAAAATGACATGAATCATATTAGTTGTATATATTGAGATAATTGAATATAATAATTTTAATTTGAAACAAAAATTAAATGATTATTAAAAATATTAATAAACAATAAAATCCTTAATTAAATATATTTCATGGATAACATTGTTTATAAATTAACATGCATACAAATAATACATTGTTAATTTCTCCTATTCCTATGCCTAAAAAGTTTGTCTTTGATTCTATCACAAAGATGATTCATTTGTGGTGAAGACAATGTATGAATATTTGATGAAAAGCCTTCATCAAGTGGATCATCATCATCACTCAAATCTCCTTGGTTAGCTTGAAAAAAAGTATCATCAGTTTGAGAAAATCTCTGGATGAGATTGTGTATAGCTATTGTTGCACAAACTACGTGGATTTGAGTTTCAAAGCTATAAGAGCACATATTTTGCAATATTTTAAACCTATTCTTCCATATATCAAACGCCCTTTCTATAATGCACCTCAAACTTGAATGATAATAATTGAAGTACTTATTATCATTTTGAAATCGCGATTATCGCTTGAATTGTGGAAGGTGATAACGTTTACTTCTATACGGACCAATATATCCAACTAGTGTTGGATAGCCAACATCGACCAAGTAGTATTTTCCTGATAAGTGAGAAATTTTTGTGACACTTAGAAATTATAGGAAAAGTGAAATAAACAAGGGGGAAAAAGTAATTATAGTGATAGTGTTGAAGATATACCTTGAATTTTATGGAGAAAATTCAAATTTGGAGTAGTATTATCGGTGTTGAACAAACATGCATCATGTCCCATACCCTCCCAGCTTACCAACATATAAGTAAAGCACATATCTCAATCACATACTGTCATGATATTCTGTGTTGGATATCCCTTTCTCCTAACATCTTTATCATGCTCAAATTCACTCACCATACAACTGTTATGACTTCTATCAATTGCTCCTATTGCATTCTCGAAATATGGGAAGTAGCAGTGATCAGTTATATATTTGAGTGACAACTAGGAAACTCATTATCAAGCGGCTTGATGTTTTCAGTTGATAGACTGATACTAGCATTTAAAACCATGTGGAATAATCTACTGATAGTTTCTCTTGAATGTTGAAATCATTCTTGTATGATTCTATTTCCAAAACTATGGCCAATTGTATATAAGAACATTGCTACTATTTCTTCTACTCTTGTGTACTTCATGTGCCATAACCCATGCTCTACCAATTTAGAGTATAAATGATGGAAGGCGTGTTTTTAACTCAAAAATTTTCACAACATACTATGTCATGGCCTGGCAAAACCTCATGCACCCATATTGTTCCTATTTGGTTACTAGTTCTACGTGCCTCTTTGCAAATATATGGTGTCATAAGTTGAGCCACTAAGGGAGCAATCTGTACGTTACTTGTTATCTCTTCCTTCATAAGAGAAACTTGTAGGACCCTCTTTTGGGCACGAGATAAACGTTGTCCTTCCATGGAGAATGAAACCTGTGTTAAGGCGAAGACTTAATTGAATGAAAAACATAAATAGGTAGGTCATATAATAGGTGCATCAAACATACAAACATATAAAGCTAAACATAAAATATCAATAATAAGTGTTAAACATAAACAGGTGTGTCAGACAAAATACAAAAGTTGTATCATAATTAATTATTTATAAGTTTCAAAATTTTGGTTTAGTTTGTCGGGGTTTCTGCCATGATAGGGTGTTGTAGGCATGGTGCCGCAACCACTCTAACAAGTCATCTTTCTCGTCTCATAGTGCAACAAACATATCCCGACCTCTATCATGCATCATCATGTTATAACATCACTGGAGAAACTCACAGTCAACTGCAATTTCTGGAATTTTCCATAACTCAGCTACAACATAACTCATTGGAACATCATGGTTGATATTTTGAAGCTATTGTGCTCTCTCCTTAGTTGTCGTAGCTATCACACTAAGAGAATCTACTATTTGTTTCAAGGCAGACATTTTTTTTTCTTCTTGCATTTGACCCTTCACCTCTCTTTCTCTTCCCAATGGACCCTGAATCACTAGGTGCATTGGGTTGTGTACTTGTTGTCAGATTTATGCCTTCTAAATCCACACTAACTCCAGTAGTTACATATGGAAGCTCTTCCTCACTATCACCCGAGCCTTCTTTTAGGTCTATTGTGGGTCGGTACCCATTATCTTTGTCATTGACCGGTGGCATCTGCTATTTTGCAAATGGTGAGAACATTGTCGAACCTAATGCCACAATGTCCTTGAAGATTATCTCTAATTCTTAGGCAAACCTTATGCCATTGTACCTATAAATTCTCCAGCATGAATAAAAGAGTAACTCTAAGTGTAACTAAAGTAATAATAATAACAATATAAATAGAAACTTAACAGTCTTAGACTTGAATTTTCCTCTCCCACCACTCATATTCTACAATCACTTTATGGTTTACACTGTTATATGATATACCAGTCTCTTTTGCGAATAGCTTGTCCCATACCCTTCATTCTTTCTTTAAGCTATCATACCTATTTTTCAGTTGCTTTTTGTCTAAGGATCTTCCAGATTTTTTTATTAAATCCGGACAAGATATTGTGCCATCCTATAGGTGAGAATGATCTGCCTTGTCACTCTTTCATGAGAATTTGGTCAATACATTGTTCGAGGAAAATTTTTGTGCATCTTACATACCAACATGTTCTATTTTTATCTGTGCTCATATTGCTATATCAATAATCAGTGAGTTAACAAAAACATAAACATACTTTATAATAAAAATAGTGGAGACTATATATTGAATTTAAATTTAAAAATAAAAAGTATCAATATGATAAACAAATGTATTATACTATATTTAATTTACTAGGGCATTGATATAAAAAATAATAATAATAAACAACAATATATATTCACTGGGGCATTGATATAATAAAAAGTAACAATTTTTTTATACAAATAATTACCAATTTCTTTAATTTTTAGAAATAAATTATCTACCTTCTACATATTTTTTAAAAAAAGTATAGGAGGGTACAGAGGAGGTGGTGGGTTCAATCTCACATAAATGACCAATAGGGTTAGATCTTTTAAAAGGAGCTAATCCGTAAGGGATCAAGGTTCAAATTCCTACGGACAAATATGCCCAAAAATACTTTGAAGATTATTTTTTCCCCCTTAATTTTTTTTTTTTTTTTTTTGCTATAATTTTCCCCCTTAAATTGATCAGGCAAACGTAATAATGGAGGCATTGGGTTCAGCAAAAACTGATATATTTATGATTTACACAAAAAAAAATTGGAGCTACATTTATGATTAACGCAAAAACTAGAGACTCTAATTGTTCCATCCTGATCCTCTCTCTCCCCATTAGAGCTACATTTATGATTTACCCATCAAAATTAGGGAAGCAGATACCACGAAACCAGTAAAACTATGAAATCAAACAGATTCAATTGAGCACGAGATTCAGGTGATAGAGTTCAGCTTCAATTTTTATTTCTCCTTCGTTTTTCTTCACATGAAGTAAATTTCAGAGAATCTGTTGCTCTGTTCTAAACCCCACAACTTTTCTAATAATGTTGATGATCTACAAAATGATCATCAACGGAAATGCTCCGCGATTAATCCTCTTTGTTCGGCGATTCCTTGCCATAAACAGCCGTCAAAATGAGACACAGTGAACATCCTCAAAAGATGTCAAAAGGAGAAGAAAGAGACTTGAACCACATTTTACACAGAGATTAGATGTCAAAATGTTATGCTTGATTAATACTCCGTAGTTATGAATATTGACAAGAGGTTTAGTTCTGATCCTAAAATTTTGAAGCCTAGTTCGTTGTATATCTGTATGCCATATTTAATTCTTACAGCATTGCTCAATGCCAGCAGCATGAGCAACGCTACCTTAAAAAAAGGGTTCAGAGAGAAATAAAAAAGGAAAATCCACTGATTCTCAGAAGATATCCCATTAATACAATAAATATAACCATAAGAATATGTGAGCCCATTAATACAAACAAAGGTGAAGAAATTCTTCTTTGAGGCCGTGTTTCAAATAGCTTCAAGGCAGTTATCTGTTAAGGATTAATCCACCTTTTGGACTTTTACGATGAATGTGAAGATTAAGAAGAAATAGGAAAAGAAGCAAAAAACTGAGACTTGCTGGAGCAATACAGCATGTGAAGTGGAAGTTCGAACAAATTATATGCAGTCAAAGAGAGTGTACAGATAATGCTGTAGAAAATCATTCAAATTGGAATTTTCACAAAAGAAAGAATCTGTGTAATTAATATGCATAATCTGTAAATATACCATACTTTTACAAAAGAAGGAAAAACAGTAAAAACTCACAAGACTGCTGAAATATGATTATGAACTTCAAAGAAATTCGGGCCCAACTTTCGTTGTATCCTTAAGACAATTTTGCTCCCTCAATATGGATGCTGAAGGTTTCTGAACAATTGTCTCCCAGGATAGAGCGAATTATTCGTTTCCAGAAAGATGGTTCTGTCTGTCTGAAACCATCAAAGAGTCTGCTTTCAAAACGCACAGAATGTATATGCAGTATACAGACAGAGTGTATGCAGAAAAATGCATATTTATTCTGTAGCTAGGGCACCCTATTTATAAACTTTGAAAAAACACGATCAGATGGACTTGTCTCTTGTTGGTGAACCGACATGACCATGGCAAACTAATGCGACTGGTGGTGGCGAACCAGTGGGACTTCTTATTCATAACCTATGGGATTTAGATATAAAAATCCAACAATCCCCCACATGGATAAGAAGTTAGTCCATCATGACCAAATGCAAATGACTATGTATGCAAAGTGTGATTCCTCTACGAGAAACAACTGCATCGAGAAAGGTAGGGGTTGCCTTTGAACCTTCTCTAGTAAAAACCTATCGGATATACTGGTCAATTAGTGGACGCGCTATCTTGAACTGTCAACCTTTTAGTGTATACCAAGATAATAGGAGTCACACAGTTGCTCCTCTAGCATCGTTGGTTCTCATGTTGTGTCCATTTTGGCCCTGGACACTGCCTGGTTCTGCGAGTGTTCTAGAGAATTGGCCGTTTTAAATTCTCATAAAAGCAGCCCACACTTCACACTCACATAGGTGATTCCTTATGGTGTAAGTCAGCATACATCATCTGACACATCAGATTAAGAAAACCATTAAAAGCTTAAAAGGTTACCCTTATATATATGCACTGTCTTGTCTAGGAATGAGTATGAGTTTAAAACTTCACAATGTTAACAGTCGATCATCACTTAGTTGTCTCTTTGAACTTAGTTCGTGGGATCTCCACTCTTCTAGGTAGAGTTACCGCAATAATCAACAATTGATCGACCTTAAACCCATTCCTTTGGACAATTTTCTAACTAACTTTATAGGAATCCCTTTAGTCAATGGATCCACTATATTCTCTTTTAATTTCACATAATCAATTGAGATGATTCCATTTGAAAGTAGTTGTCTAATTGTATCATGTTTACGACGTATATGTCAAGACTTGCCATTGTACATGACATTCTTGGCCCTACCAACAGCTGCTTGACTATCACAATGTATACACACTACTGGTACCAACTTTGGCCAACTAGGAATGTCTTCAAGAAAATTATGAAGCCACTCGGCTTCCTCCCCAGCTTTATCTAAAGCAATAAATTATGCTTCCATAATTAATCTTGCAATGCAAGTTTGTTTGGATGACTTCCAAGATACAACTCCACCACCAAGGGTGAATACATATCCAGCTGTGGATCTTGTGTCGTTAGAATTGGTGATCCAATTTGTATCACAATACCCTTCTAGCATTGCAGGGTACTTCTCATAATGCAAAGCAAAGTTTTGAGTTTGCTTTAAGTAACCCAAAACTCTTATCATAGCTCTCCAATGAAACTCGTTTGGATTACTTGTAAAGTGACTCAACATGCTTATTTGTAGGCAATATCAAGTCTAGTGTAGTTCATAACATACATAAGACTACCTAGCACTTGAGCGTACTCCTTTTGTTTTTCTACTTCACCAGTATTTCTCAATAATTGAAGACTATAATCTATAAGGTTCGTCATAGGAGCTATGTTTAAACTCTTGAATTTCTAAAGAATTTTAGCAATATAGTGTGCCTATAATAACACCAACTCATTCAATGCTGCTAACGCGATTAACATCCGAATGGATGTAATTCTTGTAACAGGTGAATAAGTATCAAAGTAGTCTAGACCTTCACGTTGTTTGTAGCCTTTTACTACTAGCCTAGCTTTGCACTTATCAATAGTGCCATCTGCTTTCATCTTCTTTTTGAAGACCCACTTAGTTCTTAGAGGTTTATTACCAGGAGGAAGGTCAACCAATTCCCTAGTATGGTTTGACAGAATAGATTCAACTTCACTATTGATAGCCTCTTCCCATAATGGTACTTCAGGAGAACCCATAGCCTCTCATAGTGTTCAAGGCTCATTTTCCGACAAAAAGGTCAGAAAATCAAGACTAAAGGATGGTGCGGTCCTTAAATTTGTCTTGTACTACGTATAGGTTCCTATTTTACATGATCATCACTGGTCGTAGTATCTCACGATATGATATCACAGTATTCTTATCATTATTACCACTTGCTTCACTTCTCTTAATATACGGAAATACTTTCTCAAAAAACGTAATGTTCCTTGACTCAATAACCGTTTTAACATATATAGATATTTGATATATCGGACTTATAAACAAAAAATGATATGCACTACTATGAAGTGCATAGCCAATAAATACACAGTCTACCGTCTTAGGTCTAATTCTCAACCTTTGTCAAGCACCCCCACACTTTCAAATATTTCAAGGAAGGTTTCTTTCCTTTTCATATTTTGTATGGTATGCTTTGTATAATTTTGTGGGGTACCCTTTAATAAAATTATCCATTAAAATGGCTTTCCCCCACAAAATTCTGTGGTAAAGAGGACATAATCAACATTACATTCATCATTTCTTTCAATGTCCGATTTTTCACTAATATACAACATTCAACCATAATGATGCTATAAAGATTTTAAATAGTTTGGTAGTGATGCATACTCCAAATTGAAATATTTATCATCTTTGAATATCTAAATAACACTATAAACATTTATGTTCAATAATTATAAAGACAAATAGTCAACCTTTAGATTGATCCATAATCGCTCTATAACAAACTTCAAATCAAACATAATTTCATAGGATCAAAGTTATAGATAATCACCGTAATATTTGGAATTAAAATAATTCATAAAGAATTAACCACTTTAGGAACTAACAAATCAACCATATATATACCCTTATCACAATATTTGGAATTAAAATAATTCATAAAGAATTAATCATTTTGGTGACTAACAAATTCACCATACTTAATTCCAAAATTAAATATTTAATTTCATACAATTGCTATTCACAATATTTGAAAAGCATAAAATCATAGCCACAAAATCATTCATAATTATAAAATTAAGGCTATAATTGCATTTCTACCAATACATGAAAACAACTCTATTTAGCATATCAATTGACCAGATAAGTGATATCATGAATTAACGATATCATGCATGCTTATACCACAAGAGAAATAATTATACATGAAAAATTAGAGCACATTTATCTCTACACTAGATAAATGATTAAATTTTCATATTACTGTCATATGCTTGTCAAATAAAATATTTGATAATTGAAAAAATTTTCTTTCAATAGCAAATAACAAAGTAATTAAATTTTCGTTTAATTAATCATGGCATATGATGATTTCATAATTTTTATTCATTGATCACGTGACAAATCCTTCTTGATAAATTAAATAGTGGCTAAAATATTCACAAATATCATCAAATTTATTAAAACAAGATATTGTTTCAATTTCAAACTATTATCATGTTAAATATAACAAATCCCCTCTTTTATTTAGCCATATTAATTTTAAAAAGATTCACAAGATTTTAGGAGATTATAAATTATCAAACAAATTAATATCTCCATTTATTTAAAAAGATTCACAAGTTTTTAGGAAAGATTATAGGAGATTATAAATTATTAGACAAATTAATATCTCCATTGATAATAAAGCTTTTAACGGGAATAAATTCTCCTTCCATCCTAAAATTTAGGACTTTTAATAAAGCTCATCATTTTACTGTTAAATATATTTAATTTCTGCAACTAGAAATTAAATAATAAAATAACAAGCATGAACCAAATAATGATCTCATTATCATATCAAAATTTCATCTCCGTACAATAACTAATATAATTCAAAATATTAATTAATAAAGCCAATAATATCTCCTGATGAAACCAAGTCATAAGATATACACATTATCTTTACTTTATTAATTTAATCCTCTTAAAATAAGGAGAGATAATAGGAAATTTATTAACTACCAAATCAATCAAAACTAATATATTTAATGAACTAAAGATAATCAAACTTTCAGTGGAAGTAAATTCACCGTGCAAGTAATTAGAAATTGGCATAAATAATAACATATTGATTCCTATCGACACATCCATATAGAAAATTCGATATATCAAAGATAAAAAAAGCTAAAATCCATTATTTTCAATTTTTAATATCGTTTCATTTAAACAGCCCAAACACATCCTCAAGGAGAAGGCGTGATTTTACATTTTTTTAAAATAAAAAAATGTGAAACACATTGTTTCACCAAAAAAGAAAATCATGCGTAATACCGCTTCTAGGTTCTCGACCGAACACATTGTTTGGTCCTTCTTCAACCTCCAGACAGTTCGCATTAGACCCGTTCGAATATGTGGGTCGGGTCCTTTAGACCCGACTCTACTTTCCTCACAAACCGACGTTTCCGACGTCGATTTTTCATGTTCTTGGTGTCTATCTCTTTGTTCTTTCGAGATCTATACAATGACGCTTATTTTGTGGCCTAAACACTTTCTCCTCATAACCCAATTTTTCAAAAAACAGAGACGGCCAAACACCCACCGTTGGAATCGTCACTACAATTTCCAAATTACCACGGGGTATGCATGTGCAAGAAATTGCAATGCTTTTCAAAGGAGAATTAACAGTTCTGATATTTTCCAGATGTCTCTGGAATTAATATTTGACGTGGCAAATAGAAAAAACTCATGGGCATAGTTTTATGAGAGACTGGCATGATTTCCAGTCCCATCGATTAAGGTTTTTTTTTTTTTTAGTAATCGAACTCTTATCTACAGAACCATATTCAACTAATAAATAGCAAACACCCAGAAAATACTTCAACTTTTACCCATCTTCAGCATGTCACACGTGCAAATATCGAATATACGAGTATATTATCATGATTGTGAGTTTGCTTTATCTATTTCTTCACTTTCCTCATAGATATTAAGAGGCAACAAAGGAAGAACGTCATAATCACAAGTGAAGAAAAATAAAACTTCTATGCCACACGAACACGATAATAACACGCTCGTGAACCATATATACAATGCAAACATATATATTTGATAATTACATATATGGAAATAAATCACGGGAAAATCTCAGATTTATGATAGAAGACATATGTTGTAAACATGTCTCAAAACTTTAACATATTCATATCAGAGAAACAGGCACGCACGCACACACACACAACTTTTATGCATAATTTTAGAAACTCTAACTTCTCAAAATCAAGAATCCAAAATTTAAAAAACTGAACATAGATTCAAAACAAAATTGTCTTAAGATTGTTGTAGAAAATCATTCAAATTGGAATTTTCACAAAGGAAAGAATCTATGTAATCAATATGCATAATCTGTAAATATACCATACTTCTACACAAGAAGGAAAAACAGGAAAAACAGTAAAAACTCACAAGACTGCCAAAATATGATTATGAACTTCAAAGAAATTCGGGCCTAACTTTCGTTGTATCCTTAAGACAATTTTGCTCCCTCAATACAGATGCCGAAGGTTTCTGAGCAATTGCCTCCCAGGATAGAGTGGATTATTTGTCTCCAGAAAGATGGCTCTGTCTGTCTGAAGCCCAAGCGAATCCAACGAGTCTGCTTTCGGAATGCACAAAATGTAGTATACAGAAAGAGTGTATGCAGAAAAATGTATATTTATTCTGTGACTAGGGCGCCCTATTTATAGACTTTGAAAACACATGATTAGATAGACTTGTCTCTTGTTGGTGAACCAACTCGATCGTGACGAACTGACGTGACCGGTGGTGGCGAACCAGTGGGATTTCTTATTCATAGCCTATGGGATTTAGATATAAAAATCCAACAGATAATAGAATTTGATTGAAGCCTTTCATCAAGAGTAAGTAAAAATATTAAAATTGAACTTTCATTATCTGGAAAACATAAAAGAGAACCCAGACCAATGGAACACAACTACACAAAATGACCCCAAAATCTCACATTGAATCAAAGACTGAAACTTCGAAGAGATAAGAAATGGTGGCGAACAAGGCAGACAAAAACAAGAACAGGCACCAAGGCCAGCAGAGGCAGAGAAGAGAGAGCGGGAGAGGTAGAAGAAAGAGCCACACAATAGAAGAGGAAACTAACATTTAACATTTTGATATATCTATGCAAAAAAGTAGGCACCAAACCAAACGAAGTGAACATACAAGTATGCCGTGTAGTAATGCGGAAGTGAACAAGATACATATCCAGGTAATCTTACTTAAGCTTCTTCAAATTGTCTTTAGAGGCCTCAACAAGATAGAAATCCAAGTAATCTAACTTAAGCTTTTATAGCCTGATGAAATACAAGAGACTAAACAACTGAAATGCAATAAAATCAAGCAAAGGCTGGCGATAAACTAAAACAACATATAGAGATCCAATAAAAACTAAATAGAAGAAAGAGATGCATCAAGGGAGATTGTTCAAAAAACAAAAGACATGATGGGAGTTGAAATATCCTAAAATCTAACTCAAAATCAAATTTTCAACTTAGACTCATGATTCTAGAGCTAATCTAGTTCTTGGGCACATCAAATGGAAGGAAATCACAAACCTGAAGAAGCTTCTTGGGCTAATAGATTGTATGCAACGAGGCAAGGCTAACGAACTCATGGTGGTGACTAAGGGTGGCAACTAGTGATGGTCAATGGCTACGGCGCCTTTCGCTAGTGAGAGATCAAAGAGGATGAATTGAGTTGGAGAAACACGAGACCGTAATTTGAAGATGAGAATGACAGGTGAGACTGCTGGCGAGTACGATTCGCAGGTAGGAAAATTAATTGCCAAATTAAATGGTTCTTCGTTTTGATGACGAGACCAGCTCTGGGAGGAATCTCTGGGCTTGATAGGACGAGATGAGCTATGGAAGAAAGCTCTGAGCTTGAGAGGATGAGACGAGCTGTGCGATTTTAAGCCTACTTCGTTTCAAAAATCTCTAAGCATTTCCTTTGCACGAGAGGATGATAGGCACGTGGGCGGACAAGAACATGCACGCGATCGTTCCAGCTGGACGAGACGAGGCCGAGACAGAGAGGATATCTGCGGGAGGAAGGGAAGCTTGGATGAGTTTCAGCTCTAAGGATGATGGCAAGTGTTGTCGAGCGAGGACGAAATCTCTAAGCAAAATCAGAAGTCACGCGTGTCAGCTTTTTCAGTAGGATTAAAGCTTGGGTTCCTAGCTTTTTTGAAAATGCTACCTTTTTTTAAGAAAAAAGCAAGTGAAAAAAGCTCATCCAAACAGATTTAATTAATTCCACTGGGATTAAAAGTCATTAGGCCCCTAACGCTCGTCTAACCCTCTTAATGGGCTCTCAAAACATGCCCAAAGAGAGTGGTTTCAATGGGAGTTTTCAATCAATTTTTCTAAATTGACTCTTACAACCTACGTGAGTTATTATGATTTCAATTTCAAATCATAAGGATAAAACTTCTTATTTGGACCCATATGTTTATATAATTACATAATATCCTTAAATTAATTGGGTTCGGTCCTCATCGGCATATTTGAGAGATTGAAGATGACGCCTTGCAAAAAGATAGGGGCGGCTGCAATGGGAGAAAGAAATCAGTGCTTTTAAAATTTTAAAATAGTCTTTGAGTTTATGAGTTCTTGTTCTTTCCATTCATTTATTTATTTTTTCAACCATTTAATAGAGACAAGATAATAATGTGCTTTTTCAACCATCCAAGGAGATGCTCATGGACAACAGAAACAAAAATGGAAGAGGAAAGAGAACAGAAACGGAAGTCGAACTAGTACTTTGCTACATTCGTTGAGATTTCTTCTTCAATTTATTCTCACAGACCTTCTTCAAGAACCATAATTCTTCTTTCTTCTTTGATCCTTACTTGATATCTTCTCCCTTGATTCTGCTCTCGTCGAATCAATACTCTCCCCTTGGCCCCTGAATGCTTGTGTTGATGCGTTAGCGAAGATGAGTTTCAATATGCAGAAGGAAGAGTTGATGAAGACTTTTCAATTTTAGGAGGAAGATAAGATTCAAGAGAAGAATGTGACCAGTAGGAATTTTGTCAGGTAGGAAGCTAATGGTGGAAGTTTAGAACTTGGGATGTCTTTCGGGTAAACTCAACTTTACTCTTGGACCTAGTTTCTGAAGGTGGAATATCACCTAGAGGGGGTGAATAGGTGATTTCGTAAATTCTTTTTGCACGCAAAGAATAGAAAGAGGTAATGAAAATAAAGGCAGATAATACAGAGAATTTATACTGGTTCGATCCAACTCCTTGACCTACGTTCAGTCCCCAGTCAATCTAGGTTTTTCACTAACTCACAAAATACAATTACACACTCTGTAACTCAGGATGATCCTCTCACAATAAGACTTACTCCCCCTTACAAGTTGTAATAATATACCCAATCTCAAGGTCCCTCTACACACAAAGAACAAAAAACTGATTTAAACAAGAACTCTCTCTAAGAGTAGATTGACTATAATCACTGAAGCTCAATATTTCTAGGAATGAAAGAAACTAAGAATGAATACAAGTTGAAAGCAGAATGTTTCAATCACTGATTGTTCGTTCCTTCTTCAATTGAAAGCTTCTCTTTATATAGAATGGAGGATGATGACCATTGAGAAGAATTGAACAAGTGTCCGTTGAGTAGTGGAGGCTTTGGATAATATAAGAAATGTTTCCCATGCCATTACCATCTGTTCTTGTCTCCCACGAGTTTTATTCTTCTTGTCTAGGTAAGTCTGCAACTTCAAAGTGTTGAGTGGAAGTACAGCTGGAAAGCTTTTGATGAGATTTATTTTAATTGGATTCAAGCTTCGACGATTGTTCAATAATCTATAACTTACTTCAACAAACATGATTAGTTTAAGAGTAAATATAAGTATATCAATTAAATCAATTAACCATGATTTCATATTTAAGTATGCTGAATTTTCCGTCAAATTGAGACTAAATATAATATTTAGACTTTGATGTATAGGCAATATATTGACATTTCCTTTAATAAATTATTCTTCTGCAATCTAATATTAGAAATAAGATTAGTGCTAGCATAAGAAATATTGAACAACAAGGAGATTTAAATTGTTACATAGATTGGACAAATATGCAGGTATGCTCGAATCAAAAGGATGTGTTGCTGCTCGAGCAAGACCCCTTTATGCTTGAGCAATCCTTGTATCTCTGCTCGAGCTAACTCTTGATATTGCTTGAGCAGGAGTGAAACAGGTAGATCTCCGCTGATGTTCGAGCATCGTCGATCATGCTTGAGCAGACAACGCCTAGTTGCTTGAGCAACCTTCAGGTTCTGCTTGAGCATCATCGATGTTCAAAGGCGAGAGCTATTATTATTTGATTACTTGATGCTGCTTGAGCAACAATCCATTTATGCTTGAGCAACAATCCATTCATGCTTGAGCAATGGCTTGATAAATTGTGATCATCAAAACCTTTTATAGTCAACAGTTTCTATGCTCGGCGCAACAATAGACAAAGGGCGCCCGTTGACTTTACATAATGTTTCAGTTTTCATGAGTGGTCTTGGCCATTCATCGTATTTTAATTTCAACTCTTCATTTACTTTTATCATTAAACCATTCACTCCTCATGATATTGATCTCTTCTCCAGGCTGACCATGCTTGGTGCCAAGTTTCGAAGGGAAAGGGAAAGGGTTTTCTAACTTAGCTTCATCCCATTGAAGATTGGATGAAGGCGTAGAAATTTTCAGATTCAAGAAAAATGTTATTCTTAGTTTTTTTCCTCCTTCTAGTTGTTTATCTAGCATGTGTGTGTGTAAGAATGACAAAGATTTCATACGGATATTTGTGTGTGTGTACATATATATGTATGTATACATATATATATCTACACACATACATACACATATGTAGATGAATAACCTCCACATACATGTGTGTGTGTGGTGTGCATATATATATATATATATATATATATATATATAGGACACACACACATGTATATACATGTGTATATATATACATGTATTATATGGATATATATATATAGAGAGAGAGAGATGAATGGGATATAGATATTAGAAGCTAGTGAGAGAATTGGAATAACCTCCACATACATGTGTGTGTGTGGTGTGCATATATATATATATATATATATATATATAGGACACACACACATGTATATACATGTGTATATATATACATGTATTATATGGATATATATAGAGAGAGAGAGAGAGATGAATGGGATATAGATATTAGAAGCTAGTGAGAGAATTGGAATAACCTCCACATACATGTGTGTGTGTGGTGTGCATATATATATATATATATATATATATATAGGACACACACACATGTATATACATGTGTATATATATACATGTATTATATGGATATATATAGAGAGAGAGAGAGAGATGAATGGGATATAGATATTAGAAGCTAGTGAGAGAATTGGAGTTTGTGTTAGCAAAAGGCAACAAACAAAAAAGAAGCCTGTGTTAGTAAAAAAAAGAATGCCAAAGACTTATCAAAAAAGAATATCGAAGTTCGTGTTAGCAAAAAACAAAAAAGAAGCTGAAGTTTGTGATATGTGTGTATAAATATATATACTTAGCCGAAGTCTATGATATGTGTGTATAAATATATATATACTTTATTCAATTGGAATGACATGGTGGAGATATTTCAGGTTTGAAAAGTCTGTGAGTGAAATAAAGAATGTCGTAAATATCGAAGATTTGGAAAACTAAAATATTGTGAAGATGACAATAATTTTCAACTGAAATACTGGAAGGGCGTTGCCATTAAAATAGAAACAGAAAAAATCATTATCAGATTGAGGCATGTTTTATGTGGATATATTTTTGTTTTTGAAATAATATACCACTTTGGTCCTATTTATAAGTCCATTTTCACAAGAAGTAAAAGTCGACTTATAAATAGGACCATAGTGGTATACAATAAAAATATATCACTCAACTTCTTTATTGTTTGAGTAAGTTGTTGGTCAAATTTTGTTGGAAAAAAAGTTGTAGGCCATATTTAATTTTTTTTGCTTGAAGAGTGGTACGGAATATTTGAAAAATGTCCATTTTTTTTTCTATCTTTGGAATTAATATAAAAAGTGAAAATTCTTGTCTAACCTGCTATTATCATGATATATTTATTTCAAAATGATATTTTTAACATTATCGTATTTTTGTTGTTTATAGGTATTAGATGATGGAAGATGAACTTAAACTCGAAATAGGGAAAGAGTTCGAAAACTTAGATGAAGCATGGAAATTTTGGAATAAGTATGGGAAGAAAATGGGGTTTGGAGTTAGAAAGTATAATGGAACAGAGTTAAAAAAAATGGTTCAATTATTACCTATAAATATGTATGTTATAAAGAGGGTGATCGGTAAAAAGATAAAAGGGAGACAATCTCTTTCAAATGTCAACCGGAGACATGAACCAAGTGAGGCAAAAATGATTGTATCTTGTGTTATTCAAACTCAAAAGTTCAAAGTCACCAAGTTTAATGAAGAACATAATCACCTTCTTCATCCAGAAGAAACAAAGTACTTGTTACCATTACAGAGAAATTTAACAGAAGCGCAAGCTTGTGAAATAGATCTTGCAGATGAATTTTGGCTTGAACCCAAGAAAGCTTTTGACTTGATGAGTACATATGCTAGGGGTCAAGAAAATCTTGGCTATAGCATAGTGGATGCAAAAAACTACTTGATGAAAAAAAAAATGGCCAAGACATATACAGTTTGGAGACGTAAGGTGTCTACTTGAATTATTTCAAAAATAAAATGATGAGAATCCTTTATTTAATCACAAATACCAATTGGACATGGAACAACATATCAGCAATGTGTTTTGGGCAGGTACTCATATGCTACAAGACTATGCACATTTTAGTGAGGTTGTATCATTGCATACAACATATAGCACAAATAAGAATCATTGGCCCCTTGCATTCTTTTCTGGTTTTAACCATCATAAAAGTGTGGTCATTTTTGGAGCATCTCTATTATATGAAGAGACTATTGAGTCTTTCAAGTGGCTACTAAAAAACTTCTTGGATGCTCATACACAAAATAAGCCTCAGGCTGTGTTTATTGACCAAGATCAAGCTATGGTAAGAGCATTGAGAGAACTGCTTCCTAATACAAGACATCGTTTTTGCACTAGACATTTATTGCAAAATGGCATTAAATACCTTGGGAACTTGATGAAAGATGGCTCATACTTTCTAACCGACTTTAAAAAATGCATGTTTGACTATGTTCAGGTAGATAAGTTTGAAGAAGTATGGGGTGAATTATTATCTTCGTATAATGTTCATAAAAATAGGTGGTTGAAATCCACTTATAACATTAAGGAGAAATGAGCTAGGTGATATATGAAGGATGCCTTTACACCAGATATGAGAAGCATGCAAATTAGTGAAAGTGTGAATGTTGAGGTGAAGATATGTGCAAATCCAAAATTAGACATTAATCTATTCTTCATGAGGTCTGACAAAGTTGTAGAAAAGAATCGATATAAGGAAGTGCAACTTGAGTATGAATCTTGACAAAAGATACCAATGATGGTCAATCAAAGTGCACTTATCTTGCGCCAACTTGTGCAAGCTTATACCCCTATTGCCTTTGATATGTTCAAAGAACAATGGGACCTCCAATTCTCTGTAGAGTTAATTGAATGTGATGAGAAAGAACTAATGTTTACATACATAGCCTATATGATAGGTGAAACAAGAGAAAGGAAAGTCAAGTTTAACCTCGATACACATGAAATTTGTTGCAATTGTTGGAAGTTTGAGACTAAGGGGATATTGTGTTACCATGCATTGAAAGTATATGAGTTCATAGATATAAGAGTTTTGCCTGAGCATATATTCTTATACGATAGACCAAGGAAGCAAGAAATGGGGTTGTACATGATGTTAAAGAAAATGAGATACAAGTTGATCCTAGACTTAACATAACAAGAATATACATGCTTTTAGTGAGGAAGATGGTACGACTAGCAATGAAGGCTGCTAATACCACTGAGAGATTTACTCGTGTTCTTAGCTTGCACAAAATATGCCAAAGAGATTCAAAAAAAGAGAAGGAAAATCAAGAAAGATTCGTTGGAAAGGTCTGGAAGAGAAAAATCGACTAATAAGAAGAAAAATTGTATCAAAGGTATTGAATTTTCATTTATATATAAGGAACAAAAGAAATAATTACTTATTTTGTATTTGTGTTAATTTCTTGTAAGACTCTCAAGAGGCTTCATCATCTAAGAAGCTATGCAAAAAAAAAAAAAGAAAAAAGAAGAGGCTCCACCACACAAAAAAAAGGAAAGAAAAGAAAAGAAGGGTTGATGAAATGAAGGATTTACAAACTCAAGTTTCAACAGTTTTATACTTAAAAGCTTCAATACAACATGCACAAACACAAGATTCAGCATCTTCATTCTCAATTGCTCCATCATAACATATTTTTCCACTTTCTACATCACAACCATTGTCATTTACAAGCTTATTGATAGTATGAATCAATACATTGATTACTACTAAGTGTTATGAATTTCTATTATACTTTGCTACTGTCGCCACTCATATTTGCAATTGTAGGCACAAGGTAGTGAAATTCCATCACTTGAAGCCATATATCTCATGGCAAACTACACACAAGGTAATGAATAGAAAAGATGGATATACATAATTTGCAAAAAATAAATTTTATTCCTTTCAAGAATGTTATACAATTTGCTTATGATATACATAATCAATCTCTGTACATTCTAACCAATTACAGACTTTACAGGTTAAAATCCTAACTAAATATATAATTTCCCATCATAAAGAACAATAAATTTCACATTGGATTCTTTTTTAAGAATAAGGACAACATTGCACAAGACAACTTTTGAATTTTGGCTTTCGGGGACAAGAAGACAACTTACATTCTTTGACTTTTGTACAACGTTTCATTAGATAGTTTTTGACTTTATGCACAACTGAAAGGACAAATTTTTGTAGGATGGTGCTTGCTTTGCTTTGATCCTCTATTTGGAACATACATGGATGTAACACCCCCATATTTCTACAAGTTATACAACATAAAATTTTGCTGGTGTTTATAAAAAAAACTAACTAAAATTCAAAATAGTCAAAAATACGTGAAGTGTTACCGCCGCACTTGTGTGGGACAAGTGCAAGGCTACGAACTACATTAAATAAATCTAAACCTAATCAAAAAGTTTACTCAAAATATAAAATAAAAGAAAATAAGTAACTAGAGTTCATAGAACGTCTTCCTCACTTCTCACTATTAGCCCCAACCTTTGAAACCTGTTTCACTGAAACTCTACTCCCCTGAAGGATCATCGCAGCCTAAGAACACAAACATCAGTAAAAGTTGGTAATCCTAATTATAAAATAAAATAAAGTACTTAAGTAAATAAATAAATAAGTGAATTTAAAATAAATTGAAATAGAATGAACAATTATAAAATTAAAATAAAATAATTACAAAATAAAACAAAACAAAACAAAACATCACATCTATGTATAAATAAAAGGTGTCTTTGTTTATAAAAGTTTCTAGTGGGAAGAGAACCATGGTAGACCTGGATAGCCTGCCAGTCTACCCTGTGACCCAGAAACCTGCCAGTCACAATTCATCAAATTTTGTCATAAATTATTTTCTTCCTAGTGTGCACACCTCTTCCCAAAGTTGCTACTAGTGCCCCGGATATCCTGCCAGGCGTCACTTTGGGAAGAACGGATATATCAGTTCACATAATTTTTTTTTCAAGGCATAAAACCTTAAAAGTGTGTGTTCATCACTTTAGGAGGTAGCATCCCAAAGCTATCATCCCACTGCGTATTTATTTTAAATGCTCTTAAAGAAAATAAAAGTAAAAGGAAATAAATAAAACAAAACAGTATCGGATAAGGGCTTGATCTATGTCCAAAATTGTTATAATATTAAAATATGTCAATATATATATGTGGAGGAATAAAAAGAAAAAGAATCAGAGAGGTATAGTATGATCCTCCAAATATATATATATATATATTAGCCCATAAATCGAATTTATCAAACAAAACAAACGAAAACCGAAGAACAATCATGCGAGTCCAGAGACGTGTTGTGGTTTTCCTCCAATGTTCAATAAAAGGATAAAGAGTAGGACGTATATTAATTCTCAAGTCTTTATAGTTTGTCTCATTTCAATATACGTGGGTTAAAAGAGCAGGAGGAGATGCATGATTAAAAAAAGAAAGGATAAAGCCGATAGACCCTACAGCAATAAGTGAAGAAGCAAATAAAGTATATACATTAAAAAGGTGGGACGCACAGACGAAAGGTTACCATTTATGTATACAAGAAATAGGTGTAGTTGTATACAAGGGACGCACAAAAGAAAAGTTGACGCAAACTGAGGAAGGAAGGAGATATAAGTTTCAGTCAAAAGAAAAAAAAATTGTTCTAAGAATTGGGATTACCTGGTCTCTGTGTTTGCTAAACTCCTAGGAGAGAAATTTTGCTGCAGAGAGTTTACAAAGAGAAAAATAATGAGCAAAGGTAGGGTTAGGTGGCTAGACCTAAACTTATTATTGAGATTAGGGTTTAACTATGGGCTAAGCTCTGTGGGTTAGGCTCTTTAGCTATTGCTAGTTTAATGAAAAATAATAATAATAAATCATTTATTAAATTCTAATTTTTTAACTATATTATTAATTTTAATTTTAATATTAATATTAATATTATTATTATTATTATGGGGTATTACAATGGAAATCAATATTAAGCAATCAAGTCCCATCCTTCATTATAATACTTTTGGCCAATTTCTAGCAAGTCATGTAAAATCACAATGTCTTGTATTTATGAACTTTAAAGCAATGTATGTCAAACTATATATTTATACTTTCCTTTGTGAACCATGGGAGTTCATGATAGTCCTAAAAGTTACCAATATGTTTTAACTGGTTTGCTCCTTCAGGTGTGCAAATGGAGGCGTTGATTACTATGGGAAACTATAGTAGCAAAAATGGTTGTTATTACATAGTAAGAATACACCAACATTATAGCTTTGATTAGAACAAACTTGCTAGTAACCCTTTTTGGTAATTGGTACATGCATGTGGTTACTCCTAAATGCCTCTAGTCAACACCTCCAAAAACAATCTCTCCCTTACCTTTGACATTGATTCTTTATTCAGCTAAAGAGAGAAAAGTGGTTGACTCAAGTGCCCTTGATTAATCATATTATACTTATAATCACAGAAAAATCATAGTGATTCTTCTTCATTTTTAACTAGCCATGAACTCAACCCATGTCTTTATTTCTCATCAATATCTTCCCTCCACTTCTTTGTCTCTGAAAATTGGAACTGCCATCATAACTATTGGATTTATCTCTCGTTCTTAAACATCATTTAATTTGATGAACCAATTCCAGTTCAATTCAATGGTAGTAAACATCAAATGTTACTACACGGGTGCAAAAAAAGCTTTTAAGACCGGACAAAAGAGGCATCCGCAGACCGAACTTGCGGCCGGTCTTATTCTAGCCGGTATTAAAAGTGTATCTTTAAGAGCGGACTTCAACCGGTCTTAAATAAACTCTTTTAAGACCAGACATTTAAAAACATTAGGTCTTAAAAGTGATACTAAATCCAACCAAAATATTTTTTTTCTCGGTCATAAAACTCAGTTTTTAAGATCGGACGAAAATTTAACTGCTCTTAAAAGTTTTATTTTTTAAGACCGGACAAAAATAATTATACGCGGCCTTAAAAGAATCACTTTCAAGACTGGTTGAGTGATTCGTCCAGTCTTAAAGATTAACTTTCAAGACCGGGTATATTAAAACTAACAGTCTTGTAAGACCAACTTTTAGTACCACATATCATATATGTCGCTTGACCTTTAAGACCGCGCATTTAAGTAAATCCAAGTACATCCGGTCTTAAAAGTTGAACTTTTAAGATCGTCGTTTTTATTTTATCAGTCTAAAGTTTCCTGCATTTTTTCCCTGTTCTGTTCTTACTGATCATTTATATACACAAATCAATACCAGCCAATCCAGCACATAAAACGGTATACTTTAAGCTATAAGCTATGAACAATATAATTGTGGATAAATTGAATGATCTATACACAAATTCATACAAGCCAATTCAGCACAGAAAAGGCTACACTTTAATCTACAAGCTATAAACAATTATGAATAAATTGAATTGGGAAAAAGCATATCGTAGCTAGAATACAAATATTATTGACCATGAGCTACAAATACAATAAGCTGTTGCAATAAGATATACCACGTACACTTAAACCAACATACATGACCAATATTCACCATCCCTTCTTCCGATTCCCACCCAACAACTCCTTGATCATTCCACCATGTACAACTCCCTTAACAGGATCCTGACAAGTTTTGTGGAGTTCTAGTATGATCTCTTCTCTATGTGACTAAGCAGAAACAATAATCAACACTTAAATATTAAAAATCCAGAGATAATAAAATCCGTTACTGATTAAGCTGATTGTTACATATTAGAGAAAATTTACCTTAACATTGATATTTGATCGAGTTGCAAATTTTCAAGATATTGCTTCTGTAGCTTTACAGCTTCCCTCGGCTGAGAGCATTGGATCAGATCCAGCTACCGCAAACATAAAACAAGAACAAACTTTATAGAGTTAGTGACATCGGTTAAAAACATAGAAGGAATATAATACAGTTAAAACCTTAAATTTACCTTAACATTTATAAAGGGATATCCTCCCATATCCCTTCTTGATGATCATTTCTTATGCTGGGTTCATTATCCACTTCATCTTCTTTGTTCATGTCCGATAGACCCCTTGAAAAAGGAGTACTGTCAGGAAGACCATAATTTGCATGACTTTCCTCATCAATATCGATGACCCTTTTATCTTGGAGAGCTACAAACCACATTTTATTTGCTTGATCGGCAATATAAAAGACTTGTTTCGCATGGTCTGTCATAATAAAAGGTTCATCTCCAAAACTTGTACTATTGAGATCGACTAACGTAAATCCGAGCCGATCGATCTGAACACCACTGTTGGCATTAACCCACTTGCATTTGAAAATAGGAAATCTAATGAAGACATAGTCCACCTCCCAAATCTCTTCAATAACCCCATAATATGGCATGACTACCAATTTAGGCTGCTTGTCTTTCGAACTAGAGAAGTGCATGGATTCAGCCTCTAACATTACACCACTGTTCTGGACGGTGCTCCTCTCATCTAGGGACTTCGTGTAAAATGTGTAACCGTTGATCACATACGAATTCCAACTTATGACATCAACCTCAGGACCACGTGCTAACCATTTCGTTGTCTTAGAAACAAATTCCTCTCCCTCAACCTTTTGTTTGAACCAGTTTGCAAATGTTCTGTTATGCTCCCTAATCAACCTTTGTTCAGTCATTCGGGGATTTTCTTCCCTCACAGCTTCTTTATGGGCAGCTATGCTGGCCTGAACTTCATCAACATTATTCATTACATATAAGTGGACTTGTGACAATTCATCAGGATCCACTCTATTTACTGAGGCCCCCCGTCTACCCCCTTCAGCATGCGGACGTTTTGGAAGCCCGATATGTCTTACTTTGGCCAAATAATTTTGACAAAATTCCATGGCCTCTTCAGATACATACTTCTGAATAATTGATGCTTCTGGCCGGTATGCATTCTTCACGTACCCTTTTAGGAATTTCATAGATCTTTTAATTGGGTACATCCACTGTAAATGGACAGGGCCGCACAACTTTATCTCCTTCACTAGATGAACAATTAGATGAACCATGATGTCAAAAAATGTAGGAACGAAAAGCTTCTCAAGGTGGCACAAGATAAGATATCCTTCATTCTCTAATTCATCCAATTGTTCAACCTCAAACACTTTACTGCAAACAACATTGAAGAACAAAGCCGAGTTAAAATGTGTCGAAGATCATACTCGGCTATGCCTTGAATAGCTACTGGGAGTAGCTGTTGCATCAAGACATGGCAATCATGAGACTTTTGGCCTACCAATTTCAAGTCCTTCATCGATACAAGCCTCTGAAAATTTGAAGAATACCCAGACGGAACTTTTGTGCCATGAAAACACTCATAAAAACTACGTTTCTCATCCTTAAACAAAGTATGAGAAGCCGGGGGATAATAAGTTCTGTTACCGTATGGCCTTGGATGTAAGTCTTCACGTATTCCCATTTCTTGCAAATCCAATCTTGCCTTCACACTATCCTTTGTGCTACCTTGTATGTTGAGAAGCGTACCAACAATATTATCACATACGTTCTTCTCCACATGTATGACATCAATACAGTGTCTCACATCAAGGTTGCGCAATATGAAAGATTGAAGAATACCGATCTTTTTTTTCCATATATTTGTTTCCTTTCTACCCTTTGCAGTCTTACCAAAGACGACACTTATATTTTTCACCTTTGCATACACCTGCTCCTCAGTCAATGCCATCGAAGCATCTTCATGCTCTTGGCCACCAAGAAAGGCTTTCTTCAATCGATGATATGGGTGGCCTCGTCTAAGAAATCTTCTATGTCCAAGATAAATCGTCTTTCTACCATGTTGAAGTTGATGGTAGCGTGTGCCTTCTTCACAAACCGGACATGCCTTATGGCCTTTTATACTATACCCTGACAAGTTCCCATATGCTGGGAAGTCGTTTATGGTACAAAATATCATGGCTCTCATTTTGAAGACCTCCTTCTTGAAAGAGTCAAAAACATCAACACCTTCTTCCCACAACTCCTTCAAGTCTTCGATCAAGGGCTGAAGGTAAACATCAATGTTGTTTTCGGGTTGTTTTGGTCCCACAATCAACATGGACAACATGATGTACTTTCGTTTCATGCATAACATAGGAGATAAGTTGTAAATAATCAGGAGTACAGGCCAGGAACTATGTATGCTGCTAAGGCTTCCATGTGGATTCATGTCATCCATGCTAAGGGCAAGCCTAAGGTTCCTAGGTTCTTCGCCGAATGTCGGAAATAATTGATCAATTTTCCTCCATTGAGGTGAATTGGCAGGATGTCGAATCTTTCCATCAGAAATCCTCTCATCTGCATGCCACCTCAAATTTTTTGCATCATTTTCATTAGCGAACAAGCGCTTGAACCTTGGTATGATTGGAAGATACCACAACAATTTTGCAGGCCCCTTATTTGACTTGTACCTTAAGGTTCCACATATCGGACAATTCAGTTTGTCTTCTAACACGTTCCTATACAACACGCAATCATTCAGGCATGCGCGGATCTTTTTGTACTCCATCCCCAGTGGACAAAGTATTTTCTTAGCATCATAGTATCGGTGAGGCAACACATTATCATTCGAAAGCATGTCCTTAAAAGCCTCAAACATTTCAGAAAAACTCTTGTTGCTCCACCTATGACGTGCCTTCAAGCTGACCAACTTCAATACAGCGTTCAACAGTTGGTATTTCTTACACCCAGGGTATAGTGGGGTCTCTACATCACTGCACATATTACCATATGCGTGTGATTGATGAAAAGCCTCTTCTCCTACATCACGAATAATATCCTCTATGCAATCATCCATATCAGCGTCATTATCTTCAGATGTCACTTCTCCGTGTTGAGACCCACTTGGCATTTTTTCACCATGCCATACCCATACTGTATAGGTCTTACAAAATCCTTGACAAACTAAATGTGTGTGTATAACTTCAGGACTTAGTCGCCTCTCATTAAAACATCGTACACAAGGGCAATAAAACTTCCCACTATCATCATGGGCGTTATGTTTAGCAAATTCTATAAATTCCCTAACCCCATTCTGATATTCAACACTCGTCCGAAAAAGCATTCATCCAATTGCGATCCATAGTACAATTCCTATGGACGGAAAGATTTAACATATAACATAATCGGTAAAAACAGAAACTTGCATATAAAATAAGCTAACTACAAATGCGTATATAAGCTAAATGTAGGTTCTGTCTTATGTCATAAATGTATGACAGTGAATCAAGAAGCAAAATAAATGCATGACAAGGAAATTAAATGCATCGCAAGTAGGTCTCGTGCACTCACCAGTAGTATATAGGTCAAATGCGTTTGCTGAGTCTCTCTTCTCCTGCCATGAATGTTAATGTTGCAGACAATAAGAGTAACTTGAAAACACTTGTTGGTCAGTTTGGTAGGTCCCAAAAGAAGATTTCATCGATTTTGGTCAACCTATAGAAAACCCAGAACGATAAGTAGGAAAAGCATATAGTTATATAGCCGATACAACTCGTACAGCTTGGTCTTTAGACGTTGAGCCAAGGAACCACAAAGTTGTTGTCAAGTGTAGAACGCAAAGCAGCGATGAAGCAACACACAAACACTAGAGACAGAACCAGAGTAATCACTTTCGGCTAGGCGAGAGAAGTTCATACAGGGAAATTTAATTTTTCCGCGCGAGTGGCGCGAGAGAGACATTTATTATTTGGGATATTATTAATACCGGTCAATTAAAAGGAATACAGTCCTAAAGATATATTTAAATTATATTGAACTTTTTAAGATCGAAGTTTTATAAAATTGCGGTTATAAAAATAATTTCATTTAAATTTATATTGAAAATTTTAAGGCCGGAGGTTTATAATATTGCGGTCTTAAAATTCATTTAATTTTGGACCGTATGATTTATAAAAATGTGGTCTTAAAAGTCAAATACTTTTTAATATTTAAAAGAAAAATTGCTGCAGCAATTGAATGAAAATAAAGAACACTGGAGAATGGAGAATAAAATATAATCTTCGTTCTTATTAATTTTTAGATCACTATGACAACATGCAAGTACAGAAGGAAATAATAACAACAAACTGAAAATTAACAAAAAAAAAAGATTATGAAGCGACTAAAAATCCTAGTCCTTGGTATCATCTAATGTCTTGGAGATGGAGGCTTTAGTAGCAGCAATTTCACGCCGGATATCAGCACATTCCTGTATTATGCGCCTCAGTTTTGTGTCATAATCATCAACCAAGGGAGCGGTAGGACAAGGAGGTTGGAGAGGGGGAGCGGGAACCTCTTCGTGGTCTGAAGGCTGGAGGGGGCCGTCAACCTCTTCATCATCCAAAATAACAATGGGTCCAACGACCCGTGACTCCTCCATCGGAATGGAACGACGCACTGGAAGAGAACCAACGAGAGATTTGGCGTGGGCACGAGCTTTAGGAGTACTCCTGTGAGGGGTTGTCTACTTGTATCTAACCATTTTTTGAGCAGTTGGGGAATGATAGGCAGAGAGCTACGTAGTGTGGAGTTACGAGGTAATGAGGACTTAAGTAAAGAAGGACAGAGAGAAAGCGTGTGGAGGACAATAAAGGCAGGACTTAAGTTATGAGGTAATGGTCATAAAAGTTTATTATTTATTATTTCATTAAAATACCTTTAAGACCGTTCATTTATATTATACCCGGTCCTAAAAGTATATTAATTTTTTTCCATTCAATTACCTTTAAGACCGATCATTTATCTTAAGTCTATTAATTTTTTTAAAAAAATAATAAATTTAAGAACGGATCTCTTACAATATGCGGTATTAAAAGTTCATTCTTCTCAAGTGAAAGACACCAGCGTCGCATCCTTACACTCTGTCCAAGTGAATGATTCAGAGTCTCTTCGGCTTCCAGATAAACTTCCCAACTAGGCGTCTCCTCGTATTCTGATGAACTATGCGTCTCCTCGGTAATGGTTCTCGCGTTTCACATTCTTCAGGATGGCTTCTCTATTTAAAACCGTTGCTACTTTACGTTCATCACATTCTTCTCAATCACTTCTACAACTTCCATAATGGTCGCTCCACCACCACCAGGAATTCACAACAATGGTCCTCCCGCTCCACCACCACCACCGCCCAACAATCCTCCTCCACTACAACAGCCACCTCCGTACCCTTCTCCGCTGCCTCTAAACCCCTCCGCCTGACAGATGATGTAACACCTCCTGGCCCGCGTCGCTCATATAGACTGACGCATGGGCCAAATGTTTCAGGTCTATAACGCCGTCAACAACAAGCTGAACATGTCACTCGACGCCAATGACGTCGAGTACAATCTCTCTGACGACGACATCTCCGACCTCTCCTCCGATCCCTCCCTCCCATCCGACAACGACGGGAGGATTAAACATTTTTATGTTTTTTTTTGTTTGTACTCATCCTACCCCACAGCGGGCAGGAAAAAAATGATAAATAAAATTTTTTTTTTCCATTTTGATTGTCTGAGTATAGTTACTTTCGTTGTCTCGATTTTGTTTCAGACAAAAAGGTAACAAACAAAACCATAACTGAAAAGTTATTAAAGATAAAAGTTCATCACAGAATACAATTAACAACATACAAAACGACAAGAAAGACAACTTTACCTTTCAAGAATAAAAACAAACACAATTGTTTCAGACAAAAAGGAAACAAATAAAACCATAACTGAAATGTGATTAAGGATAAAATATCACAGAATACAGTTAACAACATACAAAACAAAGCGAAAAAGGGACAACTTTTACCTTTTAAGAATAAAAACAAACACAGTGACAAATCTTCTCAAGCCTGGACCACCGTCGCCGTCAGTTTTACCAAACCCAGAGCTGAAAATTTCCATTATCTTACTTCTTTTCCGAAAATGCTCTTTAGCTTCTGGAGAGGTAAAATTGACGACGACGAGGCTCCTGAGCTTGAGCTGAATGCCAGAAACTCAGTGTTCTTGAACCCTAATAATTTATCTTAAAGAGTGAGTCATCATTTCTATTTATAGGAAGATTATTAAGACCAGATATTTAACAAATAGACAGTCCTAAATTTGCGATCTCAAAAGTTACTTTTAAGAACGAATATTTATCAAACATACGATCTTAAATTCAAGGCATATTTTTTAAAAAAAATAAAGACCTTTAGGATCGTCTATTTAATAAATATGAGTTCCTAAAAGTGTCGTCACCTTTTTAAGACTTTTAAGACCGTATATTTATTAAAACTACGGTCCTAAAATCAAGGATTAATTTTTTACAAGAAGCCAAGACCTTTAGGACCATCTTTTTAATAAATATACGATCCTAGAAGTTGTGAATACTTTTCAGAATCTCTTACTGCTAGTTACAACTCTCCAAAACTCAAAACTCAAGCACTATCCACCATCCAATATACGTTCAGAAAACCAAAATTACAGAGGCTAAGAAAATTGTTCACGAGAATAAAAAATTTATTATATAAAGAATGCTCCAAATTGTAAAATTGTTCATTTACAGAATGAATATACAAATTAATTATTGTAGTACTGTAATTACAATTGTTGATCTACAAGCATATATTTACAAATGAATTATTACTGTGATTGTTGTATTTACTCTATGATGTCAATTGCATGTTGACAAAACACTCTACGTATGTGGTCCACCTCATCAGTAGAAAAGGAAGTCTCAGAGGCAAATCTCTGTATAACATCAAAGAAAGAAATTGAATTAATTGGCGTGCATATTTCATATGTAACATTAATTAAGACAGAAATTGAATTCAGCCATAATATGTAACATCAAATACATTTACCTTTGCAGTGAGTTTGTTATCTGGTTGAGTAATAATATCATACATGTGTTTCATTATGTACAGGCCACATAAGTTGGATCTGATTGGTTGCCGATGGGTTTGAAAAGAACAAGAAATATATATAAGATTGAGCATATATATATAGCTTACTGTCCAACTTCACAAGGCAGTATGACAGTGTCCAAATATGTACTAACCTTTGGTGTGAGCCATCTAGGATCTTTGAGCTCACTCCCTCGCTTTTTTCAGACCTGGTTTAGGAAGGTCTTCATGGAACTATCATCAAAATAACAAATTTATCAATAATGTTCGCTGCAAATTCACATCAGAGATTTCTTACGAGAGAATCAAAATGACATGCTTACCTGTTGATGATCTGCTTCAACAGAACCCCTGGTTGGCCGTGAGTGGAGCGTAAGAATAACACCGTATTTGAGTCCATGATCAAGATGAGCAACTACCAGTGGGCGCTGAAAATTCATAGCAGTAAAGTACTCAGTGATATATTATGCAGAATTAATTGAATTGCAACAAGAGATCGATTGTGATATGTACCTATGGTAATATGGAAACAAGTACACCTTCCTTCTCACTTCACACAACCTATTTGATATGTACTCCTGTCTTTGTTCCATGGTAGCTTCGCTTGCATATACTGGGCACAAGAATCCAAAATCATTGATTCTGCCCTGTTGCTCCAAATATTAATGCATGAACCTACAATAAAGACATCGATCATGGAATTATTATACATGTTCCTAAACCCTAAATGGTGAATTTAAATTATGTACTCATAAAATAAGATACTTACATACACCATATTTGAATAACTGCTGATGTAAGCTCTTATCCAAGAAGCAACAGAGACTTTATATCAGCGGTGTCAAAGAAAACCGGTTGAGGGTCATGAGGAACCCCTACCACTTCCTGTACATCCCACGATTGACATGCAAATTCTCCTTTGGATAGCATTTGGGATATTTTATCCATGGCCCCCAACTCAGTAGTAGGGGATGCAGCTTTAGGAGGGGTTGCAGCTTTATTAGGAGGGGATGGAGATGGAGGAGGGGATGTAGCTTTATCATGAGGGGATAGAGATTGACGAGGGCATTGAAGTTGAGGAGGGGATGCAGCTTTATTATGAGGGGATGGAGATTGATGAGGGGATTGAACTAGAGGAGGGGATGAAGCATCAGGAGGAGTATAGACATCTACAAGCTTCACCAACCAAGAGATGAAGGTTCCCTTGACATCACTCACACGCTTCAGCTGATCGGTTGGGAGAGGGAGAGGTGCATCAATGATCACCTCTTCAACTGACACTCTAACTTCATCATCAGCCATTTGTTTGTGGTGTACAGTTGATCCCAAGTTGTGGACAGCCCCTTTAGCAACTAATTGTCTAGTTGGTTCTGCCACATACAGGTCACAATGTTGCTCTGACTGTCCAACAATGCAGCTCCCTCTGGTGCTGTGCTGCACAGGTGCAGGTGTATGTGTGAGGGGAACACTGGTCTCTGGCCGAGAGCTAATAAGCCTCTTCATCTCCTTCATTTCCTCCTTCATTAGCCTCATCTGGGCGTCAAACATCTCTTTTAATGCATGTTCTTTGGCCGCTGCCTCCTCATTTAATTGTCTAACCGTTTGGTCCATCTCCTCCCAGGTAACCATACTTTGCCTAAGTCGTTTGGTTTTACCAAAGTAATCTTTTAGGCCTACCCGTCCTCCGATTCCCCTTACCCGCCCCGAGTGATCCGGTTTTCCGGTTACAACGGTAAGAACATCATTCCTCCCGCCCGACACAAAAGATCCCCCTGCTTCTTCCTTTTCTAGATCTTCCTGTAAGATACAAATAACGAAAAGCTTAGTAATGAAACATGTTTAGTAACTAAAAAATAACAATAAACGATACTTACAATTCTTTCAGCAACTAGATGAGTTTGTTCACTCATGTAGGCGCCTTTTTTTGGTCGTCGAATATATAGACACAAATCCTCGTGACGTATCGGGGATGCCTGCTGATCAACTACATCAGAAGGATTGGATTCAACTTCTTCTTCCAATTTCTTCCGCTTAGCCTCCATCATTTCTTCTTCGGCCTTTGCATATCTCCCGCGAGAAGCCCTATGCGGGCAATCATTCCTTCTCCCTATCTCCCATGCTTGCGCCCTTCTTCTCTGTGAATCAGAATTGATAACAACTATTAATTATGAATTCAAGCTATCTCACTAAAAGAAATTATAGAACTTTTGCTTCATTTGAACCTCAAACACTAGTCAAATTCACTTCATCAAGTTTCAACGTTTAATTTAAGGAAGATGTAGAATTGTATAGAACTAAGATTCTAAGTTACTAATAGCAATGTCTAACCACTACCTACTATAACAGAACTAGCTAAGAATATAATAACGGTTAACATATAAGACATGCATACTCACACATTAAACCATCATACTCAAATTCACTTCTGACTTACTTGAATATATACTTCTACTCACACATTAAACCATCTAACTAACAGGATTAGACAAACACAATAACATTCACATATCCGCACAGGTTAATAAGCAAACAGAAAGGGAAAACAAAACTAAATATGAACTCACCAAAGCATCAGAAGTGGTTCAAAGCTGAACAAATTGATCCCAAATTTGTTGATCAATGAATGTGTACTTCTCCCACGGATTATGATTAGGTCGAACCTCGGCAAAAATATAGGTGTTAGCGAGAAAGGTCTTAAATTTCCTCCATCTATCGGCACAATAAGACAAAGTCTTAGTTTTCAACTTGTCATAGTCAGGGACAGTGTATGAAAGCCGGATAGTGTCCCAGATAGTATCATTCACTGTGCGTTGGTCAACATTTTTCCACTCATCTATCAAAATGCTGACCTTGCTGCATGCCATATAGCCAACAGAACTATTATATTCGTGTTTATTTGGACCGACAGGTTGCAACTTCTCATTAAATTGAATCTTGATCCTTGACCCAGTGTTCCGTTTTACGGACACGATGCTCATTCGTGTGCCACTTCTACCACGGCATGCAGGGCGATCACGAGTCTCATTTTGAGAAGAAGAGGGTTGGTTCTCGCTCGCACCGGTAACATCAATAACTAGCGTTGACTGAACAGGGTGAGAATGGTTTTCTCCGTTCATTTTTGATAAAGTAAGAGAGTGGTGGTGCGAAGGAGTACGCCTGAGAAAGTGAGAGAGAGTAACAGAGAAAGGTGGTGGTTGGTGAGGAAATGGGGTTTAGCAAAGAGAACAGGGGTTTCAGAGTTCAGACAGTAAGATGAAAGTCGTAAGTAAGGTGTCGCGCGAAGAGGTATATGTTTCCATTTTTAAGACCGGAGAAACTAAAACGTCGGTCTTAAAGTTTAACATTTAAGATCGTCCGTTATCTATGTCTGCTCTTAAAGGAAATAAAATATTATTTTAAATTTTTAGTACCGGGTATTAGTTACGTCCGCTCTTAAAAGTATTACCTTTAAGACCGTCATGTATATATGTTCGGTCTTAAAGGTTTAATACAATTAAATTTAAATATTTCCTTATTATTATTGACTGCAGACAATATGAGTCGAGATGTACGAGTTTTCTCTATAATGTAATCCATATTTTAATTTCCTTTTTGAACATTTTTAAGAGCGGTTGGTTATTTTAAGTGGCCTGAAGCCTTTAAGAGATGTACGGTTAATTTCCTTTTTGCCACCGATCATATCTTTAAGACCGGTGCTTAGAAGTACTTTATATTTTCAAAATTGATGCGGGTGAAGAAGTTCTTTATATTTACAAAATTGTCACCGGTCATTTATTTAAGAGCGGGGCGTTGATAATCCGCTGTAAATGAGGCGGTCTTAAAAATTCATGCGGGTGATGAAGTTCTTTATATTTACAAAATTGCCACTGGTCATTTCTTTAAGAGCGGGGCGTTGATAATCCGCTATAAATGAGGCGGTCTTAAAACACTTTTTTGCACTAATGCTACCAAATCGTTAGCACAATCAAAAGATAGACAATGCACAATTTTGAACACAAACATTCTACTTACAACAAATAATCAATTAAATCAAGTACTTCAAATATTGTATAAGCATGAAAGAAGGATGAGTAATCAAATACATCTCGACAACTATGTGATTAATATTACCTTTATACGAAAATTGCTGATCAAGTTTAGGATGCAGGCCATTTCTCTCGAGGACTCCTATGTGCTTCCCACCTCACCTATCACAGTCATTTTCTCCCCTCAATTCTATCGAATCCAAATCCACTAGAGCTCTCCCACCACTAAGTGCTGAAATTACTTGATGGCGATCGGTCAAGGTCACCATCGTTGTTTAGTTTAAGGAAGGCACCGGCGAGGACCAAAAGAAGTTGCCATTTAATTCTAAAACGGTGAGATTAATATTAATGGTTCAATGATAAAAGTAAATGAACGGTTGAGATTAAAATATGATGAATGGCCAAGATCACTTATGGAAATTGAAATGGTGTGTAAAGTCAACGAGCACCCTCTGCCTATTGTTGCGCTAAGCATGAAAACTGGATCCTTATGCTCCTACATCCTCTTCCCATCCCCCTCTCATCTAACCTTTATATTAAAATTTAAGTGTTTCATATGTAACACTTTATTTTTTAAAAAAAAAAACTAGTATATAAGATGTTTTTATTATAGTTTTAAATTATTGTAACTAAAAGTTAGCATTGAACTTGTTTATTTGCTTTTAATAATTTGATATTTTACTGATATTTTTATAAAATATTAAATCTGAATTGGTTTAATTTCAATCAAAAGGTTAAGATGAGAAGAGGAGGATAAGAGCACGGTAAGAGCATATAGGGGTAGAAATAGGTTGGGCTAGGCTTTAATTAAGTAGATCCTAACCTGGTACGGAGATCCATAACTAAGAAAAGAAAACCAAAATCAAACAAATAATCTACACAATAATCAAATGGGCAACCTAGAGGCACTAATCCCTTATTAATTTCATAACATTTATTTCACCAATTTAATCACTCTTAATATTAATTTTGTCAATCTCGAATATTAATAGTTATAAGTGTCTTCTGGTCCACTTACAACCCTCTCTTAAGTAAAAGTTGTTATGCCTAACAAATTTACTTTAGAGGCAATTTAATCCGGACACACTCTTCTACAATTATATGGGGCTATTAGGTATATTCCTATCCTAATCGCAAATTAAATTATAATTTAATCCCATATTGCTTAATCTAGAGCTTAATTAAAATTCCCTTTGCCAAGGTAAATACTAATTCTCAAAATCCTATTTAAAGATGGCCAGTCAATAAATAGTCGAAACTAACCAAGATTTAAGCAACCAAAATCAATATTAATCATAATTAAACGATAAGAAATAAATCCTAATCCATTAATAAGTTCATAGGTCTCTAAGTTGCAAAATAAAATTAACTACACAGGGCTTTAAACAAATTCATGATAGCACAGAAAACTAAATCGAGATCCAGAGACATGAGGAAATTCACAGGACAGACGACAGACTACAGACTACGACTGAACTGAAACCGAGTCGCGCCTTTGTTCTTTGTTTCTGTTCACGTCTCTGCCCCCTGTGAAATTGCCAACTATGCTTCTTTCTTTTCTCTCCAGGCGGCTGCGTCTCTTGCGTCTCTCTTTGTTTTCTCGTTCTCGGCCCTCTCTTCTTCCGCGTCCAGACCCTCTTTTCCTCGCTTTTTAGGTTTCCATTCTTTCATTGCTTAATTCAATCCGTGGGCCTATATCCAATTGCTATATATTCATCAATTCCCCACGCACACTTTCCATTTAATTGAAATAAAGCCCAACTCATTTGTCTATTCATTTGTTTCGATATCCAATTCATCAACAATTCTGATTTGTTCCGTGGGCCCAACTCCTCTTTTCATTCAAAGTCAACTTCCATTCTTCAATTCAGCCCAAACTGCTCCTGTGCGTGTATGATTGTGAAAATAAAAGCAATTAAATAATAATAATACTAATAATAATAATAAAACTAAGTCTTCTTTAAATTTTTATTTATTTGTTTCCTAAACTTAAAACTTTTATTTTAAATTGGAATCCCACAAATAATGCACCACTTTGATTTGATCTTATAATAACATAATCTCATTGAAAATCTCCCAAAATTATTTAGATAACTCTCCTAATATCTCCAAAATGTACCTTAAATATATAAAATATGAAGAGTTATCAATCCAAAACCTGAAGCTAAGCCTGTATATAGGTTTTTTTAGGCTTGAGCTTGAGCTTTTAAAAGGCCTGAAGCCTATTTAAAGGCCTACTTTAAATGTAGGCTTTTAAATAGGTTTAAAGTCTATGTATCTAAATTCATATATAATTCATCAAGTCTATTTAAATGCTTATGTTATGTTTTAAAAGTTTATAAATTCATTCTCATATGAAATAAAAGAGTTAGTGAGAGAAAGAAAAGAACATATTGTGGCAACAATTGTTTGAGTATGTAGGGGAAAAAAATCAATCATCTAGACTAAGGAGATATATTTGTTAAAATCAACTAAGCACGATAAGTAGCATGTAAAACTAGATTTTACTTCTAATATTAGTCCAAAAGATTAGTCCCTCCTCCTTCCCCTCCTCTCAAACTAAACACACCCTAAGAGCGGAGGATGATAACCAAGTCCATTTCGAAAATTATGGACTTGGGCCCTAATCTTGACTTGGAATTCCATCTCTTCACTATTTTTAACCATTATATCAACATTTGAATTGTTTAGATTTGATCTTTTATAAAATTATTATTAAAATTTAAATTAGAAAAGAAAAATAATTACTTGAATACAAATTGCTAAATTTTGTATGAATAATTTAATAATATAATAAATAAAATAAAAATAATGTTTTGCATAAAATTAAATGTGAACCATTCAATTGATATTTATTATTAGAAAAGGAAAACATGGGAAGGAAAACCAGAAGTTCCAAAACCACTAATCTTGGTCCCAATAACAGCCTGTCACCCTGTCAAAAAAAAGAAAAGTGTAAAAGGCACTAATAACGCTAGGTCACTCCAATAACTTAGGATTTGGATTTGAAATCAAATGTATCTAAAATAAAAATGTATTTTATATAGTAAATTAAAAATTAAGTCGTCAGCATCTAATTATATATTCATCATCAATTTTGTTGAGTCTGCATTTTTTTGTCAACAAGAAATTACTAGTGTTAACATTAATAACTCAAAATACACCACTCCTCTAGTTACACAATCCTCTAGTTACACAATGACATATCAATTTGTGGAATATTTATTTTAGTCTTATTTATAACTTACATTATTAAGCCTTTTTATATGAATTTACAATTTTTTAAATAAAAATATATACAATTAGTCAAAAATTTTACAACGTGCCAAAGTAAATAGAAGAAACCTAATTAGAAAATATTCTAATTAAAGCTCCTAATAAAATGAAATGGATGGGAAATAACGAAAAATCATGTGAAAAATCATGTGATAAAGACAAAATTGAGTTAGAGTTTTTCTATTTTGGTAGGTCTCAGTAAGAGGAGCTTTGACCACTTAAGTACCATGTTTAGAAGTGTGAGCAAAATTTAAGCGCATTCCATAAGTTTAAATAAAAACTCCTTAAATATATTTAGAAGTGTGATCCTTATTTGAGAAGCACAAAAAGTGCTTTTTTAAGCGCATTCCGTAAGTTTAAATAAAAACTCCTTAAATATATTTATTTGAACATCCATAAGGTCAATTGTAAAAAATTAAATAAACTGTCAATTAATTACAGCCGCCACAAAAGACAACTCAAAACTCAAATTATAAGAAACTATCTATCTCACAGATTATCATTTAATAATCTTGGCTGTTTGATTCCGACGGGGCTTTCCTCCCGTGTCTTTACCCACCCTCCGTTGCCCTCTTTTTCTCCAAAATGGATGCATACTATTTCCTCTCTTTTTTTAAAAAAAATAAAAAATATCATTCACCGGCTTGAAGTATTTTTTTTAGTATCAATTAAAATCTTTTTAGTACCCGTCACTATTTTAAAATATTTTTTCAAGATCTTGAGGTATTTTTCAGTATAAGTTAGTATCCTAAAGTATCTTTTTAGTAACCATTCAGTACATAAAATATTGTTTCAATATCCTAAAATATTTTTTTAAGTATCTTTAAGGTATTTTAGGATCTTGAAAAAATATTTCAAGGTATGAAATGGTATTAAAAATATACTTTAGGATACTAAAAAATACCTAATGATCTTAAAAAAATATTTTAGGATCCTAAAAATATTTCATGATACTAACTGGTACTAAAAAAAACTTTATAATACTGAATGAGTGAATGTTACTAAAAAATATTTTAGGGTAATGATTGGTACTAAAAAATACTTCAGAATATTAACCAATACTAGAAAAATATTTTATCATCTTGAATAATTATTTATGAATTTTAAAAATATTTGAGGATATATTGATTTATACTAAAAAAAATACTTGTCAATGGTATTTAAAAAGAAAAAAAGAAAAAGAAAGAGGGAACGATATTTTGCACATGGTGTCGTTTGAGAGAAAAGCAAGAAATCGGGCTAAGCCTATCGGGTCGGCCCTTTTAGGCCCTGACCTTTCAAGGACTGGGCTTGAAAATTAGAGGGGCTAAATGAAATAAGTCTTGCAAGGTTGGCCTTGTAGGGCCTCGGGTTTAAAAGGGCCAGCCCTGTAGGGCCTCAGGTCACCTTGCAAGTCTTTTTAATGGATGTGTTCATGATGTGAGACCGAAAATTTATGATATTCTTACTCATAAAAAAAGCCTACTATTCAAACTGAAGTACAATTAAATGTTTTTAAAATTGATGATAGTGGCGAAAAATATGACAATAATAGTCATCATACTAATGTTTTTTAGTGGTTTGTTTCTTATGTTTTATATAAGTTTTTTATGGACAATAGCTTATTTTTTTATTACGAATTAATGAATATAATTATTTGTTAGATGATTTATGTTGTTTGGATATTGTTATTGACAATATTTATTTGATAATTAGAACTTTAATTTTTGTAATTTATTAATTAATTCTTTAAAAAAAATAGTTAAAATTTAGAATAATAATTTTCAAGCTTATAAGATCAATCCCAGTGCTCTCAGACTTTTAAAAAATAGAAGTTTTTCTTTGCTGATCGACTCCTCCATAGCTCGTCGGGGTTCTGGTTCTGGTTCAGGTTTTTGTGCTCTTCAGGTTTGTTTCCTTCTGTTCTCTATTGAAAGTCCCTCGTCTTTGTTGCTTTTGGCTTGCGGCCTCAATTTCTGTTCTTGTTTTGCTGGCTTGGTAGCTCTCTGCTTCTGGTTTAGATAAATCATGAATGGAAGTGATGAAGTGATTTTAGTTTTGAGAAAGAAAGAGTTGGGGAATGGGGGAAAGGATCAAAACAGATAATTAATTGGAGAAGAGTTGGGGAAGAAAGCTTGAAGGAAGCTTTTTAACTGATAGGCGCCACGTTGTGCAATGCACTTTACAACTAAAAGAGGTGACTGTTTTTTCTGTCCAGAAAATTTCCGCATTCCGTCTGCTTCTGGTTGGTTTCCTACTTCGTCCTGTTATTATGAATGATCTTCTATGATTTCACTTGTGGAAATCCTTAATTTAAACAGTTACTTAATACTCAAATGAGATTGCAAGATGAATTAAACATATATTAGTCATATGATAATTTTTCAAGTGAAATATTAGAATAATTAATTTAGCAAAAAAAAAAAAAAAATTAGAATACTGTTATGAATATACTTATTATGTGGATGTCCATTGACTCCCGGTTTCCAAATATTAAAAGATGATATGGGACCCACGCATAGTAATTTACTATTTGCATAGTACCACGCATAGTAGTTTACTATTTGGTGGGACCCGCACACAATTATACAATCACTCACGGGAAGGAAGTCCGTGAGTGAATAGTTTAGGTTTTTGGGGAAAACTACACCAAATGACCCAGAGGTAGAAATTACACTAAAGTCCCATTTTTCTTCTATAAATAGAGGTTTTCTGTAACTGTTCATTTATTGAATGAAATGAGAATCTATCTCTCTACTTTATCTCTCTAGAACCTCTGCTCTTCTTCTTATTATTTTTATCAGTTTTATAACACGTTATCAGCACGAAGACTCTACCAAGGTAAGATTTTCTCACCATCTATTTCATATTTCCATTTTATTTATCTGGGATGATCTTAACCATTATATGGAATTAAATATCTATTCTTACCGATTATTTTAACATCGGGTTCCATGGTTAAGATTTGAGATTATTTACTATTTTACTACGGTAAATAGTAATTTACTATTCACAGTAAATTTACCCCTTTTTCAGTAATTTTTACATTTTATTCATTTGACTCCTACATGGAAGTCTAGATTAATCTTTCTGTAATTTTACTTTATTCACTATTTATAGTGAATAGTAATTTTACTATTCACGGTAAATTTATATTTTATTATTTACAATAATTTATTTATGTTTATATATTCTTCCCACTTCCTATTCATTTATTTCATGGTGGCGTCATTAAGCTCCATTTGTAATTCTTTACTTACTGCTTTATTTATTTATCTCATGGTGGCTATACTAAGCTCCATACTGACTTTACTAATATTTAGTTTTATGTCACTAACATTTATTTTATTGTTACTAACATTTATTTATCTTTTATGATAGCACATTAGTATATTTACTAGTGGGTTCTATTTATTTATTTTAACATTTATTTATTTTTTATGGCGGCAACATTATTTATTAGTGGGCTCCATTTATTTATTTTATTTTACATTTATTTATTCTTCATGGAGGCACACTAGTCTCTATTAGTGGGCTCTATTTATTTATTTTATTTAGAGTTTATTTATCTTTTATGGTGGTGACATTTTGTCATTTATTTTATTTTAATTCTTTACTGCTTTATTTATCTTTCATGGTAGCAACACTAGTATAGTGGGCACCATTTATTATTTACTGCTTTATTTTTCATGGTGGTAACACTTGTATAGTGGACTTCATTTATTTATTATTTATTTACTGCTTTAAATCTCCTTCCCTTTTTATTTTACCGTTTTCTATATTATATATATATATATATATATATATATATATATATATATATATATATATATATATATATATATATATATATTTACATTTGCATATGCATCTTCTTTCTTATCTTTGGATGAGATAGGTCTCGCTGTGAGTTTACTACCATTCCTATCTCATCTTCTTTTTATTAATCTAGCATGTTTATTTCCAGTCATTTATTTTATTTTATTTATTTATTGCTATATATATATATATATCCCTCTCCCTTCTTATTATTTATGGCAACCACACTATTAGTGGGTTCCATCTATTTATTTTATTATGCTTATATTTTATTTATCTTGAAGATAAACTGTTAAAAGATCATATATATTATTATGAGATCAAAATGCCATAGAGATATGAGGCATAGATTGGCTTGAGAGATGAGGTATAAATTGGCTTGAGCCTAAGAGGCAAGATAGCCTTAATTTCAGAGGCAAGATTGCCTGAAGCCAAGAGGCAAGTTAGCCTGATAACAAGAGACAAATTATGAAACAATATTTGATCCATAAATTTTGTATGTTATCAGTTGTATAAAGGCCTCAAAATTGTATATTTAGCATTAAATATTCCCTTAAATTATGAGACAAGGGATTGTATGATCATGATTGATATTATAAATAAATATATTCAATTTGCTATTGTAGTAGCAATATTGTGGATTAATTTCTTGCCATGATCAAACAAATCAGTGAGTTATGGATCATGAATTTTTATCCAACTTCATTCCCAGAAGTGAATGAAGCAAATATATTATTATAGTTGTTATGTGATTTCTATGATTATAACAATTTTTATAAATACGAGAAAAGAATATTCATAAACAAAATAATTAAGCAAAAGGAAATATTATTTCAACAAAGTTTAATTGCGAGTGGCTCAACATCATTACAAACTTTAATCATCTCATTCTGAAGATATTTAATGTCTTCTTCTTTTGCTTCTCTTGAGATGGGATCCAGATGAGGCAAAGCTCTTCGTAATATCGAGATTTGCGTCATAAGTTTCTTGAGCTTCTTGTGTGGCCACTCAGTTAACCCTCCTTTTTGATAGATTTTTTGTATGGTGTGAGTAGACATATTTAATTGTTTACTCGCTTCATCAAGGGTTAAGTGAAAATAATTTCTTAAATCATGGAGCGTTGTTTTCTTTATTCTTTCTCTTTGCTCCATAGATAACCTATATAATTCACCCTGGTTAAGGGATGAAGTATCATAGGGTATACTTACTGCAGGTTGTTTTCCTTTGCCTAATGAGTGTTCAATATTGGTTTGAAATGAACTTCCATGGAGGTCATTTGGATTTATAGCCCATTCCGAACCAACACAGAGAACCTCATGATAGGCTAATACAGGATCACGCATCAAGATATATCCTGATGCTTGTAAATCTATACAATACTGTGTCAGAAATTGTTTGATTTCTTCAAAATTTTTCTTTGTGAAATCAAACATTGGAAGCCTGTCAGTATTATAAGATTTATCCTGTACTTTTTCAAATAAAACAGCATGGGTAATCATACCTGTTCTTCTTCCGTGAACTTCAAGTTTATGGTACTGAAGTCCGTTGGTATGAATAATTTCCCGTAAAACATGACAGCAACTACATTCCAATAAGCTAGTAGTTGCTAATTGGCTTGTAGCTGTTGGCTGGCTAATTGTTGCTGGCTGGCTAGTGGTTGTTGGTTGGCTGATTGTTACTGTCGGGCTGGTTGTTGCTGGCAGGCTGATGATAGTTTGCTGGCTAGTGAATGCTGGCTGATTAACTGCCGACACTATTGGCTGAACTGGATTGGTAGACTCCATTAGTTCTGCCATAGTTCTACACCTCTTAACAGGCCTCCTTGATGAACCTGCTTCAGTTGTACCTTCAATCCTTGTAGATTGAGGAAGAACACTTGTTCTTGGGGGAGAAGTAGGTACATTTGAAGCAGAAGGAGGAATAGTAGAAGGAGGAATAAACATTTCAAAAGGATTAGGAGATAACAAAGAAGTAAATGACATGTTGGGCTGATCATCATACAACAAAGCATCAAGTAATGTTGTTTCGGATGTATCAGAAACTGGGATAAAACTGCTTGGTCCTGCCATGGCAATAGAATTTAGAGAAATATGTGAGTATCTGGTAATTGATATTATCAGATGCTTGTGTGTTTATGAGGCATGTTCGTTTTGCCTTCTTCTATTTATAGAAGAATTAAATCCTATTGAATATCTGCAGATTTGCGTAGTCTTGTTAAATCTTTGCAGATCTGCTCCCTATAAAGCACGAGCCTGGAATCTTTTTGACTTTATATGCATACGACAATCTGAGTTGTTGCGCCTGCGATTCCACAGTGATGCGCCTGTGATTACACAGTATTGCGCTTATGAATCTGCAATTATACGCCTGATGATTTTGTATTTAATATATATTTGTTTGTTGATTCTGGAAAATGGAAATTTTGTTACAAGAAGTAACAAAATTATGCATTGATAATGCATTTAGAAATCTGTGAAATTTTAATGAAATAGATATCATATATGCTATTATCATGGAATATTGTATGAAAATTCCATGAATTAATTTTTTAAAGTCTCACACTTGAGGGGGAGAATGATATATATCAAGTGTGAATATTTATGTGATAATTCTTTGTGAATGTTTCTATATTGATTCCCCCAAAATGAATATTAGATTTGATGATAAATCATATGGAAAGTTGGCATGACTTGTTTGATCATCCGAGTCATATATTATATGCTGCTTGTTCTCAGATAGAAATAATTATTGGAAATGGATCTCTGGAAATATATCAAATTAAAAGTTTACATATGAGATTATAAATCTGTAAAGTTTGTAGTGATGTTTGCAACCAAAAGTTTGCAATATATTATGCGCTCAATTTCCAGATTGAATGATCCAGAAATCATGTATTAAAGTATCCATGAATGGATAGATCAATGATTATGAGAACAAAATTTATATGTTGTGTATATTTGCAGTAATTATATAAGCCAACAGAATTCTCCCCGTATAATTGGCTTTTGGTCAGGAGCCAGATTAATTCCATCTTGAAATGTTTTAAATGTGTAATGATTATTAATCTATTACAATGCACATAGATGGATATACAAAGAAAATTGATGATTTGATGAGGGGGAGAAAAATAAGCAGATTGGGTAAAGATTTACTAGAATGAATTATCATTGGCTCATATTGATCATCGTACAAGGAATTGTGCACTAAAAGTTCAAAATGATAATTCAATTTCAGAGTTTAGTTAATTGAATGCCAGAAGCATTTACTGACCTAAAGAAAGTGACAAAGTCACATATCCCAACTGCAAATGCTCGTATATGAATTGTTATAAAGCACTCCTGAAGCGTTGCAGGTCCATCGGTTTTAAAAGATAAAAATCCTCAAAAGAGAAAAGGAGCTATAAAATATAGATGATTAAGTCGAGGATAATTAAGTAAAGCTCCAGAAGAGTTATCTTTTGATGAGATGTTATTTCCAGAAGAGATTTTACAAGAAAAGTGTATTGTGGTCCAAGAGAGACCTAGGTACCTAATATATGTGAATATAATGAGATCTCAATAAATTATGAATGAAATCCGATGGGACTGAAAATGAAGTCGACGTTAATAATATCTATGATAGCATATGCTGCAATGAATGATAATGAGGATCATGAGCCACAATATATTTGTATGTGCTAGAAGCACATAAGGCGCCAGAAACACATATGTCCCAAAAGGACTCAAGATGATAGTGCATATAGCATCATTATCTGAATAAACATTTATTGAATTTCTATATGCACATATATATTTATGAAAAGATTATTATGACTTTACTTGACAGATTTAGATCTTGCAGGTATATAATGAACAATCAAATTGGGCGTTTCTAACAGAATATTTGATGACAGAAAGTATAATATGCTCTGAAAGACATTGAAGCAATATAGTCATCAGGGGGAGCAACACTGATGTAATCAAGAGGGGGAGACGATACACGCTGTACTCTTTTTCCCTTATCTGGGTTTTATTCCACTGGGTTTTTCCTAGAAAGGTTTTTAATGAGGCAGCACTAGAAAGTGTATCAATGGATGATGTACTCTTTTCTTTGGCTAGGTTTTTATCCCACTGGGTTTTTCCTAGTTAAAGTTTTTAACGAGACACATTCATAAATGGACATCCAAGGGGGAGTGTTATGAATATACTTATTATGTGGATGTCCATTGACTCCCGGTTTCCAAATATTAAAAGATGATATGGGACCCACGCATAGTGATTTACTATTTGCATAGTACCACGCATAGTAGTTTACTATTTGGTGGGACCCGCACACAATTATACAATCACTCACGGGAAGGAAGTCCGTGAGTGAATAGTTTAGGTTTTTGGGGAAAACTACACCAAATGACCCAGAGGTAGAAATTACACTAAAGTCCCATTTTTCTTCTATAAATAGAGGTTTTCTGTAACTGTTCATTTATTGAATGAAATGAGAATCTATCTCTCTACTTTATCTCTCTAGAACCTCTGCTCTTCTTCTTATTATTTTTATCAGTTTTATAACAAATACTTAAATATAAAAGCTTTCATGATCTACTCCCAATCCATAAATTTAGAAAATGATATATGATAGATAACATCACCAACCAATCACAATTTATAAAGTTTCAAAGCTCCACGTCATATGTGGTTGAGTCTTAACTTTTTTAACATCTTCGCTGTATATACTAATAGATTTGTTTATAGGGAAAAATCTCAATGAGGTCCCAAGATATATAAAAAATAACAAAAAAGTCCAAAACTTAATATCACATATAAAAAAAGTCCTAACGAAGTCCTAGGGACTTTTTTGTTATTAGTTGTGAATGTAAAATTACTAAGTTGTCCAAGAAAAAAAGGATAAAACCACCGGACGATTTGCTCACTCCGTCATCTCCACAACATTCAATTGTGTAAATGGAAGAAATCACCAAGAGGTGGATGAATTGGGGATTTTAAAAATTCTTTTCGAAGTACCCAAGTGTAGATCAAAAAATAGAATATAAGAGATAAGGAAAGAAGAGTTTAACACAGTAAGATACCAATTCGATCCTATCATTGACCTACAATCCAGTCCCCATATAACTTCTGGGATTTTCAACTATCCCAACAAACTTTAATTACAATAGTGTAACTCTCAAACAATCCTAACACCTATGACTTGCTCCCCATTACACTTTGCAATTAAATAACCCAACTTGCATGTTCCACAATATTGAGTTTTCTCAAATGAATAATCAAATGATTTTCAAAAACAAACTCTCTTAAAGAGCATATTTCAATAAACACTGAGTTTCAAATAGTAATATGCACAACAAAGAATGAAAACAAATAAGAATGTAATTAGTTGTGATTGTATGTTGTTGTGTCTTGTTCTTCAAGTCTTTTTGGGTATTTGTAGTCAACCAAAGAAACTAACTATTGCATTTTATTCTCTTTAAATCTTCAATGTTCACCTTAACACCTGGAATATGACAGTTGTATATTTTTTTTTTCTTCAATTCTTTGATGGAAATTTGAAATAGAGTTGTTGTAGTTGATTCTATAGCATTCTTGTCATTCCATAAACTTCATTTGACCGTTGGAGAGTAGGGCTGGAAATAGGCTAGACCCTTAACAGGCGACCTACGGCCTGACCTGTTTAGGGCCTGGTATGGCCTGACCTGTTTATTAAAAAGGTCAGATCAAGGTCTATTTGAAGGCCTGAATATGTAAATAGGCCAGGTCTTTTTTATTAAGGCCTGGCCTATAAGCTTTCAGCTTGGCTTGTTTATATATTAAACAAATATAATTATATTATATCATATATAAATATAACACAATATTTAATTTTTTTCATTCTTATATTCTAATTTCAAGTATAATTTGTTAATTATAGTACTATATCTATTCTTATATTAATTAATTATGGATTTTAAAACCTATAATATGAGGCCTTTTTAAAGGCTTATATTGTAAGTAGGTATTTAAAAAGGTTTTAGGCTTGACTAGGTCTTATGAAGGCTTAGGTCCGAGCCTAAAAAAAAGCCTGCATTCAAGCTTAGGCCTTTTACCCCCCATTACTAGCTCAGGCCTATTTAGCTAAAACCTGGCCTGACCTATTTCCATCCCTATTGGAGAGTGATCTGGACGATTTGTAACGGTTTGAGTTGAACCATTGGAATAGAAGAGAAAGTTCAAGCTTGTTCTTGATTCTTCATTAATTGCACTTAACCCAAATTTGATTTCACTTTGATCCTTGCTAAATTCATCTATAACTCATGCACAAATTGATCAAGTGTAACAGGGAATAATATAAAATGAAACATGAAGCATATAGATCAAATAGGATCAAATCGTAGATTTTCAAAAATCAGAGTTTCAAACTGTGTGACGCAAACTCGAGTTTATTCAAACAAACTGAAGTTTGGTTCATTCTAAGAATGACCATCACGGTTTGAGATTTTGAAACATATTTTGAAACAGTGACAAACTCGAGTCATTAAGTAACAAACTCGAGTTTGATTCATTCTAGAAATGACCATCGCGATTTTACAATTTGATTATATGGGCAAACTTGAGTCAATTAGTGTCTAACTCGAGTTTTGGACTTTTGATGAGAAAATAATTTTAAGTTTACAAAGCTAAAAACTGGAGTTTTCAAAACTTAACTTGAGTTTTCAAATTCAAAAAATAGAGTATAGCTCTCTGCTTGGTATAAACTTGAGTTTCCTTTAAAAATTAAAATCTTTGAAAACTCTTTGCCAAGAGAAAATTGGAGTTTATTAAAATCAAACTGAAGTTTCCTTAAACTGAGTAAAACATGAAATCATTGAAAACTCTCGACTTGATTTAAATTCGAATTTGTAAACTTAAACTCGAATTTTCTCAAAACATGGAAAACTTTATATAACTGTTAGTTGGGAGTAAACTATGGTTTAGAATATCAAACTGTAGTTTATTTAACTTCAAAATATTAAAGTGTCTCTATCTAATACAAACTTGAGTTTACTAATACAAACTTAAGTTTGCTTTAGTTTGAAAAAACTGAGTGTTCTCTGTTTAACATAAACCGCAGTTTGCTTTATATTCATAAAACTGAGCTACTCTGTGTCAAGTCCAAACTTGAGTTTTGGAATCCCAAACTCGAGTTTGCCTTTGACAGTAAGTTTTTCAATTTACCAAAAATAAACTTCACTTTGTGTTTACAATTGTTAGTCATCGTTAAAACTCATAAGAACTAATAGATTGTAGACACAGAGCAACATGAGAGTAGAACAAGAGAGAGGTGAGATGAGAGGACTAAAGAATGCTAGAGAAGAAGGAGGAGGAGGAGTACTCGAGCAAGTTCGAGTAAAGGTCAAGTCAGAACCCGAGCAAGTTCAAGTCAGAACTCTTACTCAAGAATAAAGTAAGTTCTATTTGAGTAGCAACTCAAGCAGAAGGTAAGGCATGCTCGAGTAAAGGTTACGCCAATCCACATATAGAGTGTGCTCAAGTAAGGATCACATTGTACTTGAGTAATGTCAAGGATCACTAACGTTGGGATCTCAGATCAAGGTTTACCTGAGCACATTGATTGTCCTGCTCAAGCACCCTGGAGCCATTACAAAACTTAAGTATATTGATTGTCTCCAAATACATAGAAGGCTTTAACAACATTAAAAGCCATATTGATAACATGAAAAACTATTTTGACAACAACATTTTGTAATGTGGATCATTGACATTGGGAGCTCAGATCAAAGTTTACTCGAGTAAATTGATTGTCTTGCTCGAGTAACCTGGAGCCATTTTGAAACTTGAGTATATTGATCGTCCCCAAATACATAGAAAGCTTTAACAACATTAAAAGCCATATTGACAGTAGGAAATGTTATTTTGACAACATCTATAGAAAAATGTTGACAATTATATCAACCTAGGTTGAGAAGGGAATATCATATCAAAATATTAAGTTGTATGAGTAAGTGACTATTTGCACTTACACATTTAACTTAATATCATATATTAAGGATTGATAAAAAAAAAATCATATATTAAGGCAAAATGCTTCCTATTTACTCTCTCTCTGTTTTTTTAATAAAAATTATCATTCGCCATCCTAAAGTATTTTTTTTTAGTATTAATCAATATCTTGTTAGTACCCATTACTATCTTGAAATATTTTTTCAAGATCATAAAATAATTTTTCAAGATAATGAGGTGATTTTCAGTACAAGTCAGTATCCTAAAGTATTTTTTTTAGTAACCATTCAATACCTTGAAATATTTTTTCAATATCCTAAAATATTGTATTTAAGTTATTTTAGGATATTGAAAAAATATTTCAGGGTACTGACTAAAACTGAAAATATATTTCAGGATACTGAATGATACTGAAAAATATCTCATGATCTTAAAAAAATATTTTACGATCTTGAAAAATATTTCAGATACTGACTGGTACTAAAAAAAACTTTATAATATTGAATTTACTAAAAAATATTTCAGGTTAATAATTGGTATTAAAAAAAATTTTAGGATATTGAATAATACTGAAAAAATACTTTATTATCTTTAAAAATTATTTATGATCTTAAAAAATATTTGAGGATATATTGATTTATACTAAAAAAAAATACTTGTCAAAATCAATAGTATTAAAAAAAAAAAAAAAAAAAAAACAGAGGGAACGACATTTTTGCACATGACGTCGTTTGAGAGAAAAGTAGGGCGGCGCAGGTTAAATGCGCATGAGAAAGCGCAAAATACAGGCACATGAGGAAATCCGCCGCGTCCGTTTGATCCATAACCTAACGAGGCATTGACGAAAAAACAGAGTGAGAATCAGAATCCCCACTTCCAGCCGCCTCCTTCCGGTTCACTGCTCGCACTCTCTGCTTCACCAGGTTTTTTCTGCCTCGTTATTGCTGATCGACTCCGCCATAGCTCGTCGAGGTTCTGGTTCTGGTTCTGGTTTTTGTGCTTCTTCAGGTTCGTTTCTGCCTTCTGTTCTCTATTGAAAGTCCCTCGTGTTTGTTGCTTTTGGCTTGCGGCCTCAATTTCTGTTCTTGTTTTGCTGGCTTAGTAGCTCTCTGCTTCTGGTTTAGATAAATCATGAATGGAAGTAATGAAGTGATTTTAGTTTTGAGAAAGAAAGAGTTGGGAATGGGGGAAAGGATCAAAACAGATAATTAATTGGAGAAGAGTTGGGGAAGAAAGCTTGAAGGAAGCTTTTTAACTGATAGGGGCCACGTTGTGCAATGCACTTTACAACTAAAAGAGGTGACTGTTTTTTCTGTCCAGAAAATTTCCGCATTCCGTCTGCTTCTGGTTGGTTTCCTACTTCGTCCTGTTATTATGAATGATCTTCTATGATTTCACTTGTGGAAATCTTCATTGTTTGATTAAGAATGAGTAACATTTCATTCTAGTCATCAACACAGATTTTAATGCAATGTAACTCGTGCTACTTACCAATTCTTGTGTTTACTGACAGTGAGATATGGATAATTTATTTGGGATATAATAATTTTCATAGTTATTCATGAATGATATTGGGTTGACTTGCAGAAATTTAATTGAAGTATATATAACCATGAAGCGCGAGTCACCTTGCATCTGTAACAGAGAAAAATAATATTCCCTCTAAGTAATTTAATTCATAAAAAATATATTATTTTCATTTTGGGTGCATGTTGCAAATAATAACAGAATAGTTATGCCAATGTAAGGTGTCCAAAGTCCAAACAATGTATTCTTATTAATTATGTATGGCGTTCAAAATTGAACCAATTCTTGGTTAAATGGATTCTTCATAATGAGAGAACTTCTTATAAGCTAAAATTCAAAAGAAGAAAAAAGCGGAGAAAGAAAAAATGAAAAAGAAAAGTATGCTTAGCCTTAATATTTCAAAATAAATTCATTATTTTGATCTAAACCAATCCAAACCAAAAAAGAACTGAATCAAACCTTTGAACACCTTTATTCTTACCTCAACTGGGGTTGTCATTCTCTCTGAGTTGACATTATCATCACTTGTGTCTTCCATAGGCATCATCCCCTGATATCCACGGCTGTCAAGAGGGAAAGAATCAGATGTGTTGTCTTCTTCAATCATCTTCTTTAGCTGCCTTCTGCCTATAGGCAAGCTGGAGAGTAATTGGAATTTAATTCTTGTATTCCACACTGATGGATTACACCTATGTAGATACACATATGACTGCTGTCCAAATAGTTACAACCTGATAAATTAGAGGAGGAGGATGAATTACAACCATGTAGATAGGATTGGGTGAAATACAACCCGGTAGATAGGGTAGGAGTTACAACCTTTTCTAATTCTACGCAAGCTAAACTAGTCTGTTGTGTATTTTTAGGTTATGCAAATAACCAAATTCTACATGTTGAAGATTCTACCTATAACCAAGGTTATCAGTCTGTGGGAAGCTCTGCAGTTTGCCTTCATTGAATACGATACTTTTCAGTTGAAGTTTCAAGGAATCAATTCATTGATCATTGGAATCTTTGCATTTTGTTTTAATCAAATGAGCTTTGTAAATGCTCTATAGGTCTGCTGGTTTTGCACGATTAGTTCTAATATGGTATTGAATCGACTGTTATGATTGTTGCTTGTGGTTTTGAGCTGGATTAGTTGGTGCTTTACATTTTACTAAATTGCATGATACCTTGTTGCATTGCTACTGAATTATTACATAATTGGTACCTTATTGTGTTGGCTTTGAACTGGTTCTGTTATGATTGTGTTAGGTTGTGTATGGCATGGAGTTCTGTGGCATCTTGGATGACTTGAAATGCTAAGTTGATGGTGGTGAACAGAGATGCTCTGGAAATTGTTGTTTAGGCAATAGGCAGTCTGTATGCCTAAGAAAAACGACAGTGAAACTCAACGGCCTTGAAGGGCATAAGAAAAACCTAGCTCGCCCTTGATCTTTTGTGATGGCTTCAGCCTCAATTTTCTCCCGGCTTTTTGTTCCTGTCACTATTGATCTCCAAGCTAAGGTATCAATGATAATTGTTTCAAACACTTTATGCTCCTTATATGATTATTGGGTGATAAGATTGTAGTGCAAAGTGTTGGTACTCGTATTCACTGAGTTGTTGGAATCTTTGCCAAAAAAAAATGCACTTGTAGTTACTGGAAAACTACTGTGATACTATTTATATGCTGGGAGGGTCTGACTTTTGTACCTAACCTTTATGAAGAGGACAAACAAGACATTGTTAAAATTAATATTCCAATTGTAGTCTGTATGCATAGTGTTTACATTTCTCATTGTGTTTTAGAGTGCAAGTACTGGAAATATGTGTGAGAACTTGGGATTTTACAAGTTGGCAAATTTGAAGTCAAAACGACTGATTTGTGCAAAGTGGTTGAGACTCAATTGTTCAGTTGATAGGGAGATGAATGTGAGCACATCGGCTTTGGTGGACAGTATTGCAGAGTGCTCAATTGGTATTTGCCATGTTTCTTGTGTTGATACTGGATATATACTTTTTATTTTATTTGTAAAAGGTTTCAACTTCTATTTACAGACAGAGAGACCTGTGAGCCTGGTCTTTCTACGGTGTTAATGAATTTTGATAATGAGTTTGATCCTTATGAAGCAGTCAGTACACCAATTTACCAAACTGCTACTTTTAAGCAGGTGAAAATTTGATCTGTACATACTGAGATCTTAAGTTATTTTGTGTATTTAGTATCTCTTTTCGATGATATTATTTTCAATGTTGCGCTTGTCTTTCTATACTTTTTCATGCAGCCTTCTGCAACAGAAAATGGTTCTTATGACTATACCAGAAGTGGAAATCCTACCCGAGATGCTTTGGAAAGGTTTGACCTCATTTATTGTCTTGATTCAGTCTATATCTGTTTCTTCCTTCCATCCTCTTCTACCTGGCTTACCTTGTATCCTCAGGATACTAGCAAAGCTTGACAAAGCAGATAGAGCCTTTTGCTTTAGTAGTGGAATGGCTGCTTTGAGTGCTGTTAGTCAACTTTTGGAAACTGGTGCTTTTCTTCATCTTAGTCTGTTTTGTTTTTGTAACTCATATTTTTCTCTAATACAATGTTTGAGATGGCATTTAGATAATTAAGTATTTATTCTGGTATGAGATTATAATATTAGGTGGTTGTGAGTTGTGATTATGTATTTTTTTTTTTCCTCGATAATCTTCACCTGTATTGGAGTGCATATAATTTTATTTTCATTATATAAATATAACATAGATAACTTGTGCTGTATCTTCTCTTAGTTTTCATTGGAGATTATGTATTCTGAACTGATTGCTTCTGTTGTCATTTACTTGTATAATCTCATGTAGGTGATAAAATTGTTGCTGGAGATGATATCTATGGTGGTTCAGATAGACTACTCTCCTCTGTAATTACGAGGTCTGGAGTTGTAGTGAAGTAAGTGTGATTTTTCAGCTTTTCATACGTTTTTTTCCCATGTAGTATTGAATTATGAAACAAATTATTGTTGGATTGATTATTTGATCCCAAAAATTATAGCTTTCACTGATGAGGTTGTAATGCTTGCAAGCCCAGAAGGATAAACACAAGTGATCTAGAGGAGGTAGCCTCTGCTATTGTACCTCGGACTAAGTTAGTGTGGCTTGAGAGTCCTACCAATCCTCGGTTACAGATATCTGATATTCGAGTAAGCTGTTTCCTTTTATAAGATGGAAGCGTTTTGCTTTTGTGTCTTCTTTTGGGCTGTTCTAAGGCATAAGCATCTTAGAAGAAACTTCAATTACTTGCTAAGGCATTTTCTTTGGATGGGAATACAGAAAGATGAAGTGCAAGTGATGATTGCTTTTGTGACAATATAGTTGATGTTAATATTACTTATTATTTTGAGTAAACTATGTTGTTTCATTATTATTGCTGCTGTTGTCATTATTTTAGTTTTTTGGTCATTCAATTGGTCGCAGTTTTTCTGGCTTTAGATGTTTCTTGGATTTTCCTGCTTGTCACTTGCCTCTGATGTAATTGTTCTCAACACATTGGTAAAATAAACTGAAAAATATGATGAAGAAAAGAACATTATTATTTCAGTATATTTCGTATTTGAACTTCTATACTTTTAAGTGTCACAATATTTCATTTTAGTATAGATTGTATTTCAAGTCTAGTAGATAGCTACGTCTGTGGAAAATGAAGGAAAAACAGCCACGTTCAGAGAGACCCCCTCCTTGCACTGAGTGGCTAGACTTTCCTGCGCTCGGCGCACATGCCATCTGCCTCTTTCACTGGGACCCAGGACCTAGCCCCCAACCTAGAGTGGCTAGATGGGGAAGTAAGATTAAACCTGTTCATACATGGGTTAGTGCGTATGCCATCTGCCTCTTTCACTGGAATCCCACTGTTATGGTTTTAGATGTTTAGGTTTAGAATTAAGAGAAGAAGAGAGCTTAGAGATCAAGAAGAAGAGAGTAGAAGAGAGATAGAGAAGAGAGCTCCTAGGCTCTCACAATTCTATTATTGCAAAGCCATGTCAAATCTGAAAATATGAATGTACAATGGAAGGATGGGCTTTTTATAACACTATAGCCTCCTTCAAGTCCTAACTAATGTCTAGTTTATTATTTATGACTAATTACTCTACTAACTCCCTAGTTTACAAGTAGGTCCCTAGGATTATCTTACAATTAGGTCCCTAAATGCATATTATTATGTTTACATATCACCCACCCTGTATTTTACCCAACTCTTCCTTCTCTATGTCCTATAACTGCCTTGACTATGCAGGGTTAGTAGTTGCCACTCGCCCTTCCTAATATCATTGAGCCCTTGATACTTACCTCTCCTTTTGTTGTTCACTTGTTCATAGTGGTATAAGTTATTAAAGGTCCATCAGTAGCATTCATGCCTCTTCTTGCATAAGCAAAGAACAAAAGGCTCATGCCTATTGAATTTTTATCTAGTTCTCACCCGGATCCAACCTCAAATAATATGCATGATATGAACTTGTAGTATGGAATTATTCTGAATGGTTTAATTGAATGTTAGAAAATTTCTTACATTTTGCTCATTTATTCCAGAAAATAGCAGAAATGACTCATGCACTTGGTGCTCTTTTATTGGTGGACAATAGTATAATGTCTCCTGTGTTATGCCAGCCATTGGAACTTGGAGCAGGTATGCATATAGCCATTGCAAGATAATGAAGTATAATTGGATTTAGCAACTTAATAACATGAACTAGCAATTGGGATTTGGGAATACTTAAGAGGTCACATTTGGTTTTGATACTTTCAATTCTTTTCAATTTTTGTGTGACGTGAAGCAAGTTTTGGGGGCAATACATATACATATTAAAAACTCACTTATCCAAAAAATTTGTTTAAAACACCCTATATGCTACATGTGTTACATTTAAAAACAAATAATGAAAAAGAAATTTCCATCTAGTGACAGTTACAATTTTTTTTCCCTTTTTCCAGATATTGTTATGCATTCAGCTACCAAATTTATTGGTGGACATAGTAATTTCATGGGCGGTGTCATTTCTGTGAAAGGCGAAAGGTTGCCACTCTTATTCTCCGTGTCTCAAACATTAATGATTTGAAGATATTGATTTGTTTGCGAGCCACTTTTGTCAATATGTTAATTATCTACAGGGAATATGTGAACAAAATTTCAATTTAATGGCAAATTTTGTTGATGAGTATGTGATGTTTAACACTTGATGTGCTTGTGATTCTTAAAATCAAGAATGAAATAATGCCCGTTTTTCTGTTTCTTGCTTTATTCATTGTTTTCAAATAGCCTTGTCTAAGTAACGTTTCATGCATTAAGTTTGTTATTATGTTGTGAACTATTTCCTATTGTATTTATGACTTAATTTAATTTTCTTTCTGTTTCATAATTTTTTTATTCAATTAATCATGTGCATCAGTACTGAGTTTCCTCAATTTTTGTTTTGTTTTGTTTTTTTGCCTTTGATCATCATCTTGTAAAGGTTGGCAAAAGATATGTATTTCTTACAAAATGCAGTGGGTTCGGGCTTAGCTCCATTTGATTGTTGGCTATGTTTGCAAGGAATCAAAACAATGGAGCTGCGAGTTGAGAAGCAACAGGTGCCTTATGAAACATTTGCTGGTTGATAGTTTCAAGTCAAGGGAATAGTTGACTGTAATATCTGATTATCTGGATCTACTACATGACTGTTTTCCTTTTAATTTATTCACATTGAGTACAATCTATGCGATAAATTGGTCAGTTTACTTCACCTCTTTTTTCTTCCTATGATATTGAGGTAATATGTCTACACAATACATACACATGAAATTTTTTTAGGAGATACCATATCCTCCTTTAGTTTCCTTGATCCAAAAGTTGGAACTAACCTACCAAGAAGTGAGTTTGTTTTGGCACATGTAGTATAAGAGGATGATCATGAGTCATGACATAACTGGAATCAGCCTTGCATTTCATTGAAAACGAGCTCATCACATAGGGCTTGAAGTTCCCTAATCTTGTTCTGTGGCTTGTACCTCCAATTGTGAAACTCATGGTGATGATAGAAGATATTGATACTCATCTCTTGCATTTTGCTTTTGTTCCAGTTAGGCTTGAATGAAATTCTCCAACCTTGCTCCCCCCCCCCCCCACCACACACACACACACAACAATTCCTTCATATTGCATAAAGTTGATTCCATTCGGATGTTCCAAATGCACTCTTGCAGCTTTATTCTTAGCTGCTGTCCCTACGTTCCTTTGAGTTACATCAAATAAAGCTGCATACTTTTTTACAGCTTGTATAATTGCTTCCCTTGATTGGTATGACATTCCTGCAAAACAGCTTTGGTTTTGAAAAAACCAGAGTATATAGAATATGGAAAAAGGTTCAGCAACAAATTACAATCCAGATCCTTCTTGTGCATCCAAAGTTTGCAAATTTAGACCTACAACCACTCTTAATGCCCAACTATAAGTTAGCATCTGGTCTACATCCCAGACTTGAGTCAAACGTAACAGACCTCGTAAAAGGACAATGGAAAAAAAAAGGTAAAGATTCGCTGTTTCACCACAAAAGATGCATGCCTCCTTCATATTAAGGTGATGTTGATGCAGAATTTGTGAATATTAAGGTGATGTTGATGCAGAATTTGTGTTGTGGGCAGTATCCCTGGCATGATTTTCCAGACTAGTATTTTGATTCTATGTGGAAGATTCAACTTCCATAACATGTTCTAACATGCCATAAGCTCATTAGATTGGATGTGACTCTGGGACTAGTTATTGTATCCATCTTTTATTGTCTCTACTTGATATATGTGTATTCCTTACTAGGGACTTTATAGTAAATAATAGTAAGGAATAATGCTCATTAATTAGTTAGATGAGAGAGAATTGGTCATGACGTGGCTTGAGTGAGGGAATATACACACTGTACTGGGTCATTTCCTCATTTGTGAATGAATTAGTCCCTTTTTCCTTTCTAGTTATATCAAAGGTATCAGACCTTTCCGTCTGGCTATGGCGTCGTCGCCGTTGGACATGCGATCCTAGGACCAATTGGGTGAGCTAGAAAACCTTCTTGAGTCGCTCTACACTACTGTGCAAACTTGATTCGAATAGAGTTCCCAGGAAATCACAAAGCTGAAGCACATAGCTGCTAGATTAGAAGAACTAATGAAAATGTTGAGACTCGATTTGGATCGCCATTTCTAATGAACCTAGGCAAACAACCTCTGGGTCCCAATGGAAATCACGACGATAGGTCTAGCTCCACCGTTCTTTATTGTCATCCCATTCCTCTGTTCAGATCCTTCTATGAGCTCCACAAGCAGCAGCAACCTTCGCCTTACTTCATCCACACGAAACAGAGTCGTGTGGAATTTCCACGGTTCGACGGCATAGACTTTCGCGAATGGGCTTATCGCTGCAAGCAATTCTTCAAAGTGAATGGCACACCACCAGAGCACTACATTCGTCTCCCGAGTATCCATTTGGAAGGCCATGCCCTCTAATGGCATCGGGCATCAAATGTTTATGCGCCACCATCCCTTCGCCGAAGTTTGTTGTGACGATTACTTCAAGCATATAGAAGCCAAGTTTATGGACGTTCGTGAGGAACACCCACTGATCGCTTTGAAGAAGCTACACTATGGCGATGGACTTGTTACTGATTATGAGCGTTGGTTTGATGAGTTATTATCAGTAGTTGACATCCCAGAGCCTATTGCAGTGAACCTGTTCATTGGCGGCCTTCAACCGGACATCCGCCAGTTTGTCTTAAACTTTACTCCGTCATCGTTAGCAAGTGTAACTTGCTCGGCCAAACTACAGGAGACAACGATTCGAACTCTTCACAAGAACATACCAAGCCGCGATCATTGGGTCTCATCCACACCTTTGTATGGGCGTTCTGTGGACTCGGGTCTGCAATCCTCTACAGTGGTGGGCTCTAAGTGGGGCCCATCTCCAACAAGTTTCTCTGACCCATCGAAGTTTCAAATGCAACTGTCCAAACCAAGTCTGACGACCTCGTCTTTAGGTTCTATCTCACATCTTCCGAGTTCCTCTGCAGATCTTAATCGGCATCTGTCCAAACGTGAAATGGACAAACGACGTCGGCAAGGCTTATGCTATTGGTGCCCCGAGAAGTACTCATCCTCCCACAGGTGCAAGGACACTCACATTTATCAGTTGTTGATTGACGATGAAGAGGAGCTTTACGAAGACGCCGTGGGCGATGCTCAAGCAGTCATGGAAGGCAGCATTAATGCTATTGAGGGTCACGTTAACACATCCATTCTGAAGCTACTTGGCTGGATCAAGAACAAGCTGATCAGTATTTTAGTGGATAAGGGCAACACGCACAACATTATTGACGCGTCTGTGGTTAAGAGACTCAAGCTCAATCGTCAGGTTTGCCTTTCTAAGTGATGACCTGATCTGCAATGGGAAATGAGGGGTCACACTTTTGTTCTAATTTCTTGGTCATGAGGATTGGGGGTTATGATGCTATTCTAGGGGTTGACTGGTTTAAAACCCTGGGGCGTTTTTCAATGGACATAGATCTGCAACTTTTTGAATTTCACTGACATGGTCACCCTGTTGCTTTACAAGGATTAAATTTTGGGACCCAATTTTTCTCAAAGGAGGTCCTCACTCTTCACGATTTTGTGGTTGCTAATGAGTTATATCTCATTCAAGATCCCTCACAATTACAGTTGAGGCTTAGTGCTGATTCCACTCTATCTCCTGAACAACAATGTGAATTACAGCCCTTTTGCACTCCTTTATTGATATTTTCAAGGAACCTACTGAGTTACCTCCCTCCAGGATTTTTGATCATTCGATTCCTCTCAAAGACCACATGCCTTATAGATATGAACTTGTTCAGAAGAATGAAATTGAGCACCAAATTCAACAAATGCTTCTCAATGGTATTATTCGTGAGAGCTCTAGTGCCTTTGCTACTCCAGTGGTCCTTGTTTAGAAGAAAGAAGGGACTTGGAGATTTTGTGTTGACTACTGTAAATTAAATGAGGCCACTATCAAGAATAAATTCCCCATTCCGGTTATTGATGATGGATCCAGAATCTAGATCATTCATCAATGCATTCAAGAACAAAGAATCTAAGTCCTTGACCAAAATACACAACATTCATATATTTTTCCATAGATCCCCGTCATTGTCTTACATAAAGTATATAAACAGAATTTAATAGAATTAACTACTAATAACTTCCTAAACATAAATAACTTCCTAAACATAACTACTTTTGGATAAGAATACAACTTCCAAAAGATAACATAACTGCATGCTACTACTTATTGTTGAACAATATCCACGTGTCACTGCCTCTTTCTTGAATAAACAAGGAGAGGTGGTGTGCTCCTATCTGTGCTCCTATCATTACCCTCCCCTTTAAAATGAGTCTTGTCCTCAAGGCTGAAATGAGGAAATTGGGTGGCAATTAAGGCATAACTCTCCCAGCTAGCTTCTTCAAGAGGGCGATTTTTCCATTAAATGAGTAGCTGAATGTTAGGACCAGAATTAGTGTGTAGTATTTTAGAGTTCAAAACCTGATTTGGTTCAAGAAGTAGTTCCAGTCATCCGAAATAGGGAGAGGAGGTAAGGGTGCAGAGGAATCATAACCATGGGCAGCACGTAGGAGAGAAACATGGAAAATTGGGTGAACTTTAGCATCTGCTGGGAGTTTAAGTTCATAGGCCACAGCTCCAATTTTTCACAAAATAGGGTATGGACCAAAATATTTAGGAGACAGCTTATGATATCTTTGTTGTGATAGAGATCTTTGTTTGTATGGTTGAATCTTGAGAAAAACCAAATCACCAACTGCAAAAGTAATGTTGCGGCGATGAGCATCAGCATGCAACTTCATTTGATTTTGAGCCGAGACCAAATTGTATTTGATAAGTTGCAAAATCATGTCTCGTTCTTCAAAATATTCTGCCAAGTCTTTGATACAAGTACCCCCTGTTGCAAAAGGCAACAAGGAAGGAGGATCCCTACCGTAGACCACTTTGAAAGGACTAAAGCCAGATGAAGAGTGGAAACCTGTATTGTAAGAAAATTCTGCCCAGTGTAGAAATTGGCTCCATTTCCGAGGAATGTCTTGACAAAAGCACCTTAAATAAGTTTTCAAACACCGGTTAACAACCTCAGTTTGACCATATGTTTGTGGATGGTAAGAGGTACTCATCTTGAGAGTGGTGCCACTCAAGCGGAATAATTCTTGCCTGAAAGCACTCAAAAAAATTGGATCGCGGTCCGATACAATGGATCTAGGAAAACCATGGAGGCGAACCACCTCTTTGCATAAAAGATTAGCAACAGATTTTGCTGTGAAAGAGCGTTGTAATCCCACCTTTGATTGAAATAGCGTCGCTATAGCGCGAGATTCCGGTACTGTGGCGAGTTGCGGCACCTAAACGCTATTTTTGCTCCGCAATGCTACAGTTTTTGGTAGTGGGTGGTGGCGGACAGTGGCGGCAGTAGCGGATGGTGGCGTAAGCGGCGCGATAGCGCAACAACTGGGAATTTCGAATGTTTTTTTGCAGAAACAGGACCCATGGCATGGGTTTGAAAATATGACTGCAATGAGGGTTAAAATGGGGAAAATGCCAACTCAATGAAGGCTAAATATGCCATGTAACCTTCAGAAAAAAAAACCCAGGGAAAATAAATTTCGATTTCTCTCTTCTTCAGTGGTGTTGTGGCTTCGATTCCAACCCTCCTCTTCTCTATTTCTCCCTATTGGCTTTGATTCGAACCTGTGGCTGCTTCGATTCGTGTGGCTGCTTCGATTCTGATTTCTTTCCCTCCTCTTCGAACTTCTCTATTTCTCCCTCCTGCTTCGATTCGATTTCCGTCTTCGGCTCGCTCGCTCTCTCGCTTGCATCCGTCTCTTTCCCGGTCTCTTTTCCTCATCTCTTCCCCGCGTCCTGTAAGTCTATTTCTTCTCCCTGTTGTCTTTTTTAAGTCTGTAATTTCTTTGATTTGTATATATGTTTGAGGGGTTTTAAGTATATATATTTAGTTGTCTCTTTCCCTTGTCTGCCGTTAACTTCTTTGATTTGGAATTTGACAGCTTAAGGATGAGATTTGGAATTTTAATCATGTGGATAACTGAATATAAAAAATGTTTTTAGGAGTTATCCTATTTAGACTTGATAATGCTACAATATAACCCAATTAGATGGTTAATAGAAAATGTTTTTGGGTGATTTCTTTTCTTATATTGCATTTAATATGTGGTATAATTTATTACAAGTAGTTATATGAATTTCACAGTAGTGGCTTTACCGCTACCCACTATACCGTTATACCGTTTTTGGGGTCGGCTGCTACCCACTATTCAAAACATAGAATTCCACAAAATGAGATGATTTACTAGAATGATCTACTACCACCATTATACACACCCATCCATGTGAGGGAGGTAAACCAGTGATGAAGTCCATAGAGACATCTTCCCATATTTGAGATGGAATAGGCAATGGTTGTAAAAGATCCCCTGGAGCTTGAGGAAGGTATTTTCCATGTTGACATGTTGCACAATTCTTGACGAAGATGGTGATCACTTCTTTCATATGCTGCCAAAAATAATATTGCTGTAAGCGTTTCAGCGTTTTGAGGACTCCACCATATCTCCCCATAGGAGTTGAATGAACTTCTTTAATTCATGAAGAAGTAAGTGCAGATGCAGCAGGGATCACCAGTCGGTTTTTATAATATAAAAGACCATTATTAAGAGTAAAGTGTGGGACTGACTGAGGATCAGATTTGAGAGAACGTTTTATGGCTGAAGTGTATTGATCCTCATCTAAAAGAGAAGGCAAATCATCGAATAATGAGGCATGTGGTATTACCAAAAAGAAGAAATCACCAGAATGAGGAATTCTTGATAAGGCATCAGCTGCTTGGTTAGAAGAACTAGACTTGTAGACAATCTGAAAATCAAACGGTAGCAGTTTCAAAATTAAGCGTTGTTGAATAGGTGTAGTGACTCGCTGTTCTAATAGATATTTGAGGCTGAAATGATCTGTATGAACCTCAAATTTGCGCCCAAGCAGATAATGGCGCCACTGTTGCAAGGAAGAAACCAGGGCCAATAATTCCCTATTGTATATTGATGTATTCTGCTTCGAAGGAGAGAAACCCTTGCTGTAAAATGCCACTGGATGACCTTCCTGATGTAATACAGCACCAATACCAGCAGATGAGGCATCACATTCAACAATGAACTTGGAAAAGTCTGGTAATTGCAATACCGGGGCATTAACTAATGCTTTTTGCAGATCTTGGAATGCTGTTAATGAATGAGTGTCCCATTTAAAACCATCCTTTTTGGTCATATCAGTTAAAGGCTTTGCAATTAGCCTGAAAGACCCAAGAAACCTCTTAATTCAGTAATGTTTTTGGGTAATGGCCATTTTTCAATAGCAGAGAGTTTGTCACTCAAGGAAAATATCAGCAAACTGCTGTTGTAAATCTTGCAAAATCTCAAATTGGCGAACAATGTCCATACCAGTATATAGCTACGTAGCGAGATTTTGGAAGATTGTTGAGTGTGAGGCCATGAAGTTTATACCTTTTGCCATTAATCCAGAAAATCATGAATAACTCTTGCCAATTAGCTTCAACAGTATGTAAAGAAGCTAACCATTTGATTCCCAACACCATATCAACACCTATAAGGTTAAATGGGAAAAACTCATCTCGGATAGTTATTTGTTGAACATGAATTTCTACATCTTTACAGATTGTTGTGCAAGCTATCAATGCACCGCCCCCCACTTGAACTCCAAAAGGTGGTATTTGCTGAGTTGGTATGCCCAAGACAGACACTAATTGATTGGAGATGAAGTTATGACCCACTATCAATTAAGATGATAATTTCTTTTGAAAAGAGCTTTCCCTTCACCTTCATTGTTGTAGTCGATGCTCTGCCCAGAATCACTTGCAAGGATATCTCCGCCAATGGAGGTTCTTCGTGACTTTCGTCAATAAGTGCAGGACATTGCGTTGGACTTATTTCCTCTTCAGCATTGTCCGACACCTTCATGATTCTAAGCGTGGAAGAATTACAGCGGTGACCTGGGGAAACTTTGGCTCCACACCGATAGCATAGGCCTTTTTCTCTCCTGGATTGCTGTTCTGCATCCTACACTGATGGTTTTGTCGATAAATTCGAATCTCTCAAATAACCTGAATATCCGCTAGGCATTTGGAGTCAAGCACAATCTGGTCGGTTAAGGAAATAGCGTTATTTCCGTTAAAAAATTGGGTCTGTTTCGTCTCTCGTGTTGCGATGGAGGAGTTATAAGGCTGATGTGGCAATGCATATCTGTTACCCTGATTGTTGTTCCAATCATTATTTCGAGAATAACATGCACATTGTGATGGACGCGAGATTGCTTGGGATTGCAATTTTGATTCAAACTCTAATGCTAGACTTGCTGCCTTATAAACTGTCCTTGGTTTCTGAATTTTAACATCTGCCTTTAATTCTTCCTTTAACCCATGGATGAAAATTGCTAGCAAGCAATGTTCCGGCCAACCTTGAACCCTCGATGATCGTTGTATAAATTCTTTTCTGTATTCTTCTGTTTCGGATTGTTTAATATCACACAGGAATATATCGAGGTTTTGGAACTCAGTTGGACCAAAATTGTCTTGAAAGATCTCGGTTAGTTCATCCCAAAAATGGATTGTTTGGCTTGATAAAACCCAGGTAAAGACGTCTAACACAACTCCTTCTAGATTCATTGCAGTAACTTCAACTTTCACATCTTCCAGTGTTTGATAATACTGAAAAAAGTTTTTTTCTTCATAATCCACCCTCTTGGGTCTCCTCCTTCAAATTTGGGGAATTCAACTTTAGTAAAGGGTCTCCTGTAAGGATGTTTATACCACCCTGAATTATCTGCCTCAAAATCTTCATAATCTTCAGTTAGTCTTCTCAAATATCTATTTTCTGGTTCTTCCATGGGTTTCTTTTGATTTTTCATCTCTTTCATCTCCATATCCATTCTCTGAATTTTATCAATGAGAAAAGCCATTTGTTGACCCAAATCATTCGTTGGTTGGGAGTGTTCTGGCTCCTTGGATGATTCTGCCTCGTTAGTCATGTTTGTTAGATCTGCCGTTTGTTGTTTCTTTCGATAATTTCCCATAACGTACATAAATTAGCCTGGAGAAGGAACCGCTCTGATACCAAAATTGATGGATCCAGAATCTAGATCAGTCATCAATGCATTCAAGAACAAAGAATCTAAGTCCTTGACCATACTACACAACATTCATATATTTTTCCATAGAGCCCCCTGTCATTGTCTTACATAAAATATATAAACAGAACTTAATAGAATTAACTGCTAATAACTTCCTAAACATAACTACTTTTGGATAAGAATACAACTTCCAAAAGATAACATAACTGCCTGCTACTACTTATTGTTGAACAATATCCACGTGTCACTGCCTCTTTCTTGAATAAACAAGGAGATCTTCATCATAAGCAAAGATGTATGTGGTAACCCTTGTACCCAACAGGTTTGGCAAGAACCCGCTTTGATACCAAATGATAGAATTTAAGGGAATTAAGAGAGAAAAAGGGAAATTAGAGCCAGAATTTAAAACTATTATTTTTAAGAACCATAATCTGAATTCTTGACCAATTAGACAAATTCAAATATGTGTATATTCATTCATAACCTTTCATAAAACACAATACATATATATAAGGTTCAGTCATTGTGCTATAACTGCCTATAACTTCCCTACAAACAGTTACATATAACTGCCTATAACTTCCCTACAAACAGATACATAAGAGTCTTTAATAACTTCTTAAATACATAACTGCCCTTAATAACTTCTTTACATATAGATAGGATAGTATAACTTCTATAAACAGATATTAACTTCTCCTAATAGAATAACTAGACATGTGTCCTCTTCCTTATGGAATAAACTAAGAGAGGTAGTGGAATAAACTAAGAGAGGTAGGGGACTATCATTATTGATATTATTACTGATAATCCTATCAATTGATGAGCTGTTAGATGAACTCACTGGTGTTGCATTCTTTTCTAAGCTGTATTTACGTGCTAGTTATCACCCAATTCGGATGTGGACAGATGATATTGCAAAATTGGCTTTTTGCACTCATGAATGGTTATGTGAATTCTTGGTCATGCCCTTCAGCCTTACCAATGCTTCGGTTACTTTCCAAGGGCTTATGAATTCTGTTTTCAAGTCATTTTTATGCACGTTCATTTTAGTATTCTTTGATGATATTTTAGTCTACGACAAGGATTGGTGTTCTCACCTACAACACTTGGACGCTACCCTTTCAGTTTTGAGGCAGCAACGCCTCTTTGCTAAAGACTCCAAGTGTGTCTTTGCTGCCAGGAAAATTGATTATTTGGGCCATTTAATTTCAGCTTAGGGTGTACAAGTTGATCCTCGAAAATTATAAGTTATTTCTACATGGCCTATTCCATCTTCTCTTCAGGAGTTACAAGGCTTCCTTGGCCTTATGGGATACTATCGTCGATTCATTTGCCATTTCGGGTCTATTAGCAAACCCCTCACTAATCTGTTGAGGAAAAACGAAAGATTTAGTTGGAATGCAGACACTGCTACTACCTTTCAAACTCTTAAGGATGTTATGATGTCCCCTCTGGTTCTTGACTTACCAAATTGCAATGACCCTTTTGTTACTGAAATGGATGCCTCTGGTTCGGGATTGGGGCCCATTCTCTCTCAAAATGGTCATCCCTTGGTGTAAGCTAGTAAGGTCTTAGCTCCTACTAAATGCCATCTCTCTACTTATGAATGAGAAATCCTTGCTATCCTCTTTGCCGTTAAGCAATGGCGCTCTTACTTGGGAGGTTGCAAATTCATTCGCACGGCTCATTTACCCTTGAAACACTTATTGGGGAACAAAGGGATTTGAATCAAGAACAATTTAAATGGCTACACAAATTGTGGGGTTTACACTATGAAATCTTGTATTAGAAGGGGAGTGACAATGTGGTCACTGATGCTTTATCTCGTAAGCCCAAAGGTTCTTGCTTAGCACTTTTTGCCCTTGTTTCACCGCTGTAAGATAGGGTGTGTGACGGTTGGCTGATTGACACTTTCTTGCAGCTTATAATTCATGACTTAGAACGCAATCCAGCTTCTCATTCTAAGTTTATGTGGCAGCACCAATTACTTAAACGCAAGGGTGAACTTGTCGTAGCAGCAGATAGAGGTCTTCGTAGACATCTTCTTACTTACTTTCATGCGGATGCCATTGGGGGACATTCTAGTATCCACTCTACCTTTAAATGCAGCTTCAGTTTTTTATTGGAAAGGTATGGAAATGGATGTTCAAAATTGTGCATGAATGCACTACTTGTCAACATTTTAAACCTGAACTAGTCGCCTTCCGGGGTCTTATCCAACTCCTTCCTATCCCAGACCATGTATGGTCTGAATTGTCTATGGATTTCATTAGTTGTCTCCCCAAATCTTATTCAAAAATAGTCATTCTGGTTGTAGTGGATCGTCTTTCTAAAGCTGCCCATTTTATGGCACTTTAGCACCCTTTTACTGCTGTGGATGTTGCTCATGTATTCATGGATACTGTTGTGAAGTTGCATGGGTTTCCTAAATCCATTGTTTGTGATAGAGATCCAATTTTTTGTGGTAAATTTTGGAAAGAGTTGTTTCACCTATATGGGGTTCAATTACATTATTCTTCTGCCTATCACCGCCAAATGGATGGGCAAATGGAAGTTCTTAACCGTGGTTTGGAGTGTTATCTCCGTTGTATGACTGGTGATTTTCCCAAGCAATGAACAAAATGGTTAGCCTTGGCTGAGTTGTGGTATAATACTTATCATTGAGCCATTGGCATGACCCCTTTTGAAGCTGTTTATGGTGTTTCCCCACCCGTCCACCTTCCTTATATTGCTGGGGATTCCACTAATTATGTGGTGGACTGTACCTACTTATCTAGAGAAATGGTTCTGCGAAGTCTCAAGAATCATTTATTCAAGGCACAACACAGAATGGTGCAGCAAGCTAATAAGCACAGATTTGAACGCACTTTCAGTAGTGGTGTCATGCTTTATCTGAAATTACATCCCTTCTGGCGGAACTTACTGAATAATTCATCTCTTCATAAACTGGCTGCCTGTTATTTTGGACCCTTCAGGGTTGTAAAAAAAAAATGGGGCTGTTGCTTATGAACTTGATCTTCCATCTATGACTTGAGTACACCCTATCTTTCATGTTCCCCTTCTTAAATAGCATGTGGGGCCATCTGTTCCTGTTACTCAGACTCTGCCGCAGTTGATGATCATGGTCAATTTGCACTTGAATCAGCAGCCCTTTTAGGCCGCAAGCTTATCCGCCAGAACAATCTTCCTATTACTCAAGTCCTTGTCCAGTGGGAGTTCACCCAACCTAAAGATGCCACATGGGAAGATCTTTCTGTCCTTCAAACTCAGTTTCCTCATTTTTCTACTGTTGCTGATGCTGCTCATGAAATCCTTGTGGACAAGGATTCTTTTTTGTTGTGTTTTTTTTTGGGGGGGGGGGGGGGAGTAATGATATTGTCAGAATCTTATGAAATCCTTTGACATTAATAGAATCCTATGACCCTTGCCTTGATTAGAGGATCTGATCTGATTACCTGTTCTATTTATTAGGATCCCTTGATTAGTGCCCTGATTATAGGATTTGATTATAGGATCCTAATTAGTGAGTTATTAGTCTTTATTATTATCATTGAATGTAATTGCGTGATTCTCTCCTCTAATGGCTCACTCTTGAGCCTATATATTGTAATGCCTTCTACAGAATAATACACACAATACAAAGAGTGTTATACCTCTGATTTAAACATGGTATCAGAGGAGATTAATCCTTGAAGACAAAAACAGTTCAGTTCTAGTGTTTCGGCGCTGGTGATTGACTTGTCTACCAAAGCTTCTCCTCCTCCACGCTCCTCCGTCGAGCATTAAGAATGTAGAGAGATAGGGTTGGAGAGACAACAAGACACAACGCCAGGAGACACACACATCTGGTTGAACCAGAGAACGCAGAGGACAGTGATAAATCAAACCAGAAGTAGACATAGTCGCGAACTCTGGCGAGTCATGGGTCCCTGAGACTTAAGAAAGAAGTACAAGTCCAAGCAAAATATGATGGACCTCTGAGACTCAACAAATAAGTACAAGCCCATAATACTAGATTAGAATCATCCAAAAAATGAAAGGAGTGACGAGCTAGAGGTAGGGAGAAAGACCACTATGAGCTTGATTCAAACGAGCTTGAGGGAAGAAACTGTGAGTTTGATTTGAACGAGTTAGAGGTGATACATACCACCATCTTGCTTTGTCACCGCTGCACTTAATTCAAGCGCCGTATGAAAAGAAGGGCGCAAAGGAAATTGAAGTTTGAAGGATTTCAAGGCAAGCTGGATAGTCCAGCTTGAGGGGGAGTGTTAGAATCTTAGGAAATCCTTTGACATTAATAAAATCCCATGACCCTTGCCTTGATTAGAGGATCTGATTTGATTACTTGTTCTATTTATTAGGATCCTTTGATTAGTGCCCTGATTATAGGATTTGATTATAGGATCCTAATTAGTGAATTATTAGTCTTTATTATTATCATTTAATGTGATTGTATGATTCTCTCCTCTAATGGTTCACTCTTGAGCCTATATATTGTAATGCTTTCTACAGAATAATACACACAATACAGAGAGTGTTATACCTCTGATTTAAACAGATATATGTGTATTCCTTACTAGGGACTTTATAGTAAATAACAGTAAGGAATAGTGCTCATTAGTTAGTTAGATGAGAGAGAATTGGTCATGTGGCTTGAGTGAGGGAATACACACACTGTACTGGGTCATTTCCTCATTTGTGAATGAATTAATCCCTTTTTCCTTTCTAGTTATATCAATACTCCTAGTCCATTTCGCTTCCAAACAATCTGGTCTTCTGAGTCAAGTAGAGGAACTTGTATTGCCAAAATGTTCTTAACAACTTGGGATTGGTATATTTTCTCCAGAGCTTCCAAATTACCTAAGAACAATAATAAATAAAATCTTTAGGAACTTGTTAATGTTCTGAACTAATGCTTTTTGTTTGTTCCTAAACTTTTCGTTCTGAACACTTTGGATCTCCTGTATTATATAGGTAATATGTTTTTTTTTTTAATTATTATTATATTTCGGCAGGATTATCTTATACTTGTGCAGTGTGGTTTTCATAAACTAATGAATTTTGAATGATGTCTTGAATCTCATCTTCTCAAAATCAGATTGTATTACTATCAGTCTATCACTAGCTAAGCTTCTATTTTACACTTCGGTACTAAGGTAACTCCTATACAGTACCGTTGTTTATTTTTATAAAACATAATAGTTAGAACCCAAATATTTTGCAGGAGAGTGCACAAAAGATTGCTGAGTTTCTTGCCTCCCATCCCCGAGTAAAGAAAGTAAACTATGCTGGTCTTCCTGGTCATCCTGGACGTGACCTGCACTACTCTCAGGTGTGGTTCACCTGTTGAAATTCAATGTTTTTTTTGGTTATGCCTGAAATAATTTTATGTATTCATTGGGATCCTGTTTTGCAGGCAAAGGGGGCAGGATCAGTGCTTAGCTTTTTGACCGGGTCACTGGCTCTCTCAAAGCATGTTGTTGAAACTACGAAATACTTTAGCATAACTGTCAGTTTTGGTAAATATTTTTCTGTTTGTTTCATAGAGGAGTTTTGGATTGCTTATAATAGAATAGGCTTAATTGTATTGTTGGTCTCTCTAATTTCTTTTTTCTTAAAAGCAGTTTGAACTTTAGACCATATAGTTCTAATTTGTATGATCCTGTCTCTGATTATATAAAAAAGAAGAGTAATTATAGATAATTGTTTGATTCCATTTTTTCTTTCCAAAGGTTAGCTCTCGTCCTTCCAATTTATGCCTAATTGGAATTAAAGGGACCGAATTGCGCTCATGATTAATTTAGATGGACAATATCGTGTTAGTGAGCTAAATAAAGGACTATTTTAATCAAAACCTAGACTATTTTGGTCCTTTAGGGACCAAAAACTATGATTTGAAATTATAGGGACCAAAAACTAAATTGAGGAAAGCTATAAGGGTCAAACATTGTATTAACCTTTGGAACCAAAAAAAAAAAAAAAAAGAAAAAGAAAAAACAGTGTAACTCATTGTTAGAGGTTATCATGTCTGAGATGTGAATGTTTTACTGCAAAAATGCTGAGTTTGTGAATTTGTTTGTTGTTAGGGAGTCTGAAGTCCCTCATAAGCTTGCCTTGCTTTATGTCCCATGCTGCCATACCTACAGCAATCCGAGAGGCCAGAGGTTTAACTGAAGATCTTGTGCGTATTTCTGTGGGGATTGAGAATGTTAATGATCTTATTGCTGATCTTGACCAGGCACTCTCATCTGGGCCTCTCTAATTTTTCCTATCCACACTCCCGACATTGATGAGTCTGGTCATTGATGAGTCTGGTATTTTTTTCACTGTAGTACCTACATTGTATTTCTGAATTCTTCAAATAAATCTTTTAGGGATATTTTTTAAAAAAACTATTGAATTTAAACCTTCAAATTTAATCAAATGACTCAATGTTGCAATAAAACATCCACTTTGTGGAGAGAAATTGTCTGCAACATTGATGGCTTGTTTGCTTCAAATAACATGATGGTATCATTTTGATTCAGGATGATGATTAGGCTGTTCTATTATCTTTCCATTTCTTTTTGGGTAAATTGCTGAAAATTTCACCATTGCAAAATTTATTGCCTAAAGGTACTTACGATCTTAGGTACTTGAGTATGTGCAATTAATATATCTTCAGCAGGTGCAACTTTTTTTTCCCCCTTCAGCTATGTGATATAAGTCTTCTTTGCACATAATTTTATGCAGAACTAAAGAGTTGTATCTGCCGAAGATATGTTTCATCGGAGTCTTTAAATAAATTTTATATACTTTTGGATGATAAATTTTGCGACGGAGGATTTTTCAGTAATTTTCCCTTTCTTTTTCTGTCTTCTATTTGCATTAGGCTGTAAATGCTTAAATTTTACAAATTCCCTTGTGGGATAAGTTGCAAGGCATTTTTATTCTCGCTTAATGTTTATATGTTCTATAAGGATAATTATGTTATGATGATGTGCATATCAATAAACAATAGGAGCTCCAACAATGTTGTCTTAAGTCTTAAAGTGGAATAGATTGTATTATTGTCTTGTTTGTTGATACTTGTGCTTGAAATCTTAAACTGAAAAAACTGTCCTATGACTATTGATTATATAAATGCTGTTAACATGTGAACTGAAAGGAAGTGAGTAAACAGAAAAGGTTGACATCATAAAAAAACTGTCATTCAGAAATCATGGTGTTATCTATATTGAAAGGTTTTTAATGTTAAACACATTCCAGACAAAAGTTTTCGTCCGACGTTTTTTATTTTTATTTTTATGTGTAGAAAACACTCTTAATGTTTGATATATATTGATGATGTTGTGAGAATACAATATATATACGCTAGAGCCAGCAGACAAACAGCAGGAAAGAAGAGGGAAACATGCAGGAAACATGGAGGAAATAAGGGAAGACAAAACATAGTGAGGTAGTGGGGAATCCACTAACTATAATGGGCAGTCCACTAGTATAATGGATTCCAACACCCCCTGGAGTATCCAGCTTGCCTTAAAATCCTTCAACCTTCAACTTCCTTTGCGCCGTAGTGCATTGATGACAAGATGGTGGCATGTGACACCTTGACCCGTTCAAATCAAGCTCACGGTTTCTTCCCTCTGGCTCGTTTGAATCAAGCTAACGGTGGTACCTTTGGTTCGTCACTTGAGTAATAGGCTTGTACTTATTAGAGTCTCAGAGGCCCATCATATTTTGCTTGGGCTTGTACTCCTTTTAAGTCTCAGGGGCCCATTTAATTTTCACTAGGCTTGTACTTTTCTTTTTTTTTTTTTTTTTAAAAAAAGGTCTCACAGGCCTATTTATATTTGCGAAACTTGTACTCAAACTCAATCTTCAAATACTTAGACATATACTTCTAGAGTCTCAGAGGCCTATTTTTGTGTAGGCTTGTACTTTGTTTTGAGTATTTTGGATTGAGCTCTGTCTGTCCATAGAAAAAGTAGCCGGAGATCACTGTTCACAGCGGCGCGTGGCTGTCACGTGCCGGCAAGGTGGTGGCGCGTGGTGTTCACGCGCCGAACAATCCGCCATCGCTCTTCTAGGTTTCACCGGTCTGAATGTGCTGATGCCGTCTGTGGAGGCGGTGTCGTCCAACTCGCTCTCCTTCAGGAAGATCTGAAAGTCATAGTAGCATTTGTTTTGGCGCGTGGTGTTCACGCGCCAGTCAAATCACCTTCGCGCCATTGGGATCCGCCGATCGACAGGTGCTTATGCTATCCGTGGCGGTGGTGATTCGAGACGCACCTCCTCCTATTCAAATCGAAGATCTCGTTCCCTGAACCTTTTCTTTGCCGTCGCTGCTTCTCGCCTCTGTTTGGGTCGAGATGATCAGACCTGCTCGTCTGTTTGGTCCTCTGTTTGTCTGTGTTTTCTGGTTCAACCAGATATCTGAGTGTTTCCCGGCGCCGGTGTCTTGCTACCTCTCCAATCCTCCGACTCTGTCTTTCTCTACGGTGGAGTACAGACCAGAGAACTTGGGAGACAGCCAAGTCACCAACACCGGAAAACGCCGGAAAACCAGAACAGAACTGTTTTTTGATTTCAAGGATTAACTTGCTCTGATACCATGTAGAAAACACTCTTAATGTTTGATATATATTGATGATGTTGTGAGAATACAATAGATATAGGCTAGAGCCAGCAGACAAATAGCAGGAAAGAAGAGGGAAACATGCAGGAAACATGGAGGAAATAAGGGAAGACAAAACATAGTGAGGTAGTGGGGAATCCACTAACTATAATGGGCAGTCCACTAATATAATGGATTCCAACATTATGCTTTATTAAAATTTATTCTAAAGATATTTTATAGCTTAAATTTTCTGTTAGTGACATTGAAAAAATATGGACGTTACAAATTAATGTTTGTACTCATCTTTTCTTGATGTTCAACTTTTCCCCAGTTTGTCAAGTAGATGGTAATCATGATTAGAGCTTGAAAATCGAGTCGAGTTTGTCGGGTTAGTCCATTTAAGCCTTGATCTTTCAAGGGCTAAGCTTGAAAATTAGAAAAGAGAAATGAATTTGGCCCTACATGCCCGCCTTGTAGGGCTTCGGGCTTAAAAGGGTCGGCTCTTAGGTTGGCCTGTTAGGCTCTTTTAATATTTTTTTCTTAAATCGCCTAGGTTGCCTAAACTTAAGAGTTAAATACATGGATTCACATATGATGGTAATTCACTAATTCATGTGTTTTGTCTTCGTTATAAAACTATTTATCCATTTAAGTATAAATATATAATAACTATATTCTAATTTTATGATTTGGTTTATTATTGGCTGCAGAAAAAGATGCATGATGTGAGAGAAGAAATTCATGATATTTTTACTCATGAAGCAAAACCTACTATTGAAAGTGAAGCACAATCAAATGTATTTGAAATTGATGATAATGATGAAGAATATGACAATGACAGTCATTGTACTAATGTTGCTTAATGGTATGTTTCTTATGTTTTATATGAATTATTTGTGGACAATAGTTTACTTTTGATTTTGAATTAGTGAATGTTTTTAATTGTTGGATGATTTGTGTTGTTTGGATATTTAATGTTGACAACATTTATTTAATAAATTAGAATTTTAATTATATTTTTACTAATTATATTTCTTTAACAAAATAAAGAAAAAATAGTGAAAATTTGGAATTATAACTTTCGGGCTTGGTAGGGTTGACTCTGGCTCAAGTGTTTTCGAGTTAGGCTTTGAAAAATATGCTTTTCTTACCTTACCTTACAGGGCTTGCTTTGTCAGGGCCCAGGCCCTTCAAAGGCTGGCCTTGTAGGGTCGAGCCGATCCTGATTTATAGCTCTAATTATAGTATGATTATTCAAATTTTATGGATTTGAGTGAATCGGATTGTTTTAAAGCTTTGAAATGGTTGTCGGATTATGCAGAATGTTGATAGTCTGTAACTCAATTTGCTTGTTATTAGATCTTGGAACGTAAAAATTATTGCATCAAATCCCAAATATTGGAGTTACATAATTAAGTTTGTTGAATTTAGAGGGATAAAATAAGTCTCATTAATCTCTTAATAAAAGAGAGTACATATGAGTCTTCAATCTAGAGCTAACCCTATAATTTAGTCAATAAGAAATAAATCAAAATAATTAATATATAATATCTCCATATCCAATGTTAACATATAATAAATATTAATGACTAATCTAAGGGTTGAGATGGAAAAATGCACATATTCTTTATCTTGAGGAGCGCCCAAAATCAAGTTCTTTTTTTAGGTGTAAATTAGGTGCAAAAATATTGTTTGACTGACTTTTTTGCTAACTGAGCGATGAGGTGACATTTCAAAGGTGTAAAAATACACATGTCGTTTGACAAAAAGTGCAAAAATACACACATGGTTTGGCAAAAAGAACATCCAACACGTGCAAAAATACCACGTCATAGCCCAGTCAATAAAAAAAGTCAAACTTAACGGTCAAAGTCAAACTAACAGTTGTTAGTTTTCATGTTTTGATGATGAGACATTATAACATTATAAAGTTCTGCTGTCAAAATAATAGATTGCTGCTGCATAAACTCGAGGTTGATAACTTAACCTCGAGGTTACACTCAAACTCGAGGTTACAAATGAACCTTGAGGTTCCAAGTCTCAGTGATCCTCTTGATATTTCTCATGACAACCTCGAGTCTTGAAAGTCAACCTCGAGGTTAGTCAAAAACTTGAGGTTATATTTGAACCTCGAGGTTGAGTCACTCTGTTCAGCTAGCTCCTTCAAATTCGATCTTCATAGGCATATCAAAAGAACCTCAAGGTTAGGACTTAACCTCGAGGTTTTGATAAAACTCGAGGTTATATAATCAACCTCGAGGTTTAAGGAAATCCTTATGAAGTCTTTTGCACTGAGTCTAAACCTCGAGGTTGTGTTATGTAACTCGAGGTTTCTATAAAACTTGAGGTCGGTTAAGAACCTCGAGGTTGATGGTCACTGAACTGATATTCCATTTTGAGTAGCTTCTGCAATTGATTATATTCATATCTGTTCTTACTTTCATGATGATGTGATTACCTTATACTTCCATCACTAACTATGATTTAGGTTTGTTTTTATCATGAAAGGCTTAGAATTCTTATGCTCTGATCAAAAGCATTTATTATATCAGAAAACCAATTACAGAGTGTGACAACATTCCCTCAGAACTCTAACGGTCAAATGTGTTAAGCGGAAACATTCTCATGAGGAATAAGAATGTGGGTCAAGCAGCTGTGCTTCAAAATTCAAACTACTAGCAGACAGTGCCAAAATGCCAACGGTCATGTGACCTCCGCCTTCGCCTGCCAAAGTTATGAATGAAGACAACGGTTGTATCAAGATAACGGCTAGCTTACAAGACAACTATAAATTGAAGAAGCATTCAATTGAGCCACCTATCGAAACTCTACGCATTTATTCTAAGTCATTATTGCTATCAGTTTCATTACTTCCAATATCTTCAGATATTTCCCTGTACTTTAGTGATTATTCATTATCCACTCGTGAGGAGTTATTTAAACGTTTATTTCATTCATTCAGTTGTAAAATCTTAAGGTTGTGGAACCTTAAGTGTGGGTGTACAATTACAAGTAGTAAGGGGGATTGAGTCTAAGGGATCATCCCAAGTTTTGTAATTGTAATCTCTGGAAAGATAGTGTAGAAATCCCAAGGAGTTCTTGGGGACTGGATGTAGGTCAGGATTAGACCGAACTAGGATAAATTGCCTCGTGTCCATTATTATCTTTATTCTTGCTTAGTTAGTATTCTACATTAGCCAAAATTTTGGTTAAGCGATTAAATTTTTAAATCACCTATTCACCCCCCTCTAGGTGATATTCCATTTTCAACAGTCAAATGATATTTTTGCACCTAAGTTTAACCACATGTGCACTTTTGCACCTAAAAAAGCGCTCCTTGGAATAAAACACATGTGTATTTTGCACCTTAACCCTTGATCTAAATATCCTTGATATTTTAATACTCTCCCTTAAACCTAAGAGTATATGTCGATTATTCCCAACTTGTTTCAAAATCCTTCAAAACTTCATTTTGCCTAGTGGTTTAGTAAAGATATCTACAATCTGGTCTGTAGATCTTATATGAGACGGAGTCATAATGCCTGTTTCAATGTCTAAAATCCTTAGGCTTGTACTTCTCCAGTCTCAGAAGCCCATTTATTTTTGTCGGGACTTGTACTCCTTTTTGAGTCTCAGAGGCCCATTTATTTTTGTTTGGCTTGTACTCCTTTTTGAGTCTCAGAGGCCCATTTATTTTTGTCTGGCTTGTACTCCTTTTTGAGTCTCAGAGGCTTCATTTATTTTTGTCTGGGCTTGTACTCCTTTCTGAGTCTTCGAGGCCCCATATTTTTGTCTGGGTGTGTACTCTTTTTTGAGTCTCAAAGGCCTCATATTTTTGTTTGAGCTTCTACTCTTTTTGAATCTCAAAGGCTCCTTTTTGCGTAGTAGAACACGCCTAAAAATAATCTCACTTCCCATTATCTAGAAGTCTCAACTATCCTCTTTTCAAGCTTGACCTTGGACCTTCACCTTCTTCTTTCACAGGTCATTTATGAAGGATGGAGGTACGGTGGTCCCGTCTCCTTCCTTTCCTTTCTCTGTTTAGTTCGCCGAAGTTGGATGAAGAAATGGAGGTCTTTTTGGTGTCTCTCTCCTCAGTGAAACTCTCACGACATTGGATTTATTCTCTACTCGCAACTATGTCTTTTCCTATGTTAAAGGAGGCAATACTTTCCAACACTGTGAAGCTGTCGCTGGTTCTATTTTTGCACTCTTTTACAACGACGGGCAATATGGGTTTCTTGGGGAACTTTTCCAAATTCCTCTCCCTCCGGTTTCATCGCACTCGCTCTTCTTTCTGGTTTGTGTATGGAGGTCTAAAGTAGCCGGCAAGTTTATTGTTTCGATTTGAAGTGTCACAGCCTTCCTCTCTGGTTCGAGTTTGCCAACAATACTATATGGAGATGACGATGATGGCTGAAAGTTTGTCGCTAAAGCTCTTTGTCCTTCCAATCCTGATCTGTTGTAGTTGTGTTTTTGACAATGTCGATCAGTGGTGGAGGTAAGGGCGAAGTTGCTCTTGGCTGTTATAGTTCTTTGCGGCGCTTTATGTTTTTTGTTTTTGACGGAGTTCGCGGAACTTCAATTGTGGTTGACAGTGGCTCATTCAGTGGTTGACGGTGGCTTATTCGAATCAAGCTTAAGGTGGTCTTTTTCACCTCTGGCTTGTTCAAATCAAGTTTTCTCACTCTCCTTTAAGCTTCCCGTTGCGACGCCGACGATGGTGGTTGACAGTGAGAGAGTGAAGTAAGATGAAGGTTTGATAGTTGCCCTTGAATCTTGTGTCTCCTGGTGTTGTGTCTCGCTATCTCTCCAACCCTATCTCTTGATTTTTATGCTTGAAAAACTCGCCTTACTCGACGGTTGGGCATGGAGGGGAGAACTTTAGGATGTAGTGAGTCACCAGCGCCAGAGAAACAAAACAAAACTCTTTATTTTTCTTTAAGGCTCTGTACCATGTTGAATTCAAGGTCATAAAACACACTCTACTAATCTCTAATAAAAGAGACTACATATTCGACTTTATATAGACAAACCTAGAGCTAATCCTATAATATAATAATAAATAATAAATCAAAATAATTAAGATATAATTCCTAAGATGTAATATATCCATATATCTTCATAAGATATAATAAATATCAAACTTAATAATAAGATAATGATTAATCTAAATAATTTATAATATTCTAGAAAATATAAAATATAAAAAAATGTAGTTTAGTTGTTTGTAAAAATTTGTGTTGATTTTTTATTATCACAAAAATATATTGACTTGCTTAAAGTATTCATTCATTTTAATAATTTGTATTTAAAACTACTCCCTTAATAGAAAATCTTTTTTTTTTTATATTAAAAAATTTTGGAAGGGTTCAATACCAGTCCCCTATCAAGACCAGGGCATGGCCCCGGGCTCTATGAGTACTTACTGGAGACTTATGAGATTGCCTATCAAAGGAGTCCCAGTGACGGCAAAGGGGATCGAACCCACGACCCAAGGGTCTAGTGCTGAATCCCTTGTCATCTGTACAAACTCTCATTGGCTAATAGAAAATCTTCTCAATATATCTAATTAATATAGAGTGTTTTTTGGGCCCGGGGGGGACTTTTGAAAGACAAAATTTCTTGGAGTTTTACATCTAGATTCAAAACAAATTTGTATACGAATTCTTATATATAAGACATGGGGGAGTAAAATTTGATCTATGAGCATTTGCTTTGAAGATATGCCTTTCCATGGATCTAGCCTTTCTAATTGTTGGCAGCATATTTGTGGCATTAATTTTGGATTAGTTGTTTATGGAACTCGTCTTTTTTCTTTGGGCCAAAAATGAACACACTCATCTTTTTCATTGACAAGAGGAAATAATCTTTAATATAATATCTTATTTATAGTGAGATCTTATATTAAATGTAACGCTTTTATTTTCTAAGTCCATTATGATATCCAATTATAATCCTAGTCTCTTATTAAACTAATTTGCTTGTATTTATCAGAGTAATGGAGTTAACAGATCAAAATGAGTCACAACAAAGAGCGTACATAAGTTTGAACGATGAGTGACTGGTAAAATATGCGTGAATATATGCTAATTAATTCTAATTCCTGAAGGAATATTCACGTGATACAATTTAAATACTTCGAATAGTCAGGGTTAATCTCGTTGGAGGATAATAGTTATACAGTTATCTAAATTTAATGTTAGTTGAATAGTTAGTAAATACAATCCAAAATATTAGAGTATTAAAGTTCATTGAATTAAATCCCCTCCTGTGGGGTCTTCATTTTTAATCCTAGTTGTATCGCCTTACTTCTCGAGTACATCCTCTTAAATCTTTTGGCATCACTGAGATTCAGTGATTAGATGAAATCCCAGGGTAACTATTAATCTCATATCCAAAGTGTAAATCATACATGATAAATATTTCATATATTGCAGAATAAAAGAAAGTATTCAGTAGATATGTCGTTACCTGACTACAATAACACACAGCACATGCATCATTAACGATAAAAGCACACAAGAGCTATGCGTCCCATACACATCGTTAACGATAAAAGCACATAGGAGCTATGCGTCCCATACACAAATCCTCAATGTTGGGGAAAAATAAGTATGCAAGATTATTATATAAATCAATAATTCTCAGCTTAGCTGAATAAAATGAATAGACTCGGGCATGCAAGCTTGGTCATGAATCCACAATACATGTACATACCAGACATATATAAAAATGCAATAAATGAGAGATTAAATTACTAACCTCAACTTTACGAATAAATACAATCCTCGATGTTAGAAACTCGAACTTTTCTCATACCCTAAAAGATAGTTATAACTATTAATTTCCCTTTCTATTATTTATCAATAGTCCCCCTTTCTAATTATTATTTATTCCATTTTCTAATACTAATGTTATTGATTCCTTTTTCTAATAATAAAATTATTCATTATTTTTTAATAATAATATTATTTGTTCATTTTTCTAATAATAACATTATTTATTCCTTTTCTAATAATAATAATAATAATATTTAGTATTATTTATTATTATTATTATTATTATTATTAATACTACTCTAAAATTAATTTAAACTCCTTGAGTCTATTTCAATATTAAGTATGATATCCACATATTAAATCAATAGTTTAATAAAAACAGACACTACACAAAATAAATTTCGTGAATACACACACCTACTTCCTTGGTAATATATGACAGCAAGGTTAATATATATATGTATCTATATATACATACACAGACTCACGGCATGCTTCTCATATATATATATGTATATATATATATTCATGCAAGACAGTGAAAACAGATGCATTGCTAATATTTTCGGAACAACAACGTTAACACATATATAGATGGAATACCCAAACAGATGTGACACACAAACAAAGTTCGGGGGCGCGACTTTTCCCTGTTTCTCATTGTCAGTCTTGCTGCCACTTAAAGTTTTATCACCTAAGGCTTACTACTCAAAGGTTGGCTTTGAGGAATTACAGAAGTTAGAGGAGGAAAAGTCCCATTGTTTACCTTTGCTGTTTAGGCTAAAGCGATGAGGGCTGAGCGCTGATTCTCTTCTCTATTTTCGACGGCTAGAACTGAGCACGAATGGTTTTGGAAGCGCTCTCTCTCCTTCCTCGACTCTCACTCTAAAACTTCGCTCTCGGTCTCTATCAGTCTCTTGGTGAAGAATGAATGAGAACGAAGAAGGGAATATATGTCTTGATTGAGAAGGATTTTTGAGCAGATGGAGTATGGCTTGCTGAAGTTGTTGGGCTTGAGAAGTATGGCTTTCTGAAGGAGCTTGCTGGTCTTCTGCTGCTTCATTGCTTCTCCGTTCCGTAAAAGGCACTGGCTAAGAATTTTTTTTTTTTTTTTTCCTGTGTTTATGTAAGATAAAAGGGAAAATTGATTATAGGGCCCAAAGAAGCAAAATAATTATAAAAAAGGTCCAAGAAACATTCACATGCTAGGGCCTTTTCTGGCATTTTTTCAAAAAAAAGTGTACGGATATAGTTGCTAATTACTACAGATGTAGTTGTTAATTACTACAGATGTAGTTGTTAAAATGTAGTTGTTAATTAGACTGATTTAGTTGTTAACGGGGACTGATATAGTTGTTAACCGCTACTGATGTAGTTGCTAACGTTTTTTGAAAAAAATGTCAGAAAAGGCCCTGGCATGTGAATGTTTCTTGGGTCTTTTTTATAATTATTTTACTTCCTTGGGCCCTGTAATCAATTTTCCCAAGATATAAGACGCTGAGATCTTTTACTGATTCTGCTGTTATATATATATTTTTTCTTGGTTTGATCTGTGTCTTCGATGAGGGCTGGGAATTGAGATTGGTTTTGTTGGGCTGAAGAGATATAATAGGCTAAATTGACTTAATGGGTCAAAGAAAATAGCAGCTGGTTATGTTGTGCTTAATGGATCAGTTTCAGCTAATATATTTATATCCTGCTTGCTGTTCACGGGTTGGGTCTATTGAATAATGATGGAATGGGCTTGGGCTTGGACTTGTGTGTCAAAATTATCTATAAAGCTTTTTATTCATTTAATTACATATTAGATAAGTGTTAGATATAAATACCTAATTTAATATAAGGATTTTCCTAATATCTAAAATATTATTTCTGCAAACTTTTAGGCTTAAGAGTATTTCATATTTGAATTTATTACTTTTCTAAATTAATCTAAGGAAAATATGCCTTAATTCCAAATAATTAATTTTATAATTATTTTAGACCAAATTTCACTATTTAATTTTCCATATAATATTACAAATTTTAAATTCTTAAATTTGGGATGTTACATTAAGAATCATAGGTAGTATTTAAGTTAGTAGAGCCAAAAAAACATTTTTAAAAAAAATTGGTTTTGTGGGAACAATGTAGAAAATGTGACTGATAACCAATACAGATTGATCTAGTGGTGTAAGGCACCCGCTAGATTCTTCTTGGTCTTAAGTTCGAATCTTAAAGAAGACATCTATGTTGAGAAGGGTAGCTACAAACCCTGAATTGGTTACCGCCGGATATCGGATTGTAATATGAAGAAAAAGGAAAGAAAGTGTGACCGATGACATTTTTGACCATAAGATGTTAGACTATTGACTTTCTCTAAGGACTATAAAAGTAAATGGTGTAGGAAAACTTTCTACCCTACTCATAACGACAACCAGGTCAGAAAGTAATTAAGTGTTTTTTATGAGAGAATATAAGGCCTCACTTGGTTTTAAAAAAAATCTCTTCCACACATAAAAGGCCAAATGATGATTTATGGAAAATTTTTTGGTCTATTTCTCTACCTTCAAAGGATCTTCTGTTAATTTGGAAGATTTTGAATGATGCAATCCCTCTGATGGATATCCTTAATAGGCATCATCTTCTTGTTCAATTCAAGGTAAGTGTTTATTTGGTTTCAATTAAGACGATGTTGGGATTTGTACACACAGCGGAATTAAAAACTTTACGAATCCCAAAGAGGACTGCTCAACCGCGTTTAAATTAAGGTTCATTATAAGAAATTGTACCTTTCAAAAGCTTCTATGTATCTATTCGATTTGAACTGGTGGGCTACCTTCTCGATCAGTAGAAGTTGACCCTTCGAATCGCCTTCCTCTACCGGTATCCACACGAATAACCTCGAACATGGATAGCCGCGTGCTAGCGCCTTCAGTATTCTCACATCTCTCTTTTTCTCTAGGGTTTCTTGCAGCTTTTTAATACGCTTCACAAAAGTCCTGTAGGTTTTACTAAACCTGATAGTCGTATTATATTCAAAATTAATCCTCATTAATTTTGAAATTCAATTTGGATTAAAAAATATATTAATTAAATCTATATGATAGATTTAATCTAATCTATTTATTTAATCTGAATTAAAAGCCTTCTGATTAAATCTGAGAAAAGATAGATATTATTTAATTAAAATCGAGATACTATATCTCAATTTAAATTAAATCAGATATATGATATATTTCATTTAAATATTAAATCAGAGATACAATATTTCTATTTTATTAAATGATTGATTTATCTTCATAAATCAAATATGAGATACAATGTCTCAATTAGTTTTAGTTATATAATGATTAGCCCCTAGGGCATAATTTCCAATAGACTGTGCAATCAATATATATATATATATATATATATATATATATATATATATATATATATATATCTTCCCTAGATAAGAATTTGTATTCATTGATACTTAGACATATCTAAGATTGAATGAATTTGGACACTATTGCTCGTGTTGGGCTATTCTTGTGCGTGGCCTTGCAGGCTCACATGAGATTGACAGTGGGCCATATTGTACCAGCCCACAAGTCGCAAGTGGCCTCTAGTAAGACATTGTGACTACCCAATTCATATGGGGATCGATGATACGATACAACCTATCGTACAACTATGTCACGTCCCTTTTGTCACACGATAATTTGGTCAAGGATGAGGCATAGATAATGTCAACTTCCTTTTCTTGATCATTACTTTCTCGATTCTTGAGTAGTCTAATAATTGAAATGGAAACTCCTTTCCACCGTAGTATGCCCATACGTTTCTCAGACTCACTCATCGAGGGGCCTAGTATTATCTCTCTATAAATGCGAGGGACAAATTCCATCTTGACCACTCGCATTCCTCTGCATGAAAACCACTAATCCCAATCCAAGCCTTTATCATCACCCAGTCAAAGGTGACTTTTGACTAGGTCAAAGATCAGTGATTCATTATGTAGGAATCCATGATGATCTCAGGTCATAGGGCGTTGTGACGCAGTTATACATGAGATAAGCTTATGACTAAATCCATGCAGCTTTCTCATAGTGGGTCGGTCTAGCACTTTGTACTCTTACAAGTGCCCATGACTTTGATTCGTATCTCCATACCATATCAAAGTCATACTGGTCTTATCTCATCTTCGCTCCCGCGTAGATGACCGACCAGGGACATTTAGGATAATCTATAAGATATATCCAAGGATACAATTATCAATATAAACATGCAAATGAAATTATAACTAAAAGAGAATACTTTAAATAACATAAACGTCTAAAGTACAATGACTTGGCCTTTTCAATAAAATCCCACTTGCATTAGGTGCAATCATTAATTACTCTAATTCCCATTATCCTAATATGACGCTTATGTTTTGCTTGTGCAACCGGCTTAGTAAGAGGATCAACAACATTGTCTTCTCCTTGTACTTTGCATATCTTTATTGTAGAGGAAGGAAATCACTAAGAGGGGGGGTGAATTGGGGATTTCAAAAACTTTTTCGAATACTTTTGAAAGCCAAGCAGTAGCAAGTATGACTAAGAAGGGAAGAGGAAGCTTGACACAGATGATTTATATTGGTTCGATCTCAACTCTTGACCTACGTCCAGTCCCCAGACTTTCTGGGATTTCTCACTATCTCTTTGATAAATTACACACTCTATAACTCAGGATGATCCTCTCACAATAGGACTCACTCCCCCTTACAAGTTGTAGTATAATCCCATACTCAAGGTGCCTCTACCTTGAGTCTACACAACAAGTTTAATTCGAATCTCACAAAGACTCTCTCTAAGAGTAAGATCAAATAATCACTGAAGCTCAATGTGATTGAATAAGACTGATGAAATGAATACAAGATGAAAGCTTTGAGTCTCTTGGTATTTCATTCACTGTGTTCTCTGTTTTTTCAATTGCTGAAGCTTTCTCTTTATAGAGTTGAAGAATGAAGACCGTTGGACATTTTGCTTCTGCTGAAAAGAGACGTTTGAATAGTTCAGATTGAGACATTAGGCTCCTCCCCATTGCTCACCCACGTCTGGTTGTCCGCCATAGAGTCTGTATATTCTCTTTGTCTGATGATAAGGTCCTTTTGACAGTTCAGTGGATGTCTTAGCTGTAAAGCTGATTATTCTGAATATTTTATTCAGCGTTTTGGGACTTTGACGGGAATGAGAATCTGGAGCCTGAAAAGCGTTAATAGAATCTGTAACTCATGAAAAAACTTATTAAACATATATGTAATGATTTGTAATTCCATTTAAGTGTAAAACAGATCATAAGAATGAATTAGAAAGATGAAAAGCGCGACATGTAAAACAGAGATCTGTTAGGCTCGAGTTTAAATCCATTAGGCTCGAGTTTGTTCATGAACACTCAAGCATGAAATAGGTAGGCTTGAGTGTGCCCTTTAGAAATCAAAGTTCATCGTGATGAGCTTTAGAAAATATTTTGGAATAGTGCACAGACTTGAGTCTATTAGTGACAAGCTCGAGTCTAGAGTTGTTTGCAATGAAATGAAACTTCAGTACAAAGGCGTAGGCTTGAGTCTGGAAACTTAGGCTCGAGTCTGACCTCTGCCTGAGCCAAACTCGAGTCTGTTAGTTTTAGGCTCGAGTTTGCTTCAGCCAAACGCCTTGAAAATGCTTTCCAAACTGAGATAGGCTTGAGTTAACAAATTTATGCTTGAGCCTATTTTTGAGTAAATCTTTGTTTGTTCTTTGGAAGGATTAGGCTCAAGTCTAACCTCTTAGGCTCGAGTCTGTTCTCAAGACAATTGGTTTGAAGAGCTCTCTTTAACACTTAGGCTTGAGTTAAAACATATATGCTCAAGTTTAAAATCATGAAAAATGCGACATGCTTTCCGTAAGACATAGACTCGAGTTTATTCAGGTAGGCTCGAGTCTAACCGAGAGCAAAAGACTTAACTTGTTCTCGGTAAGACGTAGGCTTGAGGTTACCATGATAGGCTCGAGTTTACCTTAGTTAAAGTCATGAGGTTTGTTCTCTGTCACAAGTAGGCTCGAGTCTATTAAGTTAGGCTCGAGTTTGCCTAAGTTAAAAATCATGAAACTTGCTCTCTGTCACGAGCAGGCTTGAGTCTATTAAGTTAGGCTCGAGTTTGCCTAAGTTCAAAAACACTTATTTGCTTTCTGTAAAGTGTAAACTTGAGTCTATCAAAACTAAACTCGACTTTAACTTACATTATAAGATTTAAATCAATTTTAACAATCTAAGCATGTTTGAACTTTAGCAACAATAAAATCCTTTTTAGTTTACAATGGTCTGTTATCATCAAAACACATAGAGAACTAACATTTATGTCACCTCTATCATTGATTTCTCTGATAAGATGAAAGCGCGTGAGTATATGCTTGGTCCTTTGATGTGACCTAGGTTCCTTGGCCTGTGCAATAGCCCTGCTGTTGTCACAAAATAGGTCTATTGCATTTGAGATGGTAGGAACCACCCCTAGTTCAGTAACAAACTTTCTGATCCAAACGACTTTCTTAGCTGCATCCGATGCTGCTATATACTGAGCTTCTGTTGCAGAATAAGCTATAATGCTTTGCTTTGAGCTCTTCCAACTTACCGCAACACCATTTAACAGGAATACATATCCTGATTGAGATCTATGTACTTAAGAAGTACATAGATGCGAGTTTCCAAGAATAAATCCTTAGTCCTTCTTAAGTACTTTAGGATATTCTTGACAGTAGTCCAGTGACCCTCACCAGGATCTTGTTGATATCTACTGGTCATACTAAAGGCAAATGACACATTGGGTCGAGTACATAACATGACATACATGATAGATCTAATGGCAAAGGCATATGGAATCTTACTCATGCGGTCTCTTTGATCTTGTGTACTAGGACACAAATCCTTGCTGAGATGGATGCCATGAGACATGGACATGTAACCCCTTTTAGAATCCTGCATACTGAATCTATACAATATTTTGTCTATGTATGTGCTCTGACTTAGGCCTATCAGCCTCTTGGATCTATCTCTATAGATCCTGATCCCAAGGATGTAAGTGGCTTCGCCTAAATCTTTCATTGAGAAATAATTTCCTAACCAAGACTTGACACTCTGCAAAGTAGGAATATCATTCCCAATGAGTAGGATGTCATCAACATAAAGCATTAGAAATATAACTGTGCTCCCACTAACCTTCTTGTAAACACAAGGTTCATTTATGTTTTGAATGAATCTAAATCTTTGACTACTTTATCAAAACGATGATTCCAGCTCCGAGATGCTTGCTTCAATCCATAAATGGATCTTTGAAGCTTACAAACTTTACCAGATTCCTCCTGACGCACAAAGCCTTTAGGTTGTGTCATGTACACATCCTCAAGGAGCTTTTCATTAAGGAAGGTTGTTTTGATGTTCATCTGTCATATCTCATAGTCATAATATGATGCAATGGCAAGAAGGATTCTGATTGATTTGACCATTTCAACTGGGGAAAAGGTTTCATCATAGTCCATGTCATGAGTTTGAGTGAATCCTTTTGCAACCAGTTGTGCTTTGAAGACACTACTTTGCCATCCATGTCAGTTTTCTCCTTGAAAACCCACTTACACCCAATGGTTTTTACACCTTTAGGTGGATCGACTAAGGTCCATACCTTATTATCGTACATGGATTGCATTTCAGACTTCATGGCATCTAGCCATCTTTCAGAGTTTGGTCCCACTATGGCTTCTCGATAGGTAGTTGGCTCATTCTGCTCAATGAGCAATATATCACGACTTCCAGTAGTCAGAAATACATTTCTCTGAGGCTTGTTCCATATTCTATTGGACCTTCATAGGCCTTGTGTTACTTGAGTAGGCTCAACAACTTGTTGTGAGTCTTCTCCATTTTCCATCTGGGGTTCTACATTGTTTTGTGGCTCTCGAACTTCTTTGACGTTCACCTTACTCCCACTAGTTCTTTTAGAGATAAACTTTTTTTTTCCAAAAAGATACCATTGCAGATAACAAACACCTTGTGATCTGTGAGATTGTAGATATAGTATCCCTTAGTTTCCTTAGAATACCCCACAAAAACCTTGGATGATAATTTATCAGAGGTTTGTTGTTTAACATAAACCTCACATCCCCAAATCTTAAGAAATGACAAACTAGGTTTTTTCCTAGACCATATCTCATATGGTGTCTTTTCAACTGCCTTTGATGGAACTTGATTTAGTGTGAATGTAATTGTTTTTAGGGTATGGCCCCAAAAGGACGGCGGAAGATCTGTTTCACTCATCATAGATCGAATCATGTCTAATAGAGTTCAATTCCTTTGCTCGGAAACACCATTCCATTGAGGTGTTCCTGGAGGAGTAAGTTGTGAGATGATCCCACAACTCCTAAGATGGTCAATGAACTCTTGGCTTAAACATTCTCTACCCTGATCAGATCGAAGTACTTTAATTGTTTTGCCAACTTGATTTTGCACTTCATTTTGGAATATTTTGAACATTTCAAAAGATTCAGACTTATGTTTCATTAAATAGATATACCCATATCTACTAAAATCGTCTATAAATGTTATGAAGTACAAATGACCTCCTATGGCGGATATATTCATTGGTCCACACACATCAGTATGTATGAGGCCCAATAAATCGGTGGCTCTCTCACTATGCCCAGTAAAAGGTGTTTTTGTCTTCTTTCCCAATAAACAAGACTCACATGTATCAAATGATTCAAAATCAAATGTATCAAGAAATCCATCTTGATGGAGTTTCAAAAGGCGTTTCTCATTTATATGGCCTAGACGACAATGCCATAGGTAGGTCGGATTCAAATCATTTGACTTGAACCTTTTAGTAGTTATGTCATAGATTTGTCCATTATTATGATGTTCTAAATTAAGTACATAATGACCAGCATGCAAATCACCATAGCATAGAAAATGTCATTATGATAAATTGAACATTTACGGTTCCTAGTAATGGAAGTATAACCTTCCTTATCTAAATAAGAAAGTAAAACAATGTTATTACTCAAAGCAGGAACATAAAAGTAATTGTTCAAAATTAACAAAAGCCCATTGGGCAAAAATAATTCATAAGTGCCTACGGCTAAAGCGGCAACTCTTGCTCGGTTTCTAACTCGTAGGTCAACTTCGCCCTTCTTCAATTTTCTACTATCCTTGAGACCCTGGACATTTGTACAAATATGAGATCCACATGCAGTATCTAATACCTATGTAGGGGAAGTGGAAAAATGAATATCTATGACATAGATACCTGAAGTGATAGCCCCGCCATCCTTCTTGTTCTTTTTCCGATCTTCAAGGTAGAGTTTGCAGTTCCTCTTCCAATGACTAGGTTCATTGCAGAAGAAGCAGACCCCGTCCTTCGAAGTCTTTGCCTTCTTGACTGCAGGCTTAGATTCGGGCTTGTTTGACTCATTGGTCTTACCAGTTGAACCTTTACCCTTTCTTTTGCCCTTGCCTTTCTTTTTCATACCCTTTCCTTTCTGAACCATTAAAATGGAGCTGGGCTTCTTCTTAATGCTCTACTCGGCTGTTTTGAGCATCCCATGCAGTTCAGAAATGGATTTCTCCATGTTGTTCATGTTATAGTTCATGACAAACTGGTCATAACTTTCTAGGAGTGAGTTCAAGATCATATTTGTAGCTAACTCCTGGCTTATGGAAAATCCAAGCCTCTCAAGGTGATCAATGTAGCCTTTCATCTTCAAAACATGAGAGCTAACTGATGCACCTTTATCCATCTTGCATGAATGTAAGGCCTTAGTGGTCTCATACCTCTCTTGCCTTGCCTGTTGCTGAAACATTTCCTTGAGATGTACAATCATCTCAAGAGCCTCCATATGTTCCAGATCCTTTTGGAGTTCAAGAACCATGGTGGCAAACATCAAGCATCTTACATCCACAGAGTCATTCTAATGCTTCGTGTAAGCATCCTTTTGAGATGTTGGAGCATTGGCCGTAGGCTCCACAGGAATGGGTTGATCGAGGACATAAGCTTTTCTTTCTTGTTTGAGAACAATTTTCTCAAGTTCCTAAACCAGTCAAGAAAGTTTGTCCTATTAAGTTTGTCTTTCTCAAGGACAGATCGTAGTGATAGTGTTGCGGTGTTACTAGTCGACATGATTCTACAAATAAAAATATGCAAAGTTAATTAATAATCTCCCACTAAATTAACAACCCTTGTTATAATTAGTGGGCTAAGATCCATATTTGGCTTAAATTTAAGTCCGCTTTGGCAGGACCCTTAAAATCAAGTTATTTAGGTAGACAACCCCTTTGCTAATTACATCACATGTAACTCTTTGATCTTTATGGGATTCGATCATCATATGACTGGCACATTTAATCCCATCAAATGCCTTGATATCCAAAACCGTTTTGATGATCTCAATTATGTCAAGACAATAATGAATATTGAGTATCACCATTACTCACTCTTGTCTCACCAAGATAACTTAGATGCATTCACTTTGGTGGAACAAACAAATGGGTGATCTAGGTTTTGACAAGTATTCATTAATTGACGGCATTGTGAATTAAGATTTTATTTAGAGGGTATTATTTGATATGATCTAATTAATTCTATTAATTAATGTAATCATTATTGTATCTCATGTAATATCTAAATTAATCATGTAGTGATTAAATCAAAACATAATTAAAACTCGTGACACAACATGGCTCACCTAACCTAAAATCCTCTCAAGTCAATGAGGGGACTACTCTAAATAATAAAAGAGAAATACATAAGAGAAACCTTATTTCACATACGAGGGGAGTGAGATGAGAAGAGAATGTACATCAACAATATTCAGAGAGAGACATGGCTCGTAGGCCATATTTAAATTTACAACACTTGTAAAACTCTATGAGCCATGTTGTTCACCTTACCCAAACAACATTTGGAAGGTAAACTACAACATATGTTAATTCATACAATTATGATTTTTTTTTGAAAATAGAATATCATTTTTGAAAGAATATTTCATAAAATTTTTGAAAACGTGAACGAAGTCCGATCCATAAGACCGACGCATGACGACGCGCGAACGAACATGTCCGATCATCATCGACATCCGAGCATGATCTCCTTTTGACCCCAGTGTGATCATCGTTTCTAATTTGATCAATTCAGAATATCACGACTTGAACGTGCGATCTGAACGCACGAATGCCACGGATCTGTACGTGACAGTCGGAACTCTAGAATGTCCATTCTAAATGAATTAGAGTGTCGTCTCCGTTTTCAGAATAATTGATCTGAACGCTTCAGAATTATTTGAAAACGGCCACGAGATCCGATTAGCAATTCGTAGAACTCTAACGTGAGTTTATGTTTTAAAGCTAATAGGATTCAGTTTAAACATATATATCACATATACATGCATATAGAAAACCCAATTTAAACGCTCGGTTAACTTGGCTCTGATACCACCATTGGGATCCGTACATACAGCGTAATTAAAAACTTTACGAATCCCGAAGAGAACCGCTCAACTGCGTTTAAATAAAGGTTTATTATAAGAAACTGCATTTTTCAAAAGCTTGTGTGCGTCTATTTGATTTGAACTGGTGGGCTACCTTCCCAATCAGTAGAAGTCGACTCTTCAAATCGCCTTCCTCTACCGGTATCCACACGAATAACCTCTAACATGGATAGCCGTGTGCTAGCCCTTCAGTATTCTCGTGTTTCTCTTTTTCTCTAGGGTTTCTTGCGGCTTTTTAATACACTTGACAAAAGTCCCATAGGTTTTAATAAATCTGATAGGTGTATTATATTCAAAATTAATCCTTATTAATTTTGAAATTCAAATTTTGAATCTGGATTAAAAAATAGGGTTAAGGTGCAAAAATACACATAAGCTTTTTCTCTAAGAGCGCCCAGCACCACATGCTTTTTTTGGGAGCAAAAATACACATGTGGTTACTAATTTGGAGCAAAAGTCACGTCCTACCGTTAAGTCACTGTTCACCGCCGTTAAGTTACTGTTCACTACATCTCTTTCTCTCTCATTACGGTGAACAGTGATTTAACGGTGGGATGTGACTTTTGCTCCAAAATGATAACCACATATGTATTTTTGCTCCAAAAAAGTACGTGGTGCTGGGCACTCCTGGGGAAAAAGCTCATGTGTATTTTTGCACCTTAACCCTAAAAAATATATTAATTAAATATATCTAATGGATCTAATCTAATCTATTTATTTAATCCGAATTAAAAGCCTTCTGATTTAATTTATCTCTATAAATTAAATCTGAGAAAAGATATATATCTATTTAATTAAAATTGAGATACTATATCTCAATTTAAACTAAATCAGATATATGATATATTTAATTTAAATATTAAATCAGAGATACAATATCTCTATTTAATTAAATGATTGATTTATCTTCATAAATCAAATATGAGATACAATATCTCAATTAGTTTTAGTTATATAATGATTAGCCCCTAGGGCATAATTTCCAACAGAGGAATCTTTAGAGCATCTGTTGGTGACTTGCCCTTTTTCAAGGACTATATAATTTGGAGCCCTTTCAATAGTTTTCCCTTTCAATACGGTGCCAGCTTTTAAATCTTGGCTTTAAAGGGCTTGCGTCAAAGCTTCACAAGGTTGGATTTTTGGAGGAAGTAACTTAGATTATTAAACTCATTTTTGTGTCATGGACGAATAGAAATCAATTGCTTCACAAAGGAAAGAAGGTCGATACAGTTACAGTAATCAAGGAAATTAAAGTGGCATCCTCCCTAAGTATTGCAGCTTTTTCATCAAACGACATTGTCAATTTCAACAATCCTCAAGCTTCTAGTTTTACTTCTCTCTTAAACAATATCCCTTTAAGTGGTTGGAGCATTATTGTCGATTTTTCGCGATCTGGTGCTTCTCGGATACCAAAAAGTTTCATTTTGTGATCAAGGTCATCAGTGCAGTGCATGCAGTGGAAGAAAGCAATTTCAATAAGTTAGTTGGCACCGACAGGATTAAGAGCATCATTGATTTGGATTGTGAAGTGCTCCCTTTTTAACTTGGATGAAAAGGAGTCACTAACCTTTTTTTGCTCTAGGAAGAAATGACTACATAAAGTGAAGAATTGGAAGCAACATTCAAATATAATTCTTTAGGATATAGGGAATTTATTAGATCTATTTCATTTTCAAAAAATAGTTAGTGTCATAAATTAGCTCTTTTGTTCTTGTTTTTCTGAAATCATGTCTTTTTTTAGCTACTATGTATTAATATGTAACATCATTTGATATTTTGATGAAACTTGATCTTTGTAAAGAAAAATATTAATTGGTGAAGAATAGATTTTAAAAGGGACTTTCTCACTAGTAGCACATGACAACGGATGTAGAAAGTGAAGATAATTCTTAGGCTTGTGTTTTTTTTACTTATTTTCAAAACAAGTTTTTGTTTTTTTTAGGACAAAAGAATAAAAATACTTAACTGGTAATCAATTTTAAGCTAAGAGTTTTGTAAAACAAAGGCAAAAAAAAAAAAGTTTGGAATAAAAGATCTAGAACATTTGTATGTTTTCTTATTTTTTGTTTTATAAAATCTAGACAATAAGCATAAAAGTCCGATATTCCTCCCGAGCTTGACAATTACAACTCTAGCCTTTCAAATTCGAACTTGTCACACTCTAACTTCAGTCTATTCGTTGAATCCTCCTTCCAATATGCTCGGTACTAGTGGAAGTTGATTTTAAGAACAATTATTTCAAACATAATATAAAACTGATGAGAATATAGAACAGGAACAAGAGATAGAAGATAGAGAGAGAGAGTAGAGGGAAATTCTTATTTCAGTGTATCCAAAATGTTTACAGAAGACCTCTATTTATAGATGGAAAATGGGCCTTTAGTGTAATTTCCACCTCAAGGTCATAAGAGGTAATTCCCTCTAAACTTTCACATGTGAAGTAATAGTAAACATGTGATAGTAAACATGTGAAGTAATAGTAATCATGTGAAGTAATAATGGACATACATATACAATATTTATAACACTCCCCCTTGGATGTCCATCATGAATGTGCCTCGTTAAAAACTTTAACTAGGAAAAACCCAGTGGGATAAAATCCTAGCCAAAGAAAAGAGTACATCATACATTGATACACTATCCAGTGCTGCCTCATTAAAAACCTTTCTAGAAAAACCCAGTGGGACAAAACCTAGATAAGGGAAAAAAAGTACAGCGTGTATTGACTCCCCTTGTTGACAATATCAGTATTACTCCCCTCGATGACATCAGTTGAGATCTTTGAGTCTTTGAAGACCAATATCATGGACAAGCTTCTCAAAGATTGCTTCTGGAAGTGACTTGGTGAATAAATCTGCCAAATTTTCACTTGAACTGATTTGCTGGATATCTATTTCACTATTCTGTTGAAGATCACGGCTAAAGAAGAATTTTGGTGAAATATGCTTAGTTCTATCGCCCTTGATGTAACCTTCCTTAAGTTGGGCAATACATGTAGTATTATCCTCATATAGAACTATTGGAACCATTTTACCAGAAGATAAATGACAAGTAGTTTGTATATGATGAATTACTGACCTCAACCACACACATTCTCGACTTGTTTCATGCATTGCTAGGATTTCTACATTATTAGATGAAGTGGCTGATATAGTTTGTTTCATAGATCGCCATGAAATTGCTGTACCTCCACATGTAAATACATAGCCTGTTTGTGATTTTTCATCATGTGGATTAGACATAAATCTAGCATCTGAATAACCAATCAGTTCATCTTTAGATACATTTGAATAATATAACCCCATATCCATAGTACCTCTGAGGTAATGAAAAATACACTTTACACCACTCTAATGCCTCTGTGTTGGTGCAGAACTATATCTTGCTAATAAATTAACAGCAAACGATATATCAGGTCGTGTGTGATTATCAAGATACATTAATGCTCCAATAGCACTAAGATATGGTACTTCTGGACCAAGTAATTGTTCTACACCTTTTTCGTTAATTACTTGGGGTTGGAATGGATCTTTTTCTTTTATCAAAGACCTTACAACCATTAGAGTACAAAATGGATGTGACTTATCCATATAAAATCGTTTTAGGACCTTTTTTGTATAAGTTACTTGATATACAAAGATCTCATCCTTTAGGTACTCAATTTGTAATCCAAGACAAAATTTTGTCCTACCTAAATCTTTCATTTCAAATTCTTTCTTTAAACAATTAATTGCTTTTGAAATCTCTTCAGGAGTTCCAATAATGTTAATATCATCAACATAAAAACAATTATAGCAAATTCATTTCTCGATCTTTTCATAAAAATACATGGGCATATCGGATCATTTTTGTACCCTTCTTTCAACAAATATTCTTTAAGATAATTATACCACATGCGCCCTGATTGTTTTAAGCCATATAGGGACTTATTTAATTTGATCGAGTATTGTTCTTGTGAATTTGAATTAAATTTTTCTGGCATCTTGGGTCCTTCAGGGACTTTCATATAGATATCACTATCAAGTGAGCCATAAAAATAGGCAGTCACGACATCCATTAGATGTAAATCAAGCCCTTCATTTGCCGCTAGGCTAATTAAAAAATGAAAAGTAGTTGCATCTACTACTTGTGAATATGTTTCTTCAAAATCAATGAGCTTGGTCTTTGTGTAAAGCCTTGGGCTACTAGGCGTGCTTTATACCTTGTAATTTCACCCTTTTCATTTTTTTTCCTTACAAAAACCCATTTATATCCAACTGGCTTTACATTTTTAGGTGTATGGACTATAGGTCCAAATACTTTTCGTTTTGCCAGTGATTTTAATTCTGCATTTATGGCGTCTTTCCATAGGGGCCAATCCTTTCACTGTTGGCAATCGCTAATGGATTTTGGCTCATGATCCTCTTCATCATTCATTACATCATATGCTATATGATTAGCAAAAATGTCATCAATGTTGACTTCATTTCGGTTCCGTTTGATACTATTTGTGACATAATTTATTGAGATCTCATTATTTTCATACATTTCAGGTACCTGGATCTCTTCTGGGGCCACAATATTCTCCTCTGGAGATAATATCTCTTCATGAAGTGGCTCATCCAGAGCTACACTTTTTTCTTGATTATCCTCGATTTGGCCATCTATAATCTTAGCTCCTTTTTTTTCGTGGATTTTTATCTTTGGAACCGATAGGCCTATCACGCTTCAGGCGTGCTTTTGATTCATTTATAATCGGCTGTCCTACAGGGACATCAATTCGAATAGGAGCATTAACAGCTGGAATATGTGACTTTGTCACTTTCTTTGGGTCAGTGAATGCTTCTGGCATTCAATTAGCTAAATTCTGTAAATGAATTATCTTTTGAACTTTTAGTTCACATTGTTTTGTACGAGGATCAAAATGAGCCAATGATAATTCATTCCATCTAATCTCTTTATTCAACTGCTTATTTTCTCCCCCTAATGTTGGGAAGATTGATTCATCAAAATGACAATCTGCAAATCGTGCAGTAAATAAATCTCTTGTAGATGGTTCTAAATATTTTATAATTGAAGGAGATTTATACCCAACATAAATTCCCATTCTTCTTTGAGAACCCATTTTAGTACGTTGTGGAGGTGCTATTGGTACATATACTACACATCCAAAGGTCCGAATATGGGAAATATTAGGTTCTTCACCAAAAACCATTTGTAAGGGGAAATCTTTAGATAGCTTGTTGGCCTGATGCGAATTAACATCACTGCATGCAAAATAGCATGGCCCCAAGCAGAAATTGGTAAATTAGATCTCATAAGTAAAGGTCTTGCAATAAGTTGCAATCGTTTTACCAATGATTCTGCTAGTCCATTTTGCGTATGAACATGAGTTACAGGATGTTCAACATCAATTCCAAGGGACATGCAATATTCATTAAAAGCCTGTGAAGTAAATTCACCAGCATTATCAAGACATATTTTCTTGATAGGATAATCAGGGTAATGTGCTCTTAATCTTATTAATTGAGCAAGTAATCTCGTAAACGCTAGGTTTCGAGAAGATAGTAAGCACACATGCAACCATTTAGTTGATGCATCAATTAAAACCATATAATACCTAAATGGTCCGTATGGGTGGGTGTATTGGCCCACAAATATCTCCCTGTATCCGTTCTAGAAATGTGAGAGACTCACTTTCTACTTTGCTTGGTGATGGCCGAGTAATTAATTTTCCCTTGGAACATGCATCACATGAGAAATCATGGGATTTTGGTATTTGTTTCTGTTTCAAATTATGTCCGCATGAATTCTCTATTATACGTCGCATCATAATTGACTCGAGATGGCCTAACCGGTCATGCCAAACATTAAATATGCCTTTATCAGCATGCTTCTGGTTTTCCATAACATTTATTTCAATTGTACTAATACATGAATAGTACAAACCAGAAGATAACATAAGTAATTTCTCCAGAAAATATTTTTCACCATATCTAACATTAACAATTTGTAGATATTCTTTATTCTCCTCGTTTATAGTCTCGATATGATATCTATTCCGGCGAATATCTTTAAAACTCAACAAATTTCTATGAGACTTGGAGGAATACAAAGCATCATTAATAACAAATTTTGTACCATTGGGTAATATTATTATTGCTCTTCCAGAGCCTTCAATCAATCTTGTTTTACCCACTATGGTATTGATGCTTGTACTACAATTTGTTAGATGTAAAAAATATTTCTTATCTTTAAGAATTGTATGTGTCGTTGCATTGTCAATGAGACATATATCTTCATTCTTGTGTGCAATATTTGAAATATCCATGAGCTTCATTAAAAGAAAAGAAATGCATTAAAACATATTTAATATAGGAAATGCATTAAAAACATATTACATAATTGACAACAAGTCAAAGTGAAACAAAATAATTATTACAATTTCTGCAAAACTTATTTAATCATAAAAATCTTCCACCTCCAAGTGTGACATAACATCATTATTTGGCTCATTGACATCATTATCCTTATGAGTCTTATTATTACATTCCACATTATTAACACTCCTTTTTATAGAGGCTTGTTAAAGTTTCGCTAAATGTTCTGACGTATGACAATTACGTACCCAGTGTCCCTTCATACCATACTAATAACATTTATGTTCTACAACTTTTGAAGCACCTTCTTTATCATTATTCTGTCCTTCATTATTCATCTTTTTCTGGTGGGTATAAGGACTATAATAACCTCTTCCACCATGATAAAAACCATGATTATTTCTGCCTCCACGATTTCCACGTCCCCGTCCATGACCACGGCCACGGCCATGATCATTCCGTACACTCACATTCGCTTCAGGAAATGGAGAAGATCCAGTGGGACGATTTTCATGATTTTTCATCAATAACTCGTTATTTTGCTCGGCTACTAATAAACATGAGATTAACTCAGAATATTTTTTAAAACCTTTCTCTTGATATTGCTGTTGTAAAAGCATGTTTGAAGCATGAAAGGTAGAAAAAGTTTTCTCTAATAAGTCCTCATCAGTTATTTTTTCACCACATAATTTTAACTGAGAACTTATTTTGAAAACTGCTGAGTTATACTCACTTACAGTTTTAAAATCTTGTAGCCTGAGATGAATCCATTCATAACGAGCTCTAGGCAAAATCACCATTTTCTGATGATCATACCTATCTTTCAAACTAGTCCACAATTCAAATGGATCTTTTACCGTTAAATATTCAGTTTTCAAACTTTTATGAATGTGGTGTCGGAGAAAAATCATAGCTTTAGCCTTTTCTTGATGGGATGCATCATTTCCCGGCAATATAGCCTTTCCAAGGTCCTTTGCTTGAAGATGGATTTCAGCATCTAAAACCCATGATAGATAATTCTTCCCGGTGATGTCAAGAGCATTAAATTCAAGATTTGAAAGGCTGGAAGATATGATTCAAACTAAAAATAATGATAATAATTAGAATCATAATATAAAATCTTATTATAAATTAAAACATAATTTAAAGAACTGTAAATAAACATACTAAGAAAATAAAAAGAAGATGAGATAGGAATGGTAGTAAACTCACAGCGAGACCTATCTCATTTGAAGGTAAGAAAGAGGATGCATATTTAATATATAATATATATAAAGTAGTAAAGAATTAAAATAAACAAATGGAGCCCACTAATAAATATACTAGTGTCGCCACCATAAAAGGTAAATAAACAAATAAATATAGAAAGCAGTAAATAATTAAAATAAACAAATGCAGCCCACTAATAAATATACTAATGTCGACACCATAAAAGGTAAATAAATGCATAAATAAATGGAGCCCACTAATATTAGTGTTGCTTCCATGAAGAATAAATAAAGTAGTAAATAATTAAATTAAACAAATAGAGCTTTGTATCGCCACCATGAAATAAATAAATAAAGCAGTAAGTAAAGAATTAGAATTAAATTACAAATGGAGCTTACTATCGCCACCATGAAATAAATAAATAAAGCAGTAAGTAAAGAATTAGAATTAAATTACAAATAGAGCTTAGTATCGCCACCATGAAATAAATAAAGCAGTAAGTAAAGAATTAGAATTAAATTACAAATGGAGCTTAATGTCGCCACCGTGAAATAAATGAATAGGGAGTGGGAAAAAAATATAAACATAAATAAATTATTGTAAATAATAAAATATAAATTTACCGTGAATAGTAAAATTACTATTCACTGTAAATAGTGAATAAAATAAAATTACTGAAAGATTAAATCTAGACTTCCATATAGGAGTCAAAATGAATAAAATAAAATAAAATTAACATAATAGTAAAAATTACTATTTACTGTGGATAGTAAATAGTAAATAATCTCAAATCTTAACCATGGAACCCGATGTTCAAAATAATTGGTAAAAGTAGAACTTTAATTCCATATAATGGTTAAGATTATCCTAAATAGATAAAATAAATATATATAATAAAAATATAAAAGATAATAGGAAAATCCTACCTTTGGTAGAGTGATCGTGCTGATAGTGTAATATAAAACTGATGAGAATATAGAACAGGAACAAGTGATAGAAGATAGAGAGAGAGAGTAGAGGGAAATTCTTATTTCAGTGTATCCAGAATATTTACAGAAGACCTCTATTTATAGATGGAAAATGGGCCTTTAGTGTAATTTCCACCTCAGGGCCATAAGAGGTAATTCCCTCTAAACTTTCACATGTGAAGCAATAGTAAACATGTGATAGTAAACATGTGAAGTAATAGTAATCATGTGAAGTAATAATGGACGTACATATAAAATATTTATAACAAAACATGCTTTTATTGACTTATTTGATTTTGTTCTTAAAAAAAAGTTTTTTTTAAAAGAAAATAAAAAACTTGTTTAGAAAATTGTTTTCAATGAGTTTTTTTTTTTGAAAAAACACAAAAAGCTGTTTAAAAAAAAACAAAAACAGTTTTTATGTATCTTCTTGTTTATTCTTTTCTATCTCTTAGTTTTTGAGGTCATCATTTATCTACAATCAACACCACACTACTAGTGAAAACTACTATCATGTCACCATTAGCGACAGTCGCCATAACATCATTTCAAAAACATATTTCTTAAAACAACCACCCAAATAAATTATTTATTTATTTTTTTTCTTTTTAAGAACATTTTTCTAAAATTGTTTTGGAAAAAAAGAAAAACAAACAAGCGCTACATTTTTGTGTTCTCAACTACAATTTTTTTAAAAATTGTTCAAACAAATTTTTTATTTTTATCTTCTCAAAACTTGTTTTTAAAACAATTTTAGAAAGTTGTTTTGGAAATAAATAAATAAATAGATAAATACCTTCATTTTTTTTCCTGATATCCAACCGGTGCAGAGTAATTGAAGGCCAAAAAAAAATGGTCTACAATAATTTTTCTCAAGATTATTAAACTTAGGTCGACATAGAACCGGTGTAAAGTAAATTTTTTTTTTCAAGATTATTAAACCTAGATCAGCACAGAACACAGTTGAGGTATTAGGTCAAGGGCTAATGTGTCATATTAGAATCAACCTAGGGCAAGACCAGTGAGAAATAAAAAATGGAAAATAATTTCCTCATCACACAATTCCAAATTCCAAATTCTATAAATCATTTCAATACATTGAATAACAAATAATCATATATTTATCAAATATTTTTTTACAATTTTCTTTACAAATTGACATCACAGTATCATATACTTGCCAAGAGCATCTAAATTTGTAATAAGTAATTGCAAAATATTCACCATAGCAGAATATAAAAAACAAGTATATGATAACAAAATATTCCTGCGTATATTATTAACACATACATTCTCGCCTACATCATAACAAAATATTCACAACTTTAATCACTAAACCATCATTAACATCATTCAACTTCCTAGGTATTGTTACATTAGGAGGTGGAGCTATAGGAGGACAAGTAAAAGCATTGGGATCAACATGATTATCATTTAAAGATGGAGCCTTAGCAATATCATAATCACCTATATATGAAATGAATAGAATTATTAATAGCTATGTAAAAAAATAGTTAAATTCTTTTTTGTAAGAATATGATCTTAAATAATAGAAAAGATAGTTAGAAACCTTCAAAATCTCTTCCCATTTGTTTAAGTTGAAGATTTGTTGCTTCTTCACCATCAAATTTAAGAGTTTGATTGGTGAAGGCTTCTTGTTGTTAGTTTGGGGTCCACAATAAAAAAATTGATTAAATATTGTGTATAGACAAACCTATGATCATTTTTGAAAAACGGAGCAAATCACCAAGAGGGGGGTGAATTGGGGATTTGAAAATTCTTTTGCTCAATTCTGGAAATTAAGCGCAGGATTAGAATAGTGCAGAGGATGAGAGAAGGACAAGACACAACAAGATTTATACTGGTTTGGTCTAACTCCTTGACCTACGTCCAGTCCCCAGACTCTCTGGGATTTTCACTATCACTCACAATCAGTTACACACTCTGTACTCGAAAGTTATCCTCTCACTAGGATACACTCCCCCTTACAAGTTGTACACTGATATTCCCAATCTCTAAGTCCCTTGACTTGAGATTCTTACAGTAAGTGATCAGAAACGAAAACAAACTCTCTCGAAGAGCATATAATGATAAACACTGAAGCTTAAATGAATCTCTCAAGATATTACAGAAGATAAGAAGTAAAAGTGTAAGCTAGTAAATAACAGCTTCTGTTCTAATGTTCTTGGATATTTGTTCTTCGATTCTAGATGATATTTATAGTAGTTGAAGATCATTTTGAATGAAGAACTTGACTGTTGGAGGAGCACTACGAATTTGGCTGTTGAAGCTCTACTTTCCAGAACTAGCTGTTGAGAATCCACTGAAAATATTCTTGATGGATGGATTCTGCTTTTGTCTAAACTATTGTAGACATTCTTGCATTGTGGGACATTAATTAATATGAAGATAATGTTAATATCCCTGTGTAAGATGGGCTGTGCTTAAAAATGTATTAATTTAATCCAAGTTGAAGCACTTTATAAGACAACATATTCTTTCTCTCTCTTGCTTTACAGCTCATTGTCTGAATCTTCACTGTTTCCTTCAATAAACCATATGAAACTTGCTAACAAATTGGTTAAAAGACGTTAGGAATAGTAGCAATTAAAGATATGAAGTATAAAATTCATTCAAATGGTTTTCGCAATTTCGCGCCTTCTGGTTTTACAAATCTATGCATTACAAACTCGAGTTTACAAACCCAGACTCGAGTTTGGAGTTCATCCAGAGAGCATCTTGTTTCGAAAGACTTCCTAAACTCGAGTTGATTAGTGACTGACTCGAGTTTGGTTCTTACAGAGAGGAAAGTCGCGAATGGCTCTTGGATGAAGTTTTGAAACCATGGCTAAACTCGAGTCATTTAGTAACTGACTCGAGTTTGAAGCTTTTATGAAAATATTGAGTTTAAGTTCAGTGCTTCAAAACTGGAGTTTAGAAAACGCAAACTGGAGTTTACAAAACCTGAAATATTGTTTAGTTCTCTGTATAGCCCAGACTCGAGTTTTGATATCCAAAACTCGAGTTTCAGTGTAAACTGAAACTTTTGAAAAATCTCTTCATATGTAAACTGGAGTTTCTATTTTTAAGACTGGAGTTTCCAAAACAGTCATTTACTCGAGGCTTTCTATTTGAGCTAAACTCGAGTCACCAAAACCTTGACTCGAGTTTCAGTGAAAACTGAAACATTGAAATACCTTTGAAAGCTTAAACTTGAGTTTCCATTTTCAAGACTGGAGTTTAGAAATCATGTAATAGTTCAAGTGTTTTCAGAACAGTCCTAAACTCGAGTCTCTAGAAATTTGACTCGAGTTTCAGTGTATATTCAAACTTTGAAAACTTTTCATTAAAGTGCAAACTGGAGTCACTGAAACCAAAACTGAAGTTTACAAAGCAAGTAACAGCACAAGTGTCTCTGTTTATCCTAAACTCGAGTTTGCTTAACCCAGACTCGAGTTTACGAGTCTTTAGCTCTTAAACTTTTCTTGTAAACTGGAGTTTGGAAGAATCAAAGGTAGAGTTTGAAAACTTGATAAAACGTTGAAGCTTCTGTTTGATCCCAAACTCGAGTTTCAAGACTCAGACTCGAGTTTACAACTCTTGTAAACTTTGATAGCTCTCTGTAACTCTGCAAACTCGAGTTTGCCTACGCAAACTGGAGTTTGGCCTTCTTTGTAAAACCTAAGCTTCTGTTTGTTAAGTCCAAACTCGAGTTTAGCTACCTAAACTTGAGTTTGTCTTAAACAGAAAGACTTACAACTTTTTGAAGACAAACTTCAAATTAAGTTTACAATTATCAGTTATCATCAAAACACTTAGAGAACTAACAATTTTGTCTTCTCTTCTGAATGTCATGAAAATGTAATGAAAAGAAGGGAAAAATTGGTTTTGACTCCTCAAATTAATAAACTAAAATATGAATTGCAATTTAATTAAATTTTAACTATTGTTTTTTGGGTATTTTCATAAAAATGGAATGAAGTATGAAAGTAGGTATAAAATGTATAATGAATACTCTTAAAAATGGAGTGGTGGCTATCATAGTTCAATTAGATGTAAGAGTAAGAATTTCATTAAGTCTTGATGAAAAACCATTTGAGTCTAGTGGTTTTAATTAATGATTAGTCCTACTCACATATCTCACTATTCAAGTGCCCTCTGTGTGCGATTATGATTATATTAATGTAACTTATTTCCTCCTGATATGAATACGATAACACGATACTTGATTAATTCAATTCATTTATATTATCTAACAATAACATACACAAAGCACAATATCATTACACCAATAAAGGACATACATATATAATCTAACAAGTAAATCCAATCAAATCATAGGTTCAATCCACAAAATTATTCAATCATGAACTAAGTCTCAACAATACAAACATTTCTTAAATTAAAAAAAATCCAAATACAATAACAAAAGAAATAAACCACCTCTTTAAACTCGTTTCAAGCTATTGTCCATCTCCAAGAAGCCACAGGCAATGAACTCAGCCTCTCACTGCTTCAACTCCAGCTCCAACGATCTCCTTCACACTATCAGCCATGGAAACAAATAAGAAGGTGAAAGTGATTCGGTGATGAAGGTGAATGAGGTGTAAAAAGGATTTTGTGGGCGATGACAGTGGAGAGGCTATAGTGGGCAGAAGGGGAGAAGAAAGGTGAAGGGGAAGGTGTTGAATCTCATTCAGTTTCGCGGCAAACTCAACTCTGATCCTCGGGTATGTCAGTGCTGTGAACGATGAAAGGAGAGGGAGTGAGGAAGGAGAAGGATGACGATAGTGGAGAGGGAAGAAATGGGCGGTGGTGACATAATTCCGGTGTTGATAGTGGTGATGATGGTCGATCGTGCTCCCTCTCCACCGTGATCGAGAATGGCTGCCTCCTCCCGTCAAAACCTGTCAGCCTCTCTCCCTTGTCTAAAGCTCTCCGTTTCTGGTTTGAATCGCGTCTCCCTCCTTTGATCTCTATTCGCGGGTGTGGTTGGAGATGCTTGCGGAGGTCTGTAGTGGTGAGTGACGCCGCTGACGAGAGAGGAAGAAGAAGGCGAAGGTGATGGAAGGAGGGTCGAAGGTGTGGAGATCTCCTGGTTCTGCGATGCAACTTTGTTTTCTTCCAAGGTCGCTGATTGTCGAAGAAAATCAAACCTAATTCTCTCGAAACACAGCAGTTTCACTCAAGGATGTAATTTTCAGCAGTTTCATAGAGGGATAATAGTGAAAATATTGAATTGTTTATGGGGCTTACATGTAATTTCATGAAATTTGGGTCATATTATGTAATTTTCCCTAGTTCCTTCATTGATTGCAATTTTAAGAAATTATAGGGACCTTTTACGTAATTTTCTGAGTCCTCAAAATATTACTTGTGACCCTCCAAAATCTCAATTTTTTTCCCTTAAACACCTACAATGCATGATTAAGCACAACATAGCATAAAAAATCCAAGAAATCATTTGTATGAATAATTACCAAATTATAATCATTTTACCCCTAATTGCATTTAATCCAATATAAATGTCTCTAACTTATAGTAGTACTTAATTATGCAATAATGTCCAAAAAAATGCATTAAAAATCTCATTTTAACTGTAAAAATCATATAAAAATATGATTCAATCAATTTCCTCACACTTAGACCTTCATAGGCAATTGAGTACAAGATTCCAAATCCAAATCACTAATGCATTTGAAAAGTGAGCAATTTTATAATTAGCCATCCATGGATTAATTAATCAAATTCCTCAAGTCAACACTAGTCACAATCAAGTGATGCAAAGAAATTAGCTGACTACATAACCTGTATTAGAATGAAGCATAAGAGAACTCTCAAGGTATTGGTGTTTTACTCATTTTACCTCATTGGAATAATTTCACTTTAGCTCACTTAATTAACATCTTACTATAGGCTTGTAACAACTCTAATATCTTCACTGTTAATAGCAATTAATGTAATAAATCAAGAGGACTTTAAAAACTTGTAATATTGGATGAAGGCTAGATGAAATGAATTAATTATAAAAAGGAAATAGTTGACATGCAAGTCAAAGTTAGTATGTAAGTTCATAGCATCAAAGTAATTTAACAAACCATTGCCAATTCTTTTCCAAATTCATGAACAAATGTCTTCTTCACACACACACACACACACACACACACATATGTATGTATGTATGTATGTATGTATATTACAAAATACTTTTCTATCTTTTTTTTTCTTTCAAAACTATACTCATTTTTTTCCCTTTCCCTTTTTCTTTTCTTTTTGACTTGTGTTTTTTTCTCTTTCCTATATATGTGTCATTTCAATATATACATTGTTCAACTTTTTATTGGCAATTCACTTTTGATTTTTAGAGTACTATGAACATTATGAGTAATGACATGTATACAACATATGAATGTCTCAAAAGGGGTAAGCAAAGGGTAAATGAATGTAGGTTTGTGTTGGGGTGAAAATGATTAAAATTTGAATGCCTCTTTCATTTTTATCACATTAACACAAATGCCGTTCCGAAGAGTGGAGACAAGTTCTAGAAGGTGAAAACTAAGTGAATCATACACACAAGAAAAGAACTCAAGGCCCAAATAACCTTCCAACAAGGTTTTTCTCCAATACTCCTTCTACTACACAATCAATATAATTGTATAGTAAACTAACACACAAAACATCTACTTTAACTATTGCTAGTGCTATCCTTACAAATAGAACTAATGAAAACATTGCAATCAATTACAATGATGCTAAACTCTTAAATGCACTAATGATATATAAACTCTCTTTTTCAAAATAAGGAGTAAGCAAAAATCTAATTGTGGGTTCATTTCTCTTCCCATTCACTTGAAAAGCAAAACATGGGTTTTCAAAAAAATTGCCAAAACACTAGATCTCATGAAAAATCAAAGAATTTACCATAAATTATATTTCTAAAGTAGCAAATGTGACCCACTTAAGACATGCATTAGAGCAAGTCATTTTTTAAAATTTTTAGTTTAAGACATTTTCTCATTTAAAAAGAATCAATTAATGGGATTCAAAATGTATTGCCCTCCCACGCACTTAAACAACACATTTTCCTCAATGTTTGTAAAGAAATTCTAAAAATAATGATGAACAAGTTGAAATTCAAAGCACAATTGTAATTAAGTAGGGTAATGCCAAAAAAATGCAAAGCATATTATTATTCTACTTACTAAGCTACACTACTTCTACTGGATTGTGTCCCTCCCCCATAATTATCTTCCTCATACAACAAGTAAGGCCAAGTAATCATAGGAGTTAGGAAGAAAATAAGTGAGGAAAGAGACAACCTTTGTTAGAGTATCTTGTGTCACTTGAAGGAGAAGCTTGCATCCTTAATAAGAATCATGCATTTGTCTTTTAAACCATGTTCTCTATTAGATATGATTAGTTTTGATGATGTCTTATATTGATTCCATTAGTAATAGCAAAAAGTTTGTATATTATATTTACCTTCTTCATTGCTTAATTCTTAAATTTAATATAGGAACAAAGGTGTGAAGTTCATCTATGAAGAATGATCAAGAAGAAGATCAATAAAAGAAGAGTCAAGTGATCAAGAATGATCAAGAGAAGAAAAGGAAAGAAGAAGTTGATGAAGAGAATGAGAATACCAAGATTAGCTCAAGTTTATTTATGAAGAATGTTCAATGGAAGAAGAAAGAGTTGAATTATGGAGAATGATCATGAGAGAGGAGATTTCAAAAAGAAGAAAATGAAGAAAGTGAAGAAGAGGAAATATTGATCAAGATGGAAGATGGAAAAAGGAAAAACTTGCTGAAGATATCATTATTCATGTTCCAAGATTGATTATAGAAGTGTCCATGATCAAATAGAAGTTGAAATGGGTTAATTCAGAGATAAAATCAGCAAGAATCAAGCTCTGGATGAGAAAACTCGAGTATGATAGTCAATACTCAAGTTTACAAGCCTACTGGAAGTAATTTGTCTCTGGAATACAAGAAAACTCGAGTATGAAAGTCAATACTCGAGTATATGAGTTAATACTCGAGTATGTAACTTAATGACTTTAGTATTGGGTGTTTTCAGCTTCTTTGGCGTCTCTGGACCCGAAAATACTCAAGTATTCAGCATGGTCAGCAACTCTGTTCACCTCTATTTCACGTTCAGCTTTGGGCGAGCTCTGGTAATTCAATGATATCTCCTATACCAGAGATCAGATTGAGGTGAAATAAAATTTGTATGAAACTAGACATCCAATGTATCATCTTGACAAATTTTCATGCTCAAAGAAGATCATATGAGAGAGCTATGAATTTCAAAATTTGGATCAAATATTCACGCCAGACATCAGACCAAGCTTCAATGTTTTGAGTATAACTCACAATCTACATATCAAAATGAGCTAAAATCAGTGGCATATGAAAGAAGACTCATAAGGATTTCCATCAAGACTTGATTAAACAAAAATGAAGTTTAGACCAGAGAGATATGGTCTTTGAAAGTTGACTGACAATTTAGAACATTGCAAAAACGCTGGTCAAGAACAAGGCTTTATTCAGTGGATCATAACAGATAAAATACAATGATCTTTGAGCTGATTCTTGTTGCATTGGAAAGAAGACACACAGCTATATAAGGATAATTGGTTTGCCAAAATTGAAGCTATATCAAGTCAGAGAGCAACCAAAGTCAAGAATAAGTTGAAAACTTGAGTTTACAAGAGAAAACTCGAGTATAGCTCAGACAAAGAACAATGAATGTTAAAGGATCTTCAATACTCGAGTATGTAAGTTAATACTCGAGTATCGGATAGACAGAGACAAATCTGGAGTGATGAAACAAGTTCAATACTCAAGTTTCCAAGACAATACTCGAGTATACACCGTCACTTCAGAAAAATCAAAGTTTCAAAAATCACGATTTTGATCAAGAACATCTAGATACTCACACAAATGATCTATAACACTTCTTAACATCATTTATATCATTTGTGTACATGTTTCAGGTGATCAAACAAAGGATTACATGAAGATCAAAATGCTAAGCTGTCTAGTCTAAAAAGCAGAACTAACGGCTATATTTTTGCAACAACTATATTCTTAATGTCTATTCACAACGGTCATATTCTCAACGTTTAGAAGATCTTAATCTATAAATAGATCCTCATTCAAAACGGACAGAGATGATGACAAGAGATTATGCTATCAAAATGCCAAAATTCTGAAGGTTCTACACTCTCTGTTTTTCGAGTCTTACTCAGTTTATCATATAGAGAGTGAAATGACTTGTAATGCACTTCAGTGATCATCCATTCAATTCTTAGAGAGAAGATACATTGTAAAACATTATATTTTCTGAGAGATACTCAAGGTTGGGTGACCTTGAGTGGGAAAATTGATTGTATCCCTAGGGTTGTAAGGGAGAGTCTCAGTGAGAGATTGTAAAGGCAGCACAAGTGCCTGACTAAACTTGTGAAGTTGTAAAGGCTTTACTCTTGCGCTTGGTTAAACAAAGAGATAGTGGAAATCTCAAGTGGAGCTTGAGGACTTGACGTAGGTCAAAGATTGGACCGAACCAGTATAAATCTATGTTTGCAATTCTCTTCCTTATTCTCTTTTATTTCCAGCATATATGTTTGAATGATTGTTTATAGTCTTATAACTCTTTATTTAAAACTGATTTTATCAAATTGCGAAAAGATTTTAAAAGGGAGCAAGTTTTTATCTTCACCCAATTCACCCCCCTCTTAGGTTCAGCTGGGTATTTCATTCTCTTCCATTGAATTTTCTCGGTAGAGGTGGTTTAAAATCAATTGGAAGAGGTCCAAGAATGTACGGTGGGGATTGGCTCCCTAATGGCCTTTTTAAGAATGTTCTTACAAAGAAGACAAGCAAATAGAAGTACCTCATCCAAAAATAGAAACATGAAGAGATTTTAAGTGATTTAAAGATATTTTAGGAATTAAAGTCTCAAAGTAACTGTCAAATCCAAGGAAATCAATGCTACTCCTATCAGTAGGAGTGAAAATAAGTTATATTGTGAAAATTCTCTTATGCTTGCAAAGTGGAAGGTGCAGAATCCAACTTAGTGTTGAGGCACACCACTTCACCATTGCAATCACAAGAGATGGAAGAAAAAAGAGTAGATAAAGGAAGAGAATCTTTCAAATCATTTCCACTTGAAGTATTAAAAGATCCAAAACAATTATTTTGCTTTTCTAAGTGCCTGTTTAGATGGCACTCAAAGCCTAGGTTTTGCACAAGCCGAGGCAAAACTCCTATCACATATTTACCTTGTATTATGCAAAACTTAGATTTTGGAAGGTTTTCAAACACTACTTAAGTCAGGTGGCAAATCTCAGGAAAGCACTTGTTAGAAAGATTCACTAACATGCCGAATTTTATCATTCAAAATTTTAGAATCTTTGTCATAAACAAGACTACAAGGAATTAATCCAATGAGAATTTTATGCATTTGTTATTTTAGGCTATGATCTTTCCTATAATATTCTAAATTTTGGGTTTGGAAACGTGAGGATAAGCTTGTATCAGGAAGATGACTAACCCCAGTTAAGGAAGTGTGACAAATATTGTGAAGGGAATTTCCCTTGATGCTGGCTGAATAGATTATCTGGAAGGCAATCAGTTTGTGACGTGCCTTTGACTATGAAAGTAATATCCAATGGCTATGAAACTTTTCCTATTTAAAATAGACATATCAAGTTTTAATTTGATAGGTTGTATGCTTAATTTGGATTTGTATATGAGAAGTTATGAATCTTTGAAGTTAATAAATGAATCTGGAATCCAATTCTGAACAGTGGGCAATTATTGTTGAATATGGAAACATATACATGTGTATGACTGTTGGAGAAACTTTTTCTTTAAAATAGACTCAATAATGATTACGTAGCCTTTGTAATAATTGCAATTGGACATTTTTATGATGAGATATGAATTTTCAAAGTTAGTTGAAAATTTTGCTAGCTTTGGGTTGTTGTGTGAAAATGAGTTTTGTAGAGGGTAAAATGGTCAAATGAGATTAATAGGGTGTAGACCCCACATAGGTTGCCACCTCAACTCCTCTTGACCTGCCCTCCAAGACGCCACCTCACCTTTTTGGCTGACTTGTTGGTCAAGTTCTCTTTGCTTAGTGGCCAAGTTGTCTAACTTATTCAAGACGCCTTTGACTTTCTTCATGCTCTCTCCCCCTTTCTTTTATTTTTTCCGGCACATGGAAAATAAAGAAGGCTAAAAACCAAAAATAGAGAAGAAGGGTTGGTAGAGAGAAAGATGGAGGAGAGAGAAATACTCTTGAGCCAATTTTGCCTTTGATTTGGTGTTTTTGGCTCTTGAGGCCTTCTCTAACGTTGTTCCTCTCGGGTGAGAGAAACATTTCTATGGTTTTGGATTCATGATCAAAGGAATTTGGTGCTGTCTAAACTATGTAGGCGCCATCATAATCAAGAACGACTACAAAATTGAGTAGAGGTACATATAAGCTTCGATTTTAGCCAAATATTGAGGTTTCCCTAAGTTGTTATGTTGCCTTAATTTCGGTCAGACCTTGAACTTAGAAAAGAATGCGATTTTTCTAGTTTTGATGCTTCCAATGAGTTTAGAATAAAAAATTGAGTGGGATAAAGCTGTGAAATCGATCCCAAAAGCATCAGTAGAGAAACCTTAATTTCTGGCCAAAAACTCTAATGTTTTGGTTTGACAAAGGCATAAGGAATGGAAGTGATTTTTCTATTTTTGATGTTATATATGGATTCCTTGTGTAAAATTATGTTGGAATAAGTTGCTAGTATGATTTAAGAAGGGTTTGATTGAAAACCCAAAGATTGAAGTTAATATGGTAGTGCTGCTAGATACATTTTTTGGAGGTAGTCTGTGAGTGTCATGTTTTTGACTGACCAAATGATATCCAATGGCCTTGAAAATTTGTAAGAATTGTAGTAGACATCCTAAGCTTTGATTTGATATGTAATATGGGTCGAATGGATCTGCATATTATTATTTATGAAGTTTTAAGGTTGGCCAAGTAAAACTAGAACCAATTCAGGGACATTTTGGATTAATTGAGGTTTCTGGAATGTTGTGCATCCAATTGGCTAAGTATGATATTTTCCCTTAAATCTAGACTTAATAAGGGTCATTTATCCCTTGGAACCACTTCAATTGGGTATGTGTGGATTTAGTTGTGATACTTCAAAGATGACTAGGAAAACTGTAAAGTCTTTATTTCCAGATTTAGGTTCCTATTTTCATGGGAGTTTTGACCTATGAAATGACCTTGTTTGTTTGTAAAATTTGGTCATAAGATAGTATACCTCATAATCTTCAAAAGGAGTCTTAGAACATGTTAATTGGATGTCTAGAACCCAAGTTATGAATTTTCTAATTTGGTCATGAAAATTGGAAAATTCTGTGTCCAGATTCAAGTATAAACCACTGTCCATAAATGTGTATTTATTAGTGTTAGCTCCATGTGTGTTTTGATGATGACCCAACTTGACCTTAGCCAACTGAACATGAAAATCACATATTAAGTCTTCTGTCAAATTTACTCGAGTCAAGGAATCATGAATCGAGTTTGAACCTAAACTCGAGCCAGATAATGTGACTCGAGTCTAGTTGCTTCAGAAAACTCAATATTTCATCTATGTCAACTCCAGTTAGGGTAATGTGACTCAAGTTTTACCCAAAACTTGAATCAGGAATTTTCGCCTCGAGTTTTCTACAAGTCTCTGTTTGATTGTTATTGCATATCATGACTTGAGTTTTGAATATGGAGACTCGAGTTTATTCCTAGACTCGAGTCAGGCAAACATGACTCGAGTCAAAAGCAGTATCTCAGATATGAATTTGACCATTATTTTTGAATTCATTTTTGCTTACTCGAGGCAACATATAGTGACTCGAGTTTATAGTAAGACTCGAGTTTGGTAAACGTGACTCGAGCCAGAAGCTATGTTTGTTCTTCGTTGCTGATATGAAATTCTACCTCTTGACTTGAGTTTATTATCTGTGACTCGAGTTTCTATTGAAACTTGAGGCAAATTGTGTGACTCGAGGCTAACTGAGTCACAAACTAGATATAACAAATCTTGAAAAACTTGAACCATAATCGACTTTAAATTTGTTTGGGTTAGTTTATGCTATTTGATATTATTGTCTCTAACCATGCTTAATAAGCTTAAGGATAAGTTTTAGGAAGATGAAGATTAATGCCCATCTGTATTAAAGTATAAAAGCAGAAATGTTGTCAGCAGCATTTAATGCAAAGCTCCATATCAACAAGAAAGCACCTGATCATCGTAAAGGATTCATATATTCCTTCTGCTTTCCACTACAACGATCGAATGAAGAACAATGAACCAAGAACATTCTCTAACAGAACCATTCTAAAAGCATAGTTATTTTCCCAAGGCCACCCACCAGTTTAATGAACCACCATGGTTATAATATTGGGCGAACTACCAGAATTACAAACCAGAGACAACGATTACATCATAACGGCATTAATGGGAAAGCTATAAAAGGAAGATGCATTCATTAGCACCAACTACCAAATATACCGAAATGTTGTGCAATTAATTACTATTTACTGTAGTCTCTATTTTTTGTAAAAATCTTACTACACTTCAGTGATCTAAATTATCTATTTGTGAGGAGTTTAAATCTACTATCTTGATTATTGTAAAAATCTTGAGGTTGGGACCTCAAGTGTTTGGGGTAAACAATTACAGCTTGTAAGGGGGAATGATCAGTAAGAGGATCATTCAAGTACAGTGTAACTGTACTGAAAGTATTAGTAGAAATCCCAGGAGTTATGGGGACTAGATATAGGTCAAGTTTAAGACCGAACCAGGATATATTGTGTGTCTGTGATCTATCCCTTCTCTTCTCAGTCTTACGCCCGAAAATTTATCAAAGTTTAACGATATCACCTATTCACCCCCTCTAGGTGATTTTCAATTGGAACCAATACTTGCCCGAGATGATTAGAGGATTGGGAGCTGATTCAAGGATTGGTAAAGCGTCCAGGTAGTAACTCTGATATCACATGCTTTGTATGACTATATATGTTTTCTTGAACCATGTTTGTGAAAGTCTTGTCATGAATGTTGTACTTAGAAAACTTTTGTGCAAGCCACTCCATTGCTTTCTCCAACTCCTCATTTTCTTTCTTCAATCATTCTGCTTCTTGCGTATGTGTGAACATGGGAAGAGGATTTTCTTAGACATTCTTCTTCAAGACTTGTGATTGTTGAGTGAGATGCTTAATTTCCTTTTCTAATCTCTCATTCTCATTCACTTGGTGTTCCATTCTTTTAATTATAGAGTCAATTTGATGATCAAAGTTGTCCTTGTGTGACCACTCCTCAATTATAGTCTGAGTCATTTGTTTTGAATTCTATAATGACTTCACTAATAGTGGGTTCTTGGTTTGGCATATATGGTTGGTAGAGGATTATAATGAAGCTTATTGTTAAGTCCACATCTTGCTAAATACAATTTTATGATTGATTTTGTTGAGATTGTGATGTTTTAAATTCATTGGACATGATTAATTGTGAGAGATTTCATGAAATGTGGAAATAAAGATTAGAAGGTCGAATAGATACATTTTAGAAGTTATGTAGTATGTAGGTAGAAGAAGGATTTAAAACTGCTGTATTTCTAAACTAATGTTTCATTGATAGATCAATGTTGTAGTGAAGCTACAACATCATATTGTAACTGAAGAATGAAACTTTACGGTGTCCTGTTTCTATTATGCACTTATATTTTCTTGAGAAAAATGTAGAAGATAATTGAAGGACCAAATATTGAGTGGGCTTTGTAGCTTCAAGATGAACAAAAGAAGGCCGCTTGGTTGAAGAAGAAGAAAATCAAGGACATCGTGAATTTAGAAAGATATCATAATAGAATCCTACTAATAAAAAAAAGAATCCATAAAAAAAGAATCTTCCCATCGAGCTTGACAAAAGAGGAAAACCCAACTTACTAATAAAAGATTGGACATGCAACGCAAGGATCCCAAACCATAAAAGGAAAGATGACGAACACTAAAGAAAAGGACGTACGTCCTAGACAAAAAGAACAAAAGAACATGGATAGAATCTCTTATGCCTTATACCTCTGACTGACAAAACATTTGGTGGCCAAGAGAATGCATGTGACGAATAGAACAAGTAAGACAAAAGGGTGTTGAGACGAAGGAAGACGCTGCTGCTATGTTACGTGATGGATGCTTTGCTATGTTATTTAAATTATTCCTACTTCTCCTCTTTTTCTTTGTTTCTTTCTATGTACTTTCATGGATTACATTATGTTAGTTTTAGTTGTATTTTATTCATAAGCCATGAACTAACTTTCTTTAGGCTAAGCGATAATGGAACCTTAATTTATAGCTTGGAACCATATTGCTAAATTTTAATTTATATAATTCAGTTTGTTTAATGTTGTGTATGTGAAGGTTGGTGTTGTGTATCAGGTGGCCAATAGTAAGCAAGAGTTGTGATCTTAATTTATTGGAAAGAAGTTAAGGTTAGACCTCCATTAAACAATGTATGCTAGTAGAGTTAGTGCATAACTCTATTTAAATTATAAGCTAAAGGAATGGGTTTATCTTACACAACCATACCCTTAGTTTTCCATGTTATTCTGAACTTGAAACTCACATAGGCATGTTAGAAAAGTAGAGTTAGCAATAAAAAGGATAGGATTATCGGAAAACTTAAGTACATAAAAGATGTGGGTTAACTGAAGAACTTTGTTATAGTATTGTTGTAGCATTATGGAAGCTACTATAGTTTTGCTATAACATTGCGGTAGAAATTTGGGTAAGAGTTGCGAATTAAGGGGAAATTTGAGCTTAACCTATCTTTATTCTAATATCTCTCAACCACATTCAATCATGATTTGCATCCTTGCATTCTTATAATTAGTAGTTTACATTATTGATTTCACAACCACATCTTAATTGATTTTGCACAATCAAGTGACTCTCATTTACTTTATTGCTGCATAAGCTAGTTGTATAATCTTTATGGGATGATACTCTACTTGTCACTTTATTACTTGTTTGACTGGTTTACTTGCCATAAGAAAATCTAATCCAAAGAGGTTTTGGTGTCATTGCAGGGGATTATGTAATGCGTGCACAATATTGTTTGAAAGTTGCAATTTGATTTGCTTATCTAACTTATTTGTTCTTGATTTTCAAGCACTTTTGCCTCGTGTATGAGCGGTTCTCATATTTATGAATCATAACTCTTGATCTTGAGATAGAAAGAACTTAAAGGAAAAGGAGAAGAAAGCAAAAAAGAAGGGAGCTCTTTAGTACATCATTAGATATGGCAGAATAATGTGCCAATGGAAATTCAAATGGAGATCGAGTTAATGCTGCAAGTTGGAGTTTGTGATGAGGATTTGAATAAAGTTATTATGGAATTTGGGATTGAAAAGCCGGAGCAAATCACCAAGAGGGGGGTGAATTGGGGATTTGAAAAATTCTTTTGCTTGATTCTGGAAATTAATCGCTGAAGCAAAGTTGTGTAGAGAAAGGGAAGAGAGAACAAGACATAGCAAGATTTATACTGGTTCGGTCTAACTCCTTGACCTACATCCAGTCCCCAGACTCTCTGGGATTTTTCACTATCACTCACAATCAGTTACACACTCTGTACTCGAAAGCTATCCACTCACTAGGATACTTCCCCTTACAAGTTGAACACTGATATCCCAATCTCCAAGTCCCCCAACTTGAGATTCTCACTGTAAGTGATATACCAACACAGTACAACTACACACTCTGTAACTTAGGATGATCCTCTCACTAGGACTCACTCCCCCTTACAAGTTGTAGTCGCACAACCAATCTCCAAGTCTCCCGACTTGAGATTCTTTACAATCAAATGATTAACAGAAATAAACTCTCTCTAAGAGCAGATATTGATAAACACTGAAGCTCAAATCTCTCAAGACTATTTACAGAAGAATAAGTACAGAAATCTGATTGTTGCACACTGTAATTGTCTTGTATCTTGTCTGTCTCAGTTCTTCTTCGAGTCTGAATGATTTTTATAGCTGTTGAAGTCCATTTTGAATGAAGAACTTGACTGTTGAAAGAGCACTACGAATTTGAACGTTTAAAGCTCCACTTTCCAGAACTAGCTGTTGAGAATCCACTGAAAATATTCTTGATGGATGGATTCTGCTTTTGTCTAAACTGTTGTAGACATTCTTGTATTGTGGGACTTTAATTAATATGAAGATAATGTTAATATCCCTATGTAGAATGGGCTGTGCTTAAAAATGTATTAATTTAATTCAAGTTGAAGCACTTTATAAGACAGCATATTCTTTCTCTCTCTTGCTTTACAGCTCATTATCTGAATCTTCACTGTATACTTCAATAAATCAACTGAAACTTGCCAACAAACTGGTTAAAAGACGTTAGGAATAGTAGCAATTAAAGATATGAAGTATAAGAATCATTCAAATGATTTTCGCAAGTTCGCGCCATCTGATTTTACAAATCTGTGCGTTACAAACTCGAGTTTACAAACTCAGACTCGAGTTTGGAGTTCATCCAGAGAGCAATGTATTTTGAAAATCTTCCTAAACTCGAGTTGATTAGTGACTGACTCGAGTTTGGTTCTTACAGAGAGGAAAGTCGCGAATGGCTCTTGGAGGAAGTTTTGAACACAGTGCTAAACTCGAGTCATTTAGTGATTGACTCGAGTTTGAAGCTTTTATGAAAATATTGAGTTTAAGTTCAGAGCTTCAAAACTGAAGTTTAGAAAATGCAGACTGGAGTTTACAAAACCTAAAACATTGTTTAGTTCTCTGTATGGCCCAAACTCGAGTTTTGATATCCAAACTCGAGTTTCAGTGTAAACTGAAACTTTTGAAAATCTTTTCATTTGCAAACTGAAGTTTCTATTTCTCAAACTGGAGTTTTCAAATCAGGCTTTAACTCAAGGCTTTCTTGTTTGAGCTAAACTCGAGTCACCAAAACCTTGACTCGAGTTTCAGTGAAAACTGAAACATTGAAATACCTTTGAAAGCTCAAAACTGGAGTTTTCATTTTCAAATCTGGAGTTTAGAAATCATGTAATAGCTCGAGTGTTTTCAAACAGTCCTAAACTTGAGTCTCCAGAAATCTGACTCGAGTTTCAGTGAATATTGAAATTTTGAAAACTTTTCATTTAGGTGTAAACTGGAGTCACTGATTTAAAAACTGGAGTTTATAAATTAAGCATTAACTCGAATGTCTCTGTTTATGCTAAACTCGAGTCAACATAAACCAGACTCGAGTCTACAACTCTTAAAACATTTTAACTTCTTAAACTCTCCTTGTAAACTAGAGTTTGGAAGGATCAAGAGTAGAGTTTGAAAACTTGATAAAACGTTGAAGCTTCTGTTTGATCCTAAACTCGAGTTAACAAACATAGACTCGAGTTTACAAGTCTTTGAAACTTTTAGCCTTTAAACTTTATTGTAAACTGGAGTTTAAAAAGACTGAAGGTAGAGTTTGAAAACAAGTTGAAATGCAAGTGTCACTCCCTTTGATATAAACTCGAGTTTCAGTGCCCCGACTCGAGTTTACAACTCTTGAAAACTTTGATAGCTCTCTGTAACTCTGCAAACTCGAGTTTTCCTATGCAAACTGGAGTTTGGCCTTCTTTGTAAAACCTGAGCTTCTGTTTGACAAGTCCAAACTCGAGTTTAGCTACCTAAACACGAGTTTGTCTTAAACAGAAAGACTTACAACTTTCTGAAGACAAACTTCAAATTAAGTTTACAATTATCAGTTATCATCAAAACACTTAGAGAACTAACAGGGATTCCAAATCTAGATGGACTTAGCTCTAAGATTGCTTTACTAGGCAAAATTGCACCTCAATTCGAGCTAAACCCTATCATGCTCTAAATGTTGCAGATAGTGGGACAATTTAGTCATATATTGCTGGTCAAAATCCTCTTATAGCAAGTGAACCAGTCAAAGAAGTAATAAAGAGTAAGTAAAGTATTGTTCAACAGAGCTTGTAACACCGAATATGCACTTAGTAATTGATTGAGAGTTGTGTAAAGGTAATGATTATGATGGTTGTTTTGACTATTGCTACTAACAAACAAAATAAACAATATAATTGAAAGTTCAGTTGAGAAAATTAGATTTAGAATAGGCAGAGCTCCGATTTCATCCTAAGTTGTATTATCCCTCAAATTGCATCAAATCACATTATTACAATAATCTGCTGTATAGCTTCCATAGTGCTACGTCAAAATGCCTATTGCAATGTTATTCAGTTAACCCATCACTAATTTGTACAGAAGCTTCCGCAATCTTGAACGTACATCCCATACTCTACTTCTCCCATATTCCTAAGGCGATTTTCAGGCTTAGAACATCAATTCAATGTAGGTGTATTGGATGTGTGAGGTATACCCATTCTTGTAGCCTACAACTTAGATTGAGCCCTGCACAAGCTTGCCTAGTACACATTGCTTAACAGAGGTTTAACCTTAACTCATTTTCAATAAGCTAAGGCTACTGTTAGCTCTCGGTGTTTTGATGATCACAAATTCTAAGTTATTGAATTAAGTAATATATGTTTGAAGATATGGTTTGACCGAGCATAGCATTTAGAATGTTTGAGTATCATCGGGCTCAAAGCAAAGAAGTGCAATCTGGTGAGCCATGCTCGAGTAAGACATTAACATGCTCAAGCATCAGCAAACCAAAATGAAAAATGCAAAGGGCATTGATAAGCCATGCTCGAGCAAGGGGTTAACATGCTCGAGCATTAGTGAATTAGAATGCAAAGATGGAGAATATTGGTGAAGCCATGCTCGAGCATCAACGAGGGTGTGTGTTTAAAGGTGAAGAGTCATGTCATGCTCGAGCAGTATAGTTTATCATGGATTTTATCCCTTTGCCTGGCCTTGTGCCCGAGCATGCTTTATGGCTTGCTTGAGCATTGACGATCTATTGCCCAAGCATAGAGGCTTTCATGCTCGAGCAACAACGTCATGAATAATCTTTTTAAAGTCTCCTAAGAAGCTTGCCTGAGCAAGCTTAGATTCTTAGTCAAGCATAAGGTGATCTCTAGATTTTCAATGCATCTTTTAAACTGATGCTCGAGCACACATATAATCATGCTTGAGTATGATCACTTCTGTTCTTTCAAATTTCTATCTTTGTAAATCTTAAATTATCAAATATGATTTCATTTCCATATATTACTACTCATTACTATTGCTAATTGTTATTAATGAGTTTGCTAATGAGTTCAGATGATTTAATCATGAATTAACAACAATTTGTGTGTCAGAGAAGCATTAAATGCAGTGGCCAAAACTGGTAATAATCTCCGTAACCAATACTCTGAGTTTTCTCTAATATTCTGGCTGTGTAATAAATGCTACCTCTCAACGAACAAAATAGATAGAATAAAGAATGTTTGTGAAGAACAAAGTACTTACGGAGAATGTGACCAGCAAAGCTTCATCTGTCTAACGGCTATATTCAAGAGTCACAGTGACCAATATTTAAGCTTCTACAACGGTCATTTATTACAACATCTATACATAGCAAAAGCATTGAATTTGCCAACTACTGAAACGTTGTGCATTCAATTTGAACTTATTACAATTTGTTGTTTCATTAACTTCACTTAATATCTTCAGATATTCATTTTTGTGTACTTCAATGATTATTTTACTTACTTAGTAAGGAGTTAATTCTATTCAATTTATTTGCAAATCTTAAGGTTGTGGAACCTTAAGAGTAGGTGTACAAGTATAACTTGTATGGGGGAGTGAGTCCTTGTGATCGGATCATTTTGAGTATAGAGCGTGTAAATTGTACGAGAGTTTGAAATAGTGAAATACCCAAAGTGATTGTGTCCTAGACGTAGGTCGATGAATTAGACCGAACAAGTATAAACACTTCATGTTCATTTTCCTCTCAGTCTCTGCTTATTGTCTTTAAATCAATTTTCGAAAAAAAACTTTACAATCACCTATTCACTCCCTCTAGGTGATATTCCTGCTCTTCAGCTACCACTCTTGCCTATTAGCGCCCAACTAACAAACAAGACGTTATATCACAATTAAGCAAACTAAATGTATTGAATTAAAACTAGCAAACTAGGTTCATACAACCAACTTAGAAATCCATCCTCACTTAGACAACATAATTTTAGTTCATGATTGATGAAGGAAACACAATTGAAACGAGAGAAAGATAACCCATGAAAAAAATAAAAAGAAATAAAATAGAGAAGGTAATTAGAGTATTGATGACACAGGGGACGTCTTGTCACACGACGCCTCTACATCTTTTTTAGCTTCGTCTAACTTCTATCTCGTATTGGTCTCTTTGCAACTCTCAGCAGGGTTCCACTTTATCTCAATGAATCCAATTCACACTTTGAGTTGCATCATCTATTGCTGACTGTCGACTACCTTTTAGGTTTAGCTTTCTTTTCCTTTTATAATCAGGTTATGCATGTTGTACGTTCAGTGAGTTGGGCTTTTCAATTCTCTTAGGCCTGACTCCTTAGATTCAGTTGATTGATCCTTTCTTTAATTTCACGAGATTATGCAAATCTTCTAGTTGGTTCTCCATATCTTTTGTTTTTCATCTTTATCAAGTCAACCATTGTCTAAACGTTTGACTCCATTACTTGTATTTATTACCTGAAATACTCTCGAGAGAAGATCAGCATAACACAACCTATGACAATTCATCACTTATGATGCTATAGTATTGCAGTAGCATTATGGTGTTAGTTCAGAGCAAAGATCCACAATGCTATAGCATTATATTAGCTTTGTCATGCGATTTTATAATGCATTAAAATGTAACCTTTTCTTCTGCCTATATTCAAGATAGTGTTTAGAATGCAAAAGCTTACTTAAGCTATCCCTTATTTTTATATGTATATGATTTCTAGCATACTTCATTAGATCAAATGCATTCAAGCTCAGTTTTACCATGCAAAAAAGTCATAACACATAGGAAATATACGGCATAAATATGACTTATTAGATGTCAACGGAAAATCCACATCTCCTTTTGAGAGTGTTTACGGAAGTATGTGATGCCTTTAAGATCCCAGAGTTCCAGTAGATGCTTTAAGGATTAAGTTGTTTCCATTCTTAGTCTGAGATAAAGTAAAAGCTTAGTTGAACACTTTGCTAGCAAATTCATTAACATTGTGAATGAATTTGGGTGAAAATGTTTTGCTTAAATTATTTTCTCTAACTAAGAATACCAAGCTCAAAACCAATATATGGTTTTAGTAGCAAGACAGAGAATTTATGTATGAATCTTGGGAACATTTCAAAGAATTGCTAAGGAAATGTCCACAACATGGAATTTAGCCATAGATACAGATGGAGACTTTCTATAATGGTCTAAATACGCAAACAAGGTAGAAAGTTGACGCTTCAACTAATAGAGCCCTCTTGAAAAAATCCTACAATTAATCTTATGAAATTCTTGAAAGCATAACCATTAACAACTATCAATGACCAACTAAAAGGGTGTCATCAACCATAAAAGTAGTTGGAGTACATGAAATAGATGTCATGACTGCCCCAATTGCACAATTTTCCTCACTCATAAGTATAATCAAATCCATGAATCTAGCTGCTAGATCAAAGATTTTGCAAAGTACATCATGTTAGCATTGGCTACCACCGAAAAAGGGGGTAAATTGAGTGTATGTAAAAACTTAGGAATTTTGGAAATTCTTTCATATCTTTGCAAAAACAATTTGTATGATAGTAATGAGTTATAGAGTGATAGCCATTTATTTAAACATATATGCTGGAAATATAAGTGTTTAGGGAAAAGAATATACAAACTATGATTTATCCTAGTTCAACCCAATCTTTGACTCACGTCAAGTCCCCAAGCTCCACTAGAGATTTTCGATCCACTATGTTCTTGTTTAATCCGGGTACAAAAGAAAAGCCTCTAGAATCCCATAAGTTCATCCAGGAGCTTGTGAAGCTAAATCTCTCATCTAGATACTCCTTTTTACACATTGTAAGGTTACAATCTATTTCCTACCCAAGATCACCCAATCTTGAGTAACTAAGATAAAATGATTACAATGAATCTTCTCTCTCAAAAGTGAATATGATGAACATTGAACTACAATACAAATAATCTCACTCTTTATGGTAAATCATTTGATCGTTGATATAATCAGAGAGTAAGTGATATAGACGTCATGGTATTGGCATTTTGACAATGAAGTTGTAATATCGTGTCTGATTATCTATCTTGAATGCTTCTCCTTTTACAGTTGATGAAGAGTATTCGACTGTTGAGTAATTCTTTTCGTTTAGAATGTGATCATTGGATGTTCGTTAAAAGTATCCATTAGACTTGTTTAAACTTTCTGTTAAGTAAATGAAGTGATTCAATCATTTTTGGTTTCGTTCATACCACATACTTTTGGCATTGGTTGCTTTCGCTCTTTCCTAGAATGGGCGTCTACTCTAAATAAGTTTCCATGTAGGCTTTGTTTTCTATCGCAATGTTTAATGTTCTGACACATATATGACATTTTGAGGTTTTGTAAGCAATCCTTCATTGGATCATCTAAAACTCATTAACAAAGATGATTAAAAGCATTGAGAGTAGTTGTAAGTGATAATCTGAAGCAATAAGATAATCGTCATTGAGTTTGAATTTACGAAGACAATGATATTTAACTAAAATAGCAAGAACTTGAGTTTGTTATAAATGACTCGAGTTTTCTTCATCAAAACTCAAGTTTTGTTCTCAAACCAAAATAGTAATAAGAAGAGTTTAGTTTGCAAATAGGCTTTCAAAGAGAACTCGAGTTTTAGTATTTTTGAAACACTGGCAGTTTGGTGAAAACATTGAGAACTCGAGTTACATTGTTCAAACTCTAATGAGGAACTCGATTTGTTCAAATAGAACTCAAGTTTTAGTATTTTTGAGCGTTTGGCAGAAATCATCAGTTCTTGGGGGGGAAAAAAGAATTGGAGTCATATTGTTCAAGCTCGAGTTACCAACTCGAGTTTCATAAAGTAGAACTCAAGTTTTCCAAAACATTCATCGAGTATACTTAAGATCAGTGAGAAGTTGAAGTCATACCTTGGCAACTTGAGTTTTTCTTTTGAGAACTCGAGTTGTTACCTTTGTTTGATCTAGAATGAATAGAGGTATCTACTGTAACGCCCCTATTTTCTAACATTCAATTATGGTCCTAGGACTCCTAATAAACTATCTCGTGAATATTTATCTGAGAAAGGGAGTTAAGGAAACAGAGTTTTACACAACAGTGAGTGTACTTATGCGTTTGGACGAAAGAGTAACTGATTTTCATATGCGCAGTCATATGCTGGTTAAATAAAATTCCCGAAGGAACAAAATGTGATACAAAAAAAATTCATTGTGTTGTTCATAGTATTCACACTTAGTTACAATGATCCCAGAAAGGTTCAACCAAAAAGTTATACAACTTCTTAACCAACATAACAATTTCTTCTGAATTCCTACGCGTGCCGCTTACCCCTTTCTCTGGCTCCCGATCCTCCAGATCCTGAAGCTATAGTAAACTCTGAGATTCAATACCCATTGAATCTTAGGTAACTGTTAACCTTATGTTCAAGTTCAACAATATATGCATGATAGATATTCATTCACATTTAGCATAATACCATACATAGCACACAGCACATGTAATAGTATGAATCTCAACAATTACAAAGCACACAGCAATTGTAATGTCAACCTCTACATAGCACACAGCCCATGTAAGGTTTGCCTCTACATAGCACACAGCTTATGTAAGGCCCACTTAGTTTGCACATAAACCAGTGCCACGCCCCCGGCGTGTCCTCAGCGCTAGGAAAAACATTCAATATGGCATTACCAAGATTGTAACCCATTTTCAAATCAAAGCTAAATGTATATCGATAGTGACCTAAGACCCAGTCTTAGCCACAGCCAATGACCTAAGACCAAGTCTTATCCATGACTATTTGAATCATCTCATCACATATAAGTAAACAAGTAACATAAAAATTAGAGTTACAGTACGCGTCCGTACCTTAAACCTTAACGCTAATGGTACGTTCCCTTCCGGTACTGGATCCAGGCCCTTCTGAGTATCCTATAATACCATCACTGCGTTATTTCTCTTATGGTTTACATCCTAAGAAATGGCCTTACCATTCTTATTCCTATACCCGCGTAAATTTTATTAATTATTACTTTTTCTTAATAATAATAACACTATTATTATTATTTTAAGTTTTCTTATAACACTCTTTCCCGTTTATTTATTTGGTTATCATTATAAATTTTATTACTTACTTATTAGTTAATCATTCCTTTTTTTAAATGATAATATTTGCTATCATCATTATTATCTAATTCATTTAAACTCCTATTAATACTAATTATGATTCTTCATAAATTATTTATCAATATGTTCTTTAATTTAAGCTTAACTAATCTCAAGCATTACAAAGACTAATTTTTTTTTTTAATTAAGAGTTTATAAATACTTGAGTACTATTATGCATTTTAATACCATACAAATAAATATTTTATGAATAGCAATAAAAATAAAATAACATCAAACAAGACACAAAATTATTCTCATACATACATCAATCCATATACATATATAATCAGATTTGATTAATTCATTAATACTAACTTTTCAGTTAATTAATAACTTATTCTATATTTCCTTCTCTAATATATTTACTCCTTTTACTAATTATTATTATTATAAATCCTTAATGCTAATAATTCCTTACTTATGGTTTATTTATTATTAATCAACTAAATTAATAAAGACCAATAAAACCATATATATATATATCTACTTACACAAGGCATACAGTGAGCTCTTGGATTTTCTTAAGACTACTTGTATATCTATAGATACAACATAATTCCTTTCCTTAATATTAATAAATATTACTACACTTTAATAATATGATCTATATGCATAAAATTCTGGAACATATATATTTATCTCCTCTTTTTTCCCCCCCTCTTGTTAGTTCTCAATGTGTTTTGATGATAACTAGCAATTGTAATCTTGATATGAAGTTTGTTTTTGGCAATATGAAAATCTCACTGTCAAAGGCAAACTCGAGTTTAGGTATGTAAACTTGAGTTTGAGGAGTTACAGAAAGCAATCAGAAATTTTCACAACAAGCCAAACTCCAGTTTGCAAAACCAAACCTGAAGTCTGGAAGATACAGAGAGCACTCAGAATTCCAAGCAAGCCAAACTCGAGTCTGGATTCCTAAACTCCAGTCTAGACCAAACAGAAAGACACTCAAGTTCCAGGCCAAGTTATAAACTCCAGTCTAGAGTTACAAACTCTAGTCTAGACCAAACAGAAAGATTTGAATAGTTTCAGCTCAAACATAAACTCGAGTCTGTCATTGTAAACTCGAGTTTAGGACAAATAGAGAAACACTCGAATTTCTACCATCTTTCCAAAACTCCAGTCTATCTCCTAAACTCCAGTCTGGAAAATCAGGAACTTAGGCTTGTTCTTCAAACATAGACCCAAACTCGAGTCAGTCACTAATTGACTCGAGTCTAGGAGCAGGACCAAAATTCCATGCCAAGTCCAAAGCCCGATAGTTCTCTCTGTAAAAGCCAAACTCGAGTTAGCTTTTACAGACTGCAAGTTTAGACCTCTAATCAACGGACATGCTTTCTGGATGAACCCCAAACTCGAGTCTGGAAGAACAAACTCGAGTTTGCATCGGGGATTTTGAAAAATCAAATGATATTGATCTGCGAAATCTTAATGGGTTTTCCTGAAATTATTTCATGATATGATATTATTGTTTCTAATGTCCTTGATGAAGTTTTGAGTATTTTTCAGATAAGGTTTAGCCAAGATCAAGGTGAGATCAAGATCCAGAATAAGTGCATTAAATGAAGAACCAAGAACAGGGCTGATTCTTCTCCCTTATCCCAGATGTTCAGTTCAGATCGTTGCAACACATTAAGATCACTTCCAACGGTCGAATTAAGATCATGGAATGGCTAAAAATCTGGAAGACGTTCTGCAACAACTAAATTCCAAGATTCTAGCTAAGAATTCAAAGAACGTGCTACTGCCATTTTTCCAGAATTGCAGCTGAACATTAGAGAAAGAATTGCAACGGCTAGCTTATCCATTCAGTCTATAAAAGGCTGTGAAAACTCAAAGCAAAACACACAACGAAGCTATCTTGATTATACTTTGAAATTTCAGTCTGTATTGTTATTTTCAACCTGTTCTTCAGTGTTTATCCTTATCTACTCTTTTGAGAGTTTGTGAATTTTTGAAAGCATTTGTTTGTGAGAACTCAAGGTTGTGGAACCTGTGAGTTGGGTTGTTCAATCACAAAGTGTAAGGGGGAGCAAGTCCTAGGTGATTAGGATTGTGTCTGGTCTTCATTGTTGTAATTGAAAATCTGTTGAATTAGTGGAAACACTCAGAAGGTATCTGGGGACTGGACGTAGGTCAAGGTTGAGACCGAACCAGTATAAATTCTATGTGTCTAAGCTTTTCTTTTTCTACTCTTTTATTATCCATTTATTAAGCTTCATTTTTAAGAGTTGAAAAGAATTTTTAAAATCCCCAATTCACCCCCCTCTTGGTGATTTCTTCCACTTTCACCTCTTTCTCTTCTTTCTAAGATATACATCTACACATACAAAGCGTCACATGCAATAAAAACAAAAGAAGAAAAAAAACGATACACCCATAAAAGCACTTATATACCCAGCTTATCTTCTTTTCCTTTCGGCCTTACATACATATAAGGAGCACACTTACATACACACATGCAACTCATCTCTCTTTCTCTCCTTCTCTAAGCAACACGATACTCACACAACATGTAGAAGATTTACTTCTTCATTCTCCATTTCGTTTTCTGCACACCTAGTAAGCATATTTATATGTTTTCTCTTCTTCAATCACTTACGAGGGCGCGCACACACACACACAGGAACATATATGTATGTTATCTCTTATTCTTTTTCCTACCTTTCAACCCACATGCACAAGGACATACATATATACATTTTTTCCTTTCGCAAAAACAGAATCCATGACAACAAGTTCTTGACAGAAAAATATTTCTATGATCATGGATTCATGCTTGATAGCAAACCTCGGTCATATAAAGAAGCAAAACAAAAGAGAACATTTCTTCCTCATGCAACACAGATGCATGCCTCACGAAAAACAACACAGGAAACAAGCATGAAACATTTTTTTCAAAGAGGACCCGATGATAGTCCCTGTTTTATATACCATTTTCAGTTTTGATTTTCGGTGATTTAAGCGTGGTTTTCTTTGTGTTAAATCTTCCTAAACTATCGGTAGAAATGCTGAAACTTTGAGAGAGACAATTCTTATGACTTACCTTCAGTATTCCAAACTCTGTGGTGGATTTATTTTACTGTTACGCTCCCCTGTTCCAGCGTGAATAAGCAAAGGAAGATGGTCTTCGGTTTGTACTCTCTCTTCTCTCTTACAGCTCCCTCGGTCTCTCTCTCTCTCTCTTCCTTCCACTCTCTCTGTTTGCTGTCTATCTAAGTGTTGAACGAAGACAAGCGTGAGACTGAGGGAATGGTTTTTATAGTGTTTCAGCCGAGATTAAGATCTAGAGAAAATGCCCATCGGTTAAGAGAAAAGTTAATGATCTTCGCATGCATAACAAGAGATTGACAGTTGGATCATTACGTGTTTTGCTGCTGTTAATCGTGATCTGTTTTTCTTCAGCTTGGCCGAGCTGCTGGATCACCAAATAATGAATATTAACTAATGGGTCCTGTTGGTGTATGACCGAGAGAATGAAAGGAATGAAATGGGTTAATGAATTCATGGGCTGAACTCGATATTTGGGCCTTCTTATCAAACATGGGATCTGGAAGGGAAGAGAAAAGAACAAAATACTAGGCCTTTGTTTTGTTGTTTTATTTCCTTACTTTAACAATATATATATTTTTTATTATTATTCTAATAATTAAGTGATTGATTATTCTAGGAAATTTTACAACTTCTTCTTCCAAAATTTTAGGCCCAATTATTCCGTATTATTCTTTTTCCCAAAACAAATCAAGGAAAAAGAGCCTAAATTCTCAATTAATTATTTTCATACATAATTAAGACCAATTTCATAATTAAATTCTCATAATTTCATTCTCATAAAATGTCAAATTTTAATATTCGAATCCCAGAAAAATTGGGGTGTTACATCTACCTTGATATAATGTCTTCAATATAGCTCCAAATCGTGAAAGACAGAATATCACCAAGAAGAGGGATGATTAAATTTTTTTTTTATTTCCCTTGAATTTACTATCTAAAACAAAGCTTAACACACACACACAGAGAGAGAGAGAGAGAGAGAGATGATTTATACAAGTTCAGTCTAAACTCTTGACCTACGTCTAGTCCCCAGACACTCTGAGATTTTCATTATCACTTGAATCGATTATGTTAGATATGATTAGTTTTGATGATGTCTTATATAGATGCCATTAGTAAGAGCAAAAAGCTTGTATATTATGTTTATCTTCTTTATTGACTAATTCTTAAATTTAATGTAGAAACAAAGATGTGAAGTTCATCTATGAAGAATGATCAAGAAGAAGATCAATAAAAGAAGTATTGAATGAGAGAAAGAAATTGAATCAAAGAAGAGTCAAGTGATCAAGAATGATCAAGAGAAGAAAAGAAAGAAAAAGTTGAATTATAGAACAAGAAGGAGATAAGAGATTTCAGAAAGAAGAAATTAAAGAAAATATTAAGTTCAAGAAGAAAAGTAAACATTGAAGAACTTGCAGAAAATAATGAGTCCATGATGAAGAATGATCAAGATGAGATATGATGGAAGATGGAAGAAGTTGATAAATAGAATGAGAATACCAATATTCAAAATCAGCTGAAATATAAATGTGGAGAATGTTCAAGAGAAGAAAAGAAAGAAAGAAAGAATAGAGTTGTGGAAAATGACCAAGTGGAGAGATTGAAGAAAGGGAAGATCTTGCTAAAAAGAATGAAAAAAATCAATATTCAAGGTCTTAGATTGATACTAGAAGTCTTCACAATCAAATGAAAGTTGGAGTAGTTCAATTCAGAGTTAAAATCAACAAAAATAAGCTTTTGGATGAGAAAACTCAAGTTTGGGAGTCAAAACTCGAGTTTGGAACTTAATGACTCGAGTTTTGCATGTCTTCAACATCTCTGGTATCTCTGGTATCTCTGGACTCAACAAACTCGAGTTTCCAAATGAAAACTCAAGTTTTCAGCGCTGATTAGCAACTCTGTTCACCTCTGTTTCACGTTCAGCTTGTGCGAGCTCTGGTAATTCGATGATATCTCCTAAACCAGAGATTGGATTGAATTTTTTTTGAAACTAGACATCTAATGTGTCATTTTGAAAAGTTTTCAAGCCCAAAGAAGTTCAGATGAGAGAGCTATGAATTTCTAAAGTTGGATCAGGAAGTATAACTCAATGTTTTAAGTATAACTCACAATCTACACATCAGAATGAGCTGAAATTGGTGGCATATGAAAGAAGACTCGTAATGATTTCCATCAAGACTTAATCCAACTACAATTAAGTTCAGACCAGAGAGATATGGCCTTTAAAAGTTGACTGTCGATTCAGAACGATGCAAAAATGCTGGTGAAGAACAGCTTTCATTCATCGGATCATAACGGACAAAATACAACGAGTTTTGAGCTGATTCTTTTTGCATTAGAAAGAAGACTGAAAGAGCTATATGGGATAAGTGGTTTATAGAATTTGAAGCTATATCAAGTCAGAGAGCAACCATGGACAGAATATGTTGAAAACTCGAGTTTACATGTGAAAACTCGAGTTTAGCTCAAACAGAGAGCATGAACATCAGAAGATCTTCCAAACTCGTGTTTGTGAATCAAAACTCAATTTTTGATAAGACATAGAGGAATCTAGAGTAACACGATAGCCTCAATACTCGAGTCTCCAAGTCAAAACTCAATTTTACACCTTCGCTTCAGAAAAGTCAACGTATCAAAAGTCTCATTTTTGATCAAGAACATCCAGATGATTACATAAATGATTTATAATACTTCTTAACATCATTTATATAATTTGTGTACATGTTTCAGATGATCAAAGAGCGTTAAATTAACGATAAAGAGTAAAGTAAACGTTGATGTCACAGTTGGTTCAGAAAACAAAGTTCTAACGGCTAGTTTCCAATTGATCTCTAACGGCTCTATTTACAACAATCATATTCTTAAACGTTCAGATTCTCTTCATCTATAAATAGAGCAACATTCAAAACACACAAAGATGATGGGGAGAGCTTGCACTATCATAATGCCAATATTCTGAATCTCATACTCACTCTGTTTTTCAAATGTTTCATAGTTTATCATAGAAAGAATGAAATGATTTCTATTGTAATTCAGTGATTATCCATTCACTTCTTTGAGAGAAGATTCATTGTAAATCATATTTTCTGAGAGATACTCAAGGTTGGGTGATCTTGAGTGGGAAATTGATTATATCCTTATGGGTTGTAAGGAGGAGTATCTCAGTGAGAGATTTGGCTTCACAAGTGCCTGGGTAAACTTGTGGGTTTGTAAGAGGCTTCTCTTGTGCCCGAATAAACAAAAGGATAGTGGATTGAAAATCTCAAGTGGAGCTTGAGAATTAGACGTAGGCCAAGGATTGAACCGAACCGATATAAATATCAGTTTGCAATTCTCTTCCTTAATCTCATTTATTTCTAGCCTACATGTTTGAATGATTGTCTACAGTTTTATGACTCTTTACTGTCATATAAAGGGATTTTTACTGAATTGCGAAAAAGATTTTCAAAGGTCCTAAGTTTTTTTCTTCACCCAATTCATCCCCCCTCTTGGGTTCAGCCAGGTCTTTCAAATTACATACTTTGTACTTGAAAGTAATTCTCTCATTAGGATTCACTCCCCCTTACAAGTTGTAATCAAATATCCCCATCTTAAAGTCTCGATACTTTGAGATTCTTATAAAGATTTATGATAAGAAATGAAACTCTCTAAAAGAGCATATTGAAAAACACTAACAATTATAAATATCCAAAGATATTACTCAAATGAATGAAACAGTAAATGCGTATTGATTGTTTGAGTGTTTGTGTTTCTGTTGGTTGTAACGAAATGAATGCTTCAACTTATATTTGGTGAAGAAAATTAATGACTGTTGGAAACCTTCAAAGCACCTTTGAGAGTAATCAATATAGCCATTAGACTTGAGGACCTTTCGTTACTCACAGTGCTTGATTCATTTGATGATCGTCGTCATTCTTTATTGTCATTCCTTGTGTTCTTCCCGTTAGATGATCTGACATTTATATAAGGAAAGAAAACATAAATGCCTTTAATTTACAGTCATGGTAAATTAAAGACCACAATTTTTTATAAAACCTGGCAAGAAATGCATTCGGTAAAATAATATATTGTTATCAATAAAAATATTATTATGAAAATAAAATTTAAAAAAATTATATTTTATGAATAAAAAATATTATTATAAGCTTTTTTTAAAATAAAAAATAAACTTTCATAAATAAAAAAATGTTATAATTATAAAATATGTTAATATAATTTCAAATAAAAATATTATTATAATGAAAATATATTATGTTTATTCAATTTAAAAAATATAATATTGTGAAATTAATTTAAAATAAAAATATGTTATTCTAAATAAAAAAAATACTATTATAGTTAAAGCATGTGTTATTATACGATCAATTTAAAATATATATTATTATAGTAATTACAAATAAAAATGTTATTATATTAGTTAAATAAGATGTAAATTAATTTATATAACATAAATAAAAACAATATATTAGAGGTAAAATAATAAATTGCTATCATTCTTCTACTCTCATCTCCTCTTAAATCAAATAAGGAATTCTTAAAAACCCCTCACCTTCTCCGGCCCTCACCAATCAAACCAAATAAGGTAACCCTTTATATCCTTCCTTCCATCACCCTTCTAACCAACACCGGCTCTAAAGGAGGATCATATGGGTTTTCAAAATAAAAGGGAGGTATTTAATTTGGACTAGATAGAAGGAAGGTTAATGTATTTTACTAGAACAGCCCCCCTCAAAGACCTAATAAAAAATTATGTGAACTTACAGAAACTTACATATTCATTTTCTTAAAAATTTAATAGTCACGCATATGACCAAAACTAAGGCACATAAAATTTCATCGTCCCATAGGGATTTTCCATAGTACTAACTTTGCTATGCATGATTATAAAATTCCCTCCATCACTAAAGACAACTCAATCAAAACAAAAAGATATTGTGGAAGGAAAAACTAAAATGAAAAAAATACAAGCATATGTTATAAATATTTTATATGTATGTCCATTATTACTTCACATGATTACTATTACTTCACATGTTTACTATCACATATTTACTATTGCTTCACATGTGAAAGTTTAGAAGGAAATTACCTCTTATGACTCTGAGGTGGAAATTACACTAAAGGCCCATTTTCCATCTATAAATAGAGGTCTTCTGTAAACATTTTGAATACACTGAAATAAGAATTTCCCTCTACTCTCTCTCTCTATCTTCTATCTCTTGTTCGTGATCTATATTTTCATCAGTTTTATATTACGTTATCAGCACGATCACTTTACCAAAGGTAGGATTTTCTTATTATCTTTTATATTTTCATTATATATATTCATTTTATCTATCTGGGATAATCTTAACCATTATATGGAATTAAAGTTCTACTTTTACCGATTATTTTGAACATCGGGTTCCATGGTTAAGATTTGAGATTATTTACTATTTACTATTCACAGTAAATAGTAATTTTTACTATTCATGTTAATTTTAGCTTTTTCAGTAATTTTACATTTTTTTATTCATTTTGACTCCTATATGGAAGTCTAGATTTAATCTTTCAGTAATTTTATCTTATTCACTATTTACAATGAATAGTAATTTTTACTATTCATGATAAATTTACTTTACTTACTTCTTTATTTATTTATTTCATGGTGGTGATATTAAGCTCCATTTATTTAATTTATTTTACTTACTGCTTTATTTATTTATTTCATGGTGGCGATACTAAGCTCCATTTATTTAATTTATTTTACTTGCTGCTTTATTTATTTATTTCATGGTGGCGATATTAAGCTCCATTTATTTAATTTATTTTACTTACTGCTTTATTTATTTATTTCATGGTGGCGATATTAAGCTCCATTTATTTAATTTATTTTACTTGCTGCTTTATTTATTTATTTCATGGTGGCGATACTAAGCTCCATTTATTTAATTTATTTTACTTGCTACTTTATTTATTTATTTCATGGTGGCGATATTAAGCTCCATTTATTTAATTTATTTTACTTACTGCTTTATTTATTTATTTCATGGTGGCGATACTAAGCTCCATTTATTTAATTTACTTTACTTACTGCTTTATTTATTTATTTCATGGTGACGACATTAAGCTCCATTTATTTAATTTACTCTACTCGCTGCTTTATTTATTTATTTCATGGTGGCGACACTAAGCTCCATTTATTTAATTTAATTCTTTACTGTTTTATTTATTTTTCATGGTAGCGACACTAGTATTGTAATACCCCAATTTTCATAATACATGTAAATATTATATTTTGATAAATAACACCTATTACAATAGGTGAATATGTGGTCTCAGAACAAGTGAAATAATTATCTTATTTTCTAAAGGTAATTTCTTGGTAATTTCTTATGAAATTAGAGTAAATGAAGAGCTAAAATCCCTAAGTGAATTTATGGGTCATAAAATCCCTTAAGAATGTTATGATAAATCTTAAGAGGCAACTAAATATTTATTAAAATAGAGAGTATGTTGTCTCTAAAGTTTGAATTAATTTATTATTATTTTTAGGAATTACACCATTTTAACAACTTAAAATCATCAGAGGATGATAAAATCAATTAGAGGAAATTAATAACAATTATTGGGCAAGTGAAATTGCAATAATTGAGGTACTCTATTAATTTTTGAAATTAGTTAATGATTAAGTTTTTAAGGTCATAATTTAAGACCAAATGATATTGATTAGCATACAAGGAGTTGTAATTATCAAAATTGAATTAGAAATCTTGTTAAATTTAAGCCTAGTAATCCCTAATACACTATATTGGAGATTAAAATTAAGACTTAACTAATTATTCTTAATTAATCTCTATGGGACGAAAATTCTTGTTTAATGGTAAATAAATGGAGGAATTAAATTATATTAACCATGAATCCAGAATCTACATGGACCAATGGGAGAATTACCTTCTTTAGTCATGTGAGAGAATTGAAAATATAATTGCATAATTAAAATTAAGGGGAGGGGAACGAATTTTTCAAGAATTAAGGGAAAATAATAAGTCAAAGAGTATGGAAGAAGATTGAACAAACTTAGGGACCAAGTTTTTAAAACTTGGAGAGCAAGAAAGTGATGTGATTAAATACAATTAGATGAGAATCCCTAAGAAATAAATCATAACTTGAAATATTGGAACTAAGTATTTAAGATAAATACATATTTGAGATCAGTGAATTATAAGCTTCAACTTGGCTATTCCCAAAGTCATTTTCGGTTATTTTTAAGATTCATGCTTAAGTGTTTTGGGAATTAAAAATCACCATAAATCTAATCATAAAATTAGAATTCCAAAAATGAAATTGGATTTTGAATTTAAACACCAACTTACACCTAACTAAATTAGCATTTGGGAGTAATTAGTGTTAAATAGAATGTCTTGGGGACAAAGCAAAAGAAAATCTAAAAGGAGGAAGGGGGGAGGACGAATTTGGGGAGGTGTAAGGGGGAGATTTATGCCTCTTCACCAAGCAAAACTCAAGGCCAAGATCAAATTGAATTTCTTGGTGGCTACTCCTTGATTTGGCTATAAATAGAGACCCTCTCTTCACAATGTTCTCACCACTTCCTCAAGCTAGGAACCAAAATATAGAGAGTAAGGGAGAGTGTGGAAGAGCTTCAAGAAACAAGAAGCAAGGTTTTTCAAGAGGTAAGAGAGTTTTTAGTTTTAGTTTAAGTTCATAGTTTATGAGATAGAAATGCTAGAAATGTTGTTTTGATCATCAATCTTCCAGATCCAGTTTTATTTTCATGTTTTTATGGTTTCCATTGCATTTATTTCGAAAAACTGATGAAGAAGAAGTTATATCAAAATTTTTGGAAGATTAGGATCAAAATCACGAAGCTCTGGCAAAATTTCATTGATTAGTATTTTCTGGAGTCAGGGGTAAAAACGTCAGTATTTTATGATGAATATGATGTTATAAAATTCTGAGAAAATTTATGGTGAAATTAGACATCTAGGGCTTTTCAAATATATAAAGAGTGTGTCATTTGAAGCTCTGTACGAAAAGATAAAAATCTCAGAAGTTAAGCTATGTTTTCTGGGCGAAAATCTGGGCAGCAGTTTGAAATCTGGGAACTGGGAATTATCCATGAATTCTGGGTAAGTTCCAGTATTTTTCCTCACAAATAGACTTCTCAAGGATTCCGGGAAATTTTACGGATCCTCATTTTGATTTTTCTAGAATTAGTTATGATTTTTCAAAGTTACCGAAAAATTTGCCCAGAAAATGCTGCACCACGTTTTTGAAGAAATGTAAGGGCAAAATTGTAATAATAAAGCCATCAAGGGTAGAATGGTAAATAGAGGTGGAAATATCTCTTAGAATGTTATTCTAAGTGATATGGTGATATGTTAGGATATCCGGGAAGTCCAAAGCCGGAATCAAAGGTCGGATGTTTGACGACTATGCGGTAAAAGGTACGGACGCGTATTGTAACATTAACGCTTATGCTTATGGTATGGTTATATATGATAATTGTTTTAACATGTTGATACTCTGTTTTGAAATTGCTCTTGGATTTGAGTTGTATATGGGTTATAGTCTTCATAACACCGTTGAGTTTTCCTAGCGCTGAGGACACGATAGGCCATCGTGGCACTGGTTATGTGCAGACTTGGGTAACATACATATTGCAGTGGTTGTGTTATGTTACTTGCTGATATGGTTTTGAAAATTATAAATGTGATTTTATCATTGTGATATCTGTCATATACTGTTTACATAAGCATGAGGTTAACCGTTACCTGAGGTCCAATGGATATTGGACCTCAGTCTTAATGAACAGTACAGGAAAGAAACCGGGATGGTACCGGTAGATAGAGCTGTAAAGAGGCAGCGGTCAAAGGCAAAGGTCGGTAGCGGTAGAAGTTATAAGAACTTAGCTTCTGGCTCGAATTTAACAAAGTTACTTTGAACATTTTGGTGTCTAAGGTTGGGTTAATCTATCCGGGAAGCCAATCAGTCGCCGTATAAGTCGGTGAGGCCCCCATGATAGACCCCTACCTGGCCAATCTGTTTGATTAACTGATGTTAGGTTCTAAGCCATAGGTTTAGTTAAGACTGGGTTTAACAGAGAAATGTATTTAAATCTCTGTATAATGTATCACATGAATATTCCTTCGGGATATTTAATATATCAGCTTATGTCGGACATCATCATATGTCTGGGCATTTTTATCAGATACTCGTTGTTCGGATCTTAGCGCACGCTATCTATTTCCGCAGTACTCTAAGCTGTAGCATCTCAAACTCTGTTGTTTTTCTTAAAACTAAGTGTCAACCGACACGATTTTCGAACCTGGATTTTGGGATGTTACAAGTATTAGTGGGCACCATTTTTTAAATTTAATTTTAATTATTTACTGCTTTAATTATTGTTCATGGTAGCAACATTGATATACATATTAGTGGGCTCCATTTATTTATGCATTTATTTACCTTTTATGGTGGCGACACTAGCATATTTATTAGTGGGCTCCATTTGTTTATTTTAATTATTTACTGTTTTCTATATATTATATATTAAATATATATCCTCTTTCTTACCTTCGGATGAGATAGGTCTCGCTGTGAGTTTACTACCATTCTTATCTCATCTTCTTTTTATTTTCTTAGCATGTTTATTTACAGTTCTTTAAATTATGTTTTAATTTATAAAAAGATTTTATAATATGATTCTAATTATTATCATTATTTTTAGTTTGAATCATGTCTTCCAGCCTTTCAAATCTTGAAATTAATGCTCTTGACATCACCGGGAAGAATTATCTATCATGGGTTTTAGATGCTGAAATCCACCTTCAAGCAAAGGACCTTGAAAGGCTATATTGCCGGGAAATGATGCATCCCCTCAAGAAAAGGCTAAAGCTATGATTTTTCTCCGACACCACATTCATGAAAGTTTGAAAACTGAATATTTAACGGTGAAAGATCCATTTGAATTGTGGACTAGTTTGAAAGATAGGTATGATCATCAGAAAACGGTGATTTTACCTAGAGCTCGTTATGAATGGATTCATCTCAGGCTACAAGATTTCAAAACTGTAAGTGAGTATAACTCAGCTGTTTTCAAAATAAGTTCTCAGTTAAAATTATGTGGTGAAAAATTAACTGATGAGGACTTATTAGAGAAAACTTTTTCTACCTTTCATGCTTCGAATTTGCTTTTACAACAACAATATCGAGAGAAAAGTTTTAAAAAATATTCTGAGTTAATCTCATGTTTATTAGTAGCCGAGTAAAATAACGAGTTATTAATGAAAAATCATGAAAATCGTCCCACTAGATCTTCTCCATTTCCTGAGGTGAATGTGAGTGTACAGAATGATCATGGTCGTGGCCGCGGTCGTGGACGGGGACGTGGAAATCGTGGAGGCAGAAATAATCATGGTTTTTATCATGGTGGAAGAGGTTATTATAGTCCTTATACCCACCAGAAAAAGATGAATAATGAAGGACATAAGAATGATAAAGAAGGTCCTTCAAAAGTTGTAGAACATAAATGTTATCGGTGTGATATGAAGGGACACTAGGTACGTAATTGTCGTACGCCAGAACATTTAGCGAAACTTTACCAAGCCTCTATAAAAAGGAGTGTTAATAATGTGGAATGTGACAATGAGACTCATAAGGATAATGATGTCAATGAGCCAAATGATGATGTTATGTCACACTTGGAGGTGGAAGATTTTTATGATTAAATAAGTTTTGCAGAAATTGTAATAATTATTTTGTTTCGTTTTGACTTGTTGTCAATTATGTATAATAAATATGTTTTTAATGCATTTCCTATATTAAATATGTTTTAATGCATTTCTTTTCTTTTAATGAAGCTCATGGATATTTCAAATATTGCACACAAGAATGAAGATATATGTCTCATTGACAATGCAACGACACATACAATTCTTAAAGATAAGAAATATTTTTTACATCTAACAAATTGTAGTACAAGCATCAATACTATAGTGGGTAAAACAAGATTGATTGAAGGCTCTGGAAGAGCAATAATAATATTACCCAATGGTACAAAATTTGTTATTAATGATGCTTTGTATTCCTCCAAGTCTCATAGAAATTTGTTGAGTTTTAAAGATATTCGCCGGAATAGATATCATATCGAGACTATAAACGAGGAGAATAAAGAATATCTACAAATTGTTAATGTTAGATATGGTGAAAAATATTTTCTGGAGAAATTACTTATGTTATCTTCTGGTTTGTACTATTCATGTATTAGTACAATTGAAATAAATGTTATGGAAAACCAGAAGCATGCTGATAAAGGCATATTTAATGTTTGGCATGACCGGTTAGGCCATCTCGAGTCAATTATGATGCGACGTATAATAGAGAATTCATGCGGACATAATTTGAAACAGAAACAAATACCAAAATCCCATGATTTCTCATGTGATGCATGTTCCAAGGGAAAATTAATTACTCGGCCATCACCAAGCAAAGTAGAAAGTGAGTCTCTCACATTTCTAGAACGGATACAGGGAGATATTTGTGGGCCAATACACCCACCATGCGGACCATTTAGATGTTATATGGTTTTAATTGATGCATCCACTAAATGGTCGCATGTGTGCTTACTATCTTCTCGAAACCTGACGTTTGCGAGATTACTTGCTCAATTGATAAGATTAAGAGCACATTACCCTGATTATCCTATTAAGAAAATACGGCTTGATAATGCTGGTGAATTTACTTCACAAACTTTTAATGAATATTGTATGTCCCTTGGAATTGATGTTGAACATCCCGTAGCTCATGTTCATACGCAAAATGGACTTGCAGAATCATTGGTAAAACGATTGCAACTTATTGCAAGACCTTTACTTATGAAATCTAATTTACCGATTTCTGCTTGGGGCCATGCCATTTTGCATGCAGCAATGTTAATTCGCATCAGACCAACTAGTTATTTAAAAGTTTCCCCTTTACAAATGGTTTTTGGTGAAGAACCTAATATTTCCCATATTCGGACCTTTGGATGTGCAGTATATGTGCCAATAGCACCTCGATAACGTACTAAAATGGGTCTTCAAAGAAGAATGAGAATTTATGTTGGGTATAAATCTCCTTCAATTATAAAATATTTAGAACCATCTACAGGAGATTTATTTACTGCACGATTTGCAGATTGTCATTTTGATGAATCAGTCTTCCTAACATTAGAGGGAGAAAATAAGCAGTTGAATAAAGAGATTAGCTGGAATGAATTATCATTGGCTCATTTTGATCCTCGTACAAAACAATGTGAACTAGAAGTTCAAAAGATAATTCATTTACAAAATTTAGCTAATCGAATGCCAGACGCATTCACTGACCCAAAGAAAGTGACAAAGTCACATATTCCAGCTGCTAATGCTCCTATTCGAATTGATGTCCCGGTAGGACATCTGATTATAAATGAATCAAAAGCACGCCTAAAGCATGGTAGGCCTATTGGTTCCAAAGATAAAAATCCTCGAAAAAGAAAATGAGCTAAGATTATAGATGACCAAGTCGAAGATAATCAAGAAAAAATTGTAGCTCTGGATGAGCCACTTCATGAAGATAGATTATCTGCAGAGGAGAATATTGAGGCTTCAAAAGAGATCCAGGTACCTAAAATGTATGAAAACAATGAGATCTCAATAAATTATGTTACAAATAATATCAAATGGAACCGTAATGAAGTCAACGTTGAGGACATTTTTTCTAATCATATAGCATATGATTTGATGAATGAAGAAGAGGATCATGAGCTAAAATCCATTAGTGAGTGCCAACAACGAAAAGATTGGCTCCTATGGAAAGATGCCATTAATGCAAAGTTAAAATCATTGGCAAAACGAAAAGTATTTGGACCTGTAGTCCATACACCTAAAGATATAAAGCCAGTTGGATATAAATGTGTTTTTGTATGGAAAAGAAATAACTAGGGTGAAATTACAAGGTACAAAGCACGCCTAGTAGCCCAAGGCTTTACACAAAGACCTGGCATTGATTTTGAAGAAACATATTCACCAATAGTGAATGCAACTACTTTTCGTTATTTAATTAGCCTAGCAGCGAATGAAGGGCTAGATTTGCATCTAATGGATGTTGTAATTGCCTATTTATATGGCTCACTTGATAGTGTAACATCCCAAATTCCAGGTTCGAAAATTGTGTCGTCGACACTTAGTTTAAGAAAATCAACAGAGTTTGAGATGCTACAGCTTAGAGTACTACGGAAATGGATAGCGTGCGCTAAGATCTGGAAAATGAGTATCTGATATAAAATGCCCAGACATATGATGATGCATCGACATAAGCTGATATATTAAATATCCTGAAGGAATATTCATGTGATACAATTTACAGAGATTTGAATACATTTCTCTGATAAAGAAGGTCTTAAACTAGACCAAAGACCTATGGCGAGGAACCTAACATCAGTTACTTCAGTCAATTTGGCCAGGTCGGTGTTCAATCTAATGGGAGTCTCACCAACTCTATGGCGACTTGTGACAACCCACCGATGAACCCTTCTTTAGTTTAAGCACCAAATAGACCGAAATAACTTTGTTAAATTCATGCCAGACTACTCTGCCCGTAATACTTCTACCAACCTTCATCTTTGACCGCTGCCTCTATACGGCTCTATCCACTAGCACCTTCTCTATCCCGGTTTCTTACCTGTACTATTCATTAAGACTGAGGTCCAATGTCCATTGGACCTCAGGTAACGGTTAACCTCATGCTTATGTAAACAGTATATGACAAGTATCACAACAATAAATTCACAATTATAACTTTCAAATATATCAGCAAGTAACATAACACAGCTACTGCAATATGTATGTTACCCATAGTCTGCACATAACTAGTGCCACGATGGCCTATCGTGTCCTCAGCGCTAGAAAAACTTTCAACGGTGTTATCAAGGCTATAACCCGTAAACAATATTCAATACTCCAAGAGTAATATCATGAGCAACTTTCAAAACAAAGTTTCAACATGTGCATACAACTATCATATATAAGCAACCCATAAGCATAAACGTTAATGTTACAATACGCGTCCGTACTTTTCACCGGATAATCGTCAACTGACCGACCTTTGAATCCGATCCTGGACTTCCCGGATATCCTAACATATCACCATATTACTTAGAATAATATCCTAAGAGATATTTCCACCTCTATTTACCATTCTACACTTGGTAGCTTTATTATTACAATTTTGCCCTTACATTTCTTCAAAAACGTGGTGCAACATTTCCTGGGCAGATTTTTGCCTAACTTCGAAAAATCATAACTAATTCTAGAAAAATCAAAATGAGGATTCGTAAAATGTTCCGGAATCCTTGAGAAGTCTATTTTTGAGGAAAAATACTGAAACTTACCCAGAATTCATGGATAATTCCCAGTTACCAGATTTCAAACCGCTGCCCAGATTTTCGCCCAGAAAACATAGCTTAACTTCTGAGATTTTTATCTTTTCGTACCGAGCTTCAAATGACACACACTTTATATATATGGAAAGCCCTAGATGTCTAATTTCACCATGAATTTTCCCAGAATTTTATAACATCATCTTCTTCATAAGATAGTAGAGTTTTTACTACTGACTCCAGAAAACACTAATCGAGGAAATCTCGCTAGAGCTTTGCTATTTTGATCCTAATCTTCCAAAAATTTTGCTATAACTTCTTCTTCATCAAATTTTCGAAATAAAGCTATTGGAAACCATAAAAACATGAAAATAAAACTATTTTTGGAAGATTGAAGATCAAAGCAACATTTCTAGCATTTCTATTTCATAACCTAAGAACTTGAACTATGAAACTAAAAACTCTCTTACTTCTTGAAGAACACTTGCTACCTACTTCCAGCAGCTCCTCACTCTCTCCCTTTCTCTCTTCAATTTCGGTCTAGGCTTGAGGAATTGGTGGGGAAAATGTGAAGCTTATGTCCTCTATTTATAGCCAAAGTTTTGGGTAGCCTCCAAGCAACTCCCATTGATCCTAGCCCTTGATTTTTTGCTTGATGAAGAGGCATAAATCTCCCCCTTACACCTCTCCAAATTCGTCCTCCCCCCTTCCTCCTTCTAGATTTTCTTTTGCTTTGTCCCCAAGACATTCTATTTAACACTAATTACTCCCAAATGCTAATTTAGTTAGGTGTAAGTTGGTGTTTTAATTCAAAATCCAATTTCACTCTTGGAATCCTAATTTTATGATTAGATTTATGGTGATTTTTAATTCCTGAAACACTTAAGTATGAATCTTAAAAGTAACCGAAAATAACTTTGGGAATGGCCAAGTTGAAGCCCATAATTCACTGAGTTCAAATATGTATTTATCTTCAATACTTAGTTTCAAGATTTTCAAGTTATGATTTAATCCCTATAGGTTCTCATCTATTTCCACCTAATTAAGCAACAACTTGGTCCCCAAGCTAAACAACTTGCTCCCCAAGTTGTCTTAAGCTTCTCCCATACACCTATTTCATTGACTTATATTTTTTCCCTTATTTCTTGTAGAATTCGTCCCCCTCTCCCCATATTTAATTATCAATTTACATTTTAATTGTTCTCACACTTTTAAGGAAGGAATTCTCTCATTGGTCCACTTAGATTTAGGATTTATGGTTAATATAATTTAATTCTTCCATATATTTACCATTAAATAGGAATTTTCATCTCATAGAAATAAATTAGGAATAATTATTTTAAATCCTAATTTTAATTTCCAACATCATGTTTTAGGGGTTACTAGGCTTAACTATCAAAATTTAACAAGGTTTCTAATTTTATTTTGATGATTAATAACTTCTTGTGTGTTAATTTTAGCTTCTAAATATCATTTGATCTTTAATTTAATTGGTATTTCCTTAATTATGACCTTTATAAATTAATTATGAACTAATTTCAAAAATTACTAAAGCATCTCAATTATTGCAATTTCAATTGCCCAATAATTGTTGCTAATTTCTTCTAATTGATTTTATCATCCTCTGATGATTTTAAATTGTTAAAATTAAAATGGTATATACTAAATGATGATAATCTTAGGATTTATCATAACATTCTCAGGGTATTTTATGACCCACAAATTCACTTAGGGGTTTTTAGCTCTTTATTTACTCTAATTTCATGAGAAATTATCGTTAGAAAATAAGATAATTATTTCACTCGTTTTGACACCACATATTCACCTATTGTAGTAGGTGTTATTTATCAAAATATAATATGTACATATATTATGAAAGTTGAGGTATTACAGATAGTGATATCTATATGAAAGTTCCTAAAGAACTCAAGATGCCAGAAGCATTTAATTCAAATTCACGAGAACAATACTCAATCAAATTAAATAAGTCCCTGTATGGCTTGAAACAATCAGGGCGCATGTGGTATAATTGTTTTAAAGAATATTTGTTGAAAGAAGGGTATAAAAATGACCCGATATGCCCATGCATTTTTATAAGAAGATCGAGAAATGAATTTATTATAATTGCTGTTTATGTTGATGATATCAACATTATTGGAACTTCTGAAGAGATTTCAAAAGCAATTAATTGTTTGAAGAAAGAATTTGAAATGAAAGATTTGGGTAGGACAAAATTTTGTCTTGGATTACAAATTGAGTACCTGAAGGACAGGATCTTTGTATATCAAGAAACTTATACAAAGAAGGTCCTGAAACGATTTTATATGGATAAGTCACATCCATTTTGTACTCTAATGGTTGTAAGGTCTTTGATAAAAGAAAAAGATCCATTCCAACCCCAAGTAATTAACGAAAAAGGTGTTAAACAATTACTTGGTCCAGAAGTACCATATCTTAGTGCTATTGGAGCATTAATGTATCTTGCTAATCACACACGACCTGATATAACGTTTGCTGTTAATTTATTAGCAAGATATAGTTCTGCACCAACACAAAGGCATTGGAGTGGTGTAAAGCGTATTTTTCGTTACCTTAGAGGTACTATGGATATGGGGTTATATTATTCAAATGTTTCTAAACATGAACTGATTGGTTATTCAGATGCTGGATTTATGTTTGATCCACATGATAGAAAATCACAAACAGACTATGTATTTACATGTGGAGGTACAACTATTTCATGGAGATCTATGAAACAGACTATATCGGCCACTTCATCTAATAATGCAGAAATCCTAACAATGCATGAAACAAGTCAAGAATGTGTGTGGTTGAGGTCAGTAATTCATCATATACGAACTACTTGTCATTTATCTTCTGGTAAAATGATTCCAACAGTTCTATATGAGGATAATACTGCATGTATTGCCCAACTTAAAGAAGGACACATCAAGGGTGATAGAACTAAACATATTTCACCAAAATTCTTCTTTACTCGTGATCTTCAACAGAATGGTGAAATAGATATCCAGCAAATCAGTTCAAGTGAAAATTTGGCAGATTTATTTACTAAGTCACTTCCAGAAGCAACCTTTGAGAAGCTTGTCCATGGTATTGGTCTTCGAAGACTCAAAGATCTCAACTGATGTTATCAGGGGGAGTAATACTGATGTTGTCAATAGGGGGAGTCGATACACGCTGTACTCTTTTTTCCTTATCTAGGTTTTGTCCCACTGGGTTTTCCTAGAAAGGTTTTTAATGAGGCAGCACTGGATAGTGTATCAATGGATGATGTACTCTTTTCTTTGGCTAGGTTTTTATCCCACTGGGTTTTTCCTAGTTAAAGTTTTTAATGAGGCACATTCGTAATGGACATCCAAGGGGGAGTGTTATAAATATTTTATATGTATGTCCATTATTACTTCACATGATTACTATTACTTCACATGTTTACTATCACATGTTTATTATTGCTTCACATGTGAAAGTTTAGAAGGAAATTACCTCTTATGACTCTGAGGTGGAAATTACACCAAAGGCCCATTTTCCATCTATAAATAGAGGTCTTCTGTAAACATTTTGAATACACTGAAATAAGAATTTCCCTCTACTCTCTCTCCCTCTCTATCTTCTATCTCTTGTTCGTGATCTATATTTTCATTAGTTTTATATTAGCATAAATATTTTTAAGGGTTAAGGTGAAGATTGGCGAATAAAGTGTTATATCGGAGCACCGAGTGCAAAATTTTTTTAAATTGACCATAATTACCAAAAATATAATTAAAAAGTGCAAAATATCACAAGGATGTTAATTTCCAAATGCAGATTGACCAATAAAGTGTTACGTTAGGAACACATAACACAAATAAGTTTAGAGAGGACCAAAAGTACCAATTAACAATTAAAAAAGGGTAACTAGTATAATCAACAATTAAGAATAAGTAACTAGTACAATGATGTTAAAATCAAGCTAACGGTCGTTTGGTGCAAATTGAACATTGTGCAGTTGGCTAGTGAAAGTGTTAAGGTGTCATAGATCTAGTTCTTCACACAGACAACCTCCGTCTCTTTTTCATCCTTTTCTCCTTCCATATCTAGCAAGGGAGCAAGAAGTTGAGGGTACTCTAAGTGGGTCGAAAATAAACCTGATATCCTCTGCTCAATCAGTATTATCTACCAAGATTGACTTGTTCCTTATTCTTCATAGGCTTTCTGTAATACCTAAAAAAAAAAATTATAATAAAAAGAAAAATAATTATCATAATACCTATTTTAAATAGGTGAATATGAGGTCTCAAATTGTTGTATTGTATTTATTTTTGTTTATAGGAAATTTTTCTTAGAATTTAGGAGTATAAAAATTAATTTAGCTTGTTGGTATAAAAACCAATATTTTAGGGATTAAATTAGGACTTAACTCATTTATTCCTAATTTAACTTCATGAGGCAAAATCTCTCTAAGTAAGAATAAATAAATTATACAATGATATTAACCCTAAATCCTAAAGTCTAAATGGACCAATAAGGGAATTGTCTTCTTGAGCATGTAAGAACAATTAAGATAAAATTTCATAAATAAAATTAAGGGAGGGGGGACGAAATTTTTAAGGGAAATGGAAGGAAAAATAATAAATCAATTAAAGAAGTGTGTAGGAGAAGACAACTTGGGGAGCAAGTTGATTTTCTTAGGGAGCAAGTAATTGCTTAATTAGAAGAAATTAGGAGAAAACCTATAGAAATTAAATCATAACTTGTGATATTGAAGTTAAATGTCCAAGATAAATACATATTTAGAATCAGGGAATTATGAGCTTCAACTTGGCTATTCCCAAAGATATTTTCGGTTACTTTTAAGATTCATACTTAAACATTTTGGGAATTAAAAATCACCATAAATCTAATCATAAAATTAGGATTCCAAAAGTGGAATTAGATTTTGAATTTAAACACCAACTTACACCTAACTAAATTAGGATTTGGAATTTAGTAAGTTAATTTAATAAGGGAAAGGCTTTTCTTGGGGACAAAGCAAGAAAACTTCTAGAAGGAGAAAGGGGGGGGGGGACGGCCAAGAAGGGTTGGAGGGGCAAGATCATTACTTTCTCTCCAAGTAATGATCCAAGAGCCAAGATCAAGCAAAAGTTGCAAGATGTCTAACCTCCATTTGCCTATAAATAGAGGGCCTTAGTGAGCACATCCTCCACACCAATTTCCCTTGCCTTGGCCGAAATATAGGGAGGAAGAGAGAGTGAGTAGCTGCTGGAGAAAGGGAGGCAAGAAGTCTTCAAGAGGTAAGGAAGTTCTTAGCTTCCAAGTTTAAGTTCTTAGTTTATGAAGTAGAAATGCTATGAATGTTATTTTGATCATCAAATTTCCAATTCCAGTTTTATTTTCATGTTTTTATGGTTTCCAATAGCTTTATTTCGAAAATTTGAGGAAGAAGTTATAGCAAATTTTTTGGAAGATTATGATCAAAATAGCGAAGCTCTGATAAAATTTCAGCAAATAAGAACTTCTGGAGTTAGTAGTAAAAATGCTAGTATCTTATGATGAAGATGATGTTCTAAAATTCTGGGGAAATTCATGATGAAAGTAGACATTTAGGGCTTTCCAAATATATAAAGAGTGTGTCAATTGAAGTTCTGTGCAAAAAGATAAAAATCCCAGAAGTTAAGCTACAATTTCTGAACGAAATTCTGGGCAGCAGTTTGAATTCTGGAAAATGGGAATTATCCATGAGTTCTGGGTAAGTTCCAGTATTTTTCCTTGAAAATAGACATCTCAAGGATTCCGGGAAATTTTACGGATCCTCTTTTCGATTTTTCTGGAATTAGTTATGATTGTTCAAAGTTAGGCGAAATTCTGCCCAGAAATTCTGCATCAACGTTTTTTCCGAAAATTATGTGGAAATAAATGAAAATAAATCCTTCAATGGTAAAAATGTCAAGTATGACCAAGATGTCTCTTGAAATATTGCTTGAGAAGTAATTGAGACAATATCACCCTTTTAGGATAGACTGTGCAGGCGTACCGTCAACGAACGTACCCAACGACCCGTTAAACTCAGGTACGGACGCGTATTGTAACATTAACACTTATGCTTATGGTTTGGTTATATATGATAGTTGCTTTCACATGATGATACTCTGTTTTGAAATTTGCTCATGAATGTTGAATTGTATACGGGTTATAGTCTTGATAACACCGTTGAGTTTTCCTAGCGCTGAGGACACGATAGGCCGTCGTGGCACTGGTTATGTGCAGACTGGGATAACATACATATTGCAGTGGTTGTGTTATGTTATTGCCTTACATGTGGATATTTGTGTGAAACTGTGATTATGTTGTATATCTGTGATAACTGTCATATACTGTTTACATAAGCATGAGGTTAACCGTTACCTGAGGTTCAATGGGAATTGAACCTCAGCCTCTGCCATAGCTTCAGGATCCCGGGAAGTGATCGAGGACAAGGGTAAGAAGCCGGTATGAGGACCCTGCGGAGGCATCATCTTTTTGGGTTACTTATGTTAGAAGTAGTAGACTTGGATGACTGTATTAGTTAACATTCAATTAGATATATTACATACAATGTTATTCAGTTACTCTTCGTTTATGTAAAATATTTTTAACTCTCAGCTCCAGAAACGTTTATGAAAAACGGGATGTTACACTTTCATTGATGGATTTCAAGTAGATCAAGTTTTCTTCTTTGGTTTTCTATTATCCCATGACATAGTTTTCTATGATTTGCTTGTGTTGAAAATTCAGCCACCACGCTCCATTGAAAATCAATCTAATACCAAACGGTCACTTGATTTTAATGTCATTGTGCTAGTTATTTATTTTTAATTATCGATTTTGCTAGTTACCTATTTTTAGTTGTTCATTGGTACTTTTTTATCCATTTAAAACTTAACCCTTTTTTTTAAACGGCCGTTACTTTAGTTCTAACAACAATATGATATTTTGCACTTTTTAATTTTTTTTTTGGTAATTATGGTCCACTTGAAGCTTTTTTGTATTGAGTAATCATAGTATAACACTTTATTAGTCAATCTGTAGCTCAACCCCATTTTAAAATACATCCCCTCTTCACCAATAAACACGATCCACAACCCACGTGAATGATATAAATATCTGACATGTCAGGATGTTATGAATATGAGTTGCAAGGCTTTTAACACGACTTTTAATACCTTATCTTCTAAGCCCCACACCCGCACCAACTAAAGTTACTTTTTGGGTGGGTGTGGGGCAAAGAAGATAAGATCGAAGAGCGTAATTCATTCAAAACGTGCACTTTTTATTTCCATCAATAATAATAATAATGTAAATGTACAATGCCAAAACGTGATTTTAAGTGACATTTGTGAGTGGCTTAGTGGCCTCTAATATGCCCCTCTAATGCTCTATAACGCCGATTGTAAGACCCCGATTTCTAAAATATTTTGTTTTCTTTTGATAATTAGATTCAATATATTTTATGTAGGATGAGTGACATTTTTATATTTTATGAAAATAAAATGATATAGTTTTGAATTTTTTGTAACAAGTAAAACTGCAAAAAATTTCAGATTATCTGATTGCAGCGTATAGCAAACGAAATGGTCAGTTCGAACAAGCGTCTAACCGGTTATACAAGGAAAAACCATTAGCTAAGATCATCACAATCGGTGGAGCGACCAAACTACCAGCCCGAAAAGTGGGGTACCAAAACGAGCTCTTCTATCCACAACAGATGCAAGGATCAGTACATGGGAGCCCGTCGCCGAGAAGGCGGTACAAATAGTTACCTCTCTCGGTATCGGGTTGACCGGATCGTCAGAGGAAGGGAAAGGGGGGGGGGGGGGGGGGGGGGAAACCAGAATTAAGACTATTTTAGAAAACTATCTCGATTGATCAACACTTGAGTGTTCTTAGAAAGCAAAACTACAAAAATTTCATATTATTTTTCCTTAATAATTGCAAAATATTTAAAAGTGCATTATTTTACATAGAATCGAAATAATAATAATAAAAAAAAACATTTGGGAGGTTAAGCCATTACAAACAACTTTTGACGGAGGCATGCATACCCCCAAACCCGTTAGTCATCTAACTTTCTTCGTCAATGTTACTCTCGCATGTAATAAAAAAACCAAGGAAAAAAAAAAAGAGGAAATGCGAGTTTGAGTGTCTATATATATCTACATGCATGGCTCTGATTCTAAATCAAATTGGGAGAGCAAAAGCAAAATATTGTTCATTCTTGATCCTCAGTGATGGCTTCGGCTTCAACTTTTCTAACCCCTTTCGTTACTCCAGTCCCTGTTAATCTCCACACTAAGGTAACATAACTCATTATTAATTGTTTTTAACACTTTTTAGCTTATATATGATTTTAAAGCGCTACTATTCGCTGACTTAAAGGCTTATGTGATAATAAAACACTTAATGCTAAAGTTTCTCATTATTGTGTTTTAGAGCACAAGCTTGGTATTCAACAAGGCGGCCGGTTTGAAGTTAAACCGGATTCAGATTCATGCAAAGCGTTTTAGACTAAATTGTTCCATCGAAAGGGAGAAACTGACTAAAGTGGCTTTGGTGGATGGTAACCCCAAGTGCTATCTTGCTAGTTGGTCTATGCCTTGTTGTCTTTGTTGGTTAAAGTTAAACCTTACATGATTTTTGTTCCATATGTAAATAGTGTTTTTTTTCTTTTTTCTTTTTTTGCTTGCTTCTATTTAATTTGCAGAAGATCAACAGACTCTTGAGGCTGGTATTTCTACGGTATTAGTGAATTTTGATAATGGGTTTGATCCTTATGGAGCAACAAGTACACCGATTTACCAAACTGCTACTTTTAAAATGGTGAATATTGATGTATTTGTATTATTCTGGGCTGTTTTTTTTTTCGTAATTTCGTATTACTTAGTATTCTCTATTCTATGATAGTCTTTTCATATTATAATTTTATTCCATACATTTTTTTTTTCATGCAGCTTTCTGCAACAGAATTTGGTCCATTTAGCTATACTAGAACTAGAAATCCTACCCGAGATGTTTTGGAAAGGTTTGACCTGATTTTTTGTCTTGATTTATTCTTGGAATCAATTACGTTATTTGAGGATCTTCTAACATATTTAAAATTAACGAGCGCCAATTTTGAAAATTACAAAGAAGAAAAAAAAAAAGATCATTTGTTGGATTTTGTTGACTTGAATCTTTGAGTACTTAGCTTTCGTTTTTTTTTTTTCAATATTTAATTTTAATCTTTTTAGTACTCATTTTGATTATTTTCAGTATATATTTTTATAATTTTTAATATTCTTTTTTTAATAATTTTTTCAATACTCACCTGTGATGTTTTCATTTATATATCATTTTTTATTTTTTAGTACTGAAAATATTGAAGAATAGTATTGAAAAGGGAAAATTAAAGGATAGCTATGCCAAAACAATAACTTAATGTCAACTAAGTATTTGACAATTTTCTAAGAAAATTAAATGATTTACAAATATCATTTTTCAAACAGTACAAAAGGAAGCTGAATACTACTGAAAAGTAAAAAAGAAGTATAAGAAAATCATCTCAGAAAAATAATTCGACGGAGTTCCATCCTTATTTGATAAAATTAATGAAATTACAATTTTAATACATGTTATTAATGTTCTTGGAAAGCTCTTGGATTAATTGGCTGAGTTATTCCAACTTAACCAATAGTCTTATGTTTGAGCCATGAACATGTAGTCATGATAATTATTTAGAGGGGTGGTAAGGTTCCCCACATTATGGACATATATTTCTACAAACTAGACTAGTCAGCTGTTAGTAGCATTGGATAATCGGTGGATTAATGACAAAAATTATGGTTCTTGGAACATCTTTGAATGTCATTTTCACTGTTCGTTTCCCTTTTTGTTTTTTTTCCCCACCCTTTTATTTTACTTATTTTATACACAGATTAATAGCACAGCTTGAAAGAGCAAGTAGAGCCCTTTGTTTCAGCACTGGAATGGCTGCTCTGAGTGCTGTTTGTCAACTTGTTGGGAATGGTGCATTTCCTTATCTTGATCTAGCTACTTTGTTTTTGAAACACATCTGCTTTTAATGTAGTGCAATGTTTAAAGAAGTTTATGTTCCTTTCCATACTAAACGTAGGAGATAAACATTTAATTTACTGCTATTATAAAAATTAATTAAAGTAGTTATTTGTAAAAAAATGTACGCTAGTTTTACTAAAATACCTCTTTAATTATTTACATTTAAATTACACATTGAATTTCATATGATTTTGTTTTCGTTGTTTTCATTTGAAATTGTTATTTTTCCTGAAATAATTTCCTCTATTGTCATGTACTTACATAATTTCAATGCAGGCGATGAAATTATTACTGTAGATGATATCTATGGTGGGTCAGATAGAATATTGAATCAAGTAATTGCAACGAAGGGAGTCTCAGTGAAGTATGTGCGATTTTCTTAACTTTTTGGATACCGACCATTTGTTCTGTAGTTTAATAATTATAAAATAAATAAGTTGATTTCCTTGCTTTTATTATTGAAAAAAATTATCTAATTAATCTTAAAAATTTCTATCAAAACATTATAAAAAATTTAAAATTTAACACATTATTTAAATTATAATGAAAATTTGAGAGGGAATCTAAAGCCATATTTGACCGCCCCTTTAATTAGGTTTTATTTTAATTTTTTTTTTCTTAATTTACATCTTTTAACCTACAAAATTAATATTTCAGCATTCAAATGCTGAGTTATTATTTTGGAATTTTCAAGTCATCATTTTGGAACTGATAATTCCTAGAAGACTATGATGAGGTTTGTAATGCTTGCATATGAACAGACGAGTAAATACATCTGATTTAGAGCAAGTGGCTGCTGCTGTTGGGCCCAAGACTAAATTGGTGTGGCTAGAGAGCCCCACCAATCCTCAACTACAAATATGTGATATTAGAGTAAGTTATCATTTTCTTTTGTTTTTAAAGACCAAAGTGTCCCCCCCCCCCCCCCCCCAAAAATCATTACAAGGAATAATGAGCAGCTTGAATGAAACTTCCATTATATGCCAAGGCGTTTGTCTTGTTGCATAATAAGTAAAGGCGCATTCCTCCATTATTCTGCGGACCTAGGAATTTTAACAAGGAGGAGGGGATGAAATAAAAAATATTATATCATCATAAATAAAAATATTTAAAATATAATACAGACCTAATATATAAAAAATTGAAAGAAATCTATTACATAAATTAAGATGACTTCACTTGACTTTTAAGTCACATATTTTCATATTGTTAAACTCATTTATAATTGAATCTACATTAAAACTCAAAGCAATTTATTTTTTAATATATGTAATCAAATAATTATCAAGAAATTTATCTTCCATTTTATTTCAGAGTATGTTCTTAATTATCTTTATAGTAGAGAAAGATCTTTTAGTAGTTGTTGTTAAAACTAAAAAGTGAGTACAAGTCTAATAACTTTATCAATAAGAAAATAAATAATGAACTTTTCAGTTCTTACTAACCCCTGACATATTTAGATATACTTGATAAATTAATCAAATCTGAATGTTTAAGAATGTTATACTTAAAATATTGTAACTCCATTTTTAAATATAATACAATTTTTCCTATTCTGTTAAATCTTTAGAATAAAATTTATCAATAAATTTATAAATATCATCACCATTAAATGACTTGTTTCTATGGATCTAAAATCATGCTAAATTTTTTTTGAAGATCATCACTATTACAAGGTTGTCAACAATTGAACTTGAATGTTTCTTTTGATGTAAACCTGCTGGAAATCATCAACATTAATCACTATATATAATATTTTTAAAAAAATTAGGGGGGCGGGGGCCGCCACCCCCCCCCCCACCCCCCCCGGTCCGCCTATGTTCTCATCTAGATCTAGTTCTTGCATGTACCCATCCTCAAACTAATTATATGAATTAGGCAAATTTTGAATATGTAATTTGCAATGATTTAAGAATTTTTTTTAACCTTATGTTGATTTATGTCCAGAAAATATCGGAGATTGCTCATGCAAACGGGGCTCTTGTATTGGTGGACAACAGTATAATGTCTCCTGTGTTAAGTCAGCCACTAGAACTTGGAGCAGGTATTCATATACTTAATTAACATCTGCAATTTTTAATGGAAAAATAATTTTTGTTCCTATTAAATTTAGCTTCTATTATATATATTTTTGTCCAGATATTGTTATGCATTCAGCTACCAAATTTATTGCTGGACATAGTAATGTCATGGCTGGTGTCCTCTCTGTCAAAGATGAAAGGTTGCATCTCTTAATCCTTGTGTATCAAACACATCAGATATTTGAAGTATTGATTTGTTTGTGAGCCATTTTTGACAATCCATTAATTATACACGGGGAATTTCTGAACTAAATTTGAACTCAATGAAAACTTTTTCTTAGTATCATTAGGAATGAAATGATACTTTTATTGCTCTTTCTTACATTATTCCTTATTTTTAAATAGCTTTGTTTAAATTAATCACCGTTTACGGGTTGGGGCGGGCAATGTTAAACCCTCTAATACACCTCTTGTAATGCTCTACCTTGCGTTATTTTAGTTTTATCTTTTAAGCATATTTGAATTTTCTTCGTTTCAAAAATACATAAATGCATATTTTATCTTTTAAGCGTATTTGAATTTTCTTCATTTTTATCTATAAACTCAAGAGACAAAATAAATTAAAAAGAAAATAAAAATAAATGTGAAAGGTGGGCCATTACTAAGAGGAATTACAGGGTTAGGACATTAAAAAGAACTCAACCCACACGCTTCATGGGTTAAGTTTTTTATTATTTTGTCAACTATTTTCTACTATATTCTTAATTTTATTGTTCATCTTCTATATGTTTATACTACTTTTATTCAATTTTTTTTTTTTGGATCATCATGTAAAGGTTGGATGGAGAACTACAATTTTTTAAATCTGCAGTGGGTTGCGGCTTATCTCCTAATGACTGTTGGCTTTGCTTAGAAGGAATCAAAACATTGGCCCTTCGAGTTGAGAGGAAACAGGTGCCTAAAAAATTAGACGTTAATTCTTAGTTACTGATAGAATCAAGTTTAATTAATGGTTTTACACATAGCCACATGTAAAAAGTAAATATATGCTCACAAATTAAAATAAAGAATACTTTTGGAGACTTGCAAATGTTTTGAAATAAATGGTTTAGTTTTAGTTAGTTCTTGATCCCATAATCAGATACTTTTTCATGCTTCAATGGGACTACAATATAATTATACAATGTGGTTTGCTTAGACTAATGAATTTTGAATAATTCCTTTAATAATTGTGCTCTTCAAAATTATATTAGAATCCGTACAACTAAGCTTTCATTTTAAATTTTTAGTACTCACATTATATTGTACCTCCTTAACAGTGTTAATTTTTTTTTTTTTAAAAAAATAGCAATAATAGTAAGCGACAGCATTATGTATATATGCATTGTAGGAGAATGCACAAAAGATTGCTGAGTTTCTTTACTCCCATCATCGAGTAAAGAAGGTGAACTATCCTGGCCTTCCAAGTCATCCTGGACATGACCTGCACTTTTCTCAAGTATGATTCAGCTATTGCAATTCAATTTTAATTTTTTTCCCCGCTTAATATATGCCCAAAATGATTTATATATATCCATTCACCGGGTTCCTGTTTCGTAGGCAAAAGGGCCAGGATCGGTGCTTAGCTTTACGACTGGCTCACTGCCACTCTCAAAGCATATTGTTGAAAGTACCAAATTCTTTAGCATGACTGTTAGTTTCGGTAAGTATCATTTTTTTTTTCTCGTAAATCGTTATCAATTACGTATTTTACCTTAATCTATAATGTTAAACCATATTGGTAAGATAGGTAGACTGTGATAGAGATCAATCTTGTTGCTAATGACAAATTCAGCAGCTAGCTAGGATATCCGAGTTCTATCTATTTTGTCCGGTAACCACTTGATTTTCTAGCTAATTGTTCCATACAGACAAAAAAAGACTTTAAACTTCATTAATTTTACCTAAGAACTCAACAACTTTCCAACTTTACCCCAATTTAATATACATTGTACACATGTGAACAAATATAATGTAACATCCCAGTTTAAAACACCGGAATTTTTATTTTTTAAAAAAAAAACATGTCAAATTGTGATCAGAGTCGAGCATTTCGAGTAACTGAATAGTTAAAAGTACATAACCATAGTGTAATTATCCATATACAGACAACTACTGTTTACAAAAAGTAATGTCAGTAGATTTACAAAAATATAAACTTCTTCGCTCCTTCTACGAAGACGGTCTGCCCTTCTCATCCACCCTGACACCTCCTGAACCTGTAGCTACAGCTGAGATCCAATTTCCCAATTGGATCTCAGGTAACGGTTAACCTTATGCTCAAATAAAACACATATAGGCAACAGGTAATCACAGTAACATAACAGCGTATCACTACATAAGCACACAGCAGATGCATGATTAAACAATGGACAAAACATAAGCACACAACAATATGTAAGGTCCCACAACATGTTTGCACATAAACCAGTGCCACGACCGCCTATCGTGTCCTCAGCGCTAGGAAAACCCCAACAGGTTATCAAGACTATAACCCGTGAAAAGCTGTATGTACAACTGCCCTCTCTCGGCAGAGTCTCAATAAATGACATATCTTTCACATATATGAATATAAGCAGCATAAGTGTTAAGGTTACAGCACGCGTCCGTACCTCCGTTGATGATTTTGGTTACTCCGGTAGTGTTTTGACGGTGGTTTGACAGCGGAATGACAACAGAAACAGCGGAAACAACAATTCGTGATTCTGGGTATCCTATAAGGATAATATCACCAGTATGAATATCTAAGACCATAACAGGCATTTTAGGTACAAATTACCATTTTGCCCCTAGTTAGCCTTTTTGGAGGAATTTCGCCAGAGCTTCGCTGTTCCGACTTTTTACTTCCAAAATTTTTGCTATAATCTTTTCTATAACATTTTTCTAAGATAATTATCATATTTACTCTAAAAACATGATATCTAAATTATCTTGAAAAATTAAGACTATCCTAACACTTTTACTATAGCTACCGAAAGAACTACCGAACTAAAGACTAGGGACCGAAGACTTACTCAGAGCTTCGCTGCGAAATTCCCCGGACTCCTCCTCCTTCTTCCTCTCTCAAATTTTCGAAATGCTCAAGAGAGCTTGGTGTGAAAATGGTGAAGAATGGAGAGGTATTTATAGAAAAACCCGATGGCATTTTCGTAATTTCGTTGAACTTTGTCTGGTTGAATTCTGACCGTTGGATCACACTTTTCTGAGGTGGCTTCATCTTGGCCTTACACCTCTCTTTGCTGACATCATCTTGAGTCATCAAAATGATGTCATGCTTGCTTCATCTCTTGCTTTATCTGATAAGCCTCTGATTCGGTGTCCTGTTTGCGTAATTCCGTAAAATCTTAAAATTCTGAAAACAGTATGCTGAAGGTCCTTTCATCCTCTTTAAGAATACTGGACTCTCCTTCCCTTATACTTCCAGTAAGGGCATTCCGTTATCTGCCGAAAATCCTCGGTTTTCGTGTCCGATCTCAAAAATAATTTTGGCCGGTACTAGCTTCTAGATAAAAATCCACTGACCAATAATATATTCTGGTTTTTCCTAACTCATTCCCAGAATCTCACAACGGAATTACTTTCTATCCTTGGTCATTTATCCTGTTCATTTTTCCTCTGATCATTATATTATTATCTAATTAACACATGTTTTAATTATATTATTATTATATTATAAGATCTTATCTCTTATTTTATTTTATTATATATTTTTTTTTCTCTTCTTTTTTTTTACTACACACACACACATGCACAACACTTTGGCGCACACACACTCACAACTCACACATACTCACAACTCACAAATATCTCCACCTTCTCTCTCTCTTTATTTATGTCTAAACAATTAATTATCTAATTAATCATTTACTAATTTTTGAAAATTTTCTTAATTAGTAATAATTATTATCTCACAACTATTTTACTGAAATTGATAATTTATGCATTATGCAAAATATAAAAAATCATGGGGCAATTTATGTTCCCCAAAATGATATTTAATTTTGCCTTATTATTTTCCAAGGAAAATAATCCCATAAATTACCTAAATTAGAGACAACATACTCTCTAATTTTTAATAAATATTTAGTTGCCTTTTAGGATTTATCATAATTTTCTCAGGGTATTTTATAACCCATAAATATTTTAGGGACCTATTTGTAAATTATTTATTCTTAGGAGACATTGTCCTAATAAATTCAATACAAGGTGTTTGAGACCTCATATTCACCTATTTTCAATAGGTATTATATATATTTAAATGTATTATAAAAATTAGGGTATTACATATAATGCAATAATAATTGAACCAGAAAATTTTATTTTCGTATGAAAAATTTCTCTATCTACCCTATAAATAGGACAAAAAGCTTTCTTCTGTCTCTGTCATATAAATTGTGTTTAGGATCAATCCAATCCACCAATTAGCTCTTATATTGGGAACAGAGGGATTAATGATTTGTTAAAGGTCTCAAGGATATGACTTTGTTGATAATTTGTTAGTTGTATTGATAAACACATGTTCAAGTTTGTGAATGTGTTCCTGCAAGTTTGTTTAATGACCATTGTGAATTTTGTTGCTTCTTGTTGTTGTTGTTAGGGGGTGTAAGTTCTGTTATATGCTTGCCCTGGTTTACGTCACATGCTAGCATACCTGTAGAAGAGCGAGAGGCAAGAGGTTTAAGTAGTGATCTTGTGCGTATTTCTGCGGGCATTGAGAATATTGATGATCTTATTGATGATCTTGATAAGGCTCTCTCATGTGGTCCTCTTTAACTTCCTATATGTCCCTCGGCTTGCTTCTTGCTTCAAATAATTACTGCATGATTTAGTGTCAATCGTAGTTCTATTATTATCATCATGTTCCCATTTACCTATTTGTATTATTAAGCTATATCCAACGCTTCAATTTCGTGATGTAATACAAGCTTATAGAAGCAAGGCATTTGAATCATCTGGGTATCTGTATTTACCTTTCTCTCCACCTTCTTGCTTAATCCTACGTACCTGAAACTTTCAGAAATTATGTTTTAGCCCGAATCCGTGATGGCGGATGCACAATGTTTCCTTGGCAACTATATTATTTGTTCTTTGGCTAACCTTTAATTATAGTCTAGCCTTTATTTGGGAAAGCTGAATTTACAATTGTTTTATCCTTTGAGGGTATTCATGTAATACCCTAATTTTCATAATATATGTAAATATTATATTTTGATAAATAATACCTATTGAAAATAGATGAATATGAGGTCTCAAACACCTTGTATTGAATTTACTTTATTATTAGAACAATTTCTCCTAAGATTAAATAATGTGCGAAAAGGTCCCTAAAACATTAGATAATTTGTAAATAGGTCCCTGAAATATTGGTGGGTCATAAAATACCCTAAGAAAATTATGATAAAATCCTAAGAGGCAACTAAATATTTATTAAAAATTAGAAAGTATGTTGTCTCTAATTTAGATAATTTATGAGATTATTTTCCTTGGGAAATAATGAGGCAAAATTAAATATCATTTTGGGGAACATAAATTGCCCCATGGTTTTTAATATTTTACATAATGCATAAATTATCAATTTCAGTAAAATAGTTGTGAGAAAATAATTAATCCTAATTAAGAAAATTGTCAACAATTAGTAAGTGATTAAATAAATAATTAATTGTTGATTGTTTAAACATGAATAAAAGGGAATATCCAAAGTTAATTATATGAAACCCCTAATTTGATATTAATGACCAATGGAGGGTCAAGGTTGGCATAAAGAGTGTTGCTAATTAATTTAGCATAATTAAGAGGTATATTAAGTGAATTACAATTATTCTTAACAAAATAAGTTTGCACTAATTGAGATTAGTTGCATAATTCTTCAAGATGATTAGAGACAAATTAAAAGTATCAAATGAGGGCTAATTATATTTGAAAATAATTAAGACAAAGAGAATGAAATAATATCTCAAGTAATTAAGTTTAAATCTTCATGTAATTGAGTTAGCTAATGGCAAAATATAATTAAGGAGCATGTAAATACTTGATTAACATGATAATTAAGAATTTCTAATTAGTGTTGAAAAGTCAACAATGACACCTAAGCCTTGATTATGTCATCAAGATGACATCACAAGAGCACATGTGTGTGTTGTGAGTATGTGTGTGTGTAGTGGATGAAAGAGAAAAGATGAATCTAAGAAAAAGGGGGGAGGTGGCATTTTTGTGAGAGGTGTAAGGTCATGATTTAAGTTTCCTAGTTAAATTAAATCCAAGGGTTAGAATTGGATTAGAGTTGCAAGGAAGTTAATGCATGGTTGGCTATAAATAGGAGGCTTCATGCTTCATTTTTCTTCACACCAAATCACACTTCAAGAAAGGTGATTTCTATGTAGGAGAGGGAGGAGGAATCTTGAAGCAAGAAGGAGAGTCTTCAAGAGGTAAGTTCTAGCATTTAAATTTCTAGTCTTTAGTTTTTATAAGTTCTTAGTATAAATGTTAGTTTAATCTAGAAAATTAGAGAATAAATTCCTATACTTGTTTTTAGGCCTCATTACATTGAAAAATGCCTGAAGAGGTAAAAACATGGTAGGAAATAATTTTTGGAAATCCTTGGATTAAGTTTGTGAAAGTTGTAGAATTTTCGGTTCTTAAATCTTTGACAGGCAGCGCAAAAGATGCTATGATTTTATGTAACAAATGAAGTTATAAAATCATGAAATTTTTCAGAAATAAAGTAGACATGTAGGGCTTTCCAAATATATAAAATATGCAACATTTTGATATCTGGTCAAGGAGATATGAATTTTTGAAGTTAAGCCATTTTTGCTGGAATAAAATCTGGACAACGTTGAGAAAAGTTAAAACTGGTAATGACTCACTAATTCTGGGTGAAAATGAATATTTTTCCTCAAAAATAGACATCCTAAGGGTTCCGGGGAATTTTACGAATCCTCATTTCAATTTTTGTAGAATTAGTTATGATTTTTCAAAGTTACCGAAAAATCTGCCCAGAAAACTCTGCACTACGTTTTTAAATAAATGTAAGGGAAAAGTTGTAAATAACAAATCCACCAAGGGTAGATAGGAAAATAGAAGTGGAAGTATATCTTAGGTTATTATTCTAAGTGATATGGTGATATATTAGGATATCCGAGAGGTTCAGGGCCGGATCCAAAGGTCGGACGTTTGACAGTTACCCGGTGAAAGGTATGGATGCGTACTGTAACTCTAACTCTTATGCTGCTTGTATGCTCTATATGTGATGTGATGATTTTTATAGTCGTGGACAAGACTGGGTCTTGGGTCATGCACCGTGATTAAGACTCTATCTTAAGTCACTGTTTATACATTCAGCTATTATGTGAAAACGGGTTACAGTCTTGGTAATGCCGTATGGATGTTTTCCTAGCGCTGAGGACACGCTCTGGGGCGTGGCACTGGTTTATGTGCAAACTATGTGGACCTTACATGGGCTGTGTGCTATGTAGAGGTATTGTTGTGATATGAACTATGACATGTGCTGTGTGCTATGTATAGTTATATGCTGAATTGTAAATGAATATCTATCATGCATACTGTTATACTTGAGCATAAGGTTAACCGTTACCTGAGTTCCAATGGGCATTGGACCTCAGTCTTAATGAATAGTACAGGGAAGAAACCGGGATAGAGAAGGTGCCGGTGGAAAGAGCCGTGAAGAGGCAGTGGTCCAAGATGAAGGTCGGTAGAAGTTATTAGGACTTAGTTTCTATCAAAGTATTCTGGCACGGATTTAACAAAGTTATTTCGGACCATTTGGTGCTTAAACTAAGGAAGGGTTCATCGGTGGGTTGTCACGAGTCGCCATAGAGTTGGTGAGACTCCTATTAGATTGAACATTGACCTGGCCAAATTGTCTGATTAACTGATGTTAGGTTCCAAGCCATAGGTCTAGTTTAAGACTTGCTTTGTCAAAAAATTGTATTTAATCTCTGTAACTTGTATCACATGAATATTCCTTCGGGATATTTAATATATCAGCTTATGTCGGGGCATCACCATATGTTTGGGCATTCTATATCAGATACTCATTGTTTGAATCTCAGTGCACGCTATCCGTTCCCGCATTGCTTGAAACTGTAGCACCTCAAACTCCGTTGATTTTCCTAAAACTAAGTGTCGACCGACACGATTTTTGAATATGGAATTTGGGATGTTACAATTCATAAGGCTTCTTCTCAAATAGGCTTTGCAGCCTTCTTATTTCAAGGTAATTCTTGAAATTTTAGGCTCAAAATATCGATGTGACAAAAAAAGAATCATATGTACTATTGATAGAGCAGCAAAGCACATATAGCTGTTGTAACCCACTCCGGTCCAACATTAATCTACTTTGCACTTGAGGTAGATGAACTAATAACCCCACTTACGAATTTGAGAGAAACTCCTCTATCTAACCCTCTCTCTCTCTCTCTCTCTCTCTCTCTCTCTCTCTCTCTCTCTCTCTACATGGAGGGGATAAATATCCCTTCACACTTTATTCCTTAGGATAAGGCCCCTTATACAGATTAGGGTAACTCAACTAACCAACTATTAACACGTCACTTCAAACAAATTGAATCCTTTAAACTTATCGATGATTATAATTATTTAATGATGGTTGATTTATCGATTAAATAATCTTATTTATGAATGCATACGGCTCAATGGATAATAAATATATTATAAAACGGGGTAAATCAAATCATGGATGACAATATGATTTTAGGGATTCAAAATCAGATCATGGAAGACAATCTGATTCATTGAGATATTATTATGAGCTTTTAAATTAAATATTAATCGCCTAATAATAAAAAAAAACCTCCAAATATGATTTAATAATTATATATTTAAGGATATGAAATGATATTAGATTATTTAAATTACCTAATTTATAAATGGGTAAATGAGCAAAAATACTCATGTGTTTTACCCCCGGGAGCGCTCAGCACCATATGCTTTTTTTGGGAGCAAAAATACACATATGGTTACCATTTTAAAACAAAAGTTACATTCCACCATTATGTTACTGTTCACTCTATCTCTCTGTCTCTCTCACGGTGAATAGTAATATAACGGTAAGATGTTACTTTTACTCCAAAATTATAACCACGAGTGTATTTTTGCTTCTAAAAAAACATATGGTACTGGGCGCTCTCGGGGTAAAGTATATATGTATTTTTGCTCCTTTACCCTTTATAAATGGATAAGTTCAATGGATTTAAAAGATATTTTAAAATGGGGTAAATTAGACCATGGATGACAATTTGATTATTTAAAAGAATATATATAATTTATGAATGGACAAGGCAGAATGGATATCCAAGCATCTTCCGCCATGTGTCTTGATCTTCTCTTGGATGTTTGGAGAAAAACACAGTTGATGACCCCATTCCTTCAAGATATTATTTTATATACAAACTATTATATATATAAGTAGATTTTGTAGAAATATTACTATATGGCGAAACTTTGTATCCAATAACTTGACAAGTGCATGGGTCATATCAAGTAATAAAGAGTAAGTAAAGTATTATTTCTACGAGGACTTAGTATCCACAACTTTAGTTAATTATTAATTTTACACTTTCGTTTAAGTTGAGCAACCAAATTGAATTTAATTAAGAGAAAATAAAATAAAACTAAAATTAAAATAAACAAACTACCACAATATCAAATGAGCAATCCAGAGGCACTATCTCTTATTAGCTTTATAAACCTTGATTTCACTAATTTAATTAACCTTAAGTAGAATTTGTTATGAGTGGCTGTTGGTCCACTTCTAGCCCTCTTTTAAGTAGAATTTGTTATGTCTAACGAAATTTCTCATAAGGCAATATCATTTAGACACGCTCTTCAATAACTATATGGGGCTATTTGGTATATGTCTATCCTAATCACAAATTAAATTACAATCTAATCCCCTGTTACTTAATCTCAGAGCCTAATAAAATCATCTTCGTCAAGGTAAATCATAATGTTCAAAATCATATTCAATGATGGCCAGTCACTAAATAGATAAAGTTAGACAAGATTAAGTAACCAAAATTAATATTAATTGTAACTAAACAATGAAAACAAAGTTTAATCCACACCCATAAGTTCATAGATCCTTTGGGTTGCAAAACAAATTAGCCAAACATGACTTTAATAAACATCCCAGCACAGAAAATTTCAGATTCATGACTCATAAAGAAAATAAACACCCTAACACCAAATCCTAATTCACTGCGACAATGTTCTGTTTCTGCAAGTCGCTGAAATCCGACTTGACGCTCTCTGAAGCTTCGTCACCCGCGGCGACTAAGATGGTGATGAAAAGATGAAGACGTAGCAAAAGATCTCTCCTATCAATCTGGTTTGTTGCGATGTGTCTCTTTTGCTCAAGTTCAGTCTGTGGCACAACTGTGACGATGAAGCTCGCCGATAGCCTTGGTTGTGAATAACGCCGCCGGCAAGAGAGGACGAAGGGGGTCGAAGGTATTTGCCCCATGGCACTACTACTCATCGTTGTGGTTTTTTTTTTTTCTCTACTCTATGTGTAGCGTCTCCTCTACAAATCAGTGTATGCTCCTGCTGTCTCACTTTTAGATTTAGGTCTTTTCTTCATTTTTAATTGGTGGGCCCAATTCCATCCAAACAATGCAATTTTCGAAATAATCATGCCATGGTGCTTCTCTGATTGTGAAAATAAAAGACATTACATAATAATAATAATAATAATAATAATAAAACTAAATTTTTATGTCTTCTTTAATTTTTTTTAGAAAAATTATCATTACTATTATTTATTTCCTAAACTCAAAAACTTTTATTCTAATTAAAACCCTACAAATGATGCATCCAGATTGATATTTCTTAAAATATCAAGAAAATCTCTTTAATTTAGTATTAATGACTTTCTAAATATATCAAAATATATCTCAAATCTATTAAAAACGGGAAGTGATCACACCCCCACACTTGCATCAAATCTTGTACTCAAGATTTCTTATTCTAAAACAATCAAATTCGAGGAAATCATGGAAGCAAGATTTTTAAGGCAAGCACTACAAAATTGAAATGAATTAAAACGCTAGAAAACCAAGCTTTCTCAGAAATCTTTTCTACCTTCCAAAAATGCAAGCAACAAAGTAATTAATTTGCCAAAGATAATTCACAATAGAATATCCCTCACAAGTCAAGTGTTTACACTCAGTTCTCAATATATTTAGAGGTTTGTATTTCACTCAATTCCACCTATTGTAACTATCTACCAAAAGCTTGTTCCTCATGTCATTCTTCACCATATTATTCCATTACATACACCAATCAAAAGGACTTTGATAATAGATAAATACTTTAGTTAGTGCTAAGTAATTCAATAAATATTATGAAGAATGAAGGGCTTTTTCTGTTTTTCTTATTTTATCTTGAGCCATTGTAGGTCCCCTTTTTACACAACCCTGGACATGGGTAATGCAGCTCCGGTTACTCAGTTACTCCAACAAGAACCTCAAGAGGCTTTTAGCCCAACTCAACCCCCTTTGACTTAACTGTTTGATGCGAGTGCTAACAGTGGTGATGAAATGCCCCCGATTTCTAAGTCAAGTCTAGAGATGTCAGCAAAGTTTATTATTCTTCTTTTTTTCCTTTTATTTTTTTAACCACTTTAATCTCTTCTTTTTTTTTTTCTTAGCACTCACTAGAGTAACTAATAAAAGCAAATGCCTAAATCATCTTTATGTATGCAAAGGAAATTTTTTTCGCTTCAAAAGATTCAAAACAAGTTCTAGGGATAAAATTACAGTAAGTATACTCTCTCTTAAAAGAATGAATATTTAAGCTCAAATTTCTCATAGGTACTTTGACATCCTAAAGTAAAGTATCCAAACCTAATTTTTACCTTTTTTTACTAACATTCAAAGAACATAAAATCAATTCCTAATCAAATTCACTCCTTTTCATGTTCAAATCAAACTAATTATGACAATGATCACGAATAAAATTCAACCTTCCATAATATATATATATATATATATATATATATATATATATATATATATATATATTAAAAAAAAACTAAGGACAAGGCAAGTTAAAATCAAGGATACCTTCACCCCCACACATAAATGTCACATTGTCCTCAATGTAAACAAGTAACAACAGGTTATGAAAGTGAAGAGGAACCATATCTAAAGTGTAAGGGGTAGCATCAATTTCAGAGATTTCATATTTCCACTAATGAAACACCTCAAGTGCTAACAACTACTCAATTGTCACTACATGCATATCCAACTAAGATAAGCACTCATTTTCAAGCAATATATCATCAACAATAAAATAGAACAAATCAGGGAAAAGTAGAAAGAGACTCCCCTCTTTGTCATTGACTTGCACTTTCAATTCTTGCTACCAAAGTAGAACACCTCTTTAGGGGCTATCAACAGTCATACAAAATCAAACAAAACATCAAATGATACCCTAGGTGATATATAAGGCATGAATTGCAATATGATAGAGTAATATAGTTGATTTGGCATCAAAATAATCATATAAGGCCACTTAGTTAGTTAGGAACTAATGTGGCACTAAACTAATGCTATGAGGCAAAGGATAGTAGTTTTATAGTAGTGTTAATTAGATAGTTAAGATAGTTAGTAGTAATCAATTATGACAGTTAGGACTGACTTAATGAATTGCCTATGTGTATGAGGCTTGGGCTAATGGAAGGTTATGTTGTTGAATGTTGACTGTGTATGAATGAAAGTCTAGGATAGTAGTTCTGTCAAGAGTCTATACTCTCTTCCTCCTAAATTTCTTTCTTTCTACGGAAACCTTAACAGTGGTATCAGAACGAGTCATCCTTGGCTCCGTCACTGTCATAACTGAAGTTCTTGATTCAGTCTAGAGCCATTTCCTTATTCATAGTTTTGTCTGGAGCGAGACTACCCAAGAAACTCCTAAAAAGAAGTTTCAAGAATTCAAGGATTCATTCCAAGATTTAGTCTTTCTAGTCAATCTAGTGATTAGACCGATACAATTAAGCATAGAAATTGAAGACCTAGTTGGTGATTCCTCACTGCTCCAATACTTTGTTTTTTATCGCATTATATGGTTTCAAAGCATTCTAAAATAGCAAGCATAGCCATTTCGATGACTTAGCTGTGCGCGTTCAAACACTTGAGACGACGGTGGCCTTTATACCAATGGTGGTTCAAATTGCCATTGTAGAGCAATTCGCAGCATTTATGGCTACCCAAGAAATGTGTCAATGAAGGGATGGAGGTGACATAATGCATGATAATGCCATAGTTTAGCAAAGAGTCATCCAGCAGTCAAGGATAGGAGACGATTACATTCCACCGACCAGAAAAACCAAGTTTGATTTCCCTAATTCCAATGAAGTGATATAGATGGATGGCCGTACAACTGTGAACAATATTTTGAAATCGACGGGACATCTGACAATTGGAAGATACAACTAGCTAGAGTCAATTTGGACTATAAGGGATACATATGGCACTAATCTCTTATGGACAAAGAATATGGGAGAGCTATTTCCTGGAATGAGTACAAATGGGTGATCAAGAATACTACATGAATTGATTCTTCAACAATATGGGTACATAAATTAAACACTCTGTAAACTTTGCTTCTATTTGAATAACCAATAAATATACCTTCATCTGATCTGGGATCAAACTTTCCCAGATTGTCCTTACCATTGTTGTTGATGAAACATTTGCAGCCAAAAATGTGTAGATGTGTTAAGTTTGGTTTCCTTCCCTTATATATCTCATAGGGAGTCTTGTTTAACTTTTTCCTGAGATATGCTCTGTTGGAAACATAACATGTTGTACTCATAGCATCAGCCCAAAACACTTGAGAAGTGTTATTCTCATTCAGCATTGCTCTTGCCATTTCAATAAGTACTCTATTCTTTCTTTCCACAACCTCATTTTGCTGAGGAGTTCTAGGAGCTGAGAAGTTATGATCAATGCCCATATTTTCATAGTATTTGCTAAAGAAATGATTTTCAAATTCTCCTCTATGATCTGTATGAATTCCTGCAATGGCAATACCTTTCTTGTTTTGGACCTTTTTGGTAAACACAACAAATTGATCAAATGTTTCATCTTTAGATGATAAGAATATAGTCCATGTAAATCTAGAGTAATCATCAATATGACTAGAGTGTACAAATTTCCACCAAAACTTTTGACTCTAGCTGGACCAACCAAATCCATATGCAATAGTTGAAGGGGTCTATTAGTTGAAATTTCAATTTTTGATTTGAAAGATGATTTGGTCTATTACCTCTTTAACAAACATCACAAATTATATCATTTTTGAATTGAAGTTTTGGTATGCCAATGACTAAGCTTTTCTCAATAACTTATTAAGTTGATTCATGTTAACATGAGCTAATCTTTTGTGCCATAACCAACTTTCATCCATGTTACTAATAAAACAATTATTAGAAGATAATTCATTTAAGAGATTAAGAGTATAACAGTTACCTTCTCTTGGAGCCCTGAACAAGGCTTTAGATCTCACATTGTCTAAGGAGAAATCATCTTTGTTTACAATGAAGCATTCTTCTGAATTAAAGATAACTAGATTACCTTTATCTGTGCTTTGGCTTATACTGAGGAGATCGTGGCATAATCTTTCCACTAAGTAGACATCTTTTATCTGTGGTCCATCATTATTGCCAATTTCACCAACACCAGTTATCTTACCTGATTGGTTTCCACCAAATGTGACTTTACCACCATCCTTGTGCTTGATTATTGTAAACTTATATTGATCTCCTATCATATGTCTAGAGCACCCACTGTCAATATACCAATTGCTGGATTTTGATGCTCTTAGACAAACCTATATATTTTAAGAGATCAAGTCTTAGGTACCCATTTTATCTTGGGTCCTTTGGGGTTAGTAAGTGTCTTAGGGATCTTATAAGATCCTTTAGGCAACCATTGATAATTTCCTACAGGTTTACTTTTCCTTTTCTTTCTATAAAAACATGAAGAAGTGGTATGGCCCTTTCTATTACAATAATTACAGTGGACAAATGGATTAGAAGAATGAATTGATTTTTGAAAATAACTGAAGTAGTTCTTTTCTCCATTCCTTTTCTTCCCTTTCTTTTTATCAAGATCAAGTTTGTGACTTATTCTAGATCTGTCATTTATAAGCCTTTGCTGCTTTAAGATAATATCAAGAATTTCACTTTCTTGAGTGAATTTTTTAAGAGTTTTAGAAAGATCATCATTTTTCTTCTATAAAATGTAGCAATTCTCACAAGTCTTTTTGAAATCTTTTTACAAGCTTTTTCAGAAATAGAGTTTGAAACATCTTGGACTTTGTTTTCTAGATCTTTTATTCTTCTCTTTGAAATTAGAAGTTCTTTTGCAATCTTTCTAAATTCAGAATGAAGACTGTTATATTCAGAAAGTAATTCATCAAAGGTTAGTTCAGAATTACTTACCTCTTCATGGTCAGATTCCTCCTGAGCAACTAGACATATGTTTGTTGTTTGCTGTTTGCTTTTCATCTTCATCTTCATCAGATGAGCTATCTCCCCAGATGGCAGATATATAGGCTTTCTTTCTGAATGTGCTGAATCTTTTCTTTTCTTTTTCTTTGTCCTTCAGTTGAGGGCATTCAGATTTAATGTGACCAGGCTTATCACATTCATAACAGATCATGTTTTTCTTTGATTCTGAATTTGTGCCACCTTTATAAGACTTTCTGAATCCTTAATTCTTCTTGTAGAATTTTCTGAATTTTCGTACTATCATGCCAAGATCTTCTTCTTCGTCCTCATCTTTTGATTCATTGGAGTCATTGATGGTTTTGAGAGCAATTCCCTTATTATTACCATCAATTTCATCAAGTCCTTTTCTGAACCTGATTTTTCCCTTATATTCAGATAGACTTCCAAAGAGAGCTGCAACTGATGTCATTGATTCTCCACGTGCTTCTTCAATGGCTGTGACTTTGGCTTCCCATTCCTTAGTAAGAACATTCAGGATCTTCCTTACTTGAACTCGTTGATCATATTTTTTTCCCAAGGCAGCGAGTTGATTAATCAGATGGGTAAATCTGAGTTGAAATTCACCAATATATTCTACTGACTTCATACGAAGTAAATCATATTCAGTCATGAGAGTATTGATTTGATTTTCCTTAATCCCAGCTGTTCCTTTATGAGCAATCTCCAAAGCCTTCCACATGTCTTTTACAGAAAATAGAGTGCAGATTCGAAAATATTCTCTCTGACTTAGAGCACTTCGAAGAACATGAATGGCTTTGCTGTTAAGAGTGACAAGCCTTCTATCATTTTCAGTATACTCCTCTTCTAGCTTGGGTGTTTTGACTCCATCCTCCATTGAGGTTGGTACATAATCTCCTTTCTCAAACACATTCCATAAACCAAATTTAGTAGCCATTACATAGACTTTAAATTTAGATTTCCAGAATGAGTAGTGTTCTCCTTCAAAACCTGGAGGCCTATTAATAGAGGCTCCTTCAGGCAATATTCCTTCCATTGGATCTTTTATCTAGGATGTTAATCCTTCAAATAGATAACCAATGCTTTGATACCAATTGTAGAGGAAGGAAATTACCAAGAGGGGGGTGAATTAGGGATTTCAAAAAAAATTTTGATTTCCTTTGAAAGCTAAGCAGTAGCAAGTATAACTGAGAAGAGAAGAGAAAGCTTGACACTGGTTCGGTCTTAACTCTTGACCTACGTCCAGTCCCCAGACTCTATGGAATTTTTCCCTATCTCTTTGATCAACTACACACTCTGTAACTCAGGATGATCCTCTCACAATAGGACTCACTCCCCCTTACAAGTTGTAATATGATCCCACTGGAGTCTACACAACAAGTTTAATTCGAATCTCACACAGACTCTCTCTAAGAGTAGAATGAAATGATCACTGAAGCTCAATGTGAATGAATAAGACTAATGAAATGAATACAAGATGAAAGCTTAGAGTCTCTTAGTATTTCGTTCACTGGATTCTCTATTTTTTAGTTGCTGAAGCTCTGCATATTTATTGTTGAGAAATGAGGACCGTTGGACATTTTGTTTCTGTTGAAAATAGCCGTTGCAGAAAAATGGGGACAGCAGGCTCTCTCCTATTACTTACCCACGTCTGATTGTCTGCCATGGAGTTTGAATATTCTTCTTGTTTGATGATAAGGTCCTTTTGGCAGTTCAGTGGATATCTTAGCTATAAAGCTGATTTCTTGAATAAAATATTCAGTGTTTTGAAGCTTCAACAGAAATGGAGATTTGAAGCTTGAAATGTGTTAATGGAATCTGTAACTCATGAACAAACATATTAAACATATATGTAATGATTCATAATTCCATTTAAGTGTAAAACAGTTCACAAGAATGAATCAGAAAAATGAAAAGCGCGACAGGTAAAACAGAGATCTGTTAGGCTTGAGTTTAAGACCATTAGGCTCGAGTTTAATCATATATATAACCCATTTAATTAATTAATTGATGTGATAAAGAATAGCTAGGTTTTGTAGACTCCATTCCAATATGATCTTTTTAATCCTCTACAAGGCTTTTATTTGCAACTTGGTCTTTACTCTTTTTAGCTGCAAATATTGCATAAGCATTAGGAATTAATTCTTAATTCCTTATGTCCCATTTGAGCCAACATATGGCTCAAAATTTGAAGTTTTAGCAAAACTAGGTAAAATTAATCTTTCGTCAAAATTTCACTATTTTTTTCCCAATGCAAGTACATCATACATGGAATTTACCAAGGAAAATTTAGGATATTACACCATCCAACCTAAATAATACAAATACAAATATAATACAAATAACCGCTCCAAAGACCAACTTTTAGTTATGCTCTGTGCCCACCATTTTGCCCCTAAAGCTCTATTCACCACTGTGATCCTTTCTTGAACTTTCAAGCAGGTATGGGATTCAAGTTAAATCTCAGTGTAATTGGTTAATCTCATATTCAAAGTATATTTTGTATATGTTAGTCTACCACAATTATGAAAATAACAAACCAGCATTCATCATGTATCATATGTAATCACATAATGCACACAGTGTTGACTAAAGGACACACGACAAGTTCTAAATCCACAACGTTAGGAAAACACAACAACTAGGCCTCTAACCCAGAACATAACTGAATGCATTAAATGTGTGTCCCAGACATGGATCACAACTATGGTACAAAACATCATACACATATATACAAAGCATAGTGTTGGTTCTCATATGTTTTATAATAATAAGACTTAATTGATTAAAGCCTTTTTGAAAAAGAAATTGTGTTCTTGAAATGATAATCATATAATTACTCGAGTAATCCCTCAAAATAATATTGTTAAGTGTTCACAGATTGCAAAAGTATCGTTTGGGCAAACTGAAGAAAATTAGTCGAGTAATTAATGGTGTTGCTCTAATAATGTCATGTTTGAAATAAAGTGTAGGAGGTATTGCTCATATTACTCGAGTAAGTATAATATGTTGCTCAAGTAATATCGCTACTGGAACCATAATTTCATCTAACATGAAATTACTCAAGTAATAAAATGTTACTCAAGTAATATCTGTATATTACTCAAGTAACACAATTGTCACTCAAGTAATCTTGGTTCCAGGCGCTATTACTCCAAGAAGCCATTCGATATTACTCAAGTAATAAGTTGTTACTCAATTAATATTTGAATATTACTCAAGTAACAAAAGATGTTACTTGAGCAACTATGGTTCAGAGACTACTCTTGTGGAAGCTTTTATTATTACTCAAGTAACATCTTGTAATACTCGAGTAATATCATTCAGAGGACATTACTTTCAAACCTTACTCAAGTAATATATATGCCCTCCACTAGTAATGTCATTCCAAAGGTAAGTTATTCTAAACCTTACATGGTTACTCGAGTAAGAGGTAGAAATTACTCAAGTAATGATGGTTCCACAAATCCAAAGTTACACTCGATCATTAATATCTATCTTAATCATACTTGGTTAATTTCCATTTATTCTTAATCTCATTCAAACTTATTTTTATTATATGTAATAATCTTTTCGAGTAATTTTCAAACGTTTAGCCATGTTTAAATTGAGATCAGCAAAAATGTCGTTCATTGTCTTAGAAGTATTTAATGTAATAGAGGATACAAATGGAATAAATGTTATGAGAAGACGAATACATTCCTTCGAGACATACCTATTCCAGCTATTATTCTGAGCCAACTTCCACACAAATACATCGACGACGAACATATTCAATGAAGAACTATTTGATTGTATTCAACGGAAGTCATCTGTGCTTAACATAAATTCGAAGAGACTCAACAACTATATTAAAAATCTCACAAAACAGTATTAATGGCAAATTGGTATAAAAGCTCTACCATTCAATTCCGCCAACTACCGAAACTCTGTGCATTCAATTATGTATTATTGCGATCAATTGTTTCATTAGTTTCATTTAATATCTTTGGATATAACTTGTATTTCAGTGATTTTCATTTATTTACTCAGTGAAGAGTTAATCATAATTTAATTATTTGTAAAATCTTAAGGTTTTGAAACCTTAAGTATGGGTGTAAAATTACCACTTGTAAGGGGGAGTGAGTCCTAGTGTGAGAGGATCTTCCTGAGCATGAAGTGCGTAATTGTATTAGTGATCAAGAGATAGTGAAAATCCCAATGTGATGGGGACTGAACGTAGGCCGAAGAGTTAGACCGAACTAATATAATCTTTTTGTGCTCATTTCCTTTCTCTATGTTGTTTTAGTATTCTTGAGTGATTAGCGAAAAGATTTTTATAGTCACCTATTCACCCTCCCTCTAAGTGATATTCCACCTTCATAGAATTACTACATGTTTGTTTAATAACATAATAATGTTAAGGTTCTTTGCCAAGTCCTGGGCAGTTGTAAATTCCTATAATTATGAAAATGGTGAACAATATTCAATACTTTATATCCAATCACGATTAAAAGGCTTCCATTATCATTTATAACTCATCACAACCTTTAAATGATAAGTGGTATAACATTGACCCTTATTTATGTCATTTTCGGACCTTGCCCTAAAATTGCTAAAATTATGGACAAACTTTGAAAATTCATTACTAATTGTATAAATATCCAATTTAGGTAATTCCAAAGGTTATGTGACCCTTGATATGTCTATTTTCAAATAAATATATCACCATCAGCCATAAAAATTCTTACAATTCTAGATTAATATAAATGTCACCACTACCCAAATTAAAACTCCAAAATCATGGGTCAACTTAAAAAATTCAGATCTCCACATATGGAAATTCAAAATAGGCCCATGACCTATGAAATTAAAGCTCAAGATGTCTACTTGAAGATTGTGTATTTTCAAAGTCATTGGACTCCATTTACTTAACAAAAAACATGTTACATGTTATCTTTCTCGCTGGAAACTCATTTTAGCATATTTTAGGGTTTCTTGTAATTTAACCCTAATGCTTCCAAAATCACTATCCAACCTTTATCTCACACCACTTTTCATTTTAAAAACTTTAGAAGTATCGAAATAGACAAAATCTCACTACTTTCTCATGTCTTGGTATGACTGAAAGTGAGTCATGAAAAGACACAAATAATTCACAAATTCTTTGTTCACAAATTCTATGATTTTATGCTTCTAATTTGCCTTATAGCTTCATCATTTAAGCTAATACACCTTTTAATTTACACTAGTGCAAAAAAGTGTTTTAAGACCAGTGACAATTTTGTAAATATAAAAAAATTCTTCGACCGCATCAATTTTTAAGACCACCTCATGTACAACGGAGAATCGACGCCCTGATCTTAAAGATATGACCGGTGGCAATTTTGTAAATATAAAGAACTTCTTTTAACGTATCAATGTTTTAAATATATTATTCAGACCGCTTAAAAAAACAACAGCTATTAAAATTGTTAAAAAAAAATAAAGTATGAATTACATTATAGAGAAAACTTGTACATCCCCGACTTATATTTTCTGCGGTAAAAAATAATAAGGAAATATTTAAATATAATCGTATAAAACTTTTAAGACCAGACATATATAAATGACTGTCTTAAAGGTAATACTTTTAAGAGCGGACGTAACTTCTACCCGGTACTAAATAATGAAAAAATTTAAACTAATAAATAATGGACGGTTTTAAATGTTAACCTTTAAGACCGTCGTTTAAGTTACTCCGGTCTTAAAACTGGAAACATACTTCTTTGCGCGAAACCTTACTTACAACTTACGTCTGAAAATCCAAAGCAAATCACCAAGAGGGGGGGTGAATTGGGGATTTGAAAAATTCTTTCGCACAATTCTGGAATTTAAACGCTGGAACAGAGCAATGTAGAGAAGGAGAGAAGAGAACAAAACACAACAAGATTTATACTGGTTCGGTTTAACTCCTTGACCTACGTCCAGTCCCCAGACTCTCTGGGATTTCCACTATCACTCACAATCAGTTACACACTCTATACTCGAAAGCTATCCTCTCACTAGGATACACTCCCCCTTACAAGTTGTACACTGATATTCCCAATCTCCAAGTCCCTCGACTTGAGATTCTCACAAACAAGTGATTTTACAGAAACAAAACTCTCTCAAAGAGCAGATATTGATAAACACTGAAGCTCAAATCTCTCAAGATATTATAGAAGAAGAGTAGTAATTGTAAGCTTGTAGTATCAACTTCTGTTCTATTGTTCCTTTTTTATTGTTGTTCTTCGATTCTGGACTGTATTTATAGCAGTTAAAGATTATTTTGAATGAAGAACTTGACTGTTGAAGGAGCACTATGAATTTGGCTATTGAAGCTCCACTTTCCAGAACTAGCTATTGAGAATCCACTGAAAATATTCCTAATGGATGGATTCTGCTTTTGTCTAAATTGTTGTAGATATTCTTGCAATGTGGGACTTAGTTAATATGAAGATAATGTTGATGTCCCAGTGCTGAGATGGGCTGTGCTTAAAGTTGTATTAAATTAATCTAAGTTGAAGTACTTTATGAGACAACATATTCTCTCTCTCTCTCTCTTGCTTTACAGCTCATAGTCTGAATCTTCACTGTTTTCTTCAATAATTCATCTGAAACTTGCTAACAAACTGGTTAAAAGACATTAAGAATAGTAGCAATTAAAGATATGAAGTGTAAGAATTATTCAAATGATTTTCGTAAGTTGGCGCCATCTGGTTTTACAAATCTGTGCGTCACAAACTCGAGTTTACAAACCCAGACTCGAGTTTAGAGTTCATCCAAAGAGCATCTTCTTTTGAAAAGCTTCCTAAACTCGAGTTGATAAGTGATTAACTCGAGTTTGGTTCTTATAGAGAGGAAAGTCGCGAGTTGCTCTTAGATGAAGTTTTGAACACAGTGCTAAACTTGAGTCATTTAGTGACTGACTCGAGTTTGGAAGTTTGTTTCAGAAATAAACTTTAAGTTCAAGAACTTCTAGACTGGAGTTTACAAACACAAACTAGAATTTAGGATTTGTAAATATGATTGAACTCTCTGTATGACTCAGACTCAAGTTTGCATATGCAAACTCGAGTTTCAGCATTCACTGAAACTTTCTTAGACAGGTGTAAACTGGAGTTTAGAAATTGAGACTAGAGTTTAGAGTGTTTGGTCATAACTCAAGTTTCTCCGTTGAGCCTAAACTCGAGTCACCAAAACCTTGACTCGAGTTTCAGTGAAACTGAAACATTTGAAATAATTTTGAAGGCTCAAACTGGAGTCACTGAAAACTAAATTGAAGTTTACAAATCAAGTAGCAACATGAGTGTCTTTGTTTATGCCAAACTCGAGTCAACATAACACTGACTCAAGTTCACAAGACTTTAGCTCTTAAACTTTTCTTGCAGATTGGAGTTTAGAAAGATCCGTGGTAGAGTTTGAAAAACTTGATAACACATTGAAGCTTCTGTTTGATCTCAAACTCGAGTTTATAAAGCATAGACTCGAGTTTACAAGTCTTTAAACTTTTTAGCACTTAAACTTCCTTGTAAACTGGAGTTTCTCATAATCAAAGGTAGAGTTTGAAAACAAGTTGAAATTCGAGTGACACTGCCTTTGATCTAAACTCGAGTTTGTAAACACAGACTTGAGTTTACAACTCTTAAAAAACTTTGATTGCTAAGAAAACTTGAGTTTGGCCTTCTTTGTAAAAACTGAGCTTCCGTCTGTCAAGTCCAAACTCGAGTTTAGCTACCTAAACTTGAGTTTGTCTTAATTAGAAAGTCTTACAACTTTCCAAGACAAACTTCAAATTGAGTTTACAATTGTCCATCATCATCAAAACACATAGAGAACTAACAACGTCTTTCTGTCTGAGCTCTGAAACCTATGTTCTTGTTGCGAAAACCCTCTTCTTGTTGCATTATGTCTATTCCTCGCCAACCACCACCATCCTCAGGCGTTCCTCTTTAGCACCACTACTCTCAACTTCTCTTTCTTTCTAAAAAATGAACGGAGAAAACCATTATCTTCTTTTTCAGTCAACGCCAATTACTGGTGTTACTGGTGTGAGCCAGAATGAACCCTCTTCATCTCAAAATGAGCCTCATAACCACCCTGCATTCCGTGGTAGAAGTAGCACACGAATGAGGGATGTAGCCGTAAGACGGAATAATGGGTCAAAGATCGAGATTCAGTTTGATGAAAGGTTGGAACCTTTTGGTGTGAAAAATAAATATAATAGTTTTGTCGGCTATATGGCACGCAGCAAGGTCAATATCTTGATAGATGAGTAGAAAAATGTTGACCGTCACACCGTGAAGGATCCTCTTTGGGATACTATCCGGCTGACATAAACCATCCTTGACTTTGAGAAATTGAAAGAAAAGACATTGTCTTATTGTGCTTATCGGTGGAGGAAATTTAAGACCTTTCTAGCCAACACCTATATTTTTGCTGAAGTTCAGCCTCCGCATAATCCATGGGACAAGTACACATTTATTGATCAACAAATTTAGGGTCAATTTGTTCAGCTTCGGACTACTCCTGATGATTTTGTGAGTTCATATTTGGTTATGTTTGCCCTTTTTGTTTGCTTATTAACCTGTGCAGATATGTGAATGTTATTGTGTTCGTCTAATCCTATTAGTTAGATGGTTTAATGTGTGAATAGAAGTATATATTTCCATCATCTAGCTTGCATCAGAGGAACATGTCTTAGTTATATGCATGTCTAATATGTTAACCGTTATTATATTCTTAGCTAGTTCTGTTATAGTAGGTAGTTGTTAGACATTACTATTAGTAAGTTAGTATGTTAGTTCTATACAATTATACATCTTCCTTAAATAAAATGTTGAAACTTGATGAAGTAAATTTGACTAGTATTTGAGGTTCATATGAAGCAGAAGTTCTCTAATTTCTGTAGTAAGATGACTTGAATTCATAATTAATAGTTGTTTTCAATTCTGATTCACAGAGAAGAAGGGAACAAACACAGGAGATAGGGAGAAAGAATGATTGCCCACATAGGGCTTCTTGCGGAGGATAAACAAAGGCCAAAAAAGAAATGATGGAGGCCAAGCGGAAGAGATTGGAAAAGGAAGCTGAATCCAATCCTTCTATGATAGTTGATTAGCCGGCATCCCCAATACATCACGAGGATTTGTGGTTATATATTTGGCAAAAGCCAGGCGACGCCTACATGAGTGAACAAACTCATATAGTTGCTGAAAGAATTATAAGTATCATTATTGTTATTTTTTAGTTACTAAACATGTTTCATAACTAAGCTTCTCATTATCTATATCTTACAGGAAGATCTTAAAAAGAAAGAAGCAGAGGGATCTTTTGTGTCGGGCAAGAGGAATGATGTTCTGACCGTTGCGACTGGAAAGCTGGATCACTCGGGGCGTGTAAGGGGGTTCGAAGGATGGGTAGGGCTAAAGGAATACTTTGGTAAATCCAAACACCTTAAACAAAGTATGTTTACCTGAGAGGAGATGGACCTAACAGTGGCCAAATTAAATAACGAGGTAGCGGCCAAAGAAGCTGTATTGAAAGAAATGTTTGAATCACAGATGAGGCAAATAAAGGAGGAAATGATAGTGATGAGGAAAGTTATTAGCTCTCATCCAGTGACCAGTGTTCCCTTCACACATACACCTACACCTATGCAACAGAGCACTAGAGGGAGTATTTCCCTCTATTGATAACTGTTAGATAGCAGGGAGTATTTCCCGTAGGCATGAGATGCCCCAAAACCCTATATTGTTTTGTGAAGTTTTTGATGTTTGGGGTATTGATTTCATGGGTCCATTTCCTGTTTCTTATGGTCATACTTACATACTATTAGCTGTGGATTATTTTTCAAAATGGGCTGAGGCGAAAGCCACCCCGACTAATGATTCTTCTGTGGTGATGGATTTTGTTAGGTCTAACATTTTCTGCAGGTTTGGCATTCCTAGAGCCATTATCAGTGACCAGGGCTCTCATTTTTGCAATCGAAGCATGGGTGCCTTGTTACGCAAGTATGAAGTGCTTCAAAAGGTCTCCACAGCATACCACCCCCAGACTAATGGTCGAGCTGAAGCTTCAAATAGGGAGATTAAGCAAATCCTTCAGAAGACTGTTAATTATACTCTGAAAAATTGGAGTAAGCGATTGGATGATGCTTTGTGGGCCTATCCACCGCCTATAAGACTCCTATTGGGATGTCTCCCTATCGGCTTGTCTCTGGTAAGGCATGTCATCTTCGGGTTGAGTTGGAGCATCAAGCCTATTGAGCCATTAAGCAGTGTAACATGGATTTGGCTAAGTCTGGAATAGAACGAAAGCTACAGCTGCAAGAGTTGGATGAGCTTAGATTGGATGCCTATGAGAGTTCACGGTTGTACAATGAGAAGACAAAGGCATTCCATGATTAGCACATCTTGAGGAAAGAATTTTCTGTGGGCCAGAAAGTTCTTCTATTCAATTCCCGCTTGAAGTTTATGCCAGGTAAGCTTCGATCTAGAAGGGATGGCCCTTTTGTGGTTACTAATGTTTTCCCTTTTGGTGTTGTTGAGTTATGTGATCCACCCACCGAACGGACCTTCAAAGTCAATGGACACCGCCTCAATCAATTTCACGAGGGAGACATGAAGCAACATAAGGAAGAAGAGCTCCTTCTCATTGATGCAACTTATCCTCTATAAACCCCTTGGGGAGTATTCTTCTTTCTTTCTTTCTATACCTCTCTTTTCTTTTATTTTCTTTTTCCAAATAAAATTAGTGTGTGAATAACATAGTTTCTCCTTCTATGATTGCCACATATTACAAACTTGGACATTTGGGTTTTGATAGATTATTCTATTGGACTGCAATTCTAGACTCTTGGATTATATGTCTCGGTAGTTGATTTTGTGGTGCTGATTACATGTTTATTTCGTTTTCAATCTGTCTCATTTTGTTTTGTTTCTGTTTATTTCGTTTTTAATTTATTTGATTACAAACCCCCCAATTTTGTTATTTCTATATCACTATTGCTGATGTAAACCCATTTCGAATTCATTTGGAAAACGATCCAGGTTCCCCATTATATTGCAAAATTATATTGATCCTGGTTATTTTGGGAGATCACGACAAATCTTTGTCAGGGAGGGAGGGATCGGAGGAGAGGTCGGAGACGTCGTCGTCAGACAGATTATACTCGATGTCATTGGCGTCGAGTAGCATGTTTAGTTTGTTCTTAACAGCGTGGTAGACCTGAAACATTTGGCCCATTTGTCGGTCGATATGATCAACGTGGGTTAGGAGGTGCTGCATCATCTGTCAGGCATAGGGGTTTGGAGGCAACGGAGGAGTGTATGGAGGTGGATGTGGAGGTGAAGGATGATGGTTGGGCACACCTGGTGGTGGTAGAGTGGGAGGACAATGGTTAGGCACACCTGGTGGTGGTGGAGCGACCATTACGGTGGAGGTTGTAGAAGTGATTGAGAAGAATGTGAAGAAAGTAAAGTAACAATGAGTTTAAATAGAAAAGCCATCTTGAACAAAGTGAAACATGAGAAACATTTACGAGGAGATGCATAGTTCATCAGAATACAAGGAGACGCCTGGTTGGGAAGTTTATCTAGAAGCCAAAGAGACTTTGAATCATTCATTTGAATAGAGTGTAAGGATATGACTCTGGTGTCTCTCATTAGAAAAGAATGAACTTTTAATACCGGATATTGTATGAGACCCATTCTTAAAATTATTATTTTAAAAATAAATTAATATACTTTTAGGACCGAGTATAATATAAATGATCTTTCTTAAAGGTAATTGAATGGAAAAATAAATTAATATACTTTTAGGACCAGGGATATGTTACTGGTCGGTCCTAAAGGTAATTTAATGAAATAATAAATAACAGACTTTCAGGATCGTGGATATGTTATAGGACGGTCTTTGATGGCTTCCTAATTTTAATAGATTTGAGGTATATTTTGATATATTTAGGAAGTCATTAATATTAAATTAAAGAGATTTTCTTAAGATTTTAAGAGAAATCAATGTGGATACATTATTTAGGGATTCCAACTTAGAAAATGAATTTTTAATGAAGTTAAAGAAAAAAAAAGAGTTTTATTATTATTATTATTATTATTATATAATTTTCTTTTCAAATTATGCAGCATAGCCACGGATTGAATTGGAATTGGACTTTGGATATTGGGCTGATTGGTTGAAGCTAGGCCCACGAATATGAATTGAAGAATGAGCTGGAGAGTGGTGTGCGTGGGCCCACAACAATTCAACAATAACTCATATCATCTAAAAAGGTGTTGCACTGTTAAGTATTGGGTTGAGTTAATTGAATGGAATTGGGCCTACCAATCCATTCAATTAACTAAAGGAAGGAAGACCTAAAATGAAAGAAGCACGTGGAGGCAGATTGGAGAAGAAAGAAAAAGAGGGGAGAGTGATGGCACAAAAAAATAAAAAAGAACTAAAGACGCAAGCACAGGGCTAAGCAGAGGAACGAAGAAGCAGAAGAGTAGCGATTCTCTCCATCATCTCCACGGAATAACGAGAGGATTGTGGAGGCGATGGAGAGCACATTCAGCAGCTTCATCTTCATCTTTCGTGACTCATCATCAACTGAATTAGAGGGAAAACTTTTATTCTTAATTTCAATATCTGTTCCTATTCCCCTTCCCTTTGATTTTCAGTTTGGTTTTGAACCTTGCTGTGAACCTGGAATTTATTGTTGTTGTGGTGTTTATTGAACTCATGTGTGGCTAATATGTTTTGCAACCTAGAGAAAATATGAACTTATTGATGGATTAAATTTAGTTTTCATTGTTTAATTATAATTAGTATTAATTTTGGTTGCTTAATCTTGTTAAATTTTATCTATTTAGTGATTGGCTATCATTAAATATGAATTTGAGCATTAGGATTTACCTTGACGATGGGAATTTTAATTAGACTATGAGATTAAGCAATATGGGATTAAATTACGATTTAATTTGCAATGAGGATAGACATATACCTAATAGCCCCATATAATTGTAGAAGAGTGTATCCGAATTAAATTGCCTCTTGAGTAAATTTGTTAGACATAACAGTTTCTACTTACGAGAGGGTTGTAAGTGGACCTGTAACATCTCAATTTTCAAAAGCGGAATAATTTTTTTTTCATTTAAAATCATTTCAAATCATCCAAGTAGAGCATTTGAGCGGAAGAGTAACTGATACTTATATTTCAAAATGCCGTAAGTCTGGCTGGATACAATAGCGGTATAGTAACTGCGTGGTTTAAAAGTGAAGTGAAAACAACAATGGAAAGGCTTCCACCAGAACAACAAAAGGAAGTCTCCAGCAGGGTCTTCTATGCGGCCTACTTGCGCTTCTCCTCGATCCTCGGACCTCCCGATCCTGAAGCTATGTTAAGAGCTAAGGTCCAATACCCATCGGACCTCAGGTAACGGTTAACCTCATGTTTACATTACACAATATATGGACAACATATATCACAACATCAACAGCATATACAAACAAGCTATCACAACCAATGCATATGTATTGCTCTCAGCATGCAACCATATCGCTCCCAACATATAAACATATCGCTCCCAGCACTACAGACATATCACTCCCAGCATATGGACATATCGCTCCCAGCATTACAGATACCCTCTAACCTTTATATGCACTTCACAGTATAAACACTCTATACATACAACACGCATACCACGTATCTGCATATCATAAACATCAGAGTTGGTATTATACTACGCGAACGTACATCAATTACCTCACATAGCACACCATACACATAGCACATATACGCATACAGTAAACATAGAGTTAAAGTTACCAGTACGCGAACGTACATCAATTACCTCACATAGCACATATACGCATACAGTAAACATCAGAGTTAAAGTTACCAGTACGCGAACGTACCTTCGTTGTCGAGTTACGGTGCGTTTTGACGGTCGGAATGCGGTCACAAATATCCTATAAGGATAATTTTGTATTTATTAATTCACAAACAATATCCTAAAAGACATTTTGGCCACTACTGACCATTCTACCCCTGGTGCTTTTATTTTCCACTTAATTTCCACAAAATTTCAGAAAAAAAAACGCTGGTTCAGCATTTCTTGGCAGAATTTCGCCTAACTTCGAAAAATCATAACTAATTCCAAAAATATCAAAACAAGGATCCGTAAAATTTCCCGGAATCCTTGAGATCTCTACTTTCAAGGAAAAATACTGGAACTTACCCAGAATTCACGGATAATTCCTAGTTTCAACGTTTCAAAGCACTGCCCGGAATTTACCCCAGAAAACAGAGCTTAACTTCTGAAATTTTTATCTCTTTGTACAAAACTTCAAATGACACACTCTATACATATTTGGAAAGCCTTATATGTCTACTTTCACCATGAATTTTCCCAGAATTTTAGAACATCATCTCTTCCATAAAATATTAACGTTTTTGCTACTGGCTTCAAAAATCGCTAACCGATGAAATTTCGCCAGGGCTTCGCTATTTTGATCATAATCTTCCAGAAATTTTTGCCATACTTTTTCTTCATCATTTTTTCGAAATAAAGGCAATAGAAAGCATAAAAACATGAAAATAAAACTATAATTGGAAGATTAAAGATCAAAATAACATTTCCTAACATTTCTACTACAAAAACTAAGAACTAGAACTAAAAGACTAAAAGCTTCCTTACCTCTTGAAGAACCTTGCTCCTTGCTTCTTAAAGCTCTTCCACTCTCTTCCCCACACTCTAAATTTCAGTTATGCTTGGTGAATTGGTGAGGAGTTTGTGAAGAATGAAGCCTCTATATATAGCCAAGCCATGGGTAAACATCTAGCATCTCCTACTTGATCTTGGCCATTGATACTAAAATGGGAAAAACACTGATTTCAGCATTTTCCAATTTCAAGGATTTAGGATTAAAGGTTAATATAATTTGGTTCTTCCATTTATTGTGAAATTTATTTACCCCTCATTAAATAGGGATTTTCGCCCCATAGTGATACATTAGGGATAGTTAGTTAAACCCTAATTTTAATCTCTAATATGGTGTTTTATATGGTAACTAGATAAATTAGTTTTTAGACTCTTAAATTTTATGGAAAAATTGCCTATAAATAAAAATAAATTCAATACCAAAATTTGAGACCTCATATTCATCTATTTAAAATAGGTATTATTTATGGAAATATAATATTTAAGATAGGTAATTTTTCAGGTATTACAGGACCGACAGACACTTATAGCTATTTATACTCGAGATTAATAAAATTGATATTAAGAGTAATTCAATTGGTGAAATAAAGGTTTGTGAAGTTAATAAGGGATTAGTGACTCTCGGTTGCTCGTTTGATTATTGTGGTAGTTTGTTTGTTTTAATTTTAGTTTTGATTTCTTTTCTGGAAATTAAATTCAATTTGGTTTGCTCAACTTAAATGAAAGTGTAAAATTAATCCTTAACCAAGGTTTTGGTATAAAGTCCTCGTAGGAATGATACTTTACTCACTCTTTATTACTTCATATGCCCCGTATACTTGCAGAGTTATAGGCTATAAAGTTTTGTCCTATCAGTATTAATACAATTTTGCGCATTAACTCCTGCTATCCTACCTTTATTATCCTCCTCACGCTTCCTCTCTGTCCTTCTTAACTCCTCATTACCTCGTAACTCCACACTACATAGCTCTCTACCCCTCCTGCCCCAACTGCTCAAACAATGGTTAGATACAAGATAACCCCTTGCAATGGTACTCCTGAATCTCGTGCCTTCTTTAGATCTCTCGTTGATTTAGGTCCAGTGCGTTCTATTCCGACAGAGGAGTCTTGAGTCATTGGACCCATTGTTATTTTGGATGATGAAGAGGTTGACGGCCCCCTCCAACCTTCAGACCATGAAGAGGTTCAGGCTCCCCCTCTCCAGCTTGGTGACAATAATCGCCAACCTCCTGGTCCCAACGCTCCCAAGGATGATGATGATGAAGTGAAACTGATGCGTATAATACAGGAAATTCCTGATATCCGGTGTGAAATTGTTGCTGCTGAAGCCAATATCTCCAAGACATTAGCTGATACCAAGGACTTGGATTTATAGTCACATTATAAGCTTGTTTTTGTTAATTTTCTGTTTGTTGTTCTTATTTTCCTTTTGTACTTGCATATTGTCCTAGTAATGTAAAAATTAATAAGAACTAAGCTTAATTATTTTTGTTATTTCTGTTTGTTGTTCTTATTTTCCTTTATTTTTACTCAATTGCTACTGCAATCTTTCATTTTAATTTTAAAAAGTATTTGACTTTTAGGCCCGCAGTTTTACAAAACATGTAGTCCAAATTAAATGAATTTTATGACCGCAGTATTATTAACCTCCGGTCTTAAAATTTTCAATACATTTTAAATTAAATTACTCTTAGGATCGCAGTTTTATAAACCTTTAATCTTAAAAAGTTCAATATAATTTAAATATATTTTTAGGACCGTATTCCTTTTAAATGACCGGTCTTAATAATATCCCAAGTAATAAATGTCTCTCTCGCGCCGCGCCACTTGCGCGGAAAAATTAAATTTCCCTGTATGAACTTCTCTCATCACTACTTCGCGTTGCTCTTTCAACAACCACTTTTTGGTTCCTTAGCTCAACGTCTAAAGACCAAGCTGTAAGAGTTGTTTCGACTATATAACTCTATGATTTTCCATCTTATCATTTTGAGTTTTTCAAGGGTTGAACACAATCAATGAAATGTTCTTGTGGGACCTACCCAATTGACCAACAAGTATTTTAGGTTACTCTTACTGTCTGCAACATTAATGTTCATGGTAGGATAAGAAAGACTCAGCAAATGCATTTGAACTTATATGTTACAGGTGAGTCCACAAAACCTACTTGTGATGCACTTAATTTCCTTGTCATGCATTTATTTTGCTTCTTGATTCACTGTGATACATTTATGACCATAAGATAGAACCGACATTTAGCTTATATATGTATTTGTAGTTGGCTTATTTTATATTAAAGTGAGTTCTTTCAGATTATGTATGTTAAAGCTTTCCGTCTATAGGAATTCTACTATAAATTGCAGTTGGATAAATGCTTTACGGACGAGTGTTAAATATCTTAATAGGGTTAGGGAATTTATAGAATTTGCTAAACAAAATGCCAATGATGATAGTGGGAAGTCTTATTGCCCTTATGTACAATGTTTTAATGAGAGGTGACTAAGTCCTGAAGTTATACAAACACACTTAATTTGTCAAGTATTTTGTAAGACCTATAGAGTATAGGTATGGCATGGTGAAAAAATGCCAAGTGGGTCTCAACATGGGGAAGTGGTCTCTGATGATAATGACGCGGATATGGATGATCACATAAAGGACATTATTCATGATGTAGGAGAAGAGGCTTTTCATCAATCACATGCATATAGTAATATGTGCAGTATTGTAGAGACCCCACTATACCCTGGGTGTAAAAAATACGAACTGTTGAACGCTGTATTGAAATTGGTCAGCTTGAAGGCACGTCATGGGTGGAGCAACAAGAGTTTTTTTTTTTGAAATGCTTGAGGCTTTTAAGGACATGCTTCCGGATGATAATGTGTTGCCTTACCGATACTATGATGCTAAGAAAATACCTTGTCCAGTGGGGATGGAGTACAAAAAGATCCACGCATGCCTGAATGATTGCATGTTGTATAGAAATGAGTTAGAAGAGAATCTGAATTGTCCGATATGTGAAACCTAAGGTACAAGTCAAATAAGGGGCTTACAAAAGTGTGTGGTATCTTCCAATGATACCAAGGTTCAAGTGGTTGTTTGCTAATGAAAATGATGTAAAAAATTTGAGGTGTCATGTAGATGAGAGGATTTCTAATGGGAAGATTCGACATCCTGCCAATTCTTCTCAATGGAAGAAAATCGATCAATTATTTTTGACCTTCGGCGAAGAACCTAGGAACCTTATGCTTGCCCTTAACACAAATGACATGAATCCATATAGAAGCCTTAGCAGCATACATAGTTCCTGGCCTGTACTCCTGATTATTTACAACTTATCTTCTATGTTATGCATGAAACAAAAGTACATCATGTTGTCTATGTTGATTTCGGGACTAAAACAACATGGAAACGACATTGATGTTTACCTTCAACCCTTGATCGAAGACTTGAAGGAGTTGTGGGAAGAAGGTGTCTATGTTTTTTACTCTTTCAAGAAGGAGGTCTTTAAAATGAGAGCCATGATATTTTGTACTATAAACGACTTCCCAACATATGGGAACTTGTCAGGGTATAGTATAAAAGGCCATAATGCATGTCCGGTTTGTGAAGAAGGCACATGCTACCATCAACTTCAACATGGAAGAAAGACGATTTATCTTGGACATAGAAGATTTCTTAGATGGGGCCACCCATATCGTCGATTAAAGAAAGCCTCTTTTGGTGGCCAAGAGTATGAACATGCTTCGGTGGCATTGACTGGGGGCAAGTGTATGAAAAGGTGAAAAATATAAGTGTCTTCTTCGATAAGGCTGCAAAGGGTAGAAAATAAACAAATATATGGAAAAAAATATCTATATTCTTCGATCTTTCATATTAGTGCAACCTTGATGTGAGACATGTATTGATGTCATGCATGTGGAGAAGAATGTATGTGATAGTATTGTTAGAAATCTTCTCAACATACAAGGTAGCACAAAGGATGGTTGCAAGAAATGGGAATACACGAAGACTTACATCCAAGGCCATACGGTAACAGAACTTATTGTCCCTCGGCTTCTCATACTTTGTCTAAGGATGAGAAACATAGTTTTATTGAGTGCTTGTATGGCACAAAAGTTCCATTGGGGTATTCTTCAAATTTTAAGGGGCTTGTATCGATGAAGGACTTGAAATTGGTAGGCCAAAACTCTCATGATTGTCATGTCATGATGCAACAGCTACTCCCAGTAGCTATTTAAGGCATAGTCGAGTATGATCTTCGACATATTTTGACTAGACTTTGTTTCTTCTTCAATGATGTTTGTAGTAAAGTTTTCGAGATTGAACAAATGGATGAATTGGAGAATGAATGATATTTTATCTTGTGCCACCTTGAGAAGCTTTTTATTCCTACATTTTTTAACATCATAGTTCATCTAATTGTTCATCTAGTGAGAGAGATAAAGTTGTTCGGCCCTGTCCATTTACGATGGATGTACCCAATTGAAAGATCTATGAAATCCCTAAAAGGGTACATGAAGAACGCATACTGGCCAAAAGCATCAATTGTTCAAAAGTATGTATCTGAAGAGGCCATAGAATTTTGTCAAAATTATTTGGCTAAAGTAGGACATATCGAGCTTCCAAAATGTTAGCATACTGAAGGAGGTAGACAAGGGGCTACAGTAAAGAGTGTAGATCCTCATGAATTGTCACAAGTCCATTTATACATCTTGAATAATGTTGATGAAGTTCAAGCCAGCATAGCTGCATATAAAGAAGCTGTGAGGAAAGAAAATCCCCGAATGACTAAACAAAGGTTGATTAGGGAGCATAACAGAACATTTGCAAACTAGTTCAAACAAAAGGTCGAGGGAGAGGAATCTGTTTCTGAGACAATCAAATGGTTAGCACGTGGTCCTAAGGTTGATGTCATAAGTTGGAATTCTTATGTGATCAACGGTTATATATTTTTCACAAAATCCCTAGATGATAGGAGTACCATCCAGAACAGTGGTGTAATGTTATAGGCTAAATCGATGCACTTCTCTAGTTCGAAAGACAAGCGGCTTAAATTGGCAGTCATGACATATTACAGGGTTATTGAAGAGGTTTGGGAGGTGGACTATGTCATGATTAGATTTCCCATTTTCAAATGCAAGTGGGCTAATGTCAACAATGGTGTTCAGATCGATCGGCTGGGATTTACGTTAGTCGATGTCAATATTAGAAGTTTTGGAGATGAACCTTTTATTATGGCAGACCAGGTGAAACAAGTTTTTTATATCACCGATCAAGCAAATAAAATGTGGTTTGTAGCTCTCCAAGGAAAAAGGGTCATAGATATTGATGAGGAAAGTCATTGTAATTATGGTCTTCCTAAGAGTACTCATTTTTCAAGGGGTCTACCAGACATGGACGAAGAAGATGAAGCAGATAATGAACCTGACATAACAAATGATCATAAAAAAGGGATATGGGAGGATATCCCTTTATAAAAAAGTCAAGTCGTAAAGTAATTGCACAAATCTTTGAAAACTTCAAGGTTTTAACACTATTATATTCCTTTCATATGTTTTTAAACAGTGTTACTGACTCTATGAAGTTTGTTCTTAATTGTTTTATTTTTGTGGCAGGATCCGATCTAAAAGGGCATGTTATAAAAGAGTGTGTTACGTTGTTGGGTGGGGAATCATATGAAGGCATGGTGAATATTGGGCATGTATGTTAGTTGATTTAAGTGTTGTATATCTTATTGAAACAACTTATTGTATTTGTATTTGTAACTCATGGTCGATAATATTTGTATTATGCTTTTTCCCAATTCAATTTATTCATAATTGTTCATAGCTTATAGCTCAAAGTATAGTCTTTTACATGCTGGATTGGCTTGTATGGATTTGTGTATGTATGATAATTCAATTTATTCATAATTGTTCATAGCTTATAGCATGTGTTGGATTGGCTGGTATGGATTTGTGTATATATGATCAGGAAGAACAGAACAAGAAAAAAATTCAGGAAAATGTAGACTGACATAACAAAAATGTCGGTCTTAAAAGTCAAATTTTAAGACTGGATGTATTCAGATGTACTTATATGCACGGTCTTAAAGATCAGGTGAAAATATTTGATATTAGTGCGGTATTAAAAGTTGGTCTTTTAAGATTGATGGTTTAATATGTCTGGTCTAAAGATAATCTTTAATACCGGATGTATTAATCATCCAGTCTTGGAAGCGAGTCTTTTAAGACCACGTATAATTAATCGTCGGTCTAATAAGCCGCTATTTTTTAGAGCACATTTATTTTTGTCTAGTCTTAAAAATTAGACCTTTTAAGAGCAGCTAAATTTTTGTCTGGTCTTAAATATTGAGTTTTATGGCTGACAAAAAAATATTTCAGTTATATTGAGTATCACTTTTAAGACTTGATGTTTTTAAATGTCCAGTCTTAAAATAGTTTATTTAAGTTCGGTCTTAAAGATATACTTTTAATACTGGCTGGAATAAGATCGGTCGCGAGTCCAGTCTTCTTATGCCTCTTTTGTCTAGTCTTAAAAGCCTTTTTTTGTACCTGTGTCATTTTATAACCTTGGGAGAATCTCCTCTTAGAGTTTATAACCTTAAAATCTACAAGAAACATGAGAAAATTAATTCAAGGTCAACCAATATCACAAACAAGCGCAAAAAGGCTATAGATATTACTTACTTGACTTGTGCTTCTTGCATAGCTAACTTTTTCCTTCCTCCTTGGGTCCTTTATTTTTCAGCCTTGTCCCCAAAAATACCAAGAAAAAGTTTTTCATTAGGACCACATGCATATATGAAAGGATTGGAAGGAGTATTGCAAGATTACATAGACAATTTACCTTAATCCTTGATCTTTCTTCTCTCCCCTTCTCTTTCAATTTTCAGTGCACTCCTACTTTCCTTGTATTTTCCTTGTTTTGACTAAATAAATTAGGGGTAGACGGTATTTATAATTGGTGGAAAATATGCTTAGGTGTCCTTTCTAAAATCAACTTGCTTCCCATATAGACAAATGGCAAGTTGGGGTTTACTTGGTTGGTAAAATGTATGGCTATAAATAGGCATAGGTGGCTTCATGTTAATTCTTAACTTTCATGCTTACTTGTCAAGGATTCCTCAATTCCTTTCTCCTTCCTTAACTAAACATATCACCCCCCTTAAATCTTGTTATTTATTTCCAAAACTTGTCATCTCCCTTGCCTTACACTTGGCACAATTTATGATTATACACATAGTAGCTCTTAGTACACCTTTTTAACTTGCATTGTTGTCTTAATTTCTTCCTTGTCCTTCCTCTCTTCCCTTCTTGCCACTTGGCTGAAAATTAAGGCACTTTGGAGAGGCTTATTGATCACATTTCATGACTTATTTTCTCACAAAAGGCAAAGTTGGTAGAATTTGTCAACCAACTTTGAAAATTCATATCTCTAAGTACATATGTCCAATTGGAGTGATTCCAAAGGCTATATATATATGTGACCATTAAGAAGTCTATTTTTATGGAAAAACACCTCCCATAGCCAATCACACACCAAATATTCCAAAATCAACATTTTGTACACGTTGCTCATAATTATGTTCTAGGTTCCAAGATTGACTTCAAAAATTCATAACTCAATGTATACAAGTCCCATTGACCTATATTACATATCAAATTAAATATTATCATGTCTACTTCTATCTTGGAAAGTTTCATAGTCTCTCGATATCATTTGCATAGTCAAAGTCACGTCATAAGATGACTACCTCCCCATAAGCCTTAATTTGCCAGCATCAATGAAAATTCCCTTCATAATATCTGTCATATTTCCTTAACTAGGCTTAGTCGTCTGTCTGCTATAGGTTTATCTTCAAGTCTTTAAACAGAAAATTCCAGATATTACATAACCCGAATTGGTTTTCCCAACGATTCTTCAATTTCTAGTCCAAAATGGTTGGTCTAAGTTTCATTAACTTAATTTTTTAAGATTGGCTATCTTTACATTGCCATAAGAACCTATATTTAAGGGCCTTTCAAATGAATGATACATTGAGTACGTACAAGACAAATCAATAAAAAAAAATGACATATCATTAAGTGGGTAAATTTAGTTACTAATTTACCTTAAATACTAAGTCCTAAATTTTAATTGTTAGCTTGTCATTATTACCAACTTTTAAAGATTTGGGTAAATTTTTAATTTTTTTTAAAAAATATGAAGTTATAAATTTAAATAACTTATATAATCTCTCAAGCCTATATAGTTTATTATATTTGATAGAAAAAATTTGTTTGATAGATATTTTTAGTCAATTAAGAAACTAAAAATTAATAAATTTCAATAAATATGGTGAAAAATTAAATTAAAAATCTTATAATCTCAAAATTAATAAATGTTTAACATATTAGAAAGTTAAAAAATCTATTAGAATTAAAATTTGATGTTTTACATTTTTTCCCATATAATACACACATATATATGTATATACATATATACATACATGTGTGTGTGCACGCGCGCGCGTGTGTGTTTTAAATAATTATAATATTAAAGAGAGGCACTTTGGTAAAACAAAAGTTCAAAAGTCAAACTTATCGATCAACTAAGGTTTTAGATGAAATAAAATAGAATATTAAAATATAATGAGAGGTCTATATGAGTTTTCAAAATAGAGGGGAGGCCAATATAATTAAGGTAAAATAGAGGGGTGTTTGACTAATTTAGTCTAATATTTTAAAAAATAAAACACATAGCTAAATATTATTGGAGAATTTGACTTAATGAATAGGCTAAAGTATACTTTTAGTCTTTAAAGTCTCATGTGAGGTATACTTTTGGTCCTTTAACTTCATAAAATATACTTTTGGTCCTATATTTCTAACACCGTTAATGTTTTTCATGGAAAATATTAACGTAACAAATTCAACTAATGAGTGTGGAGCTGATAAAGCATATTTAATTAAGTTTTCATTTCTTTAATATAATATATTTATATTATTAAACTAAAATAAACTGACAAATCGTTGCAAATGAAATTGAGATTTTGATATTTAGATTATTAAATTAATATACTTAGATTATTAAACTAATTTTTTTTTAATATAATTAGGGTTTTAATTGGCAATGATTTCTTCATCTGAGATTTAGACATTTTTCAATTTATGCATATTTTGAATTTTAAATTAATAGATTTTAATTGCACAGTCAACACTTAAACTTACATAGTCATAAGTTGAGTTTGCAGCATCAGTATTTTCCATTAGTAACATTAATGGTATTAGAATTATATGACATAAAGTATACTTTATAAAGTTAAGAGACTAAAAATATATGTTATATAAATTTAAAGGACAAAAAGTGTACTTTAGTCTAATGAATATAAACAACTTCACCGCACTATTTTTCTAAAAATATACCCTCTCATGAAAAGAAAGACTGAGAAACAAACAAAACATTTGAAGATTGAAGAATAACATTATCCCACGTTGCCAAAAAATGAAACTAAAAATATTACTCCCTCCTATTTTAATATAAGATCTATTTGGAGAGTACCTATTTTTTACATTTATCAATATTTTTCTAATTTACTCTATTAATACTCCCTTAACAATAATGATGAGTAGAAGGAATGAAAGAATCAAAGGAAGATGACTAGGGTGTTTTAGGAAATACATGTTTTATTAGCTACCCTCCTTATTATAATTAAATTAAGTAAACATATCTTATATTAAGGATGTGAGGGAGTAATAAAGGACCACACACTCTATAGCAGGACAAAACTACATTAATTTGGAAGCACATGGGGCAGCAGATGCACCCTTCTAATTCTTCGACCTTATATCTGATATAAATGGTAGCCCAATGAAAAATAATAATAAAAAAAACTACATTAAACTAATTAAAAATTAAGTGAAATTATATCACTACGAAAACAATTCTCCATTTCATTGTCTTAACTCGTTGACTAGCCAACTTCATGATTTAATCCAGTTTTTAAATTAAAAAGGGGAAATATCATTAAGGTCCCAAGTCCCAGCTAAGCAAAATAATATCAGAAAAATCTTATTGACAAGTTATGAGATTTCTTTTGATATTAGTTTTCTTATTAGCTGGGATCTTAATGATATTTTCCTAATTAAATTTTTTCCTTAATTAACGTGTTAATGGCTTTGCCTAATAATGCGTTAACATGTCTCTTGTTAAACTTGTCTCTCAACCTCACAATGCATTTAACCCGTCATTCACTTTGTCTTAACTTGTGAGGGTTCAAGCTTTATCTTAGCACTCACTTAACATGTTAACCAATGATCTGAAACTCGAACCGGTTATTGAACCGGTGAGAGTACTGGGTTAAGGGTTAGTGGGTCAGATCGGGGTCAAACCGGAGTCAGACCAGTATTAATTAAAAAAACAATTTAATTATGATAGATAAAAATATTCATATTTTAATAATAAAAAATATTTTATGATCAAAATATGAGAAGATGTGATAGGATAATGGACAATATGCGGGAATGTGCAATATTATATTTCTTATATTCATTTTGTGCAATTGTTGTAATTACTCCATCCCACTGTAGTCTGCAAAACGTACGTATAGGTGCGTCAAACCTGATATCATCAAATCAAACCCTATAGCCAAATCCTATAGCATCAAATAAAATCTGAAGTTGCGAGATGGTGAACCAAACACACGGCTTTGATTTCGACATTGGAAAAATGAAAGCATCAAAGAGGTACAGAGGACATTGGGAACATTACTTTCTTCTCACCAATACTCTCAAATGCCTGTCTTCCGTTACCAACCGCGCAAGAATGAAAAATCACCCTTTGCTTTTAACTCTCTTTTCTTATGGCAATTCTAGGGTGGCTCTCCATTGCCGACATCTTACCACTGGTGCAGAGCTTTGACATCGACAAGCACATCAGATCTACATCAGATCTCTCTCCTTTGTCCTCCTTCTCAATCTATATCTCAGCCATATAGAAACTCGTCGCCAGCCACCGCCGACGTCCACCACATCCTCTCTTCGGACCTTCACCTTTTTCTTTCTCCATCACCCATTGCTCCACTCACTCTTTTCTCATCATTGGAAGGTATGCAACTTGTGCGCAGCCAAGCACACTCTCCCGTCCTTCTCATTCTCCCCTTTGTTCAATCGAATTTTTTTCAAAAAAAAAAAAAAAAATCCATCTTTTTAATCTAACTCGGCCAACTCGGCCGATTTAGGCTGAGTTGACCGAGTTGAAGCCGGGTCAACTCGGGACCCCGATTTCACCCTCACTCGGACCGGTTTTTCAACTGGTTTGCTGGTTTCCGGTCTAAACCGGCCGGTCCGGTCTGAGTTTGAAAACCTTAATGTTAACCACCCCTCCTATTGCGTGCATTAAGGAGCTCGATTTCTTTCTTTCTTTCTTTTTGTTTTATATATATATAAAACGAGCTTGATTTCTCAATTGAATTTCTTTTTGGATTTATTAATGTGTTAATTTGTACCTTTACATTGCAGATAAGTTAATTAACCAGATTTAAAACCTTGTTTTTTCCCCTTGATAATGCGTTAATTAAGACAGTAAGATCGCAAAATATCAATTTATTGATAGTTAGGCCCGATACAACATTTTCTAAAAAATAACGTGCAAGTACCGATACAAACTATCATAAATTTTTTGGCATCTTTTGCCAATCAGGTATTTAAGTTTCACATATAATTCTTAATTTACAACTAAGATTTCCCCATTTGTAAATGTATGAACCATTATTTGCAAATCATTTTTATGAAGCTTTAGTCGGGAGCCTAACTTCCATTAATTAGATATTTATGACTTTTTGTATCTAATTGTCATTCTCCATAACATTAATATAATAAGAAACCAATTAAAACCCTGGAAACTTGAATATAAATAAATTTTTAAATATCAACTAAATCCATTCATTTGAAACTAGCTACAAAGAAATAAACAACATTCAACCTGTTACAAACCTATTTATGAGGCCCATTTGTATCAGAATCTGCCTATAATCAAGGAGGATCCGAACCAACCTATAATTTAGGCTATAATCAAGGAAGATCCTAATCAAGGATCTTGACCTAGGTATGACGGTTGGCAGCACTTGGGCTTGGAGGCATAAAGGACTTAGTCCAAACCCTACAAGTAAAACTATATAAGTAAGAGCTAAACCCTAAAGGTACACACATTCTCACTCATTTACTATTATGCCATCAATGTGCACACACACCAGCCCCTTCGGCGAAAGCCTTATTCATGCAAAGTGATCCATCTTTCTCTTGGGTATCTACATCATAGATATCTTGGAGTAGTTATTCGATCCAATATCAACATACTAGTCTAACAGGATGTAATACCTAAAATTTATATTCATCATAAATTCTTATTTTGATGAATGATTAATGTTAAATGAATGTGAATATGTTTCTCAAAATATTGTAATTTATTAATTAGAATTTCGGGCCAATTTCTTCATAAGATTTAAAATTAAATGGTAGGTTGTGAGACTACGTATAAGGGAAATAAAATGTGAGATAAAATTCACATAAAATGATAACAATTGCTTATAAAAAAGAGCAAGATAAGTAATGGAAACACTTAATTAAATTAAAACAATTAGCAAAGACTATAAGGAAACTAAGCTTGCATTAATTGACGATTAATTGCAAGCATAATCAAGGATAATTCAATCATCATGAATAGTGGGCTATTATTTTCGAAAAAATGAAGGGATTAATTGATGAAGATTAAATTTCTAATAATGTTTAATAACTTGGAGTAATTAGAAAATCAATTGACATAAAATATTAGCAACAAAGAAGGAGATTAAGCACATAATTAGAGCCAATCATTAGTTCCCCAAAAGTCCATAAAACCAGCTAGGGCTTGTGGGGCAAGGATAGCTAAGTATTTTTTAGATATTTTCATGGGATTAAGCTTAAGCTTTCTTGTAATTACATTAGCCAATGATAATTATAATTAAGAAGCTTCAAGCACTTGATTACGAAACTAATTAAGCCTTGCTAATCACCTTTGAAAAGTCAACAATTGCAACTTCAATCAAGGGCTAGGATTTGTGCACATGGAATGCCATCTAATGGTCCAAATTAAATCCCATAACTTAACTTAATCCTCTTGTAATTAGTTGAACCAATGGGAATCATTGATCATGGGATTAGCAACACATAGAAAACTCATCAAAGGCTAGGGAAGAAGGAGGTGGTCGGCCAAGTAGGTGGAGGGAGGAGATGGAATTTCATAAAGTGATTTAAGATCTAATGGAGGAAAATAAAGAAGCAAATTTGGAACTCTAAGATAATTACCCATTATGCCATGGATGTTTGGCTATAAATAGAGGGCTTCCCTCTTCATTTCTCTTCACTTCAAATCATACTCCAAGTAGTTGATTTCTTAGAAGTGAGAGTGAGGGAGAATCTTGGAGCAAGGAGGAGGAAGGAGTGAGAACTTCAAGAGGTAAGTTCTTGAGCTCTAGCTTTTAGTTCTTAGTATAATTGTAGTTTAATCTAAAGAATTAGAGAATAAATTCCTATACTTTTTTTTAGGCCTCCATGCATTTAAAAATTCTTAATGAGATAAAAACATGGTAGGAAATGATTTTTGGAACTCCTGGATCAAGATTGTGAAAATTTTAGAATTTTCAATCTTAAATCTTGTGCAACCAACGAAAAAGATGCTATTATTTTATGTAGCAAATAAAGTCATTAAATCATGAATTTTTTCAGGAAGAAAGTAAACATTTAGGGCTTTCCATCCATATATAACACGTAATTATCTGAATTTTTTACAAAAAGATGTGAATTTTCCAAGTTAGCCCATGTCTCTGAGTTGGGAATTGGAACAATGTTGAAAGAAACTGAAACTGGAAATGATATGGTTATTTCGAATGAACAACGTTATTTTTCCCTAAAACTAGACTTGTCAAGGGAAATTTTGACTTTTTGTTTCACATCATTTTGATTTTTGTAAAATTATTTATGCTTTTTCAAAGTTGCTGAAAAATCTGCCCAGAAAATCTAGCATTTCATTTTTAAGGAAATGTAAGGGTAAAACTGGAATATTAAATCCATCAGGGGTAAAAAAGTAAATAGTGGAAAGTATATCTCTTAGGATGTCATTCTAAGATATATGTCATTCATTATAATAATATAATAATGATATTATAGGATATTTGGGAAAGTCTGGAAACGATACAAGAAGAGGAACCTACCAAGCGAAAAAGGTACGAACACGTACTGTAACTTTAACTCTTATGTGTCTTATATGCTTAATAATGATTATTTAATTCATGTTAGGTGATGGACTAGACGAGGTCTTGGGTCATGCACCGTGGCTTAGACTTAGTCTTACGTCAGATGTTTATATACATTTAGTGTAGCTGTGGATTCAGCTTAACACGGGTTATAGCATTGATAATACCGCTTGTATGTTTTCCTAGCGCTGAGGATACATGAGTTTCGTGGCACTGGTTAGGTGTAAACACCGTTAACATGCATGTGTTGTGTGCTATGTATGGTTGTTGTTATTAACATGATATGCGTTGTGTTGTGTATTGTTCACTAAATGTAATAAATATCTGTTATATATATTATTATTACCTGAACATAAGGTTAACTGTTACCTGAGATTCAATGGGTATTGAATCTCAGACTTGACCCTAGCTTCAATGGGTAAGATGCACGCGTGAACACTCAGCTGGAGTTTTATTTTGGACTATATTTATTATTTAAATACCCAGATTATTGTACCATTATTATATCGACCGGATATGCCTTAATTGATTTAAATTTGTAGCCACAAATATGTATCAGTGGTCACCCGACACATGCGCTCTATTGCCCCACTCTGATGATATTCATATATACTGTATGTTCATATACATGATAAGTAGTATGGATTAGCGGTGTTACACAGAGCTAGACATATGTTATTCTCATACAAAACATTGGTGCCAACCGTGGGGAACCATAAATTTTGATTCCTATGACCATAAATGCTTGCCACCAGAAATACCAACCAGTTACCCATGAATGGGCAGATGCCTAAAATTCCACTATGGCAAAACCAAGAATAGCAAGATCAGGTTCAACAGCAACCTGAAGATGTTCCAGATTATGACGCATTAAATGCCAAAGACGTATCAGACACGGCTTCCTCTCCAACAACTGTAGCTAATCCTTAGAATATGGTGATCCAGCAAGTACAGCAACAAGACCCTTCTCATCAAGTTCCAGTCAAGAACCCGGGCATTCACCTTCTGCAAACCACTTTGGGTTTGATGATAAGGCGAACGGAGGAGATAGAGTAGCGAAACCACCTCAAGAGACAAGAGGACTTCAAAATAATGGGGCTGCTAGAGGATCATTTAAGACAAATAGAAACCTTGGCTTAAAAAGCAAACCGGGATAAGCAACACATAAGGGGAGAAAAGGCGAGTTAGAATGCTAATAATCCTCCTCGGGTTGAGAAACTGGGATCTATGTGAGTCGATGCTTGAGACAAAAACACCAGAGATAACCCGGCTAATGGAGACTAGGCTTGAATTGCTGAAGTTCTAGGTTCAGGTTTTAAGCCACAGGGCTAGTGTGCCGAGAAGAACCCAGCTGGAGGAGATCAGAGCTGGGACGAGGAACCACAAGCGCAAAACACTCCAGGAAAATATAGAAGGAAGTACAAGAGGGGGTAGTATAACAATAGTCTGTTCACTAATGAGATCTTGGCTGCTCCTTTCCTAGAAGATTTTGATCTATCTACTTTGCTGAAATACAATGGAAGACAAGATCTACAAGCCCATCTTGATGAATTCAACATTGACATGTTTACAAGGGGAATTGATGAGCCCATCATTTCCTGAATTTTTGCTACAACCTTGATTGGTTTCATACTCTAACCTCAAATTCCATCTGAACGTTTGTAGATTTGGGAGACAGGTTCGAGCTAAATTTTACAACAAGCAAAAAACAACCAAGTCTGAGTTCGCTCTCAGAAAGACTAAGCATCAACCAGGAAAAATGCTCCAAAAGTACTTAGACCGCTTTAAAGAGGACACAATTCAAGTATGAGGATTGCAAGAAAGTGTGCATATGCACTTGATTGTGGCCGGCTTGGAAGGATCATCTCGGCTGGCGAAGAAATATCTTTAGTTAGAGAAAATGGAGATAGCTAATGTTTTAGGAAAGGAAAGGAGGAGAAGTTCATCTCTAAAAGGGAAGGAACAACCAGGAAGCCAGAAGCAAGATTTCCATAGAAGAAACCCTGATCATAAATTTTGGGCTGGAAAGCATGAAGGCAAATATGAAAAACACACTCCTTTAAATATTCCCCGTTCTCAAATATGGAGGGAGGTAGCATTGACCGAGATGAAGAAAGCAAACAAACCTCAACTACTTTATAATAAGTCAGACGAAGATCATTCCCAGTTTTGTGAATCTCACAATGGACTAGGACACACTACTGACTAATGCTAGGATCTCTGAGATGCTATTGAAAAGTTCGTTCAAGAAGGGAAATTACAACAACAATAATAAAAACCCAAGGCCAAAAGAATAATAACCACAATTTGGGAGGTTGTAGTAAGAGCTAGCTCTTTAAAAAAAAAGATAGATGACAAGTAGAAGCCAGACGATAATGATGATGAATTCCAAGTTGTCGAGTTTGAATGCAACGTTATCAGCGGAGCTCTCAGAGAAATGGGAGATACGGTAAGCCAAATGAGAAAGTACTTAAGGGAGGTCCTCTCAATAAGGGATCGACCAAAGTTTAAGGAAGATTCTAGTAAACTAGAACCCCTTCTGTTATATTTCTCTAAAGAAGATCTGAGGGATGTTATCCCAGGTCACAAAAATGCTTTGGTGATTACGAGGATCCTGGTAAATTGTCAGGTTAAGAAGATTTTCATAGATATTGGAAGCTCTACGGATATTATCCTTTAGAATGCATTCAAAAGAATGAACCTCGATGAAGAAGATTTAAAGCCACGTATGACAACCCTTATAGGTTTCAATGAGGGGCGTACTCCTCCTAAGAGGTATATCGACTTCAAGTTAACACAAGGGATAAAGGAAGTAATCCAGTCAGAATAAGTAAGGTTCATCATTGCTGACTTCCCATCCCCATATAATATTATCTTAAGGAGGTCAACCATTTACAATTGGGATATGTTGGTTTCCACCAAGCATCAGAAGTTAAAGGTGGTAAATCACAAGAACAAAATTGTCACTATAAGTAGAGACCAGAAGGAATCTTGACAATTCTATTTTGAAGCAGTCAAAGAAGGTGGACCTTCCTCCCCACCCTAAATTTACGAAGGAGATAGGAGCGCGAGTAAGGGTAAAGGGAGTCAATGAAGTAAACCATTAAACATGGTGGAGCTAGACATATGAGAAGAAACTGAGGTCTTGAGACCAGAGCTAAACGGAGAATTGGAGGATCTTGTGTTGGGTAATGAGCCTTCATAAGTCACATAGATCAACAAAATGATAAACCTAGAGGTGAGAGCCAGATTGGAAGATTTCTTGAAAAAAGAACCAAGATGTTTTTTTCTTGGAAGTCATCAAGGTACTTGGGATTGACCCTAAACTTTACTGTCACAAATTGGTGATTTATCCAGGATCAATTATTATGGCATAGAAGAAAAGGAAGCTTGGCCTAGAGAGGCGGCAGGCTTTGGAAGAACACATTAAGGAATTGTTAGATGCAGGATTTATAAGATGTAAGAATCGGCTGAACCCAAGAGGGGGTAAATTGGGTGAATGATAAAAACTTAAGACCTTTGAAAATCTTTTTGCAATTCAACAAAATTAGTTTGTATGACAATGAAGAGTTATAAAGGTATAGACAGTCATTCAAACATATATGTTGGAAATATAGGAGATTAAGAAAGAAGAATGTGCAAACTGAGATTTATACTGGTTCGACCCAATCCTTGACCTACGTCTAGTCCCCAAGCTCTACTTGAGATTTTCAATCCACTATCCTCTTGTTTAATCCGGGCATAAGAGAAGCCTTTACAAACCCACAAGTTCACCTCAAGCACTTGTGAAGCCAAATCTCTCACCGAGATACTCCCCCTTACTCAATGTAAGGTTACAATTTATTTCCCTCTCATGATCACCCAATCTTGAGTAACTCTTAGATAAACAGATAGAATGTTTATAATGAATCTTCTCTCTTAGAAGTGAATAAGATAAACACTGAAGTACATTACAAAAATTTCACTCTCTCTATGATAAACTATGTAAGAATTGAAAAACAGGGTGTGTATGAGATAAACTTTGGATTCAGAATTTGGCATTTTGACAATGCAAGCTCTTGCCATCGGTTTTTTTTTCATCTTGTATGTGTCTTTATTTACATATGAAGATCATCTGAACGTTGAGAATATGACTGTTGTGAATAGTAGCCTTTAGAGATTAGTTGGAACTAGCCGTTAGAACTTCGTTTTCTAAACCAGCAGTGACATCAGCATTTACTTTACCCTTGATCTTCAGTTTAACACCCTTTGATCATCTGAAACATGTACACAAGTGATATAAATAATGTTAAGAAGTATTATAAATCATTTGGGTAATCATCTGGATGTTCTTGATGAGAACGAGATTTTCGACACGGTGATTTTTTGAAGCAAAGATGTAAACTCGAGTTTGCATTAGAAAACTCGAGTTTTGAGGTTGTTGTGTTACTCCAGGTTCCTCTTTGTCTAATTGAAACTCGAGTTTTTGTCTCACAAACTCATGTTTGGAAGATGCTTTGACATTCGCTGCTCTCTGACTAAGGTAAACTCATGTTTGATATTTGTAAACTGGAGTTTTCAAGTTGTTATGTCCTTGGTTGCTCTCTGACTTAATATAGCTCCAAATTTGGAAAACTACTTATCCCTATATAGCTCTTTGAGTCTTATTTCCAATGCAAAAAGAATCAGCTCCAAACTCATTGTATTTTGTCTATTATGATCCGATGAATGAAGGTTGTTCTTGACCAACATTTTTACAATGTTCTGAACTTAATGTCAAATTTCAAAAAGGTCATATCTCCCTGGTATGAGCCTCATTTTGGTTGGTTCAAGTCTTGATGGAAAGGTTTTGAGTCTACTCTCATATGCCACCAATTTCAGCTCATTACGATGTGTAGTTTGTGAGATACACTCAAAACATTGAAGCTTGGTGTGTTGTGTGGCATGAATTCCAGTCTCGTTTTTCCCCCCCAGATATTGTTATGCATTCAGCTACAAAATTTATTGGTGGAAACAACAGTTGCCTGGCTGGTAGCCTTGCTACGAATAGAGAAGAGTATTATCCTTTTTTTCTATAGTTTCCATGTTATTTTATTCCTTTTTATTCATCAACTAACAATGTTGATCATTTTGTGTTTCCCTCCTGTTAAGTTTGGCGAAACACATAGTAGACTATCATTTTGTGAGTGTGTGTGTGTGTGTGTCTAAGTGTTGTGAGTGTGTGTGTGTGTGTAAGTAAAGAGATGAAGTAAAAATCTAGAAGAGGGGGGGGGGGGAGGTGGCAGCTTGCTTTAGAGGTGTAGGGGCAAGGTTTATGCTTCATCTCCAAGTAAAAATAAATGGCCAAGATCAAGTAGGAAATGCTAGATGTTTAGCCATGGCTTGGCTATAAATAGAGGCTTCATTCTTCACCAACTCCTCACCAATTCACCAAGCATAACTGAAATTTAGAGTGTGGGGAAGAGAGTGGAAGAGCTTCAAGAAGCAAGGAGCAAGGTTTTTCAAGAGGTAAGGAAGCTTTTAGTCTTTTAGTTCTAGTTCTTAGTTTTTGTAGTAGAAATGTTAGGAAATGTTATTTTGATCATTAATCTTCCAATTATAGTTTTAATCTCATGTTTTTATGCTTTCCATTGCCTTTATTTCGAAAAAATGATGAAGAAGAAGTATGGCAAAAATTTTTGGAAGATTATGATCAAAATAGCGAAGCTCTGGCGAAATTTCATCGGTTAGCAATTTCATGAGCCAGTAGCAAAAACGTTAATATTTTATGAAGGAGATGTGTTCTATAAATCTGATTAAATTCATGGTGAAAGTAGACATATAGGGCTTTCCAAATATATATAGAGTATGTCATTTGAAGCTCTGTGCAAAGAGATAAAAATTCCAGAAGTTAAGCTACGTTTTCTGGGGAAAATTCTGGGCAAAAGTTTAAAACTTGAAACTGGGAATTTATCCTTGAATTCTGGGTAAGTTCCAGTATTTTTCATTGAAAGTAAAGATCTCAAGGGTTCCGAGAAATTTTACGGATCCTCGTTTTGATTTTTCTGGAATTAGTTATGATTTTTTGAAGTTAGGCGAAATTCTGCCCATAAATGCTGAACCAACGTTTTTTTCCAAAATTTTGTGGAAATTAAGTGGAAAATAAAAGCACCAGGGGTAGAATGGTCAGTAGTGGCTAAAATGTCTTTTAGGATATTGTTTGTGAATTAATAAATACAACATTATCCTTATAGGATATTTGTGACCGCATTCCGACCGTCAAAACTCACTGTAACTCGACAACGAAGGTACGTTCGCGTACTGTAACACTAACTCTGATGTTTACTGTATGCATATATGTGCTATGTGTATGGCATGCTTATGTGAGTTAACTGATGGCTCTGTGGTACGTTCGCGTACTGTAACACTAACTCTGATGTTTTTGATATGCATATATGTGGTATGTGTGTTGTATGTATAGAGTATTTATACTGTGAAGTGCATATAAAGGTTAGAGGGTATCTATAATGCTGGGAGCGATATGTCTGTATGCTGGGAGCGATATGGTTGCATGTTGGGAGCGATACATATGCGTTGGTTGTGATAGATCGTTTGTATATGCTGTTGATGTTGTGGTAAATGTCGTCCATATATTGTGTATGTAAACATGAGGTTAACCATTACTTGGGGTCCGTATGCATTGGACCTTAGCTCTTAACATAGCTCCAAGATCGGGAGGTCCGAAGATCGAGGAGAAGCGCAAGCAGGCCGCATAGAAGACCCGACTGAAGACTTCCTTTTGTTGTTCTGGCGGAAGCCTTTCCATTGTTGTTTTCACTTCACTTTTGAACCACGCAGTTACTATACCGCTATTATATCCAGCCAGACTTACGGCATTTTGAAATATAAGTATCAGTTACTCTTCCGCTCAAATGCTCTACTCGGACGATTTGAAATGATTTTAAATGAAAACAAAAATTATTTCGCTTTTGAAAATTGGGATGTCACAATTTTGGTATCAGAGCAGAGTATTCTGGCATGGATTTAACAAAGTTACTGTAAACAGTTTGGTGTTTAAGGCAGCGCTAGTCTATGTGGGTAAGTCAATCAGTCGCCATAAAAGTCGGTGAGGCCCCCCATGATAGACCCCTACCTGGCCAATCTATTTGATTAACGGAGTTAGGTTCGAAGCCTTTCCAAAAAGAGCATGTTTTGAAAATGAGTACTGATATAGCCAAAGTCGGTGTACCACCTTACGTTGGTATACCAGTCTAAACCGGTATACTATCTTGAACCAGTGTACCACCCTCTGTTGGTGCATCATTCTAACTCAGAGTCGTCGTATCCATCATCTGTACTGGTATTGATATCAGTCTCTGATAATCCTGATAACCTCGCTATCAGTCTCTGATAACTCTAATAATCTCCAGTTTGTACTGGACGATAATTCTATCCTAGCACAGAGTCTATGTGTGGAGCTGCGCCACGCCGGACGAAATTATGAGACCGATAAAGATAAATACATGCGGTATTTGACCCATGTTGAGAAATTCTATCCGAGAAACTTCTATTATGTACTTCCGTACCCGTTTTGAGTGTAAAGATCCACTGAGATTCTGACAAAGGAAATATGGTGAGTGTCCGCTCGTTTGTAGTAGAGAAACTAAGTGCGATAGAGTCTAGGTGTAGTATAAGTACTGAGTGCGATAAAGTCTGTGATATACTAATTGTTATCTTCCTTGTATATCTAAACGTTTTCCTTAATAAAGGAAAAAGAGCGAAACATGGCAAATTTAAGAGGAGCCAGAATTTCTAGAGGCCGAGGCAGAGGCAGAGGTAGAGGTAAAGGATGAGGCAGACAACCTCGAATAATACCAATACCCGTAGTTGAACCTGAGCAACAAGGTCAGGTGCCTAACCAACCGAACCAAATTGCCTGGCAAGAGGTAATGGCAATGTTACGAGAGCAGCAGGCGATGATTGACGAACTTTGCGCAAACCGACAGGAAAGGCGAGTTGGGAGACAAGGACAGCAAAACGAAGGGGAGCAACAGAATAATGAAGAAGACGAGAACGAACAAAATGATAACGAAGAAGATGAGAATGAACAAGATGATGAACACAATGATAAGGCTGAGGAATCAGACAGAGTTGAGTCACCTCCTCGACTGAACAGAGCACTAGAAGTACCGCCGCAACCCAACAGAGTAGTTGAATCAACACAGTATTGGGTCACCCAATTTTGCAAGCTGAAGCCACCAGTTTTCCGTGGTAAGCTCAATGCAGCTGAGGATTGGCTAATAAGACTGGACTAAATCTTCGAGGTCTTGGACTGTCTGGAGTATCACAAAGCTCATCTAGCAATCTTCAAGCCGGAAGGAGATGTGAATAGATGGTGGAAGAGCGTTTCATCAACGCTGAGAGCGCGCTATATTCCCGTTACTTGGGAAAAATTTCTAGAAAAGTTCAACGAGTAATACTTCCCTCCCACTATGCAGATGATCAAAGAATCAGAATTCCTCCACATTAAACAAGGGCAGGAGGAGTCATTTGATGACTATTTTGCCCGATTCACAAACTTGTCTTTATATTCGCCACATTTGAGACAAGGTGATAATGAAAGTAGCTTGGTGAATATATTGATTCACAGGCTGAAGTACGAGACACAGGAAAGGCTAATATCACAATGGTTTACGGAGCTGATTCAAGCTGTAGAATCATGCTGGTTAATTGAGCGAAATCTGAAGGAGCTGCATAAATCCAAAAAACCTGACTTTAGTAGTTTAGATCGTGACGAGGTCAGCCGTGGAAATCCCTCGCGGAAGAGAGAAGCTCCTTGGAGTGACTCTCAAAGGGACAATAAAAGGTCATTTCAAATGGGGAAGCAAAACAATCAAAGAATGCTGGAGTCTCGACCGTGTCCTGATTGCGGTAAGTACCATTCTGGTGAATGTATTAACTAACGGGTTTGTTTCGGATGCCAGAAGCCAGAGCACACCATTGCGAATTGTCCTGAGAAAACTGTGGAAAGACGAGTTTGCTACAGGTGTCAAAAGCCTGGACACATCAGTACACATTGTCCTGAGGTAGCTGCGGGGTTAAGGCCTCAGAACCAGGGCCGAGAGTGTCCTACAGCCCCATACCACTAAAAAGTACGATTTCTGAAGTTGCAATTAATGCAAAAAGAGATGAACTCATAACAGAAGCCTATAGGATTGTTCTTAGTGTAGGGATGAGCCGATCCCCAAGAAAAGAGACCGACTCCACGGGTACTAACTCTTCTAAATGAGCTCCTCCTATCCCGCCCCTTCCTACCCCCAAGGTAGGGACTGTAGTCCGTTTCTGACCTTCTTCCTGTGTAATGCTAGTAAATAGAAATGGGTATCTGCTTAGATGTCCCCGATTGTTCTCCTGCGTTAGTTGATTGAGGACCGAACTTTAGTATCTATGGGTGAGAGCCGTAGGAAATTCTTTCGATGAGCTCATACTTTGTGTACGCACTAACTAGTGTAGGGGACAGAGAGCTCCCGGAGATGGTCCAAGGTACTATCTCTCTTAAAGAATCTCCTCTAGGCATTGTATGATTCAGATGTTAGTTATTCGTTTGAATCATATGATTATGAAAATCATCTAGGAATGCATGCCTATAGATTTTCCTATGAAGTGATAATAACTACCCTACTTGGCATAAAAACTGTAGTTTCTAATATCTTTACAACCAAACCACGATCATATTACAGAGTATGAGATATCTTGTGTTATCACGGTGTATGGGCGCCACAGAAACATTGCATATCAAAGTGAGAGATGATAAAATCTTTGTGGATAAACCGGGGCGAATTCTCGACCACTGAAAGAAATGGCTTAAAAATGATCTGATAGGGTAAAGATCCGGAACGTATAATCCAAAGTCTGAATAGGACGGGGGTCTAGTTAGTACAAGGTCTATATGGATAAGAAACAAATTTCGAGTACGAAATTTTATTTAACGGGGGGAGAAATGTAATACCCGAAAAATTACCTATCTTATATATTATATTTCCATAAATAATACCTATTTTAAATAGGCGAATATGAGGTCTCAAATTTTGGTGTTGTATTTGTTTTTATTTAGAGGCAATTTTTCCATAGAATTTAAGAGTCTAAAAACTAATTTAGTTTGTTACCATATAAAATACTATATTAGAGATTAAAATTAGGATTTAACTAATTATTCCTAATTTAGCATTAAGAGGCGAAAATTCCCATTTAATGAGGAATAAATAAATTACACAAATAAATGGAAGAACCAAATTATATTAACCTTTAATCCTAAATCCTTGTAAATTTAAAAACCAATGGAAGAACCAAATTGTATGATGAGATTAGTAAGTAATTAATCCCTACTAATCACAATTTGACAAGGTCAATAAAATACACAACCAATCAAAGGGAAACAAATATTGGAAGATAAGTGTTGTGCATATGTGTGTGAGTTGTGAGTGTGTGTGTATGTGTCTAAGTGTTGTGAATGTGTGTGTGTGTAGTGAAGGAAAGAGACGAAGTAAAAATCTAGAAGAGGGGGGGGGAGGTGCCAGCTTGCTTTAGAGGTGTAGGGGCAAGATTTATGCTTCCTCTCCAAGTAAAAATCAATGGCCAAGATCAAGTATGAGATGCTAGATGTTTACCCATGACTTGGCTACAAATAGAAGCTTCATTCTTCACCAACTCCTCACCAATTCACCAAGCATAACTGAAATTTAGAGTGTGGGGAAGAGAGTGGAAGAGCTTCAAGAAGCAAGGAGCAAGATTCTATAAGAGGTAAGGAAGCTTTTATTCTTTTAGTTCTAGTTCTTAGTTTTTGTAGTAGAAATGTTAGGAAATGTTATTTTGATCATTAATCTTCCAATTATAGTTTTAATCTCATGTTTTTATGCTTTCCATTGCCTTTATTTCAAAAAAAATGATGAAGTAGAAGTATGGCAAAAAAATTTTGGAAGATTATAATCAAAATAGCGAAGCTCTAGCGAAATTTCATCGGTTAGACATTTCAGGAGCCAATAGCAAAAATGTTAATATTTTATGAAGGAGATGATGTTCTAGAAATCTGAGTAAATTCATGGTGAAAGTAGACATATAGGGCTTTCCAAATATATATAGAGTATGTCATTTGAAGCTCTGTGCAAAGAGATAAAAATTCCAGAAGTTAAGCTACGTTTTCTGGGGAAAATTCTGGGCAGAAGTTTAAAACTTGAAACTGGGAATTTATCCTTGACTTATGGGTAAGTTCCAGTATTTTTCATTGAAAGTAAAGATCTCAAGGGTTCCGGGAAATTTTACGGATCCTCGTTTTGGTTTTTCTGGAATTAGTTATGATTTTTTGAAGTTAGGCGAAATTCTGCCCATAAATGCTGAACCAGCGTTTTTTTTCCAAAATTTTGTGGAAATTAAGTGGAAAATAAAAGTACCAGGGGTAGAATGGTCAGTAGTGGCTAAAATGTCTTTTAGGATATTTTTTGTGAATTAATAAATACAACATTATCCTTATAGGATATTTGTGACCGCATTCCGACCGTCAAAACTCACCGTAACTCGACAACGAAGGTACGTTCGCGTACTGTAACACTAACTCTGATGTTTACTGTATGCATATATGTGCTATGTGTATGACATGCTTATGTGAGTTAATTGATGGCTCTGTGGTACGTTCGCGTACTGTAACACTAACTCTGATGTTTTTGATGTGCATATATGTGGTATGTGTGTTGTATGTATAGAGTATTTATACTGTGAAGTGCATATAAAGGTTAGAGGGTATCTATAACTCTGGGAGCGATATGTCTGTATGCTGGGAGCGATATGGTTGCATGCTGGGAGCGATACATATGCGTTGGTTGTGATAGATCGTTTGTATATGCTGTTGATGTTGTGGTAAATGTCGTCCATATATTGTGTATGTAAACATGATGTTAACCATTACTTGGGGTCCGTATGCATTGGACCTTAGCTCTTAACATAGCTCCAGGATCGGGAGGTCCGAAGATCGAGGAGAAGCGCAAGCAGGCCGCATAGAAGACCCGGCTGAAGACTTCCTTTTGTTGTTCTGGCGGAAGCCTTTCCATTGTTGTTTTCACTTCACTTTTGAACCACGCAGTTACTATACCGCTATTGTATCCAGCTAGACTTATGGCATTTTGAAATATAAGTATCAGTTACTCTTCCACTAAAATGCTCTACTCGGATGATTTGAAATGATTTTAAATGAAAAAAAAAATTATTCTGCTTTTTGTAATACCCTAAAATTTGACTTAGGATAAATATCATAAATTGGTAGAATATACCTATTGAAAATAGGTGAATATGAGGTCTCAGACACTTGTATTGAATTTACCTTATTATTAGGACAATTTCTCCTAAGATTAAGCAATGTGCGAAAAGGTGTAACGCCCCTATTTCCTAAGTGTGTTATGAAGTCCAATCATGATCCTAAATCTTTTATTAAACTAATTAGTGTATAGTTATCATAGCAAAGGCGTTAACAGATCAGAGTATAACACAACAGAGAGCGTACTTAATGGTTTGGACGACTGAGTAACTGATTTCATATGCGCAGACATATGCTGGTTAATTAAAATTCCCGAATGAATAAAAATGTGATACAACTTACATTCATTGCGATAATCTCGGTTGACGTGTTAGGCTACAGTAATCCGAAAGGTTTAACATTTCATACTTTCTCCTTCCGAGTCTTTACGCGTGCCGCTTACCCTTTTCTCCAGCTCTCGATCCTCCTGTTCCTGAAGCTAGGGTAAAATTCTGAGATTCAATGCCCATTGAATCTCAGGTAACAGTTAACCTTATGTTCAAGTATAATAGTATATGCATGACAGATATTCATTGACATTTCAGCATTAACCATACATAGCATACGGTCCATGTAGGTTCACAACACAATAATACATAGCACCAGCAAATGTAATGTAAAACAATCCATAGCACACAGCAGATGTAATGTCTCCCAATACATAGCATACATCTCATGTAATGTTCAACCATCGTTTGCACATAAACCAGTGCCATGCCCCGGCGTGTCCTCAGCGCTAGGAAAACATTCATACGGCATTACCAAGATTGTAACCCGTTTTCATATCAAAGCTGAATGTATTTCAAATAGTGACCTAAGACCCAGTCTTAGCCACAGTCCATGACCCAAGACCTAGTCTTGTCCATGACTATATGAATCATCACATCACATATAAAACATATAAGCAACATAAGAGTTAGAGTTACAGTACGCGTCCGTACCTTAGACCTTGGCGCTAGTGGTACGTTCACCTTTCGGTACTGGTTCCAACCTTTCCGGATATCCTATAATATCATCACCATATTATTTCCTATATAAGTAACATCCTAAAAGATGGCATTGCTACTCATGACCCTTATTTTAGTAGGGTTCAATTAAGTAATTTCAACTTGTTACTTTTAGCCTTTATCTAAAACTCCAGCAACTTCAATTATTTCTAATTAATTGCACAAAAATCATTTTAATGTGTCGTCAACTCTCACGTATTCTTAAACAAGTCTTCTTTCATATAAAAATATTGTCAAAGGTCAGAGCTTTCCAAATAAATCCCAGATTTCACGTTTTCCTTGACTGTCCTGTTAAGCTTTCAGAATTCATAGCTTAACTTTAAAAATTCATATATCTTTACACAAAGCTTTAAAAATTACAAATTATATATCAAATTAAAGCTCTACATGTCCTCTTTCACTCTGGAAAATATCATACTTTTATATTATTCCAATAATTCCCAGTTAACAAAAACATCCAGTCTGTCCAGAAAATTTCACCGAAACGTTACAGGATTTTGACTCATCTTCCAAAAATCATAACTCGAGATATAGACCTCGGTTTGAGGTAAACCAAAGCTCATTTTAAACTTTAACATGTCTACTATATTTCAGGCTCAAATAAGGTCGTTTCCTATTTTTTTGACCTTTTTAAAAATAATTGCGCATCTGAAAAATTCAGCATGAACAATGACGCTGCTACAGTAACCCGTGTACTGTTCCATCTCGGATTTACTGTAGCAAGGCGCTGAAAAAGAACTCTGTTTCAGTCGAAGGAAAACAGAGGCTAACATGCAGAAGCTTCAACATCTTCAATTTTTAGCGACACACACTTACAGCCTTCGTTTTCATTCTTTTTCTTAGACCAGTGGCGACACAGATATACACACACGACGACAAGCATGTTCACGTGGTAGACTTGGGTTCCTTATATATACCCTTTTCTTTTACTGCTTACACAAACAGAACCATTCAAAAACAACCTGCAGAAGCTTCACCCCTGATATGTGTAGATATCTATATTCACCTAGCCTATGCGTTTTCTCTTTCTTTCCTTCTCTTTTCTGTTTTTGACAGCCACAAACCCATAAATATATATACTTTTCACACATGCAGCAATATATTTATATATACATGCATGCACCCAGCGGTTTTCTTTCTTATCTTTCTCTCGGCCTGCACTCAACACACACTTGCTAAGATCAAATCCTGGATAACTATCAGCTCGCTTTCGTTTTTCTTCTTTCTTTTTGCAGTCAACACGTACAGAGACAGAAAAACTCTAACAGCTAATGCACCTACACATATACATGGCTTATTTCTAATATATCCAGCAAGCTATGTATATATATAAGTAACAAAATAGCTTCCCTTTTTCTCTGGATCTTCACGGTTTCCCACCAATCTTATACACACAGCCACTCACATTCATATATGTATGTATATATGTTTTCAGCGAGTTTATACGATGTTCATGCAGAAGCTTTACTTAGAGAATTCAAAACCGATGACAGCCCCTGTTTTCTTGTTTCATTTTCGGTAAGCTTTTGTTTAGTTTATTTTCAGCCCCTTTTTGTTTTATCCTAAGCTACACTATGACAGAAAATGAAGGAGAAGGGAGGGTGAGAATCACCTTCTATTTTTTATCTCCAGATATGATGAACAGCTACTGATTTGTTTGCTCTGTTCTTGACGGCACCAGCAGAGAAGAAGTGGTTTTAGTTTTCTCTCGCAACTCTCACTCTCTTCCTCTCTCGACACTCTCTGGCCGAAAGAAATGAATGGAAAATGAAGGCGAATGATTATGTTCGGATGGTTAAAGCTTCTGAGTTCAAGCGACAATGGATTATGGCTGCTGCAAGCACGAAGGAGAAGCTCGCATGCGTTGCTGAATGTCGCAAAAGCAGAGGTAGTGGAGTATGGAAGCTGTCCGAAATGCATGAACCCAATGTTTCTGTGATTCGTGCCGCTCTTCTTTGTGTTTCTACATGTCTGGCCGAACTGATATGGAAAGGTCAATGAGTTATATATTCCTTATGGTTTCCTTGCTGGCATGGTTGGGCTGAATGGGTGATGGAATATTAGAGGAATGGTTTATGTGTGGGCTGAGGCAATGAATAAATATGGGCTGAATATGTGCGTGCGGGCTGGGCTGGGCTGTTGGAATCAAATATATGGGCCAAAAGAATATGGATTTATTTGATGATTCACTGCTGGCCTAAAAGAATGAATTAAGAATATTAATTAGGATAGTGTATATACATATGAATGTTTAATTCCAACTCTTATATATTTTCTTCCAATTTAATTGCAACATTGATTAAATGATGGAAATAAATCTTTATTTTCATTTAAGGATTTTTCTTCCACAATTCATTTTCTTAGGCCATAAAATATCATCTCCGAAAATATTTAGGTCAAAAATCAATCACAAATAATTATCCTTAATTTTTGGGAAAAATATGCCTTAAATTCCAATAACTATTCCCATAAATATTTTTGGCCCAAATTTCATAATTTAATTTCATATAATTTTCCAATATTCAAATCTCAGAAATTTGGGATGTTACAAAAGGGCCCTAAAACATTAGATAATTTACAAATAGGTCCTTAAAATATTTGTGGGTCATAAAATACCCTAAGAAAATTATGATAAAATCCTAAGAGACAACTAAATATTTATTAAAAATTTGAAAGTATGTTGTTTCTAATTTAGGTAATGTATGTGATTATTTTCCTTGGGAAATAATGAGGCAAAATTAAATATCATTTTGGGGAACATAAATTGCCCCATTGTTTTTAATATCTTACATAATGCATAAATTATCAATTTCAGTAAAATAGTTGTGAGAAAATAATTAATCCTAATTAAGAAAATTGTCAACAATTAGTAAGTGATTAAATAAGTAATTAATTGTTGATTGTTTAAACATGAATAAAAGGGGATATCCAAAGTTGATTATATGAAACTCCTAATTTGATATTAATGACCAATGAAGGGTCAAGGTTAGCATAAACAGTGTTGCTAATTAATTTAGCATAATTAAGAGTTATATTAAGTGAATTACAATTATCCTTAACAAAATAAGCTTGCACTAATTGAGATTAGTTGCATAATTCTTCAAGATGATTAGAGACAAATTAAAAGAGGGCTACTTATATTTAAAAATAATTAAGCCAAAGAGAATGAAATAATATCTCAAGTAATTAAGTCTAAATCTTCATGTAATTGAGTTAGTTAATGACAAAATATAATTAAGGAGCATGTAAACACTTAATTAACATGATAATTAAGAATTGCTAATTAGTGTTGAAAAGTCAACAATGACACCTAAGTCTTGATTATATCATCAAGATGACTTCACAAGAGCACATGTGTATGTTGTGAGTGTATGTGTGCCTAAGTGTTGTGCTTGTGTGTGTGTGTAGTGGAGGAAAGAGAAAAGATGAATCTAGAAGAGGGGGGAGGTGGCATTTTTGTAAGAGGTGTAAAGGCAAGATTAAGACTTCTTTGCTAATTTTCAATCCAATGGTTAGAATGGAATTAAAGTTGCTAAGAAGTTAACCAAAGATTGCCTATAAATAGAGAGCTCTCCTCTCTTCATTCTTCACACCAAACTCATACCAAAGATTGGAGAGTTTAAGAGGAGAGTGAAGTAAGAAGGAGGAAGGAGTTTAAGAGTCTTCAAGAGGTAAGGAAGTTCTAGTTCTTAGTTTTGTAATAGAAATGTTAGGAAATGTTGTTTTGATCTTCAATCTTCCAAATATAGTTTTATTTTCATGTTTTTATGGGTTCCACTATCTTTATTTCGAAAAATTGATGAAGAAGAAGTTATAGCAAAATTTTGGAAAGATTATGATCAAAATAGCGAAGCTCTGGCGGAATTTCATCGGTTAGCGATCTCTAGAGCCAGTAGCAAAAACGTTGGTATTTTATGAAGAAGATGATGTTCTAAAATTCTGAGAAAATTCATGGTGAAAGTAAACATATAGAGATTTCCAAATATATAAAGAATGTGTCATTTGAAGTTCTGTGCAAGAAGATAAAAATCTCAGAAGTTAAGCTACGTTTTTGGGGAAAATTCTGGGCAGTGTTTTAAAACGTGGAAACTCGGAATTTTCCATAAATTCTGGGTAGTTCCAGTATTTTTCCTTGAAAATAGAGATCTCAAGGATTCCGGAGAATTTTACGGATCATCATTTCAATTTTTCTAGAATTAGTTATGATTTTTCAAAGTTAGGTGAAAATCTGCCCATAAATGTTAAATCAGTATTTTCCGAAAATTTAGGGAATAAATTGGAAAATAAATCCACCAGGGGTAAAATGGTCTTATATAGCCAAAATATCTCTTGAAATAATATTTTTTAATTAATCACTACCACAAAAAAGCAAAATAACGTCCTGAATAAGACACAATTAACGCCCTAAATTTCAAGCACGTCTGTCAACGGGTAGTAGAAAAGTTAACTTTTGGCGCCCTGAAAAAATTCAGGATGCCCTGTAAAAGGCGCCCTGAATTAATTCAAGACGCCTTATATAGACTTTTTACACCCTAAAAAATTTTAGGGTGTTTTATGAAGACTTTTTACACCCTAAAATATTTTTAGGGCGTTATAAGTCTGTGCATTATAAGGCAAGTTAATAGACTTTTTACACCCTAAAAAATTTTTAGGGCGTCTTATATAGACTTTTTACACCCTAAAAAATTTTTAGGGCGCCTTATATAGACTTTTTACACCCTAAAACTTTTTAGGGCGCCTTATATAGACTTTTTACACCCTTAAAACGTTTTAGGGCGCCTTATAGTAATTTTTTTTTTCATATTGCTTACGAATATATTAAAATTTCCCAGGTGTATTTATGGCATTTCAAAGCAAAGCAAACATACATCTTTTGATTTTACAAACAGCTCCCAGCAAAGAAAACTCAGATTGAAATAATTTTAATTTTCTTAATCTACACCATTCATATCAAACAAAGGATTTGTATGAACAATTCTAAATTAAAAGAGCTCCAACAACAAAGTGCTCACATAAAATTCAAATGATCATTATAAAGGAGCTTCAATTCTACAACAAAGTCCACAACAAAGTGCTCACATACAAGAAATTCTACAACAACAAAGTTTCACATACAACAAAGTCTACTACAACAAAGTGCTCACATACAATTTTATAATTCACACATAACAACATCATATAAACCATACCCTCTCAACCTATGTGTAGAAGAAGATGTCCAGACAAAACATCTCGAACCGTATCAATGTTTTCCTCCGAGTACGGATCCAAACTATCAAAAAACTGTAAATTGGAAATCAAGATATATAAGATAAACCAATGAAGTGAATGCAATAATTAACTAACCAAGATTATTTGATGAAACTCCATTTTTTGAGCCTTTCGCAGTTGTAGCATCACTGTAAATGGAAACACCGTCAGGGTTAAAACAAAAAACGCCGAGGGGTTTGAAACAAAATCACAAAATTTCTTGCCTTAAAGTAAGATAGATACAATAAAGAAGGGGGGGGGGGAAGAAAACGAAAAAAGGAAAGGAGAAAAAGTAAGAGGAATACGTAGAAATGTGACTTCGAGTAGCTCTGTTCTTGAGGACTTGAAGTTGTGAACATTGGTAGGAAGAGCTTAGGGTTTTTATATCTTGAGCGTGAGTTTTGGTGCCCTAAGTATAAGTTAGGGCGCCTAAAATATATTTTTTGGCGCTAATTTTTACCGCCTAGATAATTTTTTGAAAAAAATTTGGCGCTTAAGTCTTAAAATCAATTACTTTAGGCGCCCTAAATAAAATTTAGGGAGCCTAAAATATACTTTAGGCGCCCTAAACTTTTTTCGGGCGTCTAAAATATATTTTTTGGCGCTAATTTTTTACCACCTAGATAATTTTTTTTAAAAAAATTTGGCGCTTAAGTTTTAAAATTAATTACTTTAGGCACCCTAAATAAAATTTAGGGTGCCAAAAAGCTACTTTAGACACCCTAAATTAAATTTAGGGCGCCAAAAAGCTACTAGGGTGTCTAAAGTAGATTTTTGACTTTAGACACCCTAAATTGAATTTAGGGTGTCTAAAGTAGCTTTTTGGCGCCCTGAATAATTTTAGGGTGCCGAAAAGCATATTAAGGAAAATAAAAAAAAATTTAAAACATAATTTTTCACAAGTTTTTTGGCGCCTTGAAATAAGTTTAGGGCGCCTAAAGTAGATTTTTGGCGACCTGAAACACGTTTAGGGTGCCTTAAATAAAAAAAATACATAAATATGTCTTGGCGCGTAAAAAATTAACCAGATTACACCCATCGCGCGAAAAATTAAGTTTTAGCGCTAAATTGTAGGCAAACTTTAGGCGCCCTAAAAAAATTTAGGGCGCCTAAAGTCTTGGCTTATACTTTTTACTCCCTTTTTTAAAATAAGGACGTCTTTTGGGGGAGTAGTATCTACTTTCTGTAGTAGTAAATAGAGATGATATTACCCTTATTGGATATCTGTGATCGCTTTCTGTCAAAACGTACCGTAGCTCAACAACGAAGGTACGTTCGCGTACTGTAACACTAACTCTGATGTTTATGATATGCATATATGTGTTATGTGTGTTGTATGTATGGAGTGTTTATACTGTGAATTGCATATAAAGGTTAGAGGGTATCTGTAATGCTGGGAGCGATATGTTCATATGCTGGGAGCGATATGTCTGTATGCTGGGAGCGATATATCTATATGCTGGGAGCGATACATATGCATTGATTGTGATGGATTGTTTGTATATGTTGTTGATGTTGGGTATATGTCATCCACATTTCGTGTATGTAAGCATGAGGTTAACCGTTACCTGAGGTTTGTATGCATGAGACCTCAGCTCTTAACATAGCATCAGGGTCAGGAGAACCAAAGACAAAGGAGAGGGGAAAGCAGCACGCTTAGAGACCCGGCTAAAGATTTTATTTTGACGTTCTGGCGGAAGCCTTCCTTTTGTTATTTACTTCACTTTTGAGCCACGCGGTTAATATACCGCTATTGTATCCAGCCAGACTTATAGCATTTTGAAATATAAGTATCAGTCACTCTTCCGCTCAAATGCTCTACTGTGATGATTGGAAATGATTTTAAATGATGAAAAATTTATTCCGCTTTTGAAAATTGGGATGTTACACTCTTGAAAATTGGGATATTACAGGTAGCTGCGTTTCTTGCCTGCCATCCTAAAGTAAAGAAAGTAAACTATCCTGGTCTTCCTGGTAATCCTGGATATGAACTGCATCATAAGCAGGTATGATTTAATAATATTTTTTGATATATGTCCAAAATGATTGTTCCCATTCACCGAGTTCTTATTTCACAGGCACGTGGGCCAGGATCTGTGATTAGCTTGACAACAGACTCTCTGCCACTCTCAAAGCAAGTTTGTAAACACACTAAATACTTTGGCATGTCTATCAGTTTTGGTACGTATTTTTGGTGGGAATATACCTTGTCTTGTAAATTATTATCATTTACATATGTCTCTTTACTTTGAAAGTTATATATCATACTCCTCTACTCCTATCCATAAATCACATCATTAAAATTTTTAAGTGAATGTACAATTTCACCCTTCAGATAAAATAGTGTTAATTTAATTTGTTGTTGTTGTTGTTACTCCTTCTATGTATACAGGTGGTGTAGAATCCTCCATATGTTTGCCTTGGTATACATGCCATAAAGTTGTGCCTGATTGGGAGAAAGAAGAGATGGGTTTAACTAGAGATCTTGTGCGTCTTTCTGTGGGAATTGAGAATACTAATCAACTCATTGAGGATCTAGGCCAGGCACTAGCAAAAGATCTCCTTGCTGCTCTAGATTAATTCACATGTCTTTTGCACCAATTTTAAGAGTTCATGGGTATTTTTGCGCAAAAAAAAAAACATATGGTGCTTGGTGCTCCTGCAGGTAGAGCATATGTGCATTTTTGCACTTTTACCCTAGAATTTTATTTATTTATTATTATTTTTTTTTGTATAAGTAGATGAAAAACCAAAATTTAAAATGACGTTAGTCTAAGAAAAACATTAGATGGAGCAAGATATTCTTAATTAAACGCCCATCCTCACCTCATGACTACTAAATATTAGTATTGTTGGAACCCGAGAACTGGTCTTGTTGGTTCCATCATTTGTATAGAAAAGTAGCCATTTCATAATGATTGGTTTGGAATGCCTTCTTTTGTTGGCATAAATCTTGTATAAGTTCTTCAACAAATTAAAAAGAAGCACAACACAAAGCAATCTCAAACCAGGAAAAAAAAAATCAAAACTAAAGCAAAAGCCTGCAACAAAAGGAAAGAACAATATCATTAAACAAGAAAACAAAAGCCAGATAATGCATTTCCCAGCCATTGATCATAAGCTAAGGACATCGCTAGAGGAGAACGGGGTTGCAACACCTCATCTTTCGAGCAATTCTACAAAACTAACTAAGGGTTTAACTCTCATGTAATTTTCTCTTTCTCCAGAGTCTCATGTTGAGAGGCTAGCATTAAATGAAGATCTTATAAACAGTTACATTTTGGCGGAACTAATTTTGCAATCTTCACTTTTGGGGGAATGTAATTATTGATGCAGGAGAGGGAAGGAGAAACAGAGAAAGAGAGAAGAGGTAGAATGGGAAGAGAGATAACAGAGGATAGAAAGAGAAAAAATGAGGAGAGTCCATAGCAAGAAAGGAGGACGAGAAACCAGACAAATAGAGGGAAGAGAGAAATATATGAAGAGGAAGAAACTCGGTAATTCATATTATTTAAGGGAGAATTACACTAAGGTCCCAAGGACCAAAAATATTTATAAAGAGGCCCCACACCAGATTCTAATTACAGAAAGGTCCCCAGGGACCTGGCTGTAATTAAATCTAAATATGCAATTACTAATCTGACCTTCCCTCTCATGTCTTCCAATTCCACTTTCTCTCTCTGTTCTCCTTCTTCCTTCTCCTCTCTCTCTCCACTCTCTCTCCTTTCTCCCTTTTTCTTCACAACATAAATGCCCCTACAAGAACAACACTTTGAAGAATCACTTCTCAACCCATGAAGCAACTTCTTTGAATTCCAACGGCTATCACCCCCTGTCATCCTCCTCCAGTGTTTTGTTGATGTTAGATAGTTGGTATGATGGGTAAACAAGGCTTTGCGAGATGTTGGACAAGCTTCCTATAGTGGACCTAAGAGACATTTAATGGGTGGCGAAAAAACGATCGGGAAATATCTTGCTTTGCAAGTATTGGAAATTTGAAGCATTCCCACAACATTATTACCACAACTCAAGGCAATTTCTTTGTTATCATAGCTGTTTGGAAAACAAGAAAGAAAATAAGCATTTTGGGAATCCCCAATAATATGGAAGAACATATATTTAGTCCTGTGTTGAGAAATGAAAAAATTTCATGTTTTGAAAGATTGTTGTAAATATATGCTTTTTCCGTTGTAAATAAAGCATTTATTGTTGGGAATAGCCTCTGGACTTGAGAAATGAAAAAATTCCTGGTTTTGAAAGTTTGTTGTAAATATATGCTTTTTCAGTTGTAAATATAGCATTTGTTGTTGAAAATAGCCTCTGGACTTGAGAAATAAAAAAATTTCTGGTTTTGAAAGTTTGCTGTAAATATCTGCTTTTTCAGTTGTAAATATAACATTTGTTGCTGTAAATATAGCATTTATTGTTGAAAATAACCTCTGGACTTGAGAAATATAGCATTTGTTGTTGAGATTTTTTTTTTTCATTTCTCAAGTCCAGAGGCTATTTTCAACAACAAATGCTATATTTACAGCAACAAATGCTATATTTACAACTGAAAAGCATATATTTAAAGCAAACTTTCAAAACCAGGAATTGAAGTTGTAACCGTGGCAATTAGAGTTGTAAATATGATATTTTTTGTTGTAATTATTGAGTTTGGACTTGGTACATCATTTTGAGTTGTTACCATTGCATCTGAAGTTGTAAATGATGCATCTGTAACAGATGATGATGGCGGACCAACTCCAAAAGTAGAATCAACTCCAGATGCATCATTTACAACTTCAAATGCAACAGTAACAACTCAAAATGATGTATTAAGTCCAAAACCAAACAATTACAACAAAAAATGCTATATTTACAACTCCAATTGCCACGGTTACAACTAAACATGCCATCATTTACAACTCCAAATGTCATAGTTACAGATGCATCATTTACAGATGCATTCTATAGTTACAACTAAACATGTCATAATTTACAACTCTAAATGCCATAGTTATAGATGCATCATTTACAACTTGAAATGTTACGTTAACAACTCAAAATGGCTCAATTAGAACAAAAAATTGTTGAGGAAGGAAATCACCAAGAGGGGGATGAATTGGGGATTTCCAAAACTTTTTTGTTAGCTTTTGAAAAACTGGGCAGAAGTGATTAACACAGAGAAAGGAAGAAGAAGCTTGACATAGATGATTTATACTGGTTCGGTTTTAACTTCTGACCTACGTCCAGTCCCCAGACTTTCTGGGATTTCTCACTATCTCTTTGATCAATTACACACTCTGTAACTCAGGAGGATCCTCTCTCAATAGGACTCACTCCCCCTTACAAGTTGTAATCTGATCCCACACTCAAGGTCTTACTACCTTGAGTTTACACAGCAAATTTGATTCGAAAAATCAACAAACTCTCTCTAAGAGTAAAGTGAAATAATCACTGAAGCTCAATGTAAATGTGTAAGACTAATGTGATGAATACAAGATGAGAGCTTAGTGTCTTTTTCTATTTCGTTCACTGGGTTGTCTCTCTTTCCAGTTGTTGAAGCTGTATATATATAGATCTTGAGATTTGATGACCATTGGAGCTGCTGGAAAAATGACGTTGGAAGAGCAAGTTCAGATTTAGACATTAGGCTCCTCTCCATTGCTTGCCCACGCCTGACTGTCTGCCATAGTGTCTGAAAAATTCTTTTTGTCTGATGATAAGGTTCTGTTGATGGCTTTAGTGGACTTCTTAGCTGGAAAGCTGATTTTCAGAATATTTTATTCAGCTTTTTACTGTTCAGTGAATCATGAGAATCTGTAGTCCGAAATGTGTTAATGAAATCTGAAACTCATGAACAAACATATTAAACATATATATAATGATTCGTAATTCCATTTGAGTGTAAAACAATGCATAAGATTGAATCTAAGAAATGAAAACCGCGACTTTTAAAACAGAGATCTGTTAGACTCGAGTTTAAGTCTGTTAGGCTCGAGTCTGTTCATGAACACTCAAGCATAATCCTGATAGGCTTGAGTCTCCCCTTTGTTTAACGTGTTTAATCTTTGAAAACATTTTGGGGTACCGCATAGGCTCGAGTCTATAAGTAGCTGGCTCGAGTTTAGAGCTGTTCATAACGTACTGAAGTTCAAGCTCAAAGGTACAGGCTCGAGTCTAAAGACTTAGGCTTGAGTCTGCTCGGGCCCTGTCACTTGGATAGCTCTCTGCCTGACTTAGGCTCGAGTCTATTAGTGACAGGCTCGAGTCTGCTCGGACTCTATCACTTGGATAGCTCTCTGCCTGACTTAGGCTCGAGTCTATTAGTGACAGGCTCGAGTCTACTTTACCAAAACGTTGTGCAAATGCTTTTCAAATTGAAATATGCTCGAGTCAATGGATATATGCTTGAGCCTATGATTGTGAAAAACTTTGGTTGCTCTCTGGAAGGGACAGACTCGAGTTAAAATTCTCAAGCTCGAGTTTGTTCTTAAGAAAAACGTTTTGAAATGCTTTCTGTAAGAGATAGGCTTGAGTTAAAAACATTTAGGCTCGAGTTTGACAACTTAAGAAATTTGACATGCTCTTTGTGAGGCTTAGGCTTGAGTTAAGCATGATAGGCTCGAGTCTGCCTTAGTTATAAAATGTGATTTTTGTCTCTGTCACGAGCAGGCTCGAGTCCATTATGTTGGGCTCGAGTTTGCTCGGGGTGAAATCAGCAACCATGCTCTCTGTCACGCACAGGCTCGAGTCTATTATGTTAGGCTCAAGTCTAAAACGTTTATTTTCCTTTCTATTAGGCACAAACTTGAGTCTATCACATCCAAACTCGAGTTTAACATTTCTTATAAGATTTAAACCAATTATAATCAATCTTTAGACATGTTTAAAACTTAGCAACAAGTTTACAATGTTCAGTTATCATCAAAACACATAGAGAACCAACAAAAATGCAATATTTACAACTAAAACTTCCAATAGTTTGAAAAATGTAGGACGAACTCCAAATGCTATATTTACAACTCAAAATGGCATAATTACAAGAAAAAAATGTCATGACCAATTCCAAATGCATCATTTACAACTCCAAATGATATATTTACGAGTACTAATAGCGAAATTACATCTCAAGATGTCATATTTACAACAGAAACTTCCACAACTTGAGAATACGGAGTACCAACTCCAAACCCCACATTTACAACAACAAATGTAATAATTAAAATTTAAAATGTCGTAATTTCAACAAAAAATACCATATTTACATCTAAAACTTCCACAACTGTATAAAAATGTTGTATTAAATCCGAACACCACATTTACAACTTGAGACGCCATATTTACAACGTGAAATGCCATATTTAAAACGATAACGTTCACAGCATCACATTGGTTGTTACTTAAGGATGTGATTTGGAGACACAATGAGGACTAAGTAATCGAAGAACGACGATATGCGAATTCGACGTGTTCAACTTACCTTTTCTGATGCAAATGCCCAATTGCAATCGCCTCCTACGCCGTTCTCTACTCGTCTGGTCTCACGGTTTACTCCAGTGATCTGTTTGGCGTTGAAACCATACTCATTTCCCAATAAAGAAGAGGGAAAATCATTCTCAATTTACATGTAGCTTCCTTCAATATTTAATTTGATACCTGTTTATTTTTTTTCCTTATTCAATCTTCTAATTAATCTAACTCTTTTAGCACCGTTTGTCATGTAATTTTGCTTTGTTAGTATTGTTAGCCCCCGTACAAAACATAATTTTGCTAATTGAGTAAAATTAAAGGATTTCATAGTGAGAGAATATTATATAAAGGATTTGAAAAGTTATACTCATCTACTTTCCACACAAAGCCTAGTAGATCTCCTAAAATGAATGTTAGATTATGATTTAAATCAATATATTATAGAAATTGAAAAGTTTATGATTGTTTGAGACATATGTTACAGTAAACTAGTAGTTTGCTTATCTAAACAAATTTATTGTTGATATGACTTATTTGATCATTCTATTTATATATATGATGCAACAAGTTATAAAATATTTCGTATTGATATCTATTGAAGAACTAGAAGATTCATCATAAATATCCAACATATTATTCAAGAATTATTATGTGTTGCTTGTTCTCAAACAAAATTGACTATGAGAATATCTTTGGTCATGATTAGCAATAGACCTCTGCATTTCTGGAAATATATCAAACAAAATTATAGGAAGAATTACAATTTGGTCCCAAGGACTAGAAATAATTACCAAAATGTCTCGTGCCAGAATTCCATTACAAAAAAATCTCTTGGGACTTTTTTGTAATTAAGTGAAAAATTCTCAATCGGTATTTACAACTAAAAGTGCTATATTAACAACAAAATTTCTCAATCCGCATTTACAACTGGAAATGTTATATTAACAACTAAAAATGTATTTTGAGTTGTTAATATAATATTCTATTTGTAAATGTGAATTGAGAATTTTTGTTGTTAATATAGCATTTTCAATTGTAAATATAGCATTTCCAGTTGTAAATATGGATTCAATTAATTACAAAAAAGTCCCAAGGACTTTTTCAGGACTTTTTTGTAATGGAATTTGGCACGGGACCTTTTGGTAATTATTTCTGGTCCTTGGGATCAGATTGTAATTCTCCCAAAATTATATGGCCATGTAAAACATACAATTGTTTGATAAATTTGAAAGATGCATACATAAGATAGTTACATGTGAGATTATTATTAGCTTGCAACCTGCACTTTGCAATAATGTTTGAATAAATTAAGTTTGCAATCATGTATTAAAGCCTCCATAGATAGCTATATCAATTTTATGAGAACAAAAATTTTGTATTTCAATGTTGGTATATTTGATATTAAATATTACAGCACTTATATACATCAAGCCAACAAAATTCTCTTGATAAAATTGGTTTTTGGTTAGGATATAGACATATTCCTTCTTAAAAGGACCTAAATGTGCAATGCATATTCTTATTAATCGACTACCATACACAATGATGAATATATAAAGAGAGTTGAGCTAAATGTCTTGATTATCTTTAGATAAAACAAAAGGATATTTTTAAACCCAACAAATGAATTTATAAGACTCATACCCCATGAACCATTTACTACCATTCAGCCATTCATTCATTATTGCAAGTGAAGCGATGGAATACAGTACTAGCTGCTGCTCCAACTTTAGATTCCGAACTTGGTGTTGCCATTTTTTTTTCAAGGGACAAATCAAATCAGTGGGGGCTTAATAAAAATAATTGTATAAAGAGTTAAAAAAAGAAAAACGAAATTATTGAAGGGACTAATGTGTTGGAAAGGTGGAGGAAGAAAACAAAAGCGAAATTATTGAAGGGACTAATGTGTTGGAAAGGTGGAGGCCGGAAAAAAAAAGAGCGAAATTATTGAAGGGACAAATGTGTTGGAAAGGTGGAGGAAAAAACAGAGGGAAAATTACACTGTGGTACCACGAACTAGAAAAAATTATAAAAAAATCTTAAATCAAAATCTCATATCAGAAAAATCCATCGTAATTAATTGTCCACAATGACAGAGGCCTTTAATAATATGAAATGTCATTTTAATGATTGAAAATGCTATGTTAACAATAAAAATTTTCACAACTTGAAAAGGCGTATCAATAACTTGAAATATCATATTAACAACTGAGAATTTTTATTGTTAACATATCATTTCTAGTTGTTCATATGACATTTTTAGTTGTAATTAATAAGGACTTTTTTGGGTCGTTTATAATATGAGATTTTGGATAGGGACGTTTTTATAATTTTTTTAGTTTTTGGGACCACAATATAATTTTCCCCCCAAAAAAAAAGGCGAAATTATTGAAGGAACTGTGTTGGGTAGCGTTTGTCGGTATGTAATTAAGTTTTATGCAGTGGATCAGAGGGTACAATGATAAGGGGCTTCTATCAATATTTCATCATTTTGCGCTCCACTACGCACATGCTTCAACTTTGCCAGTATGTAAGCTTTATGAAGTGGATGGTATTGTCTACCAACCTTTTTGAAAAATGACACTCACCAAAACACACAATGGGAAAGTGAAATCCCCCAACTCCTCCCATTTAAACCGAAGCCAATGAGAAGTTTTTTCATTATTTATTCTTATATTCTTATCCTTCTAATTAGAGAGATATATAAGGCATTTTTTAAATCTCTTATATATTTTCTTTATTTAGTTTAAATTATATTCTACTTTCTGAAATATTTTTTTACATCTAATATATTAAATTAATTAGTTTCCGGTCATACATTTAGAAATATTTGTCTTGTAACATCAGTACCCTGGAAACTAATTAATTTGAGATACTGAGTGTAATTTTTTTTTCAGAAAACAACATATAATTTAAATCTAAATTAAAAAAATATATAATTTTTTTTTTTTAAAAAAATGTGCTCATCCCTCCAATAGAAGGATGAGCATGTAAGGTGCACATAAGAGATATGCACAACCCCATGCAAACAATAGCATCCATATATGTGAAAATATTAATATAATATGAAAATTTTCCCATCCATCCATTCATCACTCTGGATAAGGAATGAATATTTATTAAGCACCATGCATTATAATCTAAATTATAATTTAAAGACGATCGATCTGAGTGTATTTAACGTGTTGATTTGTGTGATGAGATGGGTCCTTGGGCTATAGCTTGTTTGATCGAGATCAATTATTGAGGAAGACTGTTATTAGTCCTCCAAGAGGTACTATTATATGATCAGATTAACAAAACGAAATAAATTATACTACATGATTTGTCAATTGTCATTTAATATTATTTTCCTAACATAAAAAAGAGAAATTGAATAACTAGAAAAGAAAAGAGAATGCATGAAATTTAATCTAACAACATATAGATATCATAATGAGGGTTGGATTCCTAAATTTATAGTCCTTTTTTTTTTTTTACCCTCCCACACTTTATACCAGATATATATTATGTCATTCAATAATGAGGGCTGTTACAATTCACTAGCGAACTATTTACAAGCTACACGCCAATAATTAATGTTTGCGATTCGAAGCAGTTATTATCACTAACGAGGAATTGTCAATGTTCCTAATGATAACTTGATGTTCTTTTAAAAATATATGGTTGCTTTGGCCATTAAGTCCTTTTCTTTTCTTTTCTTTTTTTTTTTTTGTGAAAAGCATTGAATTCTGTTTCTTATACTTGACAATGTTCGGAAACCCTATATAGTTACGAGGGATTATCAATACTATTTTTCATCCTTTTTGATGAGATCCAAATCCTTAATTTTTTTAAATCATTTTTTAAAAAAGATTTAGTTTGGGGTTATTTTGAATATTAAAAACATTTTTACCATATCTTCTCCTAATTAATGTACTCTATCACCGTATTTTTACCATGTATTTTCTTACATATTTTTTGTCATTATTTATTGCTCTAATTTACTCTCATAAATAACAACATACTAATAAAATAAATGTTTTACATATTTATAATTTTTAACTAATTTCTTAAACCACATAGTCCAATCTTTCAGATTTTATAAAAAGTACCGGAGGGAATATTTACCCTTCATCAAGTGATATTGGTCTAAAAACATCTAGCAACTTTTAGTTCCTATTTTTTTCCCATTAATTTTTTTTTTTAATGAAGCCTAAGTTTTTTACCAACGCCTTTTAGTTTGATAGAATATATATATATATATATATATATATATATATATATATATATATATATATATATATATATTTGTAAAAATAGATAAAAAAAAACAAATTAATCCAGCAACATGTAGATATAATATTTCCTGCCATTGCATTCCTAACTTTACAGTCGTTTTTTATTTTTTACTCTCCCACACTCTATACCAGATATATATAATGATTTTCTATAATGAGTGTTGTGGCTATTCACACGTGAACTATATATCTTACAAGCGTGTAACACGTGAACTATCTACAAGCTACACACCAATAATTAATGTTTTGGATTTGAGGCAATTATTATCAGTGATGAGAAATTGTCAATGCTCCCTAATGATAACTTGATGTTCTTTTAAAAATATATTGTTGCTTTTGCCATTTAGTACATTTTTTTCAAAAGCCAATGTTATTTAGTTTGATTATTATTTTTTTATACGAGACAATGTTCGGAGACCCTATATAGTGATGAGAGATTATCAATACTATCTTCGACCCTTTTCTATGAGATCCAAATCCTTGAATTGATCAAATCATTCTTTTAAAAATCTAGTTTGGGGTTATTTTGAATATTAAATACATTTTTTACATATTTTCTCCTACTTAATCTAGTCTCTCATTGTCTTTTTACCATTCATATTCCTACATATTTTTTGTCATTATTTACAAGCTACACACCAATAATTAATGTTTGGGATTCGAGCAATTATTATCAGTAATGAGGAATTGTCAATGTTCCCTAACGATAACTTGATGTTCTTTTAAAGATATATTGTTGATTTTGCCATTTAGTTCATTTTTTTAAAAGCAAATGTTATATAGTTTGATTGAATTTTGTTTTTTATATGGGACAATGTTTGGAAACCCTATATAGTGATGAGAGATTATCAGTACTGTTTTCGATCCTTTTCTTATGAGATCCAAATCCTTGAATTGATCAAATCATTTTCTTAAAAATCTACTTTGGGGTTATTTTCAAAATTAAATACATTTTTAACATATTTTCTCCTAATTAATGTACTATCTCATTGTCTTTTTTCCATGCATTATCTTACATATTTTTTGTCATTATTTCTTGCTCTCAATCACCCTCTTATAAATAAAGGCATGCCAAAAAATAAAAAATACATGTTTTATATATTTATAATTTTTTTAACTTAATTTTAATAAATTTCTTAAAACGTATAATCCAATCTTTTAGATTTTATAAAAACTACCAAAGTGAATTTTTACCCTTCATGAAGTGATATTGGTCTAGAAACATCTAATTGCTTTTAGTTCATATTTTTTTTCCTTGATTTTTTTTTTTTTTAATGAAGCCTAAAAGTTTTTAACCAACGCCTTTTAGTTTGATAGATTTTTTTTTTTTGGTATAAGTGGGACTAAAACAAAAAAATTTAATCCAACAACATATAGATATCATAATGCCTGTCATTGTATTCCTAATTTTATAGTCCTTTTTTCTTGACTCTCCTACGCTCTATACCTGATATATATAATGTCTTTCAGTAATTAGGGTTGTCATTGTTCACGTGTGAACTATCTACAAGCTGAACGCAAATAATTAATTAATATTTGGGATTCGAGGCAATATTATCAGTAATGAGGAATTGTCAATGTTTCTTAATGATAACTTGATGTTCTTTTGCCATTTAGTTCATTTTTTTTTCAAATGCCCATGTCAGCTAGTTTGATTGAATTTTGTTTTTTATACGGGACAAGTTCGATTGAATTTTATTTTATTTTATTATTATTATTATTATTATTTTTTTTTTTTTTTGGTTATACGGGACAACGTTGGGAAACCCTATATAGTGATGAGGGATTATCAATACTATCCTTGAATTGATAAAATCATTTTTTTTTTACCATGAGAATATTTAGAGATTATGTCAATATTATGCTCATTATGATTTTAGTAGTAAAATTTAGTTCTTACATGTACACGATAAATAATGAAAATAGGATTTAGTTATTTCCATGATAATTCTTTTATTGTTCCACTGTAAATAATATAATGTTTGCGGCAAAAAGAAATATAAGCTTAAAAAGATATTGAAAGTGATGTTGTCATTGGAGGAGTAAAACTGATGTCATCAAGTGAAGAACTCTATGCACGATATTGAAAGTAATGAATATATTAATTATATGGATGTCTATTAACTTGTGACTTGACTTTTGGAGGGCTATAAATATAGACCATGTACAAAGTATAACACACAATAAATTGAATGAGAATCGCTCCCCACTTTCTCACTTGATTTTCTATACTCTTTTCGCTTGCTCTCTTATCCTATAGTTTTCTTTTAGTTTTAAAATATGAATATAATAATGAAATTAGTGTTCCCCAAACACGTTAATTATTATACTTGTAATTAAGTCGCATGTGAATGGCATGTGAACATGTTTGTGTGCCGTCTTCCAAAAAATATTCTTTTTTCTGTGCGAAGGTGTGAGTGTGTGTCCGTGTGTATATAAATGCATGCATAGCTTTGGTTTTGAATCAACTTATGCTTATTTGCTACGGCTAATAGAAGAGCATAAGTAAATAACCTCTCTATCTCTTTCTTCATATTCTCAGAGATGGCTTTATCCTCAACTTTTCTCAACCCTTTGGTTACTGCAGTCTCTTCTAATCCCCGCCCTAAGGTAACAATTAACAATCATTGTTATAAACACACCTTATCTGGACCTTTATAAAAAAATGCAATATTTTTCTAGGTATTGCAATTATAGTTATACTGTGATAGTTTAATGTTAACGTTTCTCACTATGTTACTGTGTTTCTTTAGGTCACGAGAGCTGGAAAGTGCTTCAGAGTAAAATGTGCGGTCCAAATTGCAGAGCAGATGCCTGAGATGATTTTCCCGGAATCTAATGGGGCTCCGCCTATTGGTTTGTGATGTGCCTCTGCGTATGTGTGAGGGTTTTTTTTTTTTTTTTTTTTTTAATTAAATCTATGTTAATAGCTTTTGCTTCTATTTGCCGCAAAAGATGCGACAGAAGACTTCTATAGTAGAATGTCTACAGAGTTAGTGGGTTACCGTGCTGACTGGGATACTTTGCATGCAACCTCTACTCCAATTTATCAAACTGCTACTTTCAAAATGGTAAGAGAGTTTGATTTATGCATAATGCTATGCTTTTTAGTGATTGTGAATTTAATTAGTATCTATCTATTATTCCATTATATGCGTTTTTTTTAATTATATTGTAATTGTCTTTCATACCTTTTCCCCCCTTAATGCAGTCATCTCCGACAGAATTTGGTCAATTTTACTATTCTAGAAGTACAAATCCTACCCGAGATGCTTTGGAAGCGTATGTTCTGATTAGTTGTTTGTATCCGATGCCCCCCCCCCCCCCCCCCCCCCCCACCAAAAAAAAAACACTTTCTTATTTTATAACTTGGCTTTTTTTTTTTTTTTTTTTTTTTTTGTATTCTCAGGTTGTTAGCAAAGATTGACAATGCAAAATATGGCTATTGCTTTACCAGTGGAATGTCTGCTTTGACTGCCGTGTGTGAACTTGTTAATCCCGGTAAACATAACTTTGTATTTATAAAAATATTTAGCAACGCTATATATAATTCATAAAACACATATTAAAATCCATCTACTTTTATTTTCATTATATAAAATATTCACCTCCGGTGTCCTTTTTATAAAGAATAATTATCAAAATCATGTGATTTAAATGTTAGTCAAAATCAATAAATGTGTAATATATATATATATATATATATATATATATATATATATATATATATATATATATAAGTATACCTTGTGCATAAAGAGGGTACATGAGAAGATATATAATGAGTGAAATCTTATTACATAGAGATGATGAGTGACATGTTAAATATGGGTAAAAATGAAAAAATATGTTTAAACTTTTATATAAAAAGAATTTCTAATTTCCTTATATTAAAGATCACCTCTATGAGAGATTGTTCTTTAAAAAATGACCGGAGAGACAAGTAAAAGACTAGTACTACTTGTGCAAATATTTCTTCCCATCATTTTCATTGGAGAATACGTATGCTTGAAGCATTGCTTTTATTTACTTATATAGTTCCCATATGCAGGGGATGAAATCATAACAGTAGAGGATATCTATGGGGGCTCATATAACTTCATACAGAATCTAATGGCAAGAAAGCAAGGAATCCAAGTGAAGTTAGTTTTTTTTTTTTTTTTTTGGTGGGGTAATGGATTATGAAAACAAAAATTATATATGGTTGTAATGTTGCTTGCTTGGACTACAGGAGAGTGGATACAAGTAATCTAAAAAATGTGAGAGACAATATGACTATGAATACTAGGTTGATTTGGCTAGAGACTCCTAGCAATCCTCAATTAAAAATATCTGATATCAGAGTAAGCTATTTTCCTTGTTGGATTTTTTCTTTTCTTTTCCTTTTTCGGCTCTTCTCTTAAACTATTATGGCCCATTAGTATATGTTTCTCTCTATCTCTCTCTCTCCTCTTCTCTTCTTGCATATATATGTAAGAGGTATAGGCCCTTACCTATATATATAAGTATGAATTATGTGTGCCTCTAGTGTGTGTGTGTGTGTAAGTATGAATTATGTGTGCCTCTAGTATTGAATTATTATAAATGTTAAAAAAATTATTTTATTTTGTTGGTTTATGTCCAGGCAATAGCGGAACTAGCGCATGAATTTGATGCTGTTTTATTTATTGACAATAGTATAATGTCTCCAGTGTTAAATCAGCCATTGGACCTTGGAGCAGGTATATATATATCCATTCACACTGGCAAAGATAATGGAGTATATATGTATATATGTGTGTGTGTGTATTTATATATGTATATGTACATACACACACACACATATATATATATCAAGTGAGATGCTTACTCGTTTTTTTTTTTTTTCCAGATATTGTTATGCATTCAGCTACAAAATTTATTGGTGGAAACAGCAGTTGCCTGGCTGGTAGCCTTGCTACGAATAGAGAAGAGTATTATCCCTTTTTTCTTTTTCTATAATTTCCATTTTGTTTTATTCCTTTTTATTCATCAACTAACAATGTTGATCATTTTGTGTTTCCCTCCTGTAAAGTTTGGCGAAACACATAGTAGACTACCAAAAAGCGACGGGTTGCAGCTTGTCTCCAATGGACTCTTGGATTTGTTTGGAAGGAATCAAAACAATGGCCCTACGAGTACATGAAAAACAGGTTCCTAGCTAATAAAACATATGATAACTCATTAACAGTCTTATTATTTTTTGTAATAAAAGAACAATAATAGTGAGAGCAAATTATTTTATATTTTGCAGAAAAATGCAAAACAGGTAGCTGCGTTTCTTGCCCGCCATCCTAAAGTAAAGAAAGTAAACTATCCTGGTCTTCCTGGTAATCCTGGATATGAACTGCATCATAAGCAGGTATGTTTAATAATATTTTTTGATATATGTCCAAAATGATTGTTCCCATTCACCGAGTTCCTATTTCACAGGCACGTGGGCCAGGATCTGTGATTAGCTTTACAACAGACTCTCTGCCACTCTCAAAGCACGTTTGTAAACACACTAAATACTTTGGCATGTCTATCAGTTTTGGTACGTATTTTTGGTGGGATATACATTGTCTTGTAAATTATTATCATTTACATATGTCTCTTTACTTTGAGAGTTATATATCATACTACTCTGCTCCTATTCATAAATCACATCATTAAAATTTTTAAGTGAATGTTCAATTTCACCCTTCAGATAAAATAGTGTTAACTTAATTTTTTGTTGGTGTTGCTGCTGCTGCTGCTGCTATGTATACAGGTGGTGTAGAATCCTCCATATGCTTGCCTTGGTATACATGCCATAAAGTTGTGCCTGATTGGGAGAAAGAAGAGATGGGTTTAACTAGAGATCTTGTGCGTCTTTCTGTGGGAATTGAGAATGCTGATCAACTTATTGAGGATCTAGACCAGGCACTAGCAAAAAATCCCCTCGCCGCTCTAGATTAATTCACATGTCATTTACGGCTTAATTATATTACCTGCTTTAAATAAAAACAAGATGGTGAATGTTGATGATGAGTTGGTTGTTCTATTTTCAAGTTGTATTTTCTTCTTCTGTTGTTGTCTATTTGCATTGTAATTTGCTGAGATGATTTGGAATAATAACTTCGGTTTGACTCTGAGAATTGACGATAGCAAGAATCCCTCATAAAAGAATTACCCAAATTCTAAGTTGAGTTACTAAACTTAACAAATTATTAACTAGACTATGTGACACAATTAAAGATTTAGAATTTAGGTTAAATTACCTCTATATCCTTTATTTATTAAAAAAAAAGCAAAATTGGAGATAAAATGATATTGTTTACACCTAAGAACCCTAACGTCAATAAATTCATTGAAGACCTTAAATCCAGATTGGTCGCTTCTACTTCATCACCACCTATATTGGCCAAAGTTAGTGAGGATTCGAAAGTGAATACACTCTTGAAGAGAACCAGAAGCAATGGTCCAGTTCGTTTGCGAACTCCAATCGGTCATGTTGATCTTGGCCTCCGATTCAATCACCATCGGAGTTTCTATGGATGTTATAAGGAGATAGGGAATGCAAAGAGAAGCAACGATATTGAGAAATGATATATACATGATTTGATAAACCGAGAAATTATCCAACTTTAGGTTGTTTTTCTTATTTTTTAAGATTAAGAAACATAGATTTTTGGACCAAAAAAAAAAAAGAGAGAAACATATTATTTGTTTACCTGATTTTGTTAAGTTTTCATATGTTTTTCATGGTTAAAATTGTGGGAAATGATGTTACTGAGCCTCACTCTTCAATGGAAGTAATAAATAAATCATATAATATATGTAAAATAAATTGTATAATAAATCCTTTCCTCTTTTCTTTTCTTTGGAAGGAGTCAAGAGTATTATTGAAAAATAACCAACATTTAAATATTCTAGATTGGGTCCAAGGGCGGAGCCAGGAATTTTAGTTAGGAGGGGCAAAAATTGTTGGGATTCGTACATGCAGCGGAATAAAATTTATCCAATAAATTACGAATGCCAAAAAGAGGATCTATCAACAACGTTTAAATCGGGTTAGTAATTAGGAATCGTACCTATGAGAACTCGTGTACGTGTGTAACATCCCATTTTTCATAAACGTTTCTGGAGCTGAGAGGTGAAAATATTTTACATAAACAAAGAGTAACTGAATAACATTGTATGTAGTGTATCTAACTAAATGTTTAACTAATACAGTCATCCAAGTCTAATAAGTATCAAAAGACGATGCCTCCGCAGGGTCCTCATACCGGCTTCTTACCCTTGTCCTCGATCACTTCCCGGGATCCTGAGGCTATGGCAGAGGCTGAGGTTCAATTCCCATTGAACCTCAGGTAACGGTTAACCTCATGCTTATGTAAACAGTATATGACAGTTATCACAGATATACAACATAATCACAGTTTTAAACAAATATCCACATGTAAGGCAATAACATAACACAGCCACTGCAATATGTATGTTATCCTAGTCTGCACATAACCAGTGCCACGACGGCCCATCGTGTCCTCAGCGCTAGGAAAACTCAACGGTGTTATCAAGACTATAACCCGTATACAATTCAACTCTCATGAGTAAATAGAGTATTATCATGTGAAAACAACAATCATATATAACCAAAACCATAAGCATAAGAGTTAAGGTTACAATACGCGTCCGTACCTGAGTTTAACAGTTTGTTGGGTACGTTTCATTGTCGGTACGCGAGCACAGTCTATCCTAAAAGGGTAACATGGTCTCCATTAATTCTCAAACAACATTTTATAAGACACCTTGGCCCTACTAGACATTTTTACCCTTTGTGGACTTATTGTTAAGTATTTCCTAACAATTTTCGGAAAAACGCTGGTGCAGAATTTCTGGGCAGAATTTCGCCTAACTTCGAAAAATCATAACTAATTCCATAAAAATCGAAATGAGGATCCGTAAAATTTCCCGGAATCCTTGAGATGTCTACTTTTGAGGAAAAATACTGTAAGTTACCCAGAACTCCTGGATAAATCCCAGTTTCCAGAATTCAAACTGTTGCCCAGATTTTCGCCCAGAAAATGTAACTTAACGTCCAAGATTTTTATCTTTTTGCACAGAGCTTCAAATGACATACTCTTTATAGATTTAGAAAGCCCTATATGTCTAATTTCATCATGAATTTTCCCATAATTTTAGAATATCATCTTAATCATAAAATACTAGCATCTTTATTACTTACTCAGATTTTACTGATTTCGCCAGAGCTTCGCTATTTTGATCCTAATCTTCCAAAAATTTTGATATAACCTCTTCTTCATCAAATTTTCGAAATAAAGACAATGGAAACCTCAAAAACATGAAAATAAAACTTTATATGGAAGATTGAAGATTAAAATAACTTTTCTAGCATTTCTACTTATAAACTAAGAACTTAAACTTAAAAGCTAAGAACTCTTATACCTCTTGAAGACCTCTTGTCTTTCTTTCTCCAGCAGCTCCTCCCTCTCCTACTCTCTCTAAATTTCGGCCAAGGCAAGGAAATTTGGTGTGAAGGATGTGTTAGCCAATGCCTTCTATTTATAGGCAAGAAGAGGTTAAACATCTTGCAACTTTGGTTTAAGCTTGGCCCTTGGATCATTACTTGGAGAGAAAGGAAGGATCTTGCTCCTCCATGCTCTCCTTGGCCGAAATCTGCCCCCCTCCTCTTCTAGAATTTGTTTGACCAAGCATTCTTCTTGCTCATTAAGCAACTTAATTAATCCCCAAAACTTAATTTGGTTAAGTGTTAATTAGTGCTTTGATTCAAAATCCAATTTCACTTTTGAAATCCTAATTTTATGACAAGATTTATGGTGATTTTTATCTTCCAAAATGCTTATGTTTGAATTTTACAAGTTACCGAAAATAACTTTGGAAATAGCTAAATTGAAGATCATAATTTCCTGATTTCAAATATGTATTTATCTTGAAAATCTAGTTTCAAGATTCCAAGTTATGATTTAATCTCTACAGGTTCTCATTTAATTTTATTTGATTAATAAAAAGCTTGCTCACCAAGTTACATATCTTGCTCTCCAAGTTAATCAAGCTTCTTCTTCTTCCTTTTTTTTTAAATTTCGCCCCCCCTCCTTAGGTTAATTAAGATAATTTTGTTTTTAATGTTTCTCATATTTGTATGAAAGAAATTTTCGCATTGGTTCCCATAATCTTAATATTATAGGCTAATATAATTGTATAATTTATTTATTCTTTTATTGAAGAAATTTTCATCCCATAGGATTAAATTAGAAATAATGAGTTAAATCCTAATCAAAACCTAAAATATCGTTTTATATGTTACCAAGCTAAATAAATTTTTAGATTCTTGAATTCTATAAAAAAAATTGCCTATAAATGATAATAAATAAAATACCAAAATTTGAGATCCCATATTCACCTATTTAAAATAGGTATTATTTATAAAAATATAATATTTAAGATAAACAATTTTTTTTTCCCCGGATATTACAACGTGCTTTGCAAACTCGTGGGCTAACACCTTCTTGGTCAATCAATCTCTAGGAGCCGACTCTACGAATCTACTTCCTCTACTGGTATCCACACCGAACAACACTCCAACACGAATGGCAGCGTGCTAGCACCTTCAAGCTTTTGTCTCACGTCTCTCTTCTAGGGTTCTTTTGTGGCTCCTCAATTCTCTTGTGTGTGTAATCAAATTACTTACAACCTAAGGGTATTTATAACCCTAATGAGCCGCATTAAATATTCAAAATCAATCTTATTAATTTTGAAATTGAATTAGAAATTAAATATGTCTAATTGATTCAATCCAATCAATTTATTTAATGCGAATTAAAAGCTAGCTAGTTTGATTTATCTTTATAAATCAAATCATTGATTTATCTTCAAAAATCAAATATGGAAGTTATTTAATGATTAGCCCCTAGGGCATAATTTCCAACAGACTCCCACTTGCACTAGGTGCAATATATATATATCCTCCTTAGATAAAACGTTGTATTCATTAAATCTTAGACATATCTTAGATTCAATAAATTTGGACATTATAACTTGTGTTAGGCTATTCTTATGTGCGACCTTATAGGCTCACATGAGATTAGTAGTGGGCTAATACTGTACTAACCCACAAGTTGCAAGCGGCCTCTAACAAGACATTGTGACTACCCAATTCACATGAGGATCGATTATTCGATACAACCTATCATACAACCATGTCACATCCCTTTTGTCACGCGATAATATGGGCAGGGATAAAGCATGGATAATGTCAACTTCCTTTTCTTGACCATTACTTTCTCGATTCTTGAGTAGTCTAATAATTGAAATGGAAACTCTTTTCCATTATAGTATGGTCATACATTTCTTAGACTCACTCATCCAGGGGCCCAGTATTATCTCTCTACAAATGTGAGGGAAAAATTCCATCTTGATCATTCATATTCCTTTGCATAAAAACCATTAATCCCGATCGAAGCCTTTATCATCACCTAGTCAAAGGTGACTTTTGACTAGATCAAAGATTAGTGACTCTCATATAGAAATCCATGATAATCTCAGGTCAAAGGGCATTGTGACGTGGTTATACATGAGAAAAGCTTATGACTTAATCCATGCAGCTTTCTCATAGTGGGTCGGTCCATCACCTTATACTCTTACAAGTGCCCATGACTTTGATTCGTATTTCCATACCTCATCAAAGTCATACTGGTCTTATCTCATTTTCGCTCTCACGTAGATGATCAACTAGAGACATTTAGGATAATCTATAAGATATATCCAAGGATAAAGTTATCAATATAAACATGCAAATGAAATGATAACTAAAAGAGAATACTTTAAATAACAATAATGTTTAAAATACAATGATTAGCCTTTCCAACAAAGTACTCCTACTTGCACTAGGTACAATCATTAATTTCCCTAATTCCCATTGTCCTCACATGATGTTCATGTATTATCTGTGCAAGCAGCATAGTAAGAGGATCAGCAACATTGTCTTCTCTTGGTACTTTGCATATCTTTGTGTCGCCTCTATTATTGATTTCTCTGATAAGATGAAAGTGCCTAAGTATATGCTTGGTCCTTTGATGTGACAAGCTTCTTGGCCTGCGCAATAGCCTCATTGTTGTCACAGAACAGATCTATTGGATTTGAGATGATAGGAACCACCCTTAGTTCAATAACGAACTTTCTAATCCAAACGGCTTCCTTAGCTGCATTCGATGTTGCTCTATACTCAGCTTGATTGCAGAATTAGCTACAGTGCTATACTTTGAAACCTTCTAGCTTACCGCACCACCATTTAACAGGAGTACATATCCTAACTACGATTTTAGATCATCTTGGTCAGTTTGGAAACTCGCATTTGTGTAACCAGTCACATAGAGCTCATCTTCCAAGCCACCATATATCAAGAGTAAGTCCTTAGTCCTTCTTAAGTACTTCAGGATATTCTTGACAGCAGTTCATCAGTGACCCTCACCGGGATCTTGTTAATATCTGTTGGCCATACTCAAGGCAAATGACACATCCGGTCGAGTACATAACATGGCATACATGATAGATCCAATAGTGGAGGCATATGAAATCTTACTCATGCGGTCTCTTTGATCTTGTGTATTAAGACACAGATTCTTGTTGAGATGGATGCCATGAGACATGGGCATGTAACCCCTTTTAGAATCTTGCATACTGAATCTTTGCAGTATCTTGTCTATATATGTGCTCTGACTTAGGCCTATCAGCCTATTGGATCTATCTCTATAGATTCTAATCCCTAGGATGTAAGTGGCTTCGCCTAAATATTTCATTATTGAGAAAGACTTTCCTAACCAAGGCTTGATACTATGCAAGGTAGGAATGTCATTCCCAATGAGTAGGATGTCATCAACATAAAGTAGTAGAAATATAACTATGCTCACACTAACCTTCTTGTAAACACAAGGTTCATCAATGTTTTGAATGAATCCAAACTCTTTGACTACTTCATCAAAACGATGATTCCAGCTTCGAGATGCTTTTTCAATCCATAAATGGATCTTTGAAGCTTACAAACTTTACCAAAGTCTTCTGGACGTACAAAACCCTCAGGTTGTGTCATGTACACATCTTCAAGTAGCTTCCCATTAAGGAAGGCTATTTTGACGTCCATCTGCCATATTTCATAGTGATAAAATGATGCAATGGTAAGAAGGATTCTAATTGATTTGGCCATTGCAACTGGGGAAAATGTTTCATCATAATCTACACTATGAGTTTAAGTAAATCCTTTTGCAACCAATCGTGCCTTGAAGACATTTACTTTACCATCCATGTCAGTTTTCTCTTTGAAAACCCACTTGCACCCAATAGTTTTTACACCTTCAGATGGATCGACTAAGCTCCATACTTTATTGCATTAAGCCATCTTTAGGAGTTGGGTCCCACTATGGCTTCTTGATAGGTAGTTAGTTCATTCTGCTCAATAAGCAAAATATCACGACTACCAATAATCAGAAATTCATATCTTTGAGGCCGTTGTCGTGTTCTATCAAACCTTCGTGGGCCTTGTGTTGCTTGAGGAGGCTCAACAACTTGTTGTGAGTCTTCTTCATTTAGAATATTTAAATGTTGATTATTTTCCAATAACACCCCTAACCCATGATTTAAAAAAAAGGAAATGAAAAGTAGAAGATCGGATGTATGTCGAACTAGTTACCATAGTGTGGTGAGATTGAATGAGATTCATAAGTATATTGACAAATTCCTGCGTCCAAATTTACATTATCAACAGCACCAAGATCATCATATTTCCAAATGAGAGGCCACAACTATGACCTGAAAAGGAGGTAAGTAATACTTGCGAGATTTGTGACAGAAGCCTTCTTAATTCTTCCAGATTTTCTTCCTTGGGTTGTAAGGTGATTCTTCTTTAATCTCAATTGTTTCTTTGCCATCTAAAATAAGATGAGGTATATCTTTGTTTCTTGTAAGGTGACGACCTCATTCTTTCTGCTTACCATCTTCAGTTTTTGGTGCTTGGTTGATATTAACATATCCCAACTGTAAATAGTTGGTCTACCCAAAATGATGTTATAGGACGAGGGGGAATCTACCACAATGAATTTGACTCATCCGGTCTTGAAGGCTTCCTTAGATCCATGCGTCATTTTTAGTTCTAAGTATCCCTTGCGGCACATATCCTCTCCATTGAACCCAATTAAGGTCGCTCACGCGACATTGACCCAGGAGGCTGGTTATGACCAAGCCGTCTTGATGGCCTGGGATTATGTTTCTTAAGTCGTCTTGAGTGAAGAATAATTTGGGGGGTTCTGCTTGCAGAGGTTCTGGCTTGAAAGTAGGTCGTCCCCTGATAGTCAGAACTTCCTAGAGATACTTCTTTCGTTGACTTGCTGTATCGCCTCCTCCATTGTAACCCCCACTAATAACGTTACAATCGAACTCGGCTTCTGGGAATTCGTCATCATCATCATTCTTTCTTCTGTCATCATCTTACTTCTTCCTTTGAGGGGCTGGGCTCTTACTCCGGTCTGTCTACTTGCATTTGTTGCCCTTTTGTCCTTGTGTTTTAATGACGTACTGCCGTAGTCGTCCATCTCGGACAAATTTCTCTACCGCATCTCTGAGGTCCCAGCATTCTTCGGTTGTGTGCCCCGGTCCGTTATGGAATTCACAGAACCGAGACAAATCCAATTTCCCTCTGTTATACAGCGGGCGTGGTCGTTCTACTTTCTTCATCTCGGTTAGTGCAACTTCTCTCCAAATCTGGGTGTGTGAGATGTTCAGGGGGTATATTTTTCATATTTCCCCTCGTACCTTCCATTTTGGCCTTTTGGGTTTGAATTCTTTGATCTGTCCTTTACGGATTGATCCCTCCCTTTTTCAGGCACACTTTTCCGCCTCTCTTTCCCGGGCGCATGGGCTATCTGCATCTGCTTGATGTCCAGATATTTCTTAGCCCGTCTATGAAATTCTTCCAGCGTCTTGATTTCTACGGATAAGACTGACCTTCCCATTCTTGACTCACTATCCAATCCCAAGATGAGCAAATGTACGTGGACGCTCTCCGTCATCCCTTGAATTTTGCAAGGCGGTCGCTTTAAAGCGATCCAAGTCTTTCTAGAGAGTTTCACCGGGTTACTGCTTGATTCTGTCTAATGTATAAACCGACCTGGTTGTTTTTTACTTGTCACAAAATTCAGTAGGAATTTCTCACTCAAGTCATTGAAGTTGGTAATAGATTTCGGGGGTAGAGTCCGGAACCAGACTTGTGCGGCCCCCCACAATGTTGAGGTGAACAACCGGGATATGATTAGTCCCTTGAACCCTCAAACCAGCATCTCAGTGTCGAAGGTATTCAGGTGTGTTTGGGGACCCTGACTTCTGTCATATATGGGAAGGTTGGAAGTGTTGAACTTCCTTGGATATTCAGCTTCCATAATTTCATTTGAGAAAGGGCTATTATTTTTTCCTCCGTCTCCGTACCACATCTTATGCTTTCCGGACTCATCTAGCCAAATTTCTTTGTTATCTGAGGCATGGCTGCTTTTCTGAGCTGCTCGAGTTTGATCATCTCGGTTCGTATTCTGATGATTAATTTGCTCATAATTTGTAGTTGACGCTACTTTGCATTGTTCAAGCTGATTAAGCCGGGGTGGATCAACAGTTTGTTGGTTGGTGTCTCCGTCTTCATTATGTTGATCATCTCGGCACTCCCTTTGAGGAGGGTCTTGCAGCTGCTTGAGGATTTGATTCATTACTTCGGCCATGCGATCAATCTTTTGACTTTGGAGATTATTGTGTTCTTCCACGTTCTCGATCCGTTTTAACATTGACCCGGCGATGTTGTGCAGCAGTTGTATGTCCAAGTTGTCAATATGGAATTCTTGTGAGGAATTAGCCTGATTGGCGTTTTACAGTGTTTGATCTACTTGCTCGTCCCCGGTGTGAGGAAGATTTGCACTCGGTGTTTCCTCTGTCTGGCCATGATTACTTCCTTGGACATCTCCCTCGTTGTTACCTCGTTCTTGATTCTGCTTGTGTGCGAGCATATGGCTTTTGCTTCTAGTGTTAGCCATCGTTGGTCACGGGGATAGAACTTTATAGTCCCCATTGTCGGCGCTAATGTTTTGGTGTAGAACACAAAAGTGATTGGACTAGGCCTGGGGTGAAATCTCAGGGGCCTATGTACCGCTTTATGGGATCAAAGTCCACGTAGCTCGATTTGAGACAATAGGTGTATAGCTAGAGGGGGTGGTGTATGTGCTTTGTGTGTACTGAATATTAAAAGCTAGGTTAGAGCGTGTGTACCTTGCTAGGGTTTGTACCCTATTTATACACTTCCTTGGGGCCCTCTGTTAATGGGCTATGTTATCTTATTATCTAAAAGATATTCAGATATCCTTTTAAATAATATATCTTTATTATGTGGGTAGTTATTATCTTGATAGCTATCTTTCATAATCTGCTCCTTAATTCAAGGGGGTAGTTAAGATTATAATTGGAGCCATTTGTTTGGGCTCTTTTTAATCATTGGGCCAAGCCCATTTTTATCATTTCCGTAACAGGTTGTAAGGTGATTCTTCTTTAATCTCAATTGTTTCTTTGCCATCTAAAATCAGATGAGGTATATATGTGTTTCTTGGAGTTGCAACTCGGAGCAATGAAGCAAGGTCGCTTAGAACTCACATTTGCGTTGAGGGACAAGAACAACAATTACTTATTAGAGTCTGATGAATATCCAACTCCTAGAAATAATCCAAGAACTCATGCTTTCAACTGCTTGATCGTGGATTATCCAACCATTTTTTACAACCATGGCAAGGAGAGGTATTCGACTTCTGAAGAAGATGAAGGCAACAATGGTAGAATTTCTCCAGCTACACCTCCGATTGACAACCACCGTAATGCCAACAGAAGAAAAGGCATACCCCACAGGCCCCATTTTAAATAAAAATCAAACAGAAACGAGAAGATGGCGACGGTGATGAATGAGGATAATACAAATTAAGGGAAAATGGATTATGCCTATATAATTAAGGGATATAGAGGTAGTTTAGCTCAAATTCTAAATCTCTAATTGTGTCACATAACCTAATTAATAATTTGTTAAGTTTAGTAACCCAAATTAGAATTTAGGTAATTCAACATTCTTTATATAGAATTTTTCCAATTGACAACTTGTAAATATTACCAACTTTTAACAATTTGAATAAGTTTTTCAAATGTTTCTAACAAAATGAAATTATAACTTTAATTTACTTATATAATCTCTCAAACGGACCTATATAGTTTATATCTATATATATATATATATATATATATATATATATATATATATATATATATATATATATATATATAAATTTACTAATTTACCTTAAATACTAAATCCCAAATTTTAATTGACATCTTTCAAATGTTTCAATCAAAATGAAATTATAACTTTAATTTACTTATATAATTTCTCAAACCTATATAGTTTATTATATTTGACACACACACACACACATTTAAGAAACTAAAAATTAATAAATTTCAATAAATATGGTGAAAAATTAAAATTATAAATCTTATAATCTCAAAATTAATAAATGTTTAACATATTTGAAGGTTAAAAATTCTATTAGAATTAAAATATGATGTTATAATTTTTTTTGGCCCATATAACACACACATATGTAAACACACACATGTAGTATATACAAATATTCTTATGTGTACATACATACATACATACATACATACATACATACATACATACATACATACATACATACATACATATATGTGTGTGCGCACATTCATGCATATACATACTATATGTATGTATACATATATAAATATACACACACAGGGTGTGTGTGTGTGTGTGTGTGTTTAAATAATTCTAATATTAGATAGGGGCATTTTGGTAAAACAAAAGTTCATAAGTCAAATTTATCTGTGAACTAACGATTTGGACAAATGGAAATAGAATATTGAAATATAAGGGAAGTTTATGTATTATACATTTTAATTTTAAGGGAGGCCTATATATATGAGTTTTCAAAATTGATGGGAGGTATGTAATTAAGACAAAATGAGGGGGTAGTTTGAGTATTTTAGTCTAATATTTAAGAAATAAGACACATAGCTCTATATAATTAAAGAATTTGACTTAATCAATATAAGTAATTTTCACCTGACTCTTTTCCTAAACATATACCCTCTCATGAAAAGAAAGGCCGAGAAACAAACAAAAATTGAAGGTTGAAGAATAACATTGTCCGGTTGTTCCACATCGCCGAAAGGGGAAACTAAAAATAATACTCCCTTTTGTGCTAATCTAAGATCTAATTAGAGAGTTGATCTTAATCATCTTAAATGTAATAGCTATTTTATATTTATTAATTTACCCTATTGATACTCTTTTAACAATAAAGATAAGGAGAGAGAATGAAGGAATTAAAGGAAGATGAGACGGATATTTTAGGATATGTTATATTAACTAACTCTCTTATTATAATCAACTTAAGTAAATATGTCTTAAGGACAAAATGGAGTAATAAAGGCAAAACTACATTAATTTGGAAGCACATGGGGCAGATGCACCCCCTCTAATTCTTCAACCTTATATCTGATATCTATGGTATTCCAATAAAATAAAATAAAAACTACAGAAAACTAATTGAAAATAATAAAAGATTTCTTCTAAAAAGAAATAATATCATAAAAGTATCATTGTGAAAGAGCTACAATTGACAAGTTAAGAGATTTATTCTGGTATTATTTTTCTTATTAGTTGGGATTGTGATGATATTTTCCTTATTAAAAACTTTTTCTTAATTAACGTGTTAATCGCTTTGCCTATTGCATTAACATGTCTCTTGTCAAACCTGCCTCTGAACCTCACGATGCATTTAACGTGTCATTCACTTTGTTTCTTTCTGTTTTATATCTATTAAGAACGAGCTTGATTTCCAAATTGAATTTCTTTTTGGATTTATTAATGTGTTAATTTGCACCTTTACATTGCAGAGAAGTTAATTAACCAGGCTCTAAAACCTTGTTTTTTTCCTTTGATAATGTGTAACATCCCAAATTCCAGGTTCGAAAATCGTGTCGGTCGACACTTAGCTTTAAGAAAAACAACAGAGTTTGAGATGCTACAGCTTAAAGTACTGCGGAAATTGATAGCGTGCGCTAAGATCCGGACAACGAGTATCTGATATAAAAATGCCCAGACATATGATGATGTCCGACATAAGCTGATATATTAAATATCCCGAAGGAATATTCATGTGATACAATTTACAGAGATTTAAATACATTTCTCTGTTAAACCCAGTCTTAACTAAACCTATGGCTTAGAACCTAACATCAGTTAATTAAACAGATTGGCCAGGTAGGGGTCTATCATGGGGGCCTCACCGACTTATACGGCGACTGATTGGCTTCCCGGATAGATTAACCCAGCCTTAGACACGAAACTGTTCAAGGTAACTTTGTTAAATTCGGGCCAGAAGCTAAGTTCTTATAACTTCTACCGCTACCGACCTTTGCCTTTGACTGCTACCTCTTTACGGCTCTATCTGCCGGTACCTTCTTTATTCCGGTTCCTTTCCTGTACTGTTCATTTAGTCTGAGGTCCAATGTCCATTGGACCTCAGGTAACGGTTAACCTCATGCTTATGTAAACAGTATATGACAGTTATCACAGATATACAACATAATCATAGTTTCAAAACATATATCCATATGTAAGGCAATAACATAACACAGCCACTGCAATATGTATGTTACCCCAGTCTGCACATAACCAGTGCCACGACGGCCCATCGTGTCCTCAGCGCTAGGAAAACTCAACGGTGTTATCAATACTATAACCCGTATACAATTCAACTCTCATGAGTAAATTTCAAAACAGAGTATTATCATGTGAAAACAACAATCATATATAACCAAACCATAAGCATAAGAGTTAAGGTTACAATACGCGTCCGTACCTTTTACCGTACAGTCGTCTAATATCCGACCTTTGCTTCCGGCTTTGGACTTCCCGGATATCCTAACATATCACCATATCACTTAGAATAACATTCTAAGAGATATTTTCACCTTTATTTACCATTCTACCCTTGATGGTTTTATTATTACAATTTTGCCCTTACATTTCTTCAAAAACGTGGTGCAGCATTTTCTGGGCAGATTTTTCGGTAACGTTGAAAAATCATAACTAATTCTAGAAAAATCAAAATGAGGATCCGTAAAATTTCCCGGAATCCTTGAGAAGTCTAATTTTGAGGAAAAATACTGGGATTTACCCAGATTTCACGGAATTTTCCCAGTTTCCAGTTTTCAAAACGCTGTCCAGATTTTCGTACAGAAATCATAGCCTAACTTCTGAGATTTTTATCTTTTTGCACAGAGCTTCAAATGATACACTCTTTATAGATTTGAAAAGCCCTAGATGTCTACTTTCACCATGAATTTTCTCAGAATTTTAGAACATCATATTCATCATAAAATACTGACGTTTTTACCCCTGACTCCAGAAATCACTGTTTGAGGAGATTTCGCCAGAGCTTCGCTATTTTGATCCTAATCTTCCAAAAATTTTGCTATAACTTCTTCTTCATCAATTTTTCGAAATAAATGCAATGGAAACCATAAAAACATGAAAATAAAACTATATTTGGAAGATTGAAGATCAAAACAACATTTCTAGCATTTCTATCTCATAAACTTAAACTAAAACTAAAAACTCTCTTACCTCTTGAAGAACCTTGCTTCTTGTTTCTTGAAGCTCTTCCACACTCTCCCTTACTCTCTCTAAATTTCAGCCAAGGCAAGGGATTTTGGTGTGAGGGATGTGTTAGCCAAAGCCTTCTATTTATAGGCAAGAAGAGGTTAAACCTCTTGCAACTTTGGTTTGATCTTGGCTCTTGAGCTTTGCTTGGTGAGGAAGCATAAATCCTAGCCCTACACCTTCCCATTTTCGTCCTCCCCTCTTCCTTCCTCAAGAAGGAGCTTTGCTTTGGCCCCAAGACACTCTTCTTCCTTCCCAAGTTATCCTATAAATCCCCAAATCCTAATTTAGTTAGGTGTAATTGGGTGTGTTAATTCAAAATCCAATTTCACTTTTGGAATCCTAATTTTATGAGTAGATTTATGATGATTTTTAATCCCCAAAACACTTAGGTATGAATTCTAAAAGTAACCGAAAATGACTTCGGGAATAGTCAAATTGAAGCTCATAATTCCCTGATTCCAAATATGTGTTTATCTTGAAGATCTAGTTTCAAGATTTCAAGTTATGATTTAATTTCTATAGGTTCTCATCTAATTTTATTTGATTAATAAACCATTTCTTGCTCCCAAAGACAAACAACTTGATCACCAAGTCTTGAAGCTTCTTCTATACACCTTTGACTTATTAATTAATCTTTTCCTTCTCCTTTTCCTCCTAAAATTTCGTCCCCCTTCCCCTTAATTTCATTATCAATTATACCTTAATGTTTCCTCATACTTTAAGAAGGAAACTCTCTCATTGGTTCACTTAGATTTTAGGATTAAGGATTAATATAATCTCTTTCTTCTTTAATTAACAATTTTCGCCATTTCATGATAATTTAGGAATAATTAGTAAAATCCCAATTTTAATCTCTAATATCATGTTTTAGGGGTTACTAGGCTTAACTACCAAAATTGACAAGGTTTCTAATTTAATTTTGATGATTAATAACTTCTTGTGTGCTAATTTTAGCTTCTAACTATCATTTGATCCTTAATTCAATTGATATTTCCTTAATTATGACATTTACAAAGTAATTATTAACTAATTTAAAAAATTACCAAAGTATCTCAATTATTGCAATATCAATTGCCCAATAATTGTTACTAATTTCCTTTAATTGATTTTATCATCCTCTGCTGATTTTAAGTTGTTAAAATGGCATAATTCCTAAAAATAATAATAAATTAATTAAAACTTTAGAGACAACATACTTTCTATTTCAATAAATATTTAGTTGCCTCTTAGGATTTATCATAACATTCTTAGGGTATTTTATGACCCATAAATTCACTTAGGGATTTTAGCTCTTCATTTACTCTAATTTCATAAGAAATTACCTTCAGAAAATAAGATAATTATTTCACTTGTTCTGAGACCACATATTCACCTATTGTAATAGGTGTTATTTATTAAAATTTAAGATTTACATGTATTATGAAAATTGGGGTATTACATAATGCGTTAAGTATGACAGTAAGATCCCAAAATATCAATTTAGTGATAGTTAGGTCCTCGACAAAATTTTCTGAAAAATAACTTGCAAATACCGATTCAAACTATCACAAGTTTGTGGGCATCTTTTTCCAATCAGGTATTTAAGTTTCACATATAATTCTTAATTTGCAATTAAGATTCCCCCATTTTTAAATGTATGAACCTTTATTTGTAAATCATTTTTATGAAACTTTAGTCGGGAGCCTAACTTTCTTTAATTAGATATTTTTGACTTTTTGTATCTAATTGTCATTCTCCATAACATTAATATAATAAGAAACCAATTAAAATCCTGGAGAATTGAATATAAATAAATTTTTAAGTATCAATTAAATTCATTCATTTCAAAATAGCTACAAAGAAATAAACAGCATTCAACATAAAATGAAAAAGCCTATTTAGCCCTGAAATATAGTATTATGGAAAATTATTAGGTAATTTTATTAGCATAACGTTGGTATTATAAAAAAAATAGATATATTCATATATTATAAAAATATATATATATAGATTATATTAATGCTGTAATTTCGCTACCGTAAACTTGGTATTAATTGACTTTTCTTTACATGAAAATTAGTAGCGAAATTAGAAATGTGTCTGTGTTAAATGGAAGCTCTAGTGCATGCTAGGTTGTGAGCATGGGAAGGCTAGAAGCAAGTTTTGAAGCCTAAATCAGTGTTCCCATAAGCTAAAATCAAACAAGTTTAACATTAATAAAACTCAGTTGGACATCAAATTAAAACCACGATGCAAGAGAAGTTGCTTTTGCATCCTCAAAAACCCCATCCAACAACATACAGATATCATAATTCCTAGCATTGCATTCCTAATTTTTCAGTCCTTGCGTTTTTTTTTTTTTTACTCTTCCACGCTCTATACCAGATATATATAATGTCTTTCAAAAATGGGGGTTGTCACTATTCACGCATGAACTATCTACAAGCTACACGCGAACAACATGGAGATATCATAATGCCTACCATGGCTTTTATAGCCTCAAAACGCATGATTGAAGGGCCAAAAGTGGGATAAGTTGCTTTCGGCTTTTTGTGTATGTTTGATTCAATGTTTTATTTATTGAGCTAATATGGGAAACACACTTTTTTCTTTAAACCAAATTTTCTAACTTTTCACAATTGGAAAAACAGCTTTCTTCTCCCTAATTTCTCCTTCACCACCTCTGGCGCCCTTCTTTGTCTTCCATGTGGATTTGTTCCAACGTTCATTCCTTTTGAGCCTCATAATTACTGTAAAAGTTGAAGGAGAATGCTGTAATTTTTTAAATTTTGGGCCTAGAGACTGGAGGATAAGTCCAATAAGAAAAGTGTGACAAATTATTATGAAAGGAATATCCCTTGATGTTGGTTGACTAGAACAGCTTGTGATATGCTTTTGACTTAAATGATATCCAATGACTATGAAAGTTTCTAGAATCAAAGTAGACATGATAGTCTTTAATATGATATGTCATATAGATCAATTGGACATGTACACACTAAGTTATGAATTTGTGAAGTTAGGTCTTGAATCTAGAACATTTTCTAGACCAATGTGTATTAAATGTTGATTTTAGAATAGTTGGTGTGTGATTGATGGTGGAAGGTATTTTTTTTCCCCTCAAAATAGACTTATTAATTGTCACATAGCCTTTAGAATTATCATCATTGGTTTTTTGTATAATGTGATATGAATTTTCAAAGTTGGCTAAAAATTTTGCCAATTTTGACTCTAGGTGAAAATAAGTCTGGTATGAGGTAAAATGGTCAAATAAAATTAGTAGGGTATAGACCCCACTTAGGGCACCACTTCACCTTCTCTTGACTTGCTCTCTAAGATGCCAACTCCTCAGGCTTGTCTAATAAGCCACCTTTTCTTGGTGGTCAAGTTGCTCCATGGCTTATCCAAGAAGCCATTGCTTTTTCTTTGGATTCTTGAAAAGCCAATTGACCTTTTCATATTTCCTCCTCCTCATCCATGATATTTTTTAGCCAACACGTGGTGGAAAAGAGAGGGGAGAGAGCTAAAAAATGAAATCGAGAGAGAAGGAGAGGTTGTAACATCCCATTTAAAACAGCGGAATTTTTTTTAAAAAAAAAACGATAATCAGAGTGGAGCAGTTTGGAAAGCGAGTAACTCAACCTTAAAGATACATAACCAAAGTGTAATTGTACTTATACAGTCATCTAATATTCAAACGAAAGTAAACACACAACTAGAAATATAAAACTCCTTCTTGAATCCTACACCGGCCGCTTGCCTTTATCTTCAACCCACGGTCCTCCCAATCCTGAAGCTGTAGCTGAGATCCAATTTCCATTTGGATCTCAGGTAACAGTTAACCTTATGCTCAAATAAACAATATATAGGCAACAGATATTCATATTAACATAACAGCATATCAATACAAAAGCTCACAGTAGATGCGTGATCACAATAATGATAGAACATAAGCATAAAGCAGTATGTAAAGTCCCACAACATGTCTGCACATAACCAGTGCCACGACGGCCCATCGTATCCTCAGCGCTAGGAAAACTCAATGGCGTTATCAAGACTATAACCCGTATAAAGTTGTATGTATAACAGACAACTCTAAGCAAAGTCTCAGTATATGAACATATCTATGACATATATGTATATGAGCAGCATAGAGTTAGGGTTACAGCACGCATTCGTACCTTCGTTGACAATATGTGGTACTTTCGTCGAAATTTGGTACGTTTGACAGCTGTAACAGCGGTTCGTGATTTCAGATATCCTATAAGGATAATATCACATTTATGAACATTTAATATCATATTGGGCATTTTAGGTACAAATTACCACTTCGCCCCTAGTTTGATTAATTGGTGGAATTTCACCAGAGCTTCGCTATTTTGACTCTAATCTTTCAGAATTTTGACATATCTCTTCCTCCAATATATTTTTGAAATAAATATCATATTTATTCCTAAAACATGATATCTAAGCTAATTTGAAATATTAGAGATTATTCTAGCCTTCCTAATATAACTACTGAAAGAACTACTTAAACTAAAGACTAAAGGCCGAAGAACTTACTCAGAGTTTTGCTATAAATTTCTCTGGACTCCTCCTTCCCTCTTCTCTCTCAAATTTTGGACTCCTTAAGGGGAATTTGGTGTGAGAATTATGAAAGAAGTTGAGAGCTATTTATAGAGAAAACGGATGGCATTTTCGTAATTTCTTTGAACTTCGTCTGGACAGATTCTGACCGTTGGATAGCATCTTTTTGAAATGGGTTGATCTTGGCCCTTCCTTCATTTGGCCGACCTTCCCCCCACAACAAGACAAAATTGATGACATCATCATGCTTATGTCATCTTGCTTTATGGGCTTTCATCCGATAAAGCTCCCAATTCGGTGTCCTAATCGCGTAATCTTGGAAAATCTCAAAATTCCGAAAGCAAGGCCCTGAAGATCTTTTCTTCCTCTTTCAAGTTACTTGGGTCAACTGAATTTTTTATCTCATTTAGGACATTCCATTGTCTATTGAATATTTCGGCCAAACACCGTCGGCTACTGAAATTGCGTCTGCCGACGTCAACTTCTGGATCATAAATCACTGGTTCATAATATGTCCAGATGTTTACCAACTTATCCCCGGATTCCATTTTATGAATTATTTTCTATAGGTTTTCACTTCCACTATCTGTCTTAATTCCACAAAATATCTTCTTGGCTCTATCTCATGATCACTCCGTCGGTTACGGAAATGACTTCGAAGATAGGCCACTCCGAGGTAAAATTTCACTTGTCTATAATATACTCTGACTCTAGAAATTTAGTTCATGGTTTTCTAGGTAGCATTTTATTTCTATCCGTGGTCATTTATCCTACTTGCTTTTCACCATTATAATATTACTTAATTGCAAAATATTTTTTCTTAATTTCTATTTTAATTTTTCTTTATTTTTCTTCATAATTTCTTTTATATATATATATATTAATTTCCACATTTTTCTCTTTATCTTATGTCTAAACAATTAGCCATTAATTATCTAATTAATCACTTACTAATTGTTGACAATTTTCTTAATTAGTAATAATTATTATCCCACAACTATTTTACTGACATTAATAATTTATGCTCCATGCATAATATTAAAAATCATGGGGTCTAATTTGATCCCCAAAGTACTTTTTAATTTTCTATTCTTCCATTCTCAAATGAGATAATTTAATAAATTGTCTAAATTAGGGGTAAAATTCCTTCTAATTTTTACAATTATTTCACTGTCCTTTAGGATTTATCCTCATATTCTTAGGATGTTTTATGGCCCTAAAATGCATTTTTCACATTTTTGGCAATAAATTCCATTTAATTTTCTTAGTATTTTCTTTTGAAAATAAAAAAAAATTATACAACATTTTGAGACCATAATCATCAGAAATGGACATTTTTTTATTATTATAACATAATAGTCTAGATAATAATTATCCGGGTATTATATTTTGTAACACCCCAAATTTTAGGCTTTGGGAATCAATAATTAATTATGGGAAATGTGGCCTTAAAGAATTTTAAAGATTTAGAATTTGAGATTTAAGCCATATTTTCCATAAATTAAGGAATAATTATTGGCCAAGATATTTTGGAGATAATAATTTATGATCTAAAATGATTATTGGGAATTGATGCCTATATTTTCCCTTAATTTATTTTGGGAAAAGAATAAAATTCCAAGAGTAATTGAAAATGATAATTAGACCTAAATACTATAGGATAAATATTTTTGGCCTAGGAAAAGTAGGGAATTTAAATTTCTTTGGACAAATCAATAATTACAATTTATTAATCAAAATGAAAATAAAAAAAAATATGTGAAATGATACAACAAGCCAAGACGTGGATAGACATCATCAAAATGGGATTAGGCATATTTGTATGTAATAGCAAGAAGAAGCCCACAACCTAGATCCAATAAGCATTTGTTTTGGCCCAAATGAAGACTCATTTATTTCCTCCATTCAGCCACAAACCCGACGAGAAAGAAGCAGTAACAGTTCGGTTTTTCTCTTAAGCCACCGAAAATACCATCTAATCATCATTAAAGAGCAAGGCAACACGTAGACACCCAGCTGTCCATGTTTTATTCTGCATGCCGAGATCATTAAGTGTATTTATACACATCTTTGCTCCTTCGATTTTCATTCCTCCAAAGAGCAAGCCGAGAGAAGGAGAGAGCTAAGGTGAGCTTGCTGTCATCGATTTCACTTCCTTTTTGTTGCTGCCTTGTGTTTCTGCATATGTGAGAATGAGGGAGACCGTGAGCAGGGGAAGGTGAGAAGCAATCTGTATCACCATGCTCCTTTGCATCTGGCTGTCAAAACAAGAAGGAAAAAATAAAAGGCAGAGAAGGAAGAGAGGAAGCCCAAGACGGAAAAGATAAACAGGAAGTGAGACAGTTAGAGAGGAGGCTGAACTCATTGTTCTCTGTTTTTGTATCGGAAAAACAGAGGAAGATGAAGAAGCAGATCCGATCAAACGAAGAACCAAGGTAATCTCCAACTTGACTTTATGATGTTTGGGTTAAGAAAGAAATATGGATATATGACTGAAAATCCTGGGTTTGTGTTGAAAGAGCAGGAAGAAGAAAATAAGGATACATATAAGAGCCTCTATGCATGCCGTAAGAAAGAAAGAAAATGCATGGTACTGTAGATATTATTGTTGCTGCATTTTTAGAGTGGTTTCGGGCTGTCATTAGAAAGGAAAAAGAAATGAGTTTGCTGTGTGAAAGGAAAAGCGATGGCCGCATGTTTTCCTATATGTCTGTATATGAGTTAATGAAAGGCAAAGAAGTAATATTTTGCATAATAATATATGGAAGCCGTGGGGTCCAGGGAGAAGAGAATTTCTAATATGTATAAATATATGTGTGTGACGGCTCTGGAAGAAGAATGAAAACGAAAGTGTTAGTGTGTAGTATATATATTAAACTCAAACCTATCCCTTATTATTGCTGTGGCGTTAAAGAAAGAAAAGAAGGGTCAAAACTGATAGGTATGTGTATATGCATCATGTTCTTACTGGTTATGTGTGAGTTTCTGCATGGCGCGTCTGTTCCTCTGTTTTTTTCTGGGCAGAAACAGATTTCACAGCGGTAGCTACAGTGAATCCGTAAATGAACAGTGCACCGGGTTACTGTAGCAATTACACTGTTCACACAGAATTTTCAGCTGAGCAACGATTTTTAAAAAGGGCACAAAAATAGTAAACGACCTTATTTGACCCTGAAATTTTATGAGCATATAGTAGACATGCTAAAGTTTAAAATGAGCTTTGGTTCACCTCAATCAAAGGTCTGTAGCTCAAGATATAATTTTTGGAAAATGGGTCAAAATCCAGGAACAATTCTGTAACGTTTTCTGGGCAATGGTTATGTTTTCCTAAACTGGGAATTATTGGAATAAGATAAAATTATGAAATTTTCCAGGAACAAAGTAGAGATGCATAGATTTCTTTTGGTGGGTATTTTGTAATTTTCTAAGCTCTGAGTAAAGAGTTATGATTTTTACCAATGACCATAAGTTTCGGAAGCTAAAACTGAACAGTCTGGATGTTTTTGTGACCTGGGAATTATTTGACAAGTTCTGACCTTTGGAAATATTTTTATATGAAAGGGGACTTGTCAATGAACACGTGAGAATTGTCGGCACATTAAAATGATTTTTGTGCAATTAATTAAAAATACCTAAAGTTGCTGGATTTTCTTTAGGACGATTATGATTGAAACAGATCTTATTGTTAGAGAAAAATTAAGGGATTAATCATCCTTTAAACTAATTTATATAATTAGTTTATTTGTGATTTGAATAAGAGATTGATAGTGATGATAAACATTATTTTTAGGCAGACCTGGATATTGTTCTGATCCCAAGAACTTCAGTACAAAAGAAGAAGAATATACGGTCGAGGTAGGTAACTTTAATCTTATAATCATGTATGTTAATGTTATGCAAATATTAGCTGATCATGTATGCTGGTTGAACTACTTGTTTTATATTATCCTGATTGGCCATGGATATTGAGGCTGAGGTCTCATGGGGCTGCGGTCCTAGACAAGAGCTGCGGTTCTTGGCCGTTAACTGCGGTTACGGTTATGTGTAATTTCTTCCATGCTTTAAAACATGTGCTATTATGTCATTTCTATTTTCATACATGTACATGAGATTAATTGTTACCCTGGGGTCCATTCACTTGGACTCCAGCTACCGTGAAAGATACAGGTACTAGTTTGGGATCAGAAGGCAAAGAGCAGCTGTAAGGGTTACAGCAAATGGAACACCTTGGGCAAATAGGAATAATTAGTCTGTATATAGTGTTTATCATTCGTCAATGTTGGAATTATGTAATAACATCCCTTTATGGGATAGATATCGAATCGCGAAAAACTAGTTCGTATTTTTATACTATTGTAATTTCAAAAACTTCGATTTACAAAATCAAGTCGTCCAAATCTCCTCGATCTATTTCCGCGATAACTTTGGTTAAACAAAGGCCCCGGAAGGTCGGGTGTCACATATTTCTCCCCCCTTGAACAAAATTTCGCACTCGAAATTTAATCTATCGCGTCTAAATTTTGGGCTATAAACTTCGGGTACTTCTCCTTCATGTCCCTTACTGTCTCCCACGTCGCCTCACTAGGTAACAATCCTTTCCAAACCACCTTCACTATGGGAATGCTCCTATTTCTGAGTCGTTTCTCATGGCGATCAAGAATTTGCACCGACTCGACTATGAATGTATTATCATGTCGTGCTTCAATGTCTTCAAGCTCGATGACATGTTCAGGGTCTGGTTGGTATTTCTTCAACTGCGAAACATGGAAGACGTCATGAAGATTGCTTAAATTCGGGGGTAGGGCTATTTGGTATGCGACTGCTCCTCGCTTTGCCAAAATCTCGAATGGTCCTACGTAACGTGGACTTAGTTTCCGCCTTTTAAGCGTTCTACCGACACCGGTCATTGGGGATAGTTTTAGAAATACATGATCCCCCACTTCAAATTCCAGAAGTCTTCTCCTCTTATCAGCATAGATCTTTTGTCTACTTTGTGCTGCCAAGAGTCTCTTCTTGATCAAAGCAATTTGTTCGGAGGTTTGCTCAACTAAATCTGGTCCGAGTAATTGTCTCTCAGATAATTCTGTCCAGCAAATAGGTGACTAACACTTTCGCCCGTACAATGCTTCAAACGGTGCCGTTTGTATGCTTACATGATAACTGTTGTTGTACACGAATTTTGCTAGTGGAAGATGCCGATCCCAATGTCCTTTAAAGTCCAATACACACTCTCTAAGCATATCTTCCAACGTCTGTATGGTTCTCTCAGATTGACCATCGGTCTCAGGGTGATAAGCTGTACTTAACTTTAGCTTTGTCCCCATAGCCTCTTGCAACGATTGCCAATATCAGGATGTGAATCGCGGATCCCGGTCAGAGATAATACTCTTAGGTATACTGTGGAGTCGTACGATTTCTTTGATATAAATTTCCGCCGACCGTTCTGATGAGTAGTTGACACTGATTGGGATAAAGTGTGCCAACTTAGTCAATCGGTCAGTAATAACCCAGATTGCATCGTGATTCCTGATCTTGGGCAATCCCACCACTAGATCCATAGTAATATTTTCCCATTTCCATTCTGGAATTTATAACCCTTGAAGAGGACCAGCAGGACGTTGATGTTCAATTTTCACCTTTTGGCAGGTCAAACACCTGGCTACATATTGAGTTATATCTTTCTTTAACCCGGGCCACCAGAATTCGGATTTCACATTATGGTACATCTTGACCATTCCTAGATATAGAGTGTATTTACTCTTATGAGCCTCATCTAGTATCTTCCGCCTTAATTCATCAACCGGCGGTATGTAAATCCGTTTCTTATACCTGACCAATCCACTAGGTGAAAGGTCATGGTCTTGAGTCTCACCTCGAGAGATCATCTCCAGTATGGTATTAGCCCGCTCATCTTGCATTTGAGCTTTCTCAACTTCATCTCTCATATCATATTCCCCTTGACTAACAAGAAGATTTACAAGATAGGCATCACTGGGCATATTATGATTCAAACAAATCTGAATTGACAAGTTCAGATTCATAAAATCTTCAAGCAGCCTCTGCTCTCGAATCATCATGTATGCCACCTGTACTGATTTTCTACTTAGAGCATCTGCGACGACATTCGCTTTACCTGGGTGATATTTAATTTCCAGGTCATAGTCTTTGAGTAACTCCATCCAGCGATGATGTCTCATGTTAAGCTCCCGTGATCAAAAAGATGCTTCAAGATCTTGTGATCGCAGTATAATTCTATGGTTGCACCGTACAAGTAATGCCTCCATATCTTCAAAGCGAACACGATAGCTGCAAGTTCTAAATCGTGTGTAGGATAGTTCGACTCGTGAGGCTTCAACTGACGAGAGGCATAAGCCACCACTCTGCCCTATTGCATTAGGACACATCCCAATCCATGCCTATTGGCATCACTATAGACAACATATGTCTCATTCGGATCTGGAATGATTAACATCGGTGCTTTAGTCAGTCTCTCTCTCAGTATCTGAAAGCTATCCTCACAGTCTTCTCCCCACATAAAGGGTTGATTTTTCCTTGTAAGCTTTGTCAATGGTAAGGCAAAACGTGAGAAATCTCGTATAAATCTGCGGTAATAACTTGCAAGACCCAGAAAACTACGTATCTTCGTTACTGTTTCTGGCCTCTTCCAATCTAGCACGGCTTCCACTTTGCCTGGATCAACTGCAACTCCACCGCTTGATATAACGTGGCCCAGAAATTTAACTTCTGGCAACCAGAATTCGCATTTGCTCAACTTGGCATAGAGTCGCTTCTCCCTGAGTATATTCAACACAAGCCGCAGATGTTCCTCATGTTCTTTCCTGTTTTTAGAATAGACGAGTATATCGTCAATAAACACCACCACAAATTGGTCTAGGTGTTGACGGAAAATACAGTTCATGTAATCCATGAAGACCGTAGGTGCATTAGTCAATCCAAAAGGCATCACAAGGAATTCGTAATGCCCATATCTGGTTCTAAAAGCTGTTTTGGGAACATCACCATCTCTAACTCGCAACTGATGGTATCTCGACTGCAAATCAATTTTAGAAAATACAGTGGAACTAGATAACTGATCCAAAAGATCATCGATCCAGGGAAGCGGATACTTGTTTTTAACAGTTACTTTGTTGAGTTCTTGATAGTCAATGCAGAGTCGAAAACTGTCATCTTTCTTTTTCACAAATAGCACGAGGGCTCCCCACGGTGATACACTGGGTCAAATAAACCCCTTTTTTAGAAGTTCCCCCAACTGCTTCTTCAACTCCTGCATTTCATTTGGAGCCATACGATATGGCGCTTTTGATATTGATCCTGTACCAGGCATCAATTCAATAGTGAACTCCACTTCTCTCGTAGGAGGTAGCTCAATGAGATCCTCAGGAAATACGTCAGGAAACTCATCCACCACAGGGATGTCCTTGAGGGAAAGTTCAGTTTCTGCCTTGACCGAGAAAAATATCATATACGTTTGGCATCCCTGCTTCTTGTATCTTTTAGCTTCCGTAGCAAAGAGGAAAAGACTCATGTCAATCTTGTTTCTGCTAGGAACGAGAAATAGTATCCTCTTGCTACCACAGTCAATCGTTGCACCATTTTCCGTGAGCCAATTTAGACAGAGTATGACGTCGATGCCATGAAGTGGTAATCGAATAAGGTCTACTTTAGAAACTCGCCCATCCACATTTGTTGTACAATTTACACATGTATTGGAAGGTAATGATTTCATGCCAAGTGGTGTAGATACTATAAGATCATAAGGTAATCTAGAGGCATGCATTCCTAAGTGATTTGCACAATCATAAGAAATAAACGAATGGCTAGCACCCGAATCATATAATGCCTGTATTAGATTCCCATTTAACGATATAGTACCTTGCACCGTGTCAGAAGACTTCCTGGCTTCTGAATCAGTCAGTGTGAAAACTCGTCCTGGGTTTTGTGGCCTTGTTTTCGCAGTCCCTTCAGGACAGTTCCGGCTTATACGCCCCGTCTTCTGACATTTGAAGCAAATTTGTTTACCATTACAATTAGCACTTGGATGGTACTTTCTGCATTTTGGACATAGTTGGGATCCCTTCATGTTAGGAAAATTTTGTTGCCCAAACTGAAACGGCCTCTTATTCCCACCTTGGAAATTATTCCAGGGTGTCTTTCTTTTCTGAGAAGAATTTCCTCGGCCAAAGCCGCCACGATTTGCATTGCCGCTATTGAATCTACGTAGTTGCTTCCAGTTTCGTTCAATCTGTCGACAAGATTCTACTGCTTGTATTATCCTTGAGAACTGCTGAGATACCAGTCTTTCTTGAATCTCATAGTTTACTCCGTAAATCAAAATATTTGCTAAGCTGCTTTCATTATCACCTTGTCTCAAATGTGGTGAATATCGAGACAAATTGGTGAATCAGGCAAAATAATCGTCAAATGACTCCTCCTGCCCTTGCTTGATATGGAGGAATTCTAATTCTTTGGTTATCTTCATAGCGGGAGGGAAATATTGCTCGTTGAATTTTTCCAGAAATTTCTCCTATGTAACTGGACAGTAGTGTGTTTGTAATGTCGCCGCAATGTTCCTCTATCAATGATCTGCATCTCCTTCTAGTTTAAAGATTGCCAACTGAGCATTTCGGTTCCCTGGGCACTCCATGACTTCAAAGATTTTGTCCAGTCTCATTAGCCAGTCCTCAACTAAGTCGAGCTTACCTCGAAAGACAGGGGGTTTCATCTTGCAGAATTGGGTAACCCAGTACTGCGTATCTTCGGCTGCTCGATTGGGTTGGGGAGGCATTCTCATTTCTTTCTCTTGTCGAGGTGGGGATCGAGATTGATCTGATTCCTCGGCTTCATCATTGCACTCATCATGCTGTTCATTCTCACTTTCTTCTTCATCATTTGTTGCTCTTGTAATCGATGTCTTTCAGCTTGCCTTTCCTATCTTTCAGCCAAGAGTACATCGATAAGAGCCCTTTGTTCTTGCAATTGTCTTCTCATCTTCGGAACGTCGTCTTGTTCTGGCTAATTAAGTCCCCGATTTGGTTCTGGTTCGGGTATCGGTATAGTTCGGGGTTGTCTACCCCTTCCTCTACCTCCACCTCGGCCTCGGCCTCTAGGGACTCCGGCACCTCTTACGTTCACCATCTCTTAAGTTTTGTTTTCCTTTAATTGTTAACGATGAAAATAAACTATCAGACTTATCGCAACAACAATTACATAAACACACATATATTCAATACCGTGTCATAATTTACAAAATGACCAAGCAGGTGGTCACATTCCAAACTTGTCATACTAGTCGAAATATTACAACCCCTATTATATATTAAATATTTTACAATCCCTCAGGGTGTTTAGAGAGATTTTTTTTTCACACTAGTCTATCTAACTCCTACTATCCTTTGCCATAGCTTTCTTCAACTTTTTCCCATCTACATATGCTGGCGCACCAGGCTTTTTAGATAACAGAGGTATATAGGAACCTCTAGGATAGGCCCTTCATCAAGTAGCTCGTTAATAATCCTAGCCCAGAATCGAGTTCGTGGGAAAAAGAATAGGGTAGACCTAATCATGTCCCCAGGTGAATAACGGCTAATGAGGGTGTGATCATTTTTGATTCAATTGAGGTAGGTCAGATACCATCTTTGCACAGTGCCGATGGTTTGTTCTGCATAAGTATGGTATGACTCTAACAATCATATTAGCGTCACATTATTATCTAAAAGATAGTAGTAATCTTCAGGGGTGGCTTCCTCATTATCTAGGTTACAAATATCTGGGTAGTCAAAGTTATCTCCTACTGAAGAACTAGCAGGGCTTCCCGATGTTGTGGTCACAATATCTAGGTTATCACATTCAGGGTCATCCAGATCATCGGATTCAGGATCATAGATGTAGTCAGGGTATTCAAGACCAAGCTGATAATCTGGTTCAGGATCATTCAGGTTCTCTATGGAAAAATCAGGTTGTAATGGGATTCAAAATGATATCTGGGTGTAGGGTGTACTGGAATGAACAGGGGTTCGGGTTCAAGTTCAGGCGGAAGGTAAATGGGGTCAAGGTTCAACCTCCTTCCCACCATTTCGGGTGCTACAGATCTCCTAGTTGTACGTCTCCTAATCCCATGATAGGTGATGTACGGGTTTTCATCCCTGTTCATCTCTATACATTACACCAGGGTTACATCAGTACTCTTTTAAAAAATATGCTCTTTCAAAAGGCGTAGAGTCTAACTCCGTTACTTAAACCAACTGGCCAGGTAGGTGTCTATCATGGGGGCCTCACCGAGTTCACGGTGACTGATTGGCTTACCCACATACACTAGCCCTGACTTCGGCACCAAAAGGTTTGTCATATCATAGCCAGATCTATGCCAGGGAAATTCCTCTGATACCAAAAATGTAACATCCCATTTAAAACAACGGAATTTTTTTTAGAACGATAATCAGAGTGAAGAATTTTGGAAAGCGAGTAACTGAACCTTAAAGATACATAACCAAAGTGTAATTGTACTTATACAGTCATCTAATATTCAAACGAAAGTAAACACACAACTAGAAATATAAAACTCCTTCTTGAATCCTACACCGGCCGCTTGCCTTTATCTTCAACCCTCGGTCCTCCCGATCCTGAAGCTACAGCTAAGATCCAATTCCCATTTGGATCTCAGGTAACGGTTAATCTTATGCTCAAATAAACAATATATAGGCAACAAATATTCATATTAACATAACAACATATCAATACAAAAGCTCACAGAAGATGCATGATCACAATAATGATAGAACATAAGCACAAAGCAGTATGTAAAGTCCCACAACATGTTTGCACATAACCAGTGCCACGACGGCCCATCGTGTCCTTAGCGCTATGAAAACTCAACGGCGCTATCAAGACTATAACCCGTATAAAGCTGTATGTATAATAGACGACTCTAAGCAGAGTCTCAGTATATGAACGTATCTATGAGATATATGTATATGAGCAGCATAGAGTTAGGGTTACAGCACGCGTCCATACTTTCGTTGATGATATCTGGTACTTTCATCGAAATTTGGTACGTTTGACAACGGTATAATGGAGGTACAACAGCGGAAACAGCGGTTCGTGATTTCAGATATCCTATAAGGATAATATCACATTTATGAACATTTAATATCATATTGGGCATTTTAGGTACAAATTACCATTTCGCCCCTAGTTTGATTAATTGGTGGAATTTCACCAGAGCTTCGCTATTTTGACTCTAATCTTTCAGAATTTTGACATATCTCTTCCTCCAATATATTTTTGAAATAAATATCATATTTATTCCTAAAACATGATATCTAAGCTAATTTGAAATATTAGAGATTATTCTAGCCTTCCTAATATAACTACTGAAAGAACTACTTAAACTAAAGACTAAGGACCGAAGAACTTACTTAGAGCTTTGCTATAAATTTCTCCGGACTCCTCCTTCTCTCTTCTCTCTCAAATTTTGGACTCCTTAAGGGGAATTTGGTGTGAGAATTATGAAAGAAGTTGAGAGCTATTTATAGAGAAAATGGATGGCATTTTCGTAATTTCTTTGAACTTCGTCTAGACAGATTCTGACCGTTGGATAGCATCTTTTTGAAATGGGTTGATCTTGGCCCTTCCTTCATTTGGCTGACCTTCCCCCCCCCCCCAAGAAGACAAAATTGAAGACATCATCATGCTTATGTCATCTTGCTTTATGGGCTTTCATCCGATAAAGCTCCCGGTTCGGTGTTCTAATCACGTAATCTTGGAAAATCTCAAAATTCCAGAAGCAAGGCCCTGAAGGTCTTTTCTTCCTCTTTCAAGTTACTTGGGTCAACTGAATTTTTTATCTCATTTAGGACATTCCGTTGTCTACTGAATATTTCGGCCAAACGCCGTCGGCTATGGAAATTGCGTCTGCCGATGTCAACTTCTGGATCATAAATCACTGGTTCATAATATGTCCAGATGTTTACCAACTTATCCCCGGATTCCATTTTATGAATTATTTTCTATAGGTTTTCACTTCCACTATCTGTCTTAATTCCACAAAATATCTTCTTGGCTCTATCTCATGATCACTCCATCGGTTACGGAAATGACTTCGGAGATAGGCCACTCCGAGGTAAAAATTTACTTGTCTATAATATCCTCTGACTCTAGAAACTTAGTTCATGGTTTTCTAGGTAGCATTTTATTTCTATCCATGGTCATTTATCCTACTTGCTTTTCACCATTATAATATTACTTAATTACAAAATATTTTTTCTTAATTTCTATTTTAATTTTTCTTTATTTTTCTTCATAATTTCGTTTATATATATATATATATATATATATATATATATATATATATATATATATATATATTAATTTCCACCTTTTTCTCTTTATCTTATGTCTAAACAATTAGCCATTAATTATCTAATTAATCACTTACTAATTGTTAACAATTTTCTTAATTAGTAATAAATATTATCTCACAACTATTTTACTGACATTAATAATTTATGCTCCATGCATAATATTAAAAATCATGGGGTCTAATTTGATCCCCAGAATACTTTTTAATTTTCTATTCTTCCATTCTCAAATGAGATAATTTAATAAATTGTCTAAATTAGGGATAATATTCCTTCTAATTTTTACAATTATTTCACTGCCCTTTAGGATTTATCCTCATATTCTTAGGATATTTTATGGCCCTAAAATGCATTTTTCACATTTTTGGCAATAAATTCCATTCAATTTTCTTAGTATTTTCCTTTGAAAATAAACTAATTATACAACATTTTGAGACCATAATCATCACAAATGGACATTTTTTATTATTATAACATAATAGTCCAGATAATAATTATCCGGGTACTACAGAGGTGGTGGAGAGAGCAAGAACAAAGAGAAACACTCTAAAGCCGATTTTGCCCCTGATTCGGCATTTCTAGCTCCCAAGGCCTTCTCTAACTTTATTTCTATTAGTGGGAGTAACATTTCTATAGTTTTGGGAACTTGATTTGAGGTGTTTGGTTCTATCTACAAGGTGGAGGTGCTGTTGGAATGGAGAACCAACTATAACATATAAGCTGCGTTTTGAACCGAATATCAAGAGGTTTCCTAAGTTGTGGTTATGCCCAAATTTTTGGTTTGACTAAAACCTTAGGGAAGGTGCGATTTTTCTAGTTTTGATGCTTCCGGTGTTTAAAATGGAAAATTATGTAGGATAATGGTTAGGAAATGATTTTCCAAATGTAATACCCTGTTGATATTCCGGTATTTATTAGAGTACTATTGTAGAGCTTATCGACAACAGTCATAAGCAACCAAAAATAGCATTACATACATGGTTTAAACATACACACACAACCATACAAAGTGTGTGAGATTAGGTTTATTACTTGAAATTCCATCAATTGTCCTAGGCTAATGTCGGGTCCTAAAAATACGAATTCACTGATGGCACACAATCTTAAAATGATATGATTGGTTATCACATTATGCCTCAACATTAGCCGTTGAAGATCAAATTATTTACTTTGGGCCTTATATATCCATTTTCTCCCTTTGGGCCCAAATCTGTCAGATTTTTTCACAAAATTTGAAAAAACATAACTAATTGTACAAATGTTCAAATGGGGTGGTTCCAAGGCATTCCAGAATTGTTGAGTCTATTTCCAAGAACAAATATTCCTAGAAGTCATTTACACACACACAAATCTAGAATCAATAACAATTACATACTTTCCAGAATTGGGTTCCAGAATCATAAGTCATTTTGAAAACTTCATATCTCCACATGTACTCCTCCAAATAAAGCGTATGACCTATCAAATTAAAGCTTAAAATGTCTTCTTTAACTATAGAAACTTTTATAGCAATTGGAAACCATTTACCCATTAACAAATATGACACAATCTCACTACCACATAGAGACACAAAGTTGGCAAATTTAGGGTTTTGTACAATTTCACTCTAATGCTTCAAAGATCACTTTCTAAGATTACCCTACACAATTTTCCATTTTAAACACATTGGAAACATAAAACTAGAAAAATCACACTCTTCCCATGGGTTCCAATCAAACCAAAAATCAAGGCATAACCACATCTTGCGAAAACCTCAAGATATTCAATTCAAAACGTTGCTTATACATAGTTCTACTTGTTTCCATAGTCGGTTCTCCATTTTGGCAGCACCTCCACCTTGTAGAAGGAACCAATCACCTCAAAACAAGATTCCAAAACCACTCTCACTGAGAGGAACAATGTTAGAGAAAGCCTTGAGAGCTAGAAATTCCAAATCAAGGGTGAAATTGGCTTTGGAGTGTTTCTCTTTCTTCTTGCTCTCTCCACTGCCTTTCCTTCTCTCTCTATTTTATTCTTCAGCACCTCCCCTCTCTTTTCCATGTGCTGGCCAAAAGTATTATGGATGAGGAGGAGGAAATATGAAAAAGTCAATTGGTTTCTTCAAGAAACTAAAGAAAAAGGAATGGTCTTTTAGATAAGCCATGGAGCAACATGGCCACCAAGCAAAGATGGCTTCTTGGACAAGCTTGGGGAGTTGGGGTCTTAGAGGACTAGTCAAGAGGAGGTGAGGTGACACCCTAAGTGGGGTCCATACCCTACTAATTTCATTTGACCATTTTACCCCTATATTAGACTCATTTTCGCCCACAGTCAAAATTGGTAGAATTTTCAGCAATATTTAAAAATTCATATCTCATTGTAAAAATAACCAATTATGATGATTATAAAGGCTATGTGACTATTAATAAGTCTATTTTGAGGGAAAAATTCCTTCCACCTTCAATAACACACTAACTATTCCAAAATCAACATTTAATACACATTGATCCAGAAAATGTTCCAGATTCAAAACCTAACTTCATAAATTCATAACTCAGTGTATACATGTTCAATTGATCTATATGACATATCAAATTAAATTTTATCATGTCTAATTTAATTATGGAAAGTTTAATAGTCATTAGATATCATTTGCTCAGCCAAAGACACATCATAAACTGATCACCTTCATAAAATTCCAATCTACCAACTCGAGATTCAATTTCATCAATAACAATCATTAATGCAATTTCATTTTTTTGGGCAATCCTTAACTCATCATTCCACTTACAAGATGAAGTGGCAACATTAATTATGAAGTTTAATTTTTCAAAAAACTGATGAACATTTTTCACCCCAAATTTTAGGAAGGCTTTATTTATTCTTCTTTCTCAACCTCTTCTAGATCATCTGGTGTTTTTCTTTTGGGTATGAACAATGAAATATGAATCCTTCCATGTCTCTCTTCTGCCCCCTTTTTTCTACTAGTTCTTTAGCTGGTTGGGTTTTTCAGACCAACTTAAGAGAACCAACATCGATATTTTACCTTGGACTTCCCTTATGAAAAAACACCGCAGGAAATGTAACTAAGCAAGTCTTATGAAAGCAGCAAAAGGTAGTACATGATAAAAACTAAAGACTTAAAATAATACCAAAGCAAATCGGCTTCAGAAACCATAACAATGAACAGTTCTAAATGTTCCCCAACTCATTCCAGAACACCGTGCCTAGTGCCTAATCCAAGTTCTCTATTTCATGTCGCATTCCCTCTGGAGTGCTTAGAATCTTAAAAATGGAGTTCAATTTCATTCCCCCCTTTGTATTAACGTGCAGTTTTCATCTTTTTTTAATAAAAATTCCAAATTATATCATTTTATTCTGATAATAAAATATCAAAATTGCATTCAACTTACACATAATATATAGAATCTAATCACCAAAAGAAACAATAAAACATTTGGAAAGTTGGAGTATTACAAATGGCATTAGAGAGTAATAAATTTGATAAGTATATATTATTGTATACATGTATTTACAGTCTCCCATATATAGATATATATACATTCGTTAGATCATGATTATTATGAAAGTGCATATGTCTTTACCGAAAACGGTTTACCCATATAATCGTCCTCACTCTATCGACAATATCCTAAGATAGACAATATCTTGTAATACCCTAAAATTTGACTTAGGGTAAATATCATAAATTGGTAGAATATACCTATTACAAATAGGTGAATATGAGGTCTCAAATACCTTGTATTGAATTTACCTTATTATTAGGACAATTTTTCCTAAGATTAAATAATGTGTGAAAAGGTCCCTAAAACATTAGATACTTTGCAAATAGGTCCCTGAAATATTTGTGGGTCATAAAATACTCTGAGAAAATTATGATAAAATCCTAAGAGGCAACTAAATATTTATTAAAAATTAGAAAGTATGTTGTCTCTAATTTAGGTAATTTATGAGATTATTTTCCTTGGGAAATAATGAGGCAAAATTAAATATCATTTTAGGGAACATAAATTGCCCCATGGTTTTTAATATTTTGCATAATGCATAAATTATCAATTTCAGTAAAATAGTTGTGAGAAAATAATTAATCCTAATTAAGAAAATTGTCAACAATTAGTAAGTGATTAAATAAGTAATTCATTGCTAATTCTTTAAACATGAATAGAAAGGGATTAAATGATGAAATTAAAAGCTAATGATGCTCTAATGACTTGAGTTAATTAGCAAACTAATTAGCCTAAGATATTAGCAATAAAGAAGGAGATTAAGCACATGATTAGAGCTAATTATTAATGCCCCAAAAGTCAACAATTGTGGCTAGCCAATGGGAGCCAATTATTTGTGAGATATTTTGATATAATCAAGCTTAAGCCTTTACTTAATTAAAGTAACCAATGATGCTTATAATTAAGAAACTTTAAACATTGGATTAAGAAACTAATTAAGCTTTGTTAATCAACTTTGAAAAGTCAAGATTGGCAACTCCAATCAAAGGTCAAGATTAAGTTTAATAAAGGTAAATCTAATGGTCCTAATTAATCCCCTAAATTAGCTAAATCCATGAGATAATAAAGGAACCAATAGGAGGCTTGAGTATAAGATATTTTGAGTCAAAGCAACACAAAATGGGAGTAGGAGAAGGGGGCCACGTTTTTGAACTTGGAGAGGAAGGAAGGAATTGTTATCACATGAGTCATTTAATGAATTGGAAGATGATAGAATGGAAAGAGAGAGAGATGAGGTTGGCACTTATTTTGAAGGAAGGAAAAAGATGAGTTCTTATATAATCAAAACAAGCTTAGTGTTGATGTAATACCCCAATTTTCATAATACATGTAAATATCATATTTTGATAAATAACACCTATTACAATAGGTGAGTTTGTGATCTCAAAATTAGTGAAATAATTATCTTATTTTCTAAAGGTAATGTCTTATGAAATTAGAGTAAATGAAGAGCTAAAAATCCCTAAGTGAATTTATGGGTCATAAAATACCCTGAGAATGTTATGATAAATCCTAAGAGGCAACAAAATATTTATTAAAATTGGAGAATATGTTGTCTCCAACTTTTTAGTTGATTTATTATCATTTTTAGGAATTATACCATTTTCTAAGCAATTAAAAACATCGGAGGATGATAAAATCAATTAGAGAAAATTAGTAACAATTATTGGGCAATTGAAATTACAATAATTGATATGCTCTAGTAATTTTTGAGATTAGCTAGTAATTAATTTATAAAGGTCATAATTAAGGAAAAATCAATTAAATTAAGGATCGAATAATATTTAGAAGCTAAAATTAGCACACAAGTTATCAATCATTAAAATTAAACTAGAAACTTTGTCAATTTTGGTGGTTAAGCCTAGTAACCCCTAAAACATGATGTTGGAAATTAAAGTTAGGATTTAAAATAATTATTCCTAATTTATTTCTATAAGACAAAAATTCCTATTTAATAGTAAATAAATGGAAGAATTAAATTATATTAACCATAAATCCTAAATCTAAGTGGACTAATGAGAGAATTTTCTCCTTAGAAATGTAAGAGCATTAAAAATGTAATTGAATAAATAAATTACATAATTCTAAGTCCTAAAGAGGGACCAATGAAAGATTGCTCTTCTTAAATTGTGAGAAACAATGAAAATACAAATGGATGATTAAAAAAAAAAAAAGAAGGAGGGGGACGTTGCTTTTTCTTGGAGAGGAAGGAAAAGTTGTTTAATATATTATCAAAAAGCACATGGGTCATTTGATGCTTATGGGAGAAGATTAGGAAACTTGAGGAGCAAGTTGTTACCTAATGAGATAAAATTAAATAAGAATCTATAAAAAATAAATCATACCTTGAAATATTGAAACTAAGTATTAAAGATAAGTACATATTTGAGATCAGTGAATTATGAGCTTCAACTTGGCTATTCCTAAAGTTATTTTCGTATACTTTGAGGATTCATACCTAAGTGTTTCAAGAATTAAAAATCACCATAAATCTAATCATAAAATTAGGATTCCAAAAGTGAAATTGGATTATGAATTAAAGCATCTACTTACACCTAATTAAATTAGAGTTTGGGATTAAATTAGGACAACTTGTGAAGGAAGAAGAAAGACTTGGGGACAAAGCAAACATTTAAGAAGAAAGGGGGAGGAGGTGGCAGTTTTGAGGTGAGTTGTAAGGGAGAGATCAAAACTTTGTCACCAAGAAAAATCCAATGGCTTAGATCAAGTAAGAAGTGTTAGGAAGTTAAGCATGGTTTTACTATAAATAGAGGCTTAGGCAACACAAATTCTCCACCAACTTCTCAAGCTTGGTCGAAATATAGAGAGTGTGGGAGAGAGTGGAAGAGCTTTAAGAAGTAGGAAGCTTGTGTTCTTCAAGAGGTAAGAGAGTTTTTAGTTTCATAGTTCAAGTTCTTAAGTTTGAAGTAGAAAAGCTAGAAATGTTGTTTTGATCATCAAACTTCCAATTCCAGTTTTAATATCATGTTCTTATGGTTTCCAATGTATTTATTTCGAAAAAATTATGAGGAAAGAGTGTGGCAAAAATTTCTGGAAGATTATGATCAAAATAGCGAAGCTCTGGCAAAATTTCAGCAATTAGTGTTTTCTGGAGTCAGGGGTAAAAACGTCAGTATCTTATGAAGAAGATGATGTTCAAAAATTCTGAGAAACTTTATAGTGAAATTAGACATCTAGGGCTTTTCAAATATATAAAGAGTGTGTCATTTGAAGCTCTGTGCAAAAAAATAAAAATCTCAGAAGTTAGGCAATGTTTTCTGTGCGAAATTCTGGGCAGTGTTGGGAAACGTGAAAACTGGGAATGATATGGTTGGAACGAGTTGAAGCCATTATTTTTCCTTAAAAATAGACTTGTTAAGGGAAATTTTGGCTTTGGTTTCACCTCAAAATGATTTTTCTAGAATTAGTTATGATTTTTCAAAGTTACCGAAAAATCTGCCCAGAAAATACTGCACTACGTTTTTCAAGAAATGTAAGGGCAAAATTGTAATAATAAAGCTACCAAGGGTAGAAGGGTAAATAGAGGTGAAATTATCTCTTAGGATACTATTCTAAGTGACATGGTGATATGTTAGGACATCCGGGAAGTCCAAAGCCGGATTCAAAGGTCGGACATTTGACGACTACACGGTAAAAGGTACGGACGCGTATTGTAACATTATCGCTTATGCTTATGGTTTGGTTATATATGATAGTTGCTTTCACATGATGATACTCTGTTTTGAAAATTTGCTCATGGATTTGAGTTGTATACGGGTTATAGTCTTGATAACACCGTTGAGTTTTCCTAGCGCTGAGGACATGATAGGCCATCGTGGCACTGGTTATATCCAGACTTGGGTAACATGCATATTGCAGTGGCTGTGTTATGTTACTTGCTGATATGGTTTTGAAAGTTATAAATGTGATTTTATCATTGTGATATCTGTCATATATTGTTTACATAAGCATGAGGTTAACCGTTACCTGAGGTCCAATAGACATTGGACCTCAGTCTTAATAAATAGTACAGGAAAGAAACCGGGATGGAGAAGGCGTCGGTAGAGAGAGCCGTGAAGAGGCAGCGGTTAAAGGCAAAGGTCGGTAGAAGTTATTAGGACTTAGCTTCTGGCTCGAATTTAACAAAGTTACTTTGAATAGCTTGGTGTCTAAGGCTAGGTTAATCTATGTGGGAAGTCAATCAGTCGCCGTATAAGTCGGTGAGGCCCCCATGATAGACCCCTACCTGACCAATCTGTTTAATTAACTGTTGTTAGGTTCCAGGTCATGGGTTTAGTTTAAAACTTTCTTTATCAGAGGATTGTATTTAACCTCTGTAAATTGTATCACATGAATATTCCTTCGGGATATTTAATATATCAGCTTATGTCGGGCATTTTTATATCTGATACTCGTTGTCTGGATCTTAGCGCACGCTATCAATTTCCGCAGTACTCTAAGCTGTAGCATCTCAAACTCTGTTGTTTTTCTTAAAATTAAGTGTCGACCGACACGATTTTCGAACCTGGAATTTGGGATGTTACAGTTGAAAAGTCAACAATAACACCTAAGCCTTGATTGTGTTATCAGGATGACATCACAAGAGCTAACTTATTAATTAAGAAAAGATCATCAATAGTAAATTGATTTTTCTAAGCTAACAACCATAGAAAATTGGACATATATAGAAGCAAGCTTTATGGCCTAAAGGTGGCCAGCATTTCCGAAAAAAAAAAGAGGAGGAGAATGGATTAGCTTGGTGAGTGATTGTGTGTGTGTGAAGGTGTATACGTGTATGTGTGTGTGAATTGTGCATGTGTGTATAGGTGTAAGCCTGAAAATTTAACTTCTTAACTAAGTTTAATCTAAGGGTTAAAATAGAAGGAAAGTTGTTAGGAAGTTAACCAAGGATTTACTATAAATAGGAGCTTAGGTTCTTCATAATCTTCACACCAAAACTCAACCAAATAGGTGAGTTCTTAGAGAGCAAGAGTAGAGAGAAAGAGAGTAGGAAGCATGAAGGAGGAGGAAGTTCTTCAAGGGTAAGCTTCCTTGTTCTTAAGTTTTAAATTTTGGTGTTCTTATAATTCTTAGATTAAAGGCTAGTTTGATCTTTAATCTTCCATTATAATTTTGATTTCATGTTTTTATGGATAAATATGTCTTTATTTCGAAAATATGATGAAAAATATTATGGAGCAAAATTCTTGGAAGTTATAGATCAAAGTAGCGAAATTCTGGCGAAATTTTCAGTTAGAAATTTCCCAGAGTCAGCAACGAAAAGGCTATGATTTTATGTAGAAGATGGGGTTATTAAATTCTGAAAATTTTCATGGTTAAAGTATACATATAGAGCTTTCTAAATATACTAAGAGTGTGTCATTATGAGTTTTGTGCTAGGAGATAAGAATTCCTAAAGTAAGGCTACGTTTTCTGGTAAAGTTCTGGGCAACTTTAAGAGAAACGAAAACTGGGAATTTTTCATAAATTCTGAATATATAAAAGTATTTTTCCACAAAAATAGACATCCTAAGGATTCCGAAGAATTTTACGGATCCTCGTTTTGATTTTTCTACAATTAGTTATGATTTTTCTAAGTTAGTGGAAAATCTGCCCAGAAAATATGTAGTAGCATTTTTCAAGAAATGTAAGGGCAAAATTGTAATAATAAAACCACCAAGGGTAGAGTGATAAATAGAGGTGGAAATATCTCTTAGGATATTATTCTAAGTGATATGATGATATGTTAGAATATCCGGGAAGTCTAGGGCTGGATTCAAAAGTCAGACATTTGACGATTACCAGGTGAAAGGTACGTTCGCGTACTAGTAACTTTAACTCTGATGTGCCTTGTATGATTATATATGATTGGTTAATTCATATTAAGTGCGGGACAAGACGAGGTCTTGGGTCATGCACCGTGATTAAGACTCTGTCTTAAGTCACTGTTTATACATTCAGCTATATACGGGTTATATTCTTGATAACACCGTTGAGTTTTCCTAGCGCTGAGGACACGATGGACCGTCGTGGCACTGGTTAGTGCAGACCGAGATAGACTTTACATGTGTTGTGTGCTATGTACTGTCGTATTGTGGTAACTTTACATCTGCTGCGTGCTGTGTATTGTTAATGCTGAAATGTTATGAATATTTGTCATATATATTGATTATACTTTACACATGAGGTTAACTGCTACCTGAGATCCAACAGGTATTGGACCTCAAATCTGTCTAAGGTTCAGGAAAGGAACCGGGATAGAGAAGGTACCGGTAGATGGAGCCGTGAGAGGCATCGATGGACGAAGCTGGGAAGAGTCACCGGTCAAAGCAAATGCCGGAAGAACGTCCTCAGAGTATTCATTGTAACACCCGCCTAAAATACACCACCTTAATACTTAAATACGTACACGAAAGCGTATTATACATATACAAATAATTTATCCTTCAATAAAATAAATCTAGAGGTAGTAAAATCTTTTCTGATCTCCATCTAAACACCCATAATCACCATCATCTTTGTACTTATTACAAAAGCTGCAAAATTAACTAATCAAAATATTTGCTGGGATTCAAATGAATCCCAGTAGTAACGTCAATAATCACTCACATAAGATGCATACACAGTACATGCAAGACAACCATCATTTATACATACATTTCACTCAACACATTTAGCATTCATGCATATCATATATATACATGCGATGGTAAATACATGCATATAAAAGGTACACATAGTATGTGAGAGAAGAGTTACTACCTTACTTATATCCTCTCTTTACCTTTCTTCTATGGCCTTCCTTGCTTCTCTCTCTCTCTCTTTCTCTCTCTTACACTCTCATAAGGCTGAACAGTGGAAGTATGTGTGTTTGTGTGGTAGAAGAGAAGTAGTGAGGTATTTATAGAATTTTTCGGGTCTCAACTACCTTCCAAATATCACATGTCTATCTACCACTCATCTACCATAAACATGTCTATCTACTTATTCATCTACCACACATAAGTTAATCTACCAAACATATGTATATCTACCATCCAACTACCCTATACTTATCTACCAATCAATCTAACTACCAAACACATGTTCATCTAGCATACATATGTCTATCTACTCATCTACCACTCACATATTATATATTCTATTATATTATGATAATATAATAAAATATAATTTAATAACAATAATATTATATAATAAAATATAATATTTTGAGGTCCAAATAATTTTCCCAATTAAGACCTTGGACTCATAGGGGTCTAGTAGTCCTCTTATTTTAGTCTTATTTTGAAACTCTATACCTCAAAATTTGGGATGTAACATTCTTTCTGGCATGACTTAACAAGGTTATTTCAAACGGTTTGGTGCCGAAGGCAGGGCTAGTCTATGTGGATCAGTCAATAAGTCGCCATGAACTCGGTGAGACTCCCATGATAGACACCTACCTGGCCAAACTATTTGAGTAACTGAGTTAGGTTCATTGCCCCAAGTCTAGCTACGGCTTGGTTGAAGATTGTATAATTACCATATAAGAATTGTAATTATACAAAGCTCTATAATTGTATCACATGAATATTCTTTCGGGAAAATTTTTAATATACCAGCTTATGTCAGGGCATCAACATATGTCTGGGCATTTTATATCAGATACTCATTGTCCAAATATTAGCGCATGTTTTCCGTTCCGCATTACTCGAAACTGTAGCACCTCAAACTTTGTTGGTTTTTCCTACTCCACTGACACGATTTTCAAGTATAGAATTTGGGGTATTACATATCTCTTGTCTATCTTATCTATGATCTCTAACTCTCCCTCTCAAGTTAGCATATGGAGGTCTGCAATGCCCAACTTGCTCGTTAGTGCCTTGAGTATATCTTCTCCAAGGGCCTTTGTAAACATGTATGCTAGCTGGTCTTACGTCCAAACCTTGCATGGTTTGATTTCTCTAGATTGGTATCTTTCCGTCACAAAATAGCAATCCATTACCATATGCTTCGTTCTCTCGTGGAAAATTGGGTTTATGGTAATATGTAATGCGTTGTCACAGTAAAGTGGCGTAGCCTTCTTTTGTGGTGCCTGCAAATCTTTAGGTAGCAATCGTAACCATATTACCTCAGGTACTGCGCTGGATATCACCCTATTTTATGCTTCCTTGAGTATGTTGCCACCATATTCTACTTTTCGTTCTCCGTGAGACTAGTGACCCTGTGAGGGACATAAAATATCCACTACATGAGTAATGTGTCAAAGGTCATCCTTCCTAATCAACATCATTATAAGCTTTGAGTTTCAAGGTCCCCCTCTGCCGCTTAAAGTTGGATGCCTTGTCCCAATAAACACATCATGCAACGCATCACTCTCTTAGTGTCAACCATGTATGCGTGTTGCAGAGCATTTGTGTACTGGTCAAAATATTGACGACGTCCACTATATCTAGACGCATCACAATTAGATATTGAAGCTTCCCGATTAGCCTTTTGTATCTCATTGCATCAACTATAGGATCACCATCATTGTTCAGTAATTTACAATGTTGTTCCACAGGAAAAGAGCTCAACTTGCAACTCGTCATGTTTATTTACTTCAAAATGTTCATTGTGTACTTTCGTTGACTAAGAACAAAATTTGTGGTGATCAAGAAACTTCAAGTCTAAGGAAGTACTTCAATTTCTCTGTGTCTTAGATGTTTAACTTATCATCTAGGTGCTGCTTCGTTTCTTGTATTTTACCAATATCATTGCCTACCAGTAGTATGTCATCAACATATATTAAACAAGTGACTACAAAGATAAGGTCCGAAAGATAAATAATGAAGGGTCTGACTTGCTTGGGCAATAACCAATGTCAATTAGTACCTGAGTGAACTTGTGATACCAGTTGTGAGATGCTTGAAATAGGTCATAAATCGATTTCTTTAAGTTGCACACTCTCATGTCCTCCCACGGGCGAACCCTTATGGGATATGCATATAGTCATATAGACATCTTTGTCAAGGTTGCCATGGAGAAAGGTGTTATTGACAATTGACACACATGTCAATCTCTCTTGGCCGCAACCAAGAGCAAACAACGCACAATGACAAGTTTAGAAACGGGTGTCTTGTAATGATCAATCTCGCCAGTTTTTAAGTATTTAATCTGATATATCCATTTAGAGTCGACAACGTGCTTCCCTGGATGAAGAGGGAAAAGTTCCCACGTACTAAATTAGCTTCAAGAGTTGTGATTTCCGTTTCATCGTGTCATGCCAATGTGCGGACTATCGAGTCTAAAATTAACTCTTGGGCTCATCATAGGGAGTCAATGGCCGCTAAGAAAGCTTTAAATGAGGGGGAAAATTGATTGTAAGAGATGAATTAAGTGGGAGGATAACTTATTGAGGTGTTCGTTATGCCATGGGGATTGCGCAAGAGATTTTCTATGCAGAAATCTTGAGTTTGTTTTGCTTGAATACAAGAATCAAAATAAAAATGGCTACTCTTATCGGCAAATAAATGAGAATAAAATGAAATATTCTTCAATTTGTCAAAAGACACAAGAACCAGTCTAAAGTGCTACAGATCATGCGCTTCACTACTCATACTGCCAATGCCACCCCCTTGCTATAGCGGCGTCAAATAATAGAGACCATCTTGGCACCTACCCATGCCAATCAGGTTTGTCAAACTCAAGTCCCAGATAACACAAAAATTAGCAAGGAAAGTTACAACACAATTCGAATCTCTTGTGAACCGGGATACTGAAAAAAAAAAAAGTAAGTAACATTTAAAATTTGGTATATATAAAACATCATCGATTTTCAACTTGGGAGAAAGCACAATACTCCCACTCCTTCAACGGGAACTGCTTGACCGTAGGGAATTTTGACTGGCGATGATATAGATCTCTTCGGTTTTGTAAAACACGATATGTCATGAGCGATGTACACAAAGGCACCAGTGTCTACGATCGATCCACGGTGTATAATTCCATTACTTACCAAATAGGGTCGCCGTAGGTTGCAACACATGGTTTGTCACCTTGGGTTCTTGAGAGTCCACACTCAAATACCGAACGAGCTTAGCATATTGATTTGAATTGAGACTGAGAACTAGACCCGCTACTTCATTGACTTGAGCCACACCGGTGTAATGCGTTTGTCTTTCCAGTCTCAACCTAACCTCTTCCAATCACTTGGGTACCCCACAAGGTTATGACGTTTGTCCTCAGTGTGTCCCAATTTGCTGTAGGGGTTGCAACGTGGTCTTTCCCTTCTTCGCTCCGTACAATCGCCGTGGACTTGGAATGTAGCTGATTCCATCACAATCTTATGTGAGGCTAATATTTTTCTCTTCTGCTCATCATCAGAAACTAAACAGTAAGCAATTTCTTGCCAAGGGAGGGGTTTCATGCTCAGAATTTTGGTCTTTATGGTGTCATAGCTTTCTTTAATATCAATGAGATAGTCGTGCAAGTGTTTCTCTCTGGCTTGTCTCTATGAAGTACTTCAACAAGTCACACTTACACCCATTGCAGAAGCACATCGGCCAAGGCGTTATTGAGTCAATCTCATCCCAATAACCCTTGAGTTCGTTGAAAAACGCTGACAGCTTGTTTCTCTTGTTCAAGTATGTGACGACTCACCTCAACTCATATGCTCGAGGTACATTACCCCTATTGAAGTTGTCATTAAGATCAGTCCAAATCTTGTGTGCCATCATGGAAAACCATACGCTTCTCCTTGAATCCTTGTCCATCGTGCTTTTTAACCAATGGTGTTGCAACGCAACCAATGGTTCAAGTCAGGAGAGTCTGCCACTAGCGTTAGAATTCTACCATTGACGAAACCAATTTTGTTGTTGGAAAATAATGAATTACTCATATCATTGACCAACTCAACATAGTGTTGTTCATGGAGTAATTCCCCAACATAAACGTGCCCTGAACTGTTAGAAGCGTGAATGAAGTTAGTTGTAAAAACGCCATAATTTTATGTTGAAGATGAAGTTTATTAATTTTGAAATTTTTCATGGTTAATGTAGACATATAAAACTTTCCAAATATACCTAGAATGTGTCATTCTGAATTTTGTGCAAGAAGAAAAAATTCACAAAGAAGGCTACGTTTTTCTGTAAAATTGACGTTGAGTTGATGGACTGGGTTATTGACGTGGAATTGCTCATTCTTGTCATGGCTTAGACCCTAAGCTTTGCAATCACAAATTTAAGGAAATAAATATAAGTATATATTATTGTACACACGTATTTATAGTCTAACCTATGCAGATATATATGCATCCGTGAGATCACGATTGTTCTGCAACCTAGTGCATTTCTCTCTACTCAAAACCAGTTACCTATTTTAATTAGAACTAGAATCAAGGCTAGCCTTTGAAGGGCCTGAGCCTAAAAAGGCCAACCCTTTTAGGCTCGGGGTAAGAGAAACATATGATTGTGAAGACCCAGCCTAAGAGCCTGCAGACCAGGGCCAGGGCTAGGACTGGAAACTATTTTTCTAAATTTTAACTATTTTTTCTATGTCTTTTCAAAGAAATATAATAAATAAATTATAATAATTAAAGTTCTAATTTATTAAATAAATGTTGTCAACATTAATGTCTAAACAACACGCATCATGTACCAAAGAAACATAGTGATTAATTCATAATCAAAAGTAAACTATTGCCCGTCAATCTCACACAACGCATAAGAAGCTTACCACTAAACAATATGATTATGATGACTATCATTTTCATCTTCTTCTCCACTATCATCAATTTCAAAAATATTTGATTGTAATTCACTTCAAGTAGTAGGCCTTGCTTTATGGTAAAAATATCAAAAATTTCTTCTTTAGCATCATGAATACATGCATAATCTTTGTCTACAACAAATAATAAACCAAATCATAAAATTAGAGTATATTTATTGTAACTAAATGGATAGATAGCTCTATAATGAAAAAAAATACATATAAATTAATAAATTATCATCATCTGTGAATCCATGCATCCAGTTGTGAGTTGTGAGTTGTGAGTACAAATAAGAGCTTGACATTACATGGAATAATGAAACTTCTATATTTTGTTATAACACGGAAACCAATAATGAAAGATGATTCGCTAGGTATTGCTGTAATTTGAATGCTAAGAATATCAATTGCTATTTTTGAATGTATTGGAAAACTTTGTTGATTGTTTTTCCACTAGTTCAAAACATTCAATTCTTTCCAATTATCAAGCTTCAATATTGATTCTTCCAAATAAGTTTCCAATTCATACTTATTCATGGATGAATAATCCATATTCACATAAATATCTTGATAATTCTTCATCATTACAAAACATTCAAGTAAATATTAGTTGGACATCTAACAAATTCAATTGACACTAAAATGAAAAAGAAACAAAAAATTAACGAGCCTAACAGGCTAGCCTTTTTAAGCCTTTGACCTTACAAGGCTAACCTGTTTAGGGCTGACCTTATTTAGAAGCTCCATTTGATATTTACAGTCCTTGAAGGGTCAAGGCTTAAATAGGCTAGCTTGATTTCCCGGGTTTAATTTTAATTATGTCCTATATCGGCTGGGAAGGGAAACGAAATGCGCCTTATAAGGCTTAGAGTATCTCCCATCTTGACACGTTTTAAAGCCATGAAGGATGATGGGAGCCCAAAATAAACAATGTCAAGAGCGAGGTGTCGGGATGTTATAAATGGTATTAGAGTCAGGATCCCACATCGGCTAGGGAGGAGAACATACCTTGAATATAGTGTTATATCTCACATTAGCTAGGAATGGGAACAAAAAACACTTTATAAAAGTCTAAATACCTCCCCTCACATGTGCTGGGATGTTACAACCCACATAATTTGATGGAGGCACATTAGAAGCCGCAAGTCACTCACAAATGTCACTTAATCATTTTACGCTAACATTAATGATTGAAATAAGAAGTGCACCTTTTGAATGAATTTACGTTCTTCGATCTTATCTTCTAAGCCCCACACGCAAACTAACAGTCGTGTGGTAACATTAACAAAAAGCTTTCCAACTAACACTTATAAAAAGCTTTCCAAGTAATTAACACTAATAAAATGTTTTCCAACTAATATCCTGCACTTTGGGGGAAAAAACTAATATCCTGCACAAGTCTTGTGACATCCTCATTTTTCATGTGCATTTATATGAAGTTAATTGCATGCATGAATTTTTATGAATCCATGTGTTAATAACATACGTTATTGTAATACATAATCATAATAAGATTAAGATGTGGAATTACTCGGAAAATTTGGCAATTAAAACTTGGTGATAAACAATGTGTGAAATGTGTTCCAAAGAAGTTAAAAAGATATTTTTGCTCATTATTTTGTAAGTTTTGTCGAATAATAAAACGAAAAAAAAAGAAGGAAAAAAAGAAAGAAAGAAAAGAGAGAAGGGAAAAGCAGTCATTAATGGTGTACACCTAGGGGTAATTATGAGCTAGAAGGGAGACATGACTGATTGGACAATACAACATAAATGAAGTGAGGAGGATGAGAGGCACGGGTGCACATTAGGTGCCAAGCACCTTATGTGCCCCTTAGGTGCCCATCCCTCTATTAGAGGGATGGGCATATTTTTTTTAATTTTTTTATATATTGTATTTATTTATATTTAAATTATATGCTGCTTTCTGGAAAAAAAAATTCACCCAATATCTCAAATTAATTAGTTTTCAATCATGCATTCAATAATATTTATCTGTAATACCAGTATAATGAAAACTAATTAATTTGAGATACTGGATGAAATTTTTTTTCCAGAAAGCAGCATATAATTTAAATATAAATAAATACAATATATAAAAAAATTAAAAAAAATATGCCCATCCCTCTAATAGAGGGATGGGCACCTAAGGGGCACATAAGGTGCTTGGCACCTAATGTGCACCCGAGAGGCACGTCGTATGAGCAAGAGAGAAAGATGGATATGATTAGACAATTCAATATTAAGTAACGAAGAAAAGAGGAGAAATATGACACTATATAAAATTACAATATAAAGACTTTGGGAGAGATTGAAATATACTAGAAGACATATTTTTAGTCCAAAAATCCCCTCAATTTTTGAAAATTTGAGAGGGAAGAAAGAGAAAATTTAATATAAAGAAATGGGCACGTGGAGCAAGGCAAGGACGAGATGTAAGTGATGGGACAACTCAACATTTATGTAGGGGAGAGAGTGAGCATGTGGAGCAAGGCAAGGACGAGATGTGAGTAATGAGGCAACTCAACATTTATGAATGAGAGAGTAGTGAGCACGTGAAACAAGGCAAGAATGATTCATAATATATATAAGCCTCTTGCCCACTTTCTCTCTTCATCTCATGCCACAAGCAGCAAGAGGAAGAGGGGAACCACCTTCAAAATATAAATAAAAAATTCACAGCTTAGCTAAATAAAACGTATAGGTTCAGGCATGCAAACTTGGTCATGAATCTAGTATACATGAACATACTAAGCATATATTAAAACACAAGGAATATGAGATTAAGTTACCAATCTCAATTTCATGATTAAATAAAATCTCCGGTGCTAGAAACTTGAACTTCTCCAATGTCCTAACATAAGACCATTATAAATGTTAATTTCCCTTTCTATTATTTATCAATATTTCTTCTATTTAATTATTATTTATTGCTTTTTTTCTAATAATAACATTATTTTATTCCTCTTTCTAATAATAATATTATTTATTCATTTTTCTCATACTACTACTACTATTACGACCATCACCACCACTACCACCACTACTACCACCACCACTACTACTAAGACTACTGCCACTACTACTACCACCACCACTACTACTACTATACTATGATATCCATGTATTAAATCAATAGTGTAATAATTCTAGACACCACACAAAATAAATTTTGTGCACGCGCACACATAGGTAAATCTCAGGATATATATAATTAAGATATATATATATATATGTGTGTGTGTGTGTGTGTAAATATATAGGTAATATGTGCCTAAAATATCTCATTATATTCCCCGTATTTATATTTGAATATATTGGTTTTATTAAAAATATATATATGATTTAAATTATTAATAGTACACCAATCAAAACGAAGATCCAAAAAAAAAAAAAAAAACTCAGTTACGATTACACACACATAGTAGTGAATATATACATACACTCAGACGCAAAAACGCTAGTAGCCCTGTTTCTTTGTTTTTTTAGTTTCAGATTTTAGCAAGCTTTGTTTTAACTTCTAACCTTCATACTCGACGGGAAAATGACAAAATACTTAAGGAAGAGAAGACCCAATGCTTATCTTTGTTGCTCACATGAAATAACGAAGGATGAGTGCTATTTTCTTCCCCTGCTTCCCGACAGCAAGAACAGAGGAGAATGATATTTTGGTTTCAGTCTCTCTCCCTCTTCCCCCCCCCCCCTTCTCTCGGGTTCTCTCCCTTAGCTCACACTCCCGGCTGGCTGAATGCTTAATCAGAGATTAAATAAGAAACCAAGGTCTAATCCTACGAAGAAGAACCAGAGGATATCAGTGGTGAGCTCAAGACGCATGGCGGAGGGTCTGATTTTGCTGATCTCTCACTGCTTTTGGATCTGTCTCTCAGAGCTTTGCGTGAATGCCAATGAGATTTCTTTTGCGTTTACGTAATGACGCTGCTTCATCTGATATTACTCTTGCGTTTTCAACTAAAATATTTTAAATTAGTTTAATTTGGGAAAAAAGTTAATTGAGTAAATACTTTCTTGTCCCAATAAAATCTTTACTCAATTAACTTTTTTTAAATATTAAATAATCTAAATAAATTACTTTAAAATATTTAAATTTATAAATTAAACTATTTGTTTAAGGTCCAAGTTAGAAAATGATATATAATCAAATTATATGAAACATATTTTATGATCATCTAATATATTTATCATTTTTAATTTTAAAATAAGAAAATAAATGAGTGTTATTTTAAGATTATGAGGTGATACAATGAAATATTTTAAAATTAAGAAATAGAGAGGAGAGAAATAGCAAACATAATGAAAGATGAAGGGTTTAAGGAGAGAGCAAAATGTCTGGTGGGTAGAGAAAAGACAGAGCAGAGGCGTAATTATTGAGAAAGTTCACAGAGGTAGAGAAAAAGACAGAGCAAGGCCAAGCTTTAACAAATGCAGTGCAACAATTATTTTAATTCTTTTATAATAAAGCAATTGCTGCAATTACTCTGATGCCACATTATGGCGTCAGTGGCATTTTCTCCTATGGCGCCACTAGTGGTGTCATATGCCACTGACGCAGTGGCATTAGATGATATAGAGTCACTAGTGGTATTGTGTTAGGCAACGTCACTAAACTGTCTTAATCCGATAAATAGTTTGTACAGTGTATGCCTTATTATGATAATTGTTTTTAGAATTTTTTTTAGTTAGGTAAATTTCCCAACCTAAATTTACTTACAAAATTATTACGTAATTTGGTCGGTAATATTTTATAAATTTTTTTTAAAAAACAAACATTTACCATTTTAGTGATGTAATTTATTGACGGAAACATTCCGTCGGTAATGTCGGATCACATTCTGTCAGAAGTCATTGATAGAATAAATTCTTTGGTTCCGTCGGTAATGTCGGATCACATTCTGTCAGAAGTCATTGATAGAATAAATTCTTTGGAAATTTACCATGTCGACGGAATTTTTCTATTCCAAATTTTCGACGAAAAGTTGTTATTCTATTGGAAATTACCAACAGATCTTATTCCGTCGGTAATTCTGTGGGTAATCTTTTTTTTTATTTTTTATTTTTATTTTATTTTGTAGTGATGAGCATTTGATAAGAATGAAAATAGGGAGAAAAAAAAGTAAACCAAGATTTTAACCATCTAAAGGATTTGAATTTTACATTACTACTAATAAGGCTTTCAACATCTAAAAATAGGGAAATGCCTATTCCAGAGATATAGTAAATTCAAGATACAAACGTCCCTAATAAAAGGATGCGATAAGAAACTTCGGCCTCCTTTTTATTTGGGATGCCACAAAGGTTTTTTTTTTTTAAAAAAATATATATATTAAAATCGATTTTGGACAATCACTTTTTGCCATAACGAAAAATATCTGGCGAGGCGTCACGAATCGCGTTTTTGAGTAAGATCATGAGCACACCCCGAGTTTTTCCTCATAGATCTTGAGCAAACCACACTACCACGACAAGCACGACGTATATCACCGGCAAATTTGGAGTTACTTCTCTGTATTCGACTCTTTGTTCACGGAAGGGATCTGGCAAGGCATCGCGACCCACGTTTTTGAGGAAGATCTTGAGCGCACAATAAGTTTCCTCATGGATCTTGAGCACACTACTCCGCAATGCAAGCGAGTTTCTTCTCTCTCTCCGATTCTATTTTCATAGAAGGGATCTAAAATTAAATCTGAGGAGAAGAAAACATAGATTCATACATCTCAACAACGGATAGGACTACATAGATTCATACATCTCAACAACGGATAGGACTTCGGCTTTCTCAATCTTTCGACCTACACCAAATGTGAGATCTATGGCTCCAACTTTCGACATCACAGGCAGAGCTAAGCAGAAACTTGAAAAGATCAAGCAAGAAGTATCACAATCGTTAATGATTTAAAATGAAAAGGATCAATAAAATAGTTTACAAAGAGAATGCATAATCTAGCTTACATGAGAAAGAACAACGTGAATCTGAAGGTGGAAAGGTAGTGAGAGGACAAGAGAAGAAAAAAATGAAGAGGAGAGTAGAGAAAGTATGAGTGAAAGATAAAGCGGCCAAGTTGAAAATGAAGAGGAGGAAAATGAGTCACGCAAGTGTGGCCGAGACTCCGTTATGTGGCTACCCGTATGCACTTTGACATCTCAAATTTACATTTGAGATGCAATTCGTGTGCTGGCATCTCAAATTTAAATTTGGAACGTTGAAATATGGGAAAATCGGCCCTTGTAATAGAAAAAAAAAATTAAAAAATGCCCTAAGATTATGAAAATACCAAAAAAGGTCCCAGGGCTTTTTCTAGAATAAATTCATTAACAACTATATCAGCCTCATTAACAACTATATCAGCTCCGTTAACAACTATATCAACCTCGTTAACAACTAAAGTTTTAGTGAATTTATACTAGAAAAGGCCCTGAGGCCTTTTCTGGTATTTTCATAATCTTTAGGTTTTTTTGAATTTTTTTATGTTAAAAAAGCCCCCATATGGATTTTTTCTTGAAATATGTATTTAGGTGTCTAAAGTATAAAAAAGACACCAAAATTCTCCCTTTTCTAAATTACAATATTAAAAGTGCACTTTTAGAGTATCTTTTTTAAATTAAGATCTCAAAAGTAGACTTTTAGTGTCACTCTTAAAATTGGGGCACCAAAATTCTCTACATTATTACAAAAAAAATCATCAATTTTATTTCTTCCTTTTTTTTTCAAAAGATGAGTGTTTTTTAGGGAAGTAAAATATATTTATTATAATACACGAGTACAAAAAAGTATTTTAAGATCGGACGAAAGAGGCCCCGTAAGACCAGACCAGTGACCAGTCTTGTTCCAGGCTTAAAAGTATGTAACTTTTAAGACCGGACCCGAACCAGTCTTAAAGAAATATTACAAAACCAGACATTAAAAACAATAGGTCTTAAAAATCGCACTATATAGACCATACATATATTTTGTTCGGTCTTAAAACAAGAATTTATTGGACCGGGCAATAAAAGATCCAATCTTAAATATATCACTTTCAAGACCAGACCAAATAACGTCGGTCTTAAAAATATGTAACTTTCAAGACCGGACAAACATATCACCGGTCTTTAAAATATTATTTTTAAGACCGGGCTAAATTATTAAATGCGGTCTTAAAGGTTGGTATTTTTTTTATAATATATTAGTACTTTTAAGACTGTAAGGAATGGCGTCCACTTTAAAAAGTCTGACTTTTAAGACCGAACATTATCAATGCACCAGTCTTAAAGGTTTGTCTTTTTTATACCGTTATTAGTACTTTTAAGACCTTAAGGAATAGCGTCTACTCTAAAAAGTTTGACTATTAAGACCTGACATTTAATACACCAGTCTTAAAAGTGGAATTTTCCCCTGTTCAAAACAAATTCACTACACAATTCAGCATCTAAAAGACAGTACTCAAGCTATATATATATATATGAACAATCTTTTATAAATTACTATAATTGAATTGGAAATGGATAAAAATATTATTCACCTGACCATGAGTTATATTGTGGCATCGTAATGAATGTATGTAGCTTGTTACAGTACACACCTAATAATAAATGAATGTAATAATACAATTAAGCTAGATAAGTAACAAATACATACAATGAGTTACAATTACAATGTACAGCACCTAAATGAACATATATACCAATTCACCTTGTCTTCATCATCGAATTCCCACTCGACCAATAACAACATAACTAACATTTATCTTCTTTTGTAACAAGCCCATTTCGATCGGATCCTGCCGGAAATATAAAAATCAAGAACAAAAGACAGTCAGTGACATTGTTTAAAAACATAATTAAGAAGGAATTGAATATAGTTAAAAACATAAATTAGAACCTTAAAGTTTTCATGCATAACATAGGAGATAAGTTGTAAATAATCAGGAGTACAGGTCAGGAACTATGTATGCTGCTAAGGCTTCCATAGGGATTCGTGCCATCTGTGCTAAGGGCAAGCCTAAGGTTCCTAGGTTCTTCTCCGAATGTCGGAAATAATTGATCGATTTTCCTCCATTGAGAAGAATCGGCAGGATGTCGAATCTTTCCATCAGAAATCCTCTTATCTGCATGCCATCTCAAATTTTTTACATCATTTTCATTAGCAAACAAGCGCTTGAACCTTGGTATGATTGGAAGATACCACAACACTTTTGCAGGCACCTAATTTGATTTGTACCTCGGGGTTTCACATATCGGACAATTCTGGTTACCTTCATACTCATTTCTATACAATATGCAATCATTCGGGCATGCATGAATCTTTTTGTACTCCATCCCCAGTGGACAAAGTATTTTCTTGGCAACATAGTATCAATGCAACAAGACATTATCATCCAGAAGCATGTCCTTAAAAGCCTCAAGCATTTCTGAAAAACTCTTGTCGCTCCATCCATGACGTGCTTTCAAGCTGACGAATTTCTATACGGCGTTCAACAATTGGTATTTTTTACACCCAGGGTATAGTGGGGTCTCTGCATCACTGCACATATTACCATATGCATATGATTGATGAAAAGCCTTTTCGCCTACATCATGAATAATGTCCTCTATGCGATCATCCATATCCGTGTCATTATCATCAAAGGACACTTCACCATGTTGAGATGCACTTGACACTTTCTCACCATGCCATACCCATACTGTACAGCTCTTACAAAATCCTTCACAAATTAAATGTGTGTATATAACTTCAGGACTTACTCGCCTCTCATTCAAACTTTCTACACATGGGCAATAAAACTTGCCACTATCATCATGGGCATTTCATTTAGCAAATTCTATAAATTCCCTCACCCCATTCTCATATTCAACACTCGTCTGTCTCACATTTATCCAACTGCGATCCATAGTAGAATTCCTATAGACGGAAAGGTTTAACATACATTATCCGAAAAAATTGAAAATTGCATATAAAATAAGCCAAGTCCAAATGCATATGCTTAATGTAGGTTATGTATTTATTATTTTATTTTTTATATGAGTGAGACTTTACCCATTAAATGCAACACGAAGAATCACCCGTGCACATAAATGTATCACGTATAGTTGATCCAAGAAGCTAAGGAAAATAAATGCATGACGCGGAAAATAAATGCAGACAACAAAAGTAACCCTAAGTGCACTTGTTGGTCATTCGGATAGGTCTCAAGTGCAAACATAAGCTTGAAAGTACAATATTCAAATACAACAGAGTAACCCACGACAACATTTCATTGAGTTTGTGCAAACCATGAAAAACCCAGAATGAAAAACAGAAAAAAATATATATATATTTAACTAAAAACACCTCTTACAGGTCTATCGCCGTTTAACTAAGGAACTAACCAGACAGTGATAAGCTGGCCAGCAGTGGCTTTTCTAAAGATCTGTCTTGAGGTAGCGATGAAGCAACACACAAACACTTGAGAGTTGAGAGTGAACAGGAGTTATTATCTCTTTCGGTGGGACAAGAAAAGTTCAAAGTTGAAAATTTAACTTTTCCGCGCGACAAAGTCATCATATTTACTTTCATTAAGAACGATTAATTATAAAGCATCCAGTCCTAAAGGTAATACTAAGAAGTTTTAAAATCTATTATTTATTAAGCATCCGCTCCTAAAGGTTTCATTTATTGTTTTTAAGAATTCAGTGAAAGTCCTCATTTCCTTTAAAATTAAACTACAAAATTGCAGCTGCAGCAACTGAATGAAAATTAAGGATAATTGAGAATAAGCTTTTTCCATTAATAAACTTAGTTCATTTTGATTTTTACATTAATGGAAAATATACAAGTACAAAAGAAAAATAAGAACAACAAACTTACAATTAACAAAAACAATCTATAATGTGACTAAAAATCCGAAAGCTTATTATCAGCTAATGTCTTGTCGATATCGGCTTTAGCAGCAGAAATTTCTCAACAGAGATCAGCAATTTCCTATTGTATGCGTATCAGCATCACTTCATCGAAGGAAAGAGGGGAGGTGTCAGATGTAGGCACACTAGGACCAGGAGGCTGGAGAGGGGGAGCGGTAACCTCTTCATTGTCTGAAGGCTGGAAGGGGCTGACAACCTCTTTATCATCCGAAATAACAATGGGTTCAACGACCCGAGACTCCTCCATCTGAATAGAACACACTGGACCTAAACCAACGAGAGATCTAAAGAAGGCACGAGATTCAGGAATACCCCTGTGAGTGGTTATCTTGTATCTAATCATTGTTTTGGTTTAGGGGAGTTAAGGCAGAGATCAGTTTGCTAGTAGTTAAGAGTTAGAGCAAAGAGATACGAAACGGGATTGTGAGAATAAGGGATTCAATTGGCACATAAATAATTAGTAATAATATTTAAGACCTAATAATTATATACGTCCGGTCCTAAAGGCCTATTAATAATTTTTAATTTGAACCAATCAGAATTTAAGTTGAAATTTGTAATACCTTTAAGATTTCATTTCACAAATGGACGGTCTCAAAAACACTTTTAAGATTGTCCTTTTAAAATAAGCGGTCCTAAAAGTCTTCATAAAAATTTTCTTTTTTACTATTTTTTTCTTATTATAATTAAATGTCTTATATATATTTACAAGAACGGTTGTCATATTCTATTGGGTCTTAAAAGTTCCGACGTTTTCAAAATTATATAAATATGGGTGTAGCCGTAACCTAAAATTTAATGCTTCAGTTTAGGTGAGTCTCCACGTAACCTAAAATTGTGTCCTTAATTTTTTTAAAAAGTACTATTTTTTCTTACATTATATTTATAAGAACGATTGTATTAAAATATGCGGTCTTAAAAGTGCCATCATTCCAAATTCCAATATTATATTGGTGAGTCACATCCAAAAATTTAATGCTTCAGTTCAAATGAGTCTCCTAGTATCCTAGAGTTGTGTCTTAAAGTACATATAAGACCAGTTGTTTTAGAATATGCGATCTTAAAAGTTCTGTCGTTCTAAATTCCAAGAGGTTCAGAGGCTCTTTGTTTTCTGAGGACAATCTAATAATGGTGCTTGATCTATTTAAGCCCCTCGTTACTTTAGTTTCTTCACATTCTTCTTCACATTCTCATTTTCTTCTACAATCTCCGACTCGATCCTATAATGGCTGCCCCACCACCTCAATCATTGGGTCCTCCTTTTCCTCCTCCTCTTCTCTAACCTGTGAGACCTCCTCCTCTGCCGGCAAATCGAACTATCAAGCAGATGGTGGAGCATCTGTTGGCTCGTGTCGATCACATTGACCGACGACTAGGCAAACTCTATGGCCTCCTTCATACCATCAACAACAAGATGGAAGATTAATTAGATTTTTTTTTCTGGTCTTTTTTTTAATGTATGTACTCTTTGTTGCCCTTCTCGGGCAGCATGTGTGTGTGTGTGTGTGTGTGTGTACGTATATGCAGCCGCAGCCGCCATTTTGTTTCAGTCTTCCTCTCTTCGATTATTCATATCTATTTATATATTTTGGACAAACTTTCTTGGATTACCCTACATTTGAGAACCTTACAAAAATGACTTTGAAATTAAAATTATAGTTATGATAACAACATTAATTAAGAACATACAAAACATGCAAATTAAAATCCTCATGAGTCATTGTCAATTGACTTTAAAATTAACCATGATATATTTACTTAGTTGATTTGATTTGAACATAAAATAGTTAGTCCTAAAGGTCTTCTTTAAATTATTTAAAAAAAGACCTTCAGGACCAGACATTAATTAAATAGTCGGTCCTAAAAGTCTCGCATATTTTTAAAGTAAAAACATATTTTTAAAAATAACTTCAGGACCAGATTGTTATTAAATAGGCAGTCCTAAAAGCCTCCAACATTTTGAAAAATTATACGAGGACTTTTAAGACAGGACATTAATTAAATAGTCGGTCCTAAAAGTCTCACATATTTTTTAAGTAAAAAAAAATCATATTTTAAAAAAGAACTTCAGGACCGGATTGTTATTAAATATACGGTCTTAAAAGTCTCTAATATTTTAAAAAATTATACGAGGACTTTTAGGACCGGACATTTATTAACTAGTCACTCCTAAAAGTCTCGCATAGTTTCAAAATTAAAAACATATTTTCAACTATGAAATTAAAATTCGCAGACAAATTAAACAACCAAACAAACTTGACATCTTTGGACACCACCTTCGGCTGACATCTTCTTGGAGGTTGCTTGGATTGTCTAGGGCGTTTGAATAGTTCAGGAGATGAAGATTGAGTCGCCTCATAGTCTAAATCGGAACCCATAGACATGACAGAGGTTATGGACCTGGATTTGGGGGGCATGGTGAGGTTATGGCTCTAGTTAGGGGTCAGGTTATAGAGACAGACCAGAGAGAAGACTTGAGCTAAATGAGAAATAAAAATATGAAGTCAAGAATAGAGAATAATATAGGAAGTTATAAACTCGAGCTTCAAGCTGTTGACCCCAGCCAACTACACTTCTAAAAATGTCAAACTCTCAGCCTTAGCTTGGCTCAAGTTTGGAAACTTCTAGGCTTGAATTAAAAAGGCTTCTCAAATTAACTAACTATCGGCCTTTGCTTAGCTTGAGTTTGGAACTTCTTAGCTTGAGTCATAATTGACTCAAATTTTGACCTTTAGGATCGGAGTTATATAAAATAGCCGGTCCTAAAGGTCTCCGCAAAAACTTTTAGTAACAGACATTCATGAAATAGTTGGTCCTAAAAGTCTCTCATATTTTTAAATGATAGAAAACATAATTTAAAAAGACCTTCAGGACCGCACTATTATGAAATAGATGGTCCTAAAAGTCTCAAATATTTTAAAAAATTATACGAGGACTTTTAGGACCAGTCTTTAATTAAATAGTCTCTTCTAAAAGTTTCGCATATTTTAAAATTTTTAAATAATTAAAAATTCGTATTTTTTAAAAATACCTTCAAGACCGGACAAATATGAAATAGACGGTCCTAAAAGTCTCAAATATTTAAAACAAATTATACGAGGACTTTTAGGATTGGACTTTAATAAAATAGTCGCTCCTAAAAGTCTCACCGGACATTTTCAACCTTATAATCAGCTCATTTACAGCATCCTCTCCTAAAGGTTTAAGAACTAATTCAATGCAATACATTCAACAACAAAAAATAGAAAGCATCAATATAATTTGTTGGAAATGAATAAACAAATTTATTAATAATTTGATCATTAAACTATACAATTGCTTGTTATTATTTACAGATCTTGTAAAAGGTCTACAACACATATTTACAAATTAATTCTGGGGGGCATTTGCAAGTTCCTGATTGAGATATTCACAAATGACTTGGCATATGCAATGAATATCACCATCAGGAAATGGGCCAACGCGAGCAAACGTCTGTAACATATCAAAGATATAAATATATTAGTCCTTAATTCCTTGCATTATCAATGGGGTCAGCACGCCAAACTACATATTTAAAATCAAATATATTTACCTCTTCAGTGATAGTCAGAATTCTTTGAGTGATAATATCATACATGTGCCTCATGACGTAAACCCACATAAGTTAGAAGCAGCTGGTTGCCGACGTGTCTAAAAACAAACAAGATATATATATATATATATATATATATATATATATATATATATATATAAGAACGCATATAATTTGTTAGATGCGATGAAGTTCACAATACAGTGTGCCAGTGTCTATGTACTAACCTTTGGTTTGATCCATACAAGATCTTTGACCTGATACCCAGTCTTTCTCTTGACCTTCTTTTGGTATTCCAGCATGGCCCTATTATCAAAATTAAAAATTTCATTTATCAATAATGGTAACTGAAAATTCACAGAAGAGATTTCAGACAAAAATCAGTTACAAAATGACTTGCGCTTACTTATCAACAATTTGCTTTAATGTAGGCACTGGTACGTTGTGAAGGGAGCATAAAAAGACCACTTTATTTTCCTCCGTGGAAAAGAGGACCAACTGCCAATGGTTACCTTGGTTGAATGGTGCAAGGTACCACCTTCTCATATTCCCAATAGTTCCTAGCTATGTATGTTGTTCTTTCCTTTACGGTTGTCATTCTTATGTAGTCTGGGCACAAGAATCCAAAATCATGTTGTCTGCCGAGTACTCCCAGTTCACGATGCATCAACCTCCAATAATAACATGCATCAGTGAATTAGCTAGTATATATGTATGTGTGTCTAAACGACCCCTCTTAAATTATGTACATACTCATAGAAGAAGATACTACTTACTTTATCAATAAGAACACAACTGCATTAGTTATCTCCTTTTTAGGAAAGAGCAGGGAGATTAAATCTTCTTGGTCAACGAAGACCTCTAGCTTCTCTTTTAGGCCTACTTCAACGTTTACAGGCCACAATCTGACTCCAAAAGTTTGATTGAGTAACAAAAGTCCAATTTCATCCTTAACATTCAACTTAGGAGTTTGCAAAAGATCACGTGGGGCTACAGGGGCTGGAGCTTGAGGAGGAGTAGAAATAAGTACAAGCATCACTGGCCACGAGATGAAGCTTCTAATGCAATCACTCACAAGTTTCATTTGATCGGTTTGAAGAGGGATAGGTGCATCAATGATCACCTCTTCAACTGACACCCTGACTTCATCATCAGCTATTTGTCGGTGGTGTACAGTTGATCCCAAGTTGTAGACATTCCCTCTTGCAACCAATCTTCTGTCAGGATCCTCCACGTAGAGGTCACAAGGTTTCGCCAACTGTCCAACAATGCAACTCTCTTTAGTGCTCTGCTAGACTGGTAGATGTGAGTGTGGCAAGGGAACACTCCTCTCTCCACGAGAGCTAACCATCATCATCATTTCCTCCTCCATCTTTTTCATCTGCACTTGAAACATTGCAGTTAATGAAGCTTCTCGCGTAGCTGCTTTCACCTTTGCTTCCTCAGTTGCTTTGGCCAGCCTACATTCCATCTTTTCCCGGGTAACCATACTTTGTTTTTGGTGTTTGGATTTACCAAAGTATTCCTTCAGGCCTACCCGTCCTCCAATTCCCCTTACACGCCCCGCGTGATTTTGTTTTCCAATCGCAATGGTAAGAATATGATCCCTCTTGTTCTTGCATTTTGAGTTCTTCCTATAAGATACAGATAACGAGAGCATAATTAGTAACGAAACATGTTTAGTACCTAAAAATTAAAAAAATAACAATACTTTCAATTCTTTCAACAACTGCACGAGTTTGTTCACTAGAGTATGCCCCGCCTTTCTTTTTGCAAATATATAACCATAACTCCTCACGACGTATTGGAGATGGCGGCCACGGATCACATATCTCAGAAGGATTGGATGTAGCTTCAGCTTCCAATCCCTTTCGCTTGGCGGCCATCAACTCTTTTTCTTCCTTTTCATATCTATCGCGAGAAGCCGTATGTGGGCAATCATTCTTTCTCCCAATCCTTGTGCCTGCTGCCTTCTCTGTGAATCAGAATTGAAAACAACTATTAATTATGAATTCTAGACCTCAATTCAAACACTAGTCAAATTCACTTCATTAAGTTTTAAGACTTTGTTAAGGAAGATGTAGAATTGTATAATAAATTAAGAGAAACAGAGAAAGGGAGTTGCAGAACTGCTGCAACTCAGTCAATTCATTCATATATCAGACAATTCATTTATTCATCATGACTAGTTCCAACTCAGTCAACTTTCAATAACAGCTTGCACATATACCATTACACAATTAACATACTAACTAACTAACAGCAATGTCTACGTGACCTATTATAACAGAATACCTTCCTAAGCAAGCAACCTGACTAATGGTCTCATAGATGAACACAACAACATTCACATATCTGCACAGGTTAATAAGTATACAAGAAGGGACAAAAAAATAAATATAGACTCACCAAAGCTTCATCAGTAGTTCGCAACTGAACAAATTGTTGCCATGTTGCTTTATCAAGAAAGGCATACCTGGTGTAAGGATCAGGGTGAGGCTCACCAACCGGAACCTCGGCAAAAATATAGTTGTTTGCTAACTGGGTCTTAAACTTCCTCCAGCAATCAACACAATACGACAATATCTTGTCTTTTAACTTCTCATCGTTAGGTACATTGTACGTAAGCCGGATAGAGGCCCAAATAAGATTCTTCAGCTTCTCTTTGTTGACATTTTTCCACTCATCGACCAAAATGCTTGGCTTGCTTCATGCTAGTAAGCAAACATAACTAGTATATATGCTTTTATTAGGGCCACAAGGAGCCAAATGTTCATCAAACTGTATATCGAGCTTTTCACCGGCAGTTCACGCTAGGGCAAGCTCTTTCAATCAAGTAGGGCCTCTTCTACCACCATGGCGTGCAGGGCGGTTACGAGGAGGTTCACTCTGAGAGGAGGATGGTTCATTCTGACTAACACCAGTCACATCATCAACTGGTGTTTCACGAATAGGACTAGACTCATTTCCTCCATTCATTTTCGAAACAAGAAAAGAGGTTGATAAAGATGGTGTATGAGAGGAATGCCTAAACAAATGAGAGAGTAATAGAGGATGGTGGCGGTTTGCAAGGAAGAGATGTAATGTAATAGGAAGATGTGTTTGAATGTTTCACAACAAAAACATGGGTTTCAGAGTTCAGACAGAAAGATGTAAGACGCAAGGTAAGGTTTCATGCGAGAATATATTTGGTAGTTTTAAGACCGGAGAAACAAAAAACAACGGTCTTAAAGGTTAACATTTTAGAACGTCCTTTTATTATGTCCGGTCTCAAAAGTAATAAACTATTAGTTTAAATTTTTTGATTATTTAGTACTGAAAAGAAGTCACGTCTGCTCTTAAAAATATTAACTTTAAGAGCGTCATTTATATATGTCTGGTCTTAAAAGTTTTATACCATTTTATTTATGTTTTTCCTTATTATTTTGCACCACAAAAAATATAAGTCGTGCTGTACGAGATTTCTCATTAATGTAATTCATATTTCAATTTTTTTTAATAAATGTTTTAAGAGCGGTTTTTTTTCTAGTAACAAAAATGACAATCTTAAAGGTTAACATTTCAGAACGTCCTTTTATTATGTCCGGTCTCAAAAGTAGTTTTAAATTTTTTCATTATTTAGTATCGGGGCAAAAGTTATGTCCGCTCTTAAAAATATTAACTTTAAGAGTGTCATTTATATATGTCTATAATACCCTAATTTTTATAATACACTTAAATATATATTTGGATAAATAATACATATTGAAAATAGGTGAATATGAGGTCTCAAAATGTAGTATAATTAGTCTATTGTCAAAAGAGAACACTAAGAAAATTAGATGAAAATTTATGGTCAAAGTATAAAAAATACATCTTAGGACCATAAAACATCTTGAGAAAAATTAGGAAAAATTCTAAAAGGCATGGAATAATTATTAAAAATTTAGAAAGCATATTATCTTTAATTTAGACAATTTAATAAATTATTTCCTATGAAAATAAAAAGAAGAAAAATTAAAAAGTATTCTAAGACTAAAATTGACTCTATGATTTTTGATAATTTGCATGGAGCTTAAATTATTAATGTCAATTCAATTGTTGTGAGAAAATGATTAATTTTAATTAAGAAAATTATTATAAATTATTAAGGGATTAATTAAGTAATTTTTGGGAATTTTATAAGTTTATAGAAATTATGGAAACCTAAATTCATGTATTTACTTATGGACCAATAGGAAAATCTTGGGAAAAGAAAATGTAAGATAAATAGAATATTAAGGTAAATGAATATATATATATATATATATATATATATATATATATATATAGTGGCCGAAATCTTTAGGCCAAAAAGGAAAAAAATAATAATAATAAGGATGGAGGGATAAGGATCAAGGGAGATTTTTAGCAAATAATAATAAAATAAGATTTAAGACATGTGGCAATTAATTAAATAATAATAAAAGTGGACAGGATAAACGAGAACGGATGGAAATAAAATCCTACATAGAAAACCGTGAACTAGGTTTCCAAAGTCAGGGTATATTGTGAACGAGTGAATTTTTATCTCGAGATGGCCGGTCTCCGGAGTCATTTCTGTAACCGACAGAGTGATTTGGAGATCAGGCTTAGAAGATATTCTATATAATTAAAACAGATAGCCAAAAGGAGAACCGATAGAAAATAATTCCGTTGTGAGAATCTGGGGACAAGTAGGGAAAAACCAGAGTATATTATTGATCAGTGAATTTTTGTCCAGATGTTAGCACCAATCAACATTATTTCTGTAGCCGGGCGCGAATACCGAGGATTTTCAGCTGATAACGGAATGTCCTCAACGGGATCAGAAACTGAGTTAAATTAGATAATTTCAAAGAGGAAGAAAAGACCTTCAGAGTGTTGCTTCCGGAATTTTGAGATTTTCCAAAATTAAGCGATTCGGACACCGAACTAGGACTTTATCGGTAGAAACCTTCTTAAGCAAGTGTGTGACATCACCTTGATGACTAAGGATGACATCATCTTTGAGAGGTGTATGGCCAAGATCTTGCCATCTCAAAGAAGTGCGATCCTACGGTCAGAATTCAACCAGACAAAGTTCAAGGAAATTACGAAAATGTCATTGGGTTTTTCTATAAATAGCGACCCTCTCATTTGGGAATTCTCACACCAAATCCTCTTGTGATTTTCGAAAATTTGGGAGAGAAGGAAGAAGGAGGAGTCCGGAGAAATTCGTAGCAAAACTCTGAGTAAGTTTTTCGGTCCTTAGTCTTTAGTAGTTCTTTCGGTAGTTATAGTAGAAATACTAGAGTAGTATTTAATTTTTCAAGTTAGTCTAGATATCATGTTTTAGAAATAAATATGATATTTATCTTAGAAATATGATAGAGGAAAGGTTATAGTAAAAATTTTGAAAGTTTAAAGCCGAAGTAGCGAAGCTCTGGCAAAACTTCGTCAAGAGATCAAACTAGGGGCAAAATGGTAATTTGTACCTAAAATGCCTATTATGATCCCAACTATTCACATCGGTGATATTATCCTTCTAGGGTATCCAAAATCATGAATCGTTGTTTTCGTTGTTTCCGCTGTCACCGCTGTCGTACCGCCGTTATACCGCTGACATACCGTTTTCGACGAAAGCACTAGTTAACGTCAACGAAGGTACGGACACGTATTGTAACCTTAACACTTATGCTGGTCATAATCATATATGTGGTAGACATGTCTATAAACTAAAACTCTGTTGAGGGTTGTCAGTCATACATACAGCTTTTTACGGGTTATAGTCTTGATAACGCCGTTGGGTTTTCCTAGTGCTGAGGACACGATGGGAGATCATGGCACTGGTTTATGTGCAGACATGTTGTGGGGCTTTACATATTGCTGTGTGCTTATGTTCTGTCCATTGTTGATCATGCATCTGCTGTGTGCTTATGTATTGATATGCTGTTATATCATTATGAATATCTGTTGCCTATATATGTTTTATTTGAGCATAAGGTTAACCGTTACCTGAGATCCAAATGGTAATTGGATCTCAGCTATAGCTTCAGGTTCAGGAGGACCCAGGGTGGAAGAGAGGGGCAAACAGCCGACGTAGGAGAGCTGGAAGAGTTTTATGAATTAGTTTTTGTAACTATTTGGGTACTGCTTTTTGGAGGCAATAGTTGTCTGTATAGGAATGGTTACACTGTGGTTAAGTACTTTTTAAAATTCAGTTACTCGTTTTGCTAAACTGCTCGACTCTAGTCAAAGTTTTTTTAAAAAAAAATTTCCTCTGTTTTCAAAAATGGGATGTTACAATGTCCGGTCTTAAAAGTTTTATACAATTATTTTTAAATATTTCCATGTTATTTTGCACCACATAAAATATAAGTCGAGCTGTACGAGATTTCTCTTTAAAGTAATTCATATTTCAATTTTTTAATAAATGTTTTAAGAGCGGTTGTTTTTTTTCAGCGGTCTGAATAATATATTTAAGACCTATCGAAAAATGATATGGTCCAAGAAGTTCTTTATATTTACAAAATTGCCACCGGTCATATCTTTAAGATCGGAGCATCTATCATCCGTTCTAAATGAGGCAGTCTTAAAAATTGATGCGGTCGAAGAAGTTCTTTATATTTACAAAATTGCCACCAGTCATTTCTTTAAGACCGGGACGTCGATACTCTGCTATAAATGAGGTGGACTTAAAACACTTTTTTGCATTAGTGATAGTGTTAACAACAAGCTAAGATTTAGAGATATTTTCTATAATGTCAATTTATCATTATTTTTATTATTAATTATTATTCATATTTAATTTTCTAATTTCTAGAATGTTCTCTTTTTAGTTTCTAGGGTTAGAGTTGTGACTATAAATAACTCTCGACAATATTATTTTGTAAACATATTATGATTGAATAATATGAATTACTAAGTTTTTTTTTCGTCTTCCTATATTTCTCTCCTCCCTTTATATGGTTTGTCTCCCTCATTTCTTGCTATACTCTCTCCTTTATTTTCTTTCATATCCTTCTGCCTCTTCTCACTTCTCTCCTTCTGCTTCCCATCCAGCATACATAATTGCACTCCCCAAAAAGTAAAGTTAGCAAAAATTTGTTCCTCTAAATATTAATCGTTGGAGTTTGGGACATATAGGGCCCTATAAGATCTTCATTTAAGGCAAACCTCTCGATATGGAACTCATGACACAGAAAATTACAGGAGAATTAAACCCTTAATTAGTTTTGTAGAATCGCTCGTAAGACGGGGTGTTGCAACACCCTTCTCCTCTAGCGAATGGCTGGGAATTGCATGATCTGGGTTTTGTTTTCTTGTTTAACGATATTGTTCTTTCCTTTTGTTGCATGATTTTGCTGTATTTTTTATTTTTTATTTTTCTTTTTCCTGGTTTGAGATTGCTTTGTGCTGAGCTTCTTTTTAATTTGTTGAGGAACTTGTACAGGATTTATGCCAACAAAAAATGGCATTCCAAACCAATCATATGATATAGCTAGTTTTTTATTGAAATGATGAAACCAACTTGTCCGGTTCTCGGTTCTAACAATAGTGTGTCTAGTTAAAAATATCTTGCTCCTTTTATTGTTTTTTTTCCTTACACTAACGTCATTTACATTACAAAAAAAAATTAGGGATGAAATTACTGACGGAAAAAATTTCATCAGACATTATCTATAGATTACTAATAGAATTTTGTCAGTAATTATTACCAATGAAATTGTGTCAGTTTTACCAACACTAATCTAATTAAATACTTAAATACACACATGAGCTTGTTTGGTTTTGAACTAGGAGTACAAGCGAGTAACGAGAGGACAATGACCCCCTAAAAGTTAGTTGTTGGAATGTTTAAAGGGAAATTACCTCTTATGACCCTGAGGTGGAAATTACACTAAAGGCCCATTTTCCATCTATAAATAGAGGTCTTCTGTAAACATTCTGAATACACTGGAATAAGAATTTCCCTCTACTCTCTCTCTCTCTCTATCTTCTATCTCTTGTTCGTGATCTATATTTTCATCAGTTTTATATTACATCATCAGCATGATCACTCTACCAAAGGTAGGATTTTCTTATTATCTTTTATATTTTCATTATATATATTCATTTTATCTATCTGGGATAATCTTAACCATTATATGGAATTAAAGTTCTACTTTTATCGATTATTTTGAATATCGGGTTCCATGGTTAAGATTTGAGATTATTTACTATTTACTATTCACAATAGATAGTAATTTTTACTATTCATGTTAATTTTACCTTTTTCAGTAATTTTACATTTTTATTCATTTTGACTCCTATATGGAAGTCTAGATTTAATCTTCCAGTAATTTTATTTTATTCACTATTTACAGTGAATAGTAATTTTACTATTCACGATAAATTTACATTTTACTATTTACATTAATTTATTTATGTTTATATATTCTTCCCACTCCCTTTTCATTTATTTCATGGTGGCGATATTAAGCTCCATTTGTAATTTAATTCTAATTCTTTACTTACTGCTTTATTTATTTTATGGTGGCGATACTAAGCTCCATTTGTAATTTAATTCTAATTCTTTACTTACTGCTGCTTTATTTATTTATTTCATGGTGACGATACTAAGCTCCATTTGTTTAATTTAATTATTTACTGCTTTATTTATTTTTCACGGAAGCGACACTAATATTAGTGGGCTCCATTTATTTATTTTATTATGCATTTATTTATCTTTTATGGTGACAACACTAATATTAGTGGGCTCCATTTATTTACGAATTTATTTACCTTTTATGGTGGTGACACTAGTATATTTATTAGTGGGCTCCATTTGTTTATTTTAATTCTTTACTACTTTCTATATATTATATATTAAATATGCATCCTCTTTCTTACCTTCGGATGAGATAGGTCTCGCTGTGAGTTTACTACCATTCCTATCTCATCTTCTTTTTATTTTCTTAGCATGTTTATTTACAGTTCTTTAAATTGTGTTTTAATTTATAATAAGATTTTATATTATGATTCTAATTATTATCATTATTTTTAGTTTGAATCATGTCTTCCAGCCTTTCAAATCTTGAATTTAATGCTCTTGACATCACCGGGAAGAATTATCTTTTTAGATGCTGAAATCCATCTTCAAGCAAAGGACCTTGGAACGGCTATATTGCCGGGAAATAATACGTCCCATACTGATAAGGCTAAAGCTATGATTTTTCTCCGACTTGAAAACTGAATATTTAACGGTAAACAATCCATTTGAATTTTTGACTAGTTTGAAAGATAGGTATGATCATCAGAAAACAGTGATTTTGCCTAGAGCTCGTTATGAATGGATTCATCTCAGGCTACAAGATTTTAAAACTGTAAGTGAGTATAACTCAGCAGTTTTCAAAATAAGTTCTCAGTTAAAATTTTGTGGTGAGAAAATAACTGATGAGGACTTATTAGAGAAAATTTTTTCTACCTTTCATGCTTCGAATATGCTTTTACAACAACAATATCGAGAGAAAGGTTTTAAAAAGTATTCTGAGTTAATCTCATGTTTATTAGTAGCCGAGCAAAATAACGAGTTATTGATGAAAAATCATGAAAATCGTCCCACTGGATCTCCATTTCCTGAAGCGAATAAAACTGATGAAAATATAGATCACAAACAAGAGATAGAAGATATAGAGAGAGAGTAGAGGGAAATTCTTATTCCAGTGTATTCAGAATGTTTACAGAAGACCTCTATTTATAGATGGAAAATGGGTCTTTAGTGTAATTTCCACCTCAGGGTCATAAGAGGTAATTTCCCTTTAAACATTCACATGTGAGACTATAGTAAACATGTGATACAATAGTTGAAGTGAATGTGAATGAATAGTTAATGCATGTGAATGAATAATGGACATACATATATATTTATAACGCTTCCCCTTGGATGTCCATTATGAATGTGCCTCATTAAAAACTTTAACTAAGAAAAACCTAGTGGGATAAAAACCTAGCCAAAGAAAAGAGTATATCATCCATTGATACACTGTCTAGTATTGTCTCATTAAAAACCTTTCTAGGAAAACCCAGTGTGACAAAACCTAGATAAGGGAAAAAGAGTACAGCGTGTATCAACTCCCCTTGTTGACAATATCAGTATTACTCCCCCGATGACATCAGTTGAGATCTTTGAGTCTTTGAAGACCAATACCATAGACAAGCTTCTCAAAGATTGCTTCTAGAAGTGACTTGGTAAATAAATCTGCCAAATTTTTACTTGAACTGATTTGCTGGATATCTATTTCACCATTCTGTTGAAGATCACGAGTAAAGAAGAATTTGGTGAAATATGCTTAGTTCTATCGCCCTTGATGTAACCTTCCTTAAGTTGGGCAATACATGCAGTATTATCATCATATAGAACTGTTGGAATCATTTTACCAGAAGATAAATGACAAGTAGTTCGTATATGATGAATTATTGACCTCAACCACACACATTCTCGACTTGTTTTATGCATTGCTAGGATTTCTGCATGATTAGATGAAGTGGTCGATATAGTCTGTTTCATAGATCTCTATGAAATAGTTGTACCTCCTATGTAAATACATAGCCTGTTTGTGATTTTCCATCATGTGGATCAGACATAAATCCAGCATCTGAATAACCAATTAGTTCATGTTTAGATACATTTGAATAATATAAAAATACGTTTTACACCACTCCAATGCCTCTGTGTTGGTGCAAAGCTATATTTTGCTAATAAATTAACAGCAAATGATATATCAGGTCGTGTGTGATTAGCAAGATACATTAATGCTCCAATAGCACTAAGATATGGTACTTCTGGACCAAGTAATTGTTCTACACCTTTTTCATTAATTACTTGGGGTTGGAATGGATCTTTTTCTTTTATCAAAGATCTTACAACCATTGGAGTACAAAATGGATGTGACTTATCCATATAAAATCGTTTTAGGACCTTCTTTGTATAAGTTTCTTGATATGCAAAGATCCCATCATTCAGGTACTCAATTTGTAATCCAAGACAAAATTTTGTCCTACCCAAATCTTTCATTTCAAATTCTTTCTTTAAACAATTAATTGCTTTTGAAATCTCTTCAGGATTCCAATAATGTTAATATCATCAACATAAACAGTAATTATAGCAAATTCGTTTCTCGATCTTTTCATAAAAATACATGGGCATATCAGGTCATTTTTGTACCCTTCTTTCAACAAATATTCTTTGAGACAATTATACCACACGCACCTTGATTGTTTTAAGCCATATAGAGACTTATTTAATTTGATTGAGTATTGTTCTCGTGAATTTGAATTAAATACTTCTGGCATCTTGAGTCCTTCAGGGACTTTCATATAGATATCACTATCAAGTGAGCCATACAAATAGGCAGTCACGACATCCATTAGATGCAAATCAAGCCCTTCATTTGCTGCTAGGCTAATTAAATAACGAAAAGTAGTTGCATCCATTACTGGTGAATATGTTTCTTCAAAATCAATGCCAGGTCTTTGTGTAAAGCCTTGGGCTACTAGGCGTGCTTTATACCTTGTAATTTCACCCTTTTCATTTCTTTTCCATACAAAAACCTATTTATATCCAACTGGCTTTACATCTTTAGGTGTATGGACTATAGGTCCAAATACTTTTCGTTTTGCCAGTGATTTTAACTCTGCATTTATGGCATTTTTCCATAGGAGCCAATCTTTTCGCTGTTGGCACTCACAAATGGATTTTGGCTCATGATCCTCATCATCATTCATTACATCATATGCTATATGATTAGCAAAAATGTCGTCAACGTTGACTTCATTTCGGTTCCATTTGATACTATTTGTGACATAATTTATTGAGATCTCATTATTTTCATACATTTCAGGTACCTGGATCTTTTCTGGAGCCACAATATTCTCCTCTGGAGATAATATCTCTTCATGAAGTGGCTCATCCAAAGCTACACTTTTTTCTTGATTATCCTCGACTTTGCCATCTATAATCTTAGCTCCTCTTCTTTTCGAGGATTTTTATCTTTGGAACCAATAGGCCTATCACGCTTCAGGCATGCTTTTGATTCATTTATAATCGGCTGTCCTACTGGGACATCAATTCGAATAGGAGCATTAGCAGCTGGAATATGTGACTTTGTCACTTTCTTTGGGTCAGTGAATGCTTCTGGCATTCGATTAGCTAAATTCTGTAAATGAATTATCTTTTGAACTTCTAGTTCACATTGTTTTGTATGAGGATCAAAATGAGCCAATGATAATTCATTCCAGCTAATCTCTTTATAATGTTGGGAAGACTGATTCATCAAAATGACAATCTGCAAATCGTGCAGTAAATAAATCTCCTGTAGATGGTTCTAAATATTTTATAATTGAAGGAGATTTATACCCAACATAAATTCCCATTCTTCTTTGGGGAACCATTTTAGTGCGTTGTGGAGGTGCTATTAGCACATATACTGCACATCCAAAGGTCCGAATATGGGAAATATTAGGTTCTTCACCAAAAATCATTTGTAAGGGGGAAACTTTTAAATAACTAGTTGGCCTGATGCGAATTAACATTCCTGCATGCAAAATGGCATGGCCCCAAGCAGAAATTGGTAAATTAGATTTCATAAGTAAAGGTCTTGCAATAAGTTGCAATCGTTTTACCAATGATTCTGCAAGTCCATTTTGCGTATGAACATGAGCTACGGGATGTTCAACATCAATTCCAAGGGACATGCAATATTCATTAAAAGTCTGTGAAGTAAATTCACCAGCATTATCAAGACGTATTTTCTTGATAGGATAATCAGGGTAATGTGTTCTTAATCTTGTCAATTGAGCAAGTAATCTCGCAAACGCCAGGTTTCGAGAAGATAGTAAGCACACATGTGACCATTTAGTTGATGCATCAATTAAAACCATATAATACCTAAATGGTCCGCATGGTGGGTGTATTGGCCCACAAATATCTCCCTGTATCCGTTCTAGAAATGTGAGAGACTCACTTTCTACTTTGCTTGGTGATGGCCGAATAATTAATTTTCCCTTGGAACATTCATCACATGAGAAATCATGGGATTTTGGTATTTGTTTTTGTTTTAAGTTATGTCCATATGAATTCTCTATTATACGCCACATCATAATTGACCCGGGATGGCCTAACCGGTCATGCCAAACAATAAATATGCCTTTATCAGCATGCTTCTGAATTTCCATAACATTTATTTCAATTGTACCAATACATGAATAGTACAAACCAGAAGATAACATAGGTAATTTCTCCTGAACATATTTTTCACCATATCTAACATTAACAATTTGTAGATATTCTTTATTCTCCTCATTTATAGTCTCAATATGATATCCATTCTGGCGGATATCTTTAAAACTCAACAAATTTCTATGAGACTTGGAGGAATACAAAGCATCATTAATAACAAATTTTGTACCATTGGGTAATATTATTATTGCTCTTCCAGAGCCTTCAATCAATCTCGTATTACCTACTATGGTATTGATGCTTGTACTACCATTTGTTAGATGTGAAAAATATTTCTTATCTTTAAGAATTGTATGTGTCGTTGCACTATCAATAAGACATATATCTTCATTCTTGTATGCAATATTTGAAATATCCATGAGCTTTATTAAAAGAAAAGAAATGCATTAAAACATATTTAATATAGGAGATGCATTAAAAACATATTTATTATACTTAATTGACAACAAGTCAAAGCAAAACGAAATAGTTATTACAATTTCTGCAAAACTTATTTAATCATAAAAATCTTCCACCTCCAAGTGAGACATAACATCATCATTTGGCTCATTGACATCATTATCCTTATGAGTCTTGTTGTCTCATTCCACATTATTAACACTCCTTTTTATAGAGGCTTGGTAAAGTTTCGCTAAATGTTCTGGTGTACGACAATTACGTACCCAATGTCCTTTCATACCACACCGATAACATTTATATTCTACAACTTTTGAAAGACCTTCTTTATCATTCTTCTGTCCTTCATTATTCATCTTTTTCTAGTGGGTATAAGGACTATAATAACCTCTTCCACCATGATAAGAACCATGATTATTTTTGCCTCCACGATTTTCACGTCCCCGTCCACGACCACGGCCACGACCACAACTACAACCACGGCCACGACCATGATCATTTCGTACACTCACATTCGCTTCAGGAAATGGAGAAGATCCAATGGGATGATTTTTATGATTTTTCATCAATAACTCATTATTTTGCTTAGCTACTAATAAATATGAGATTAACTCAAAATACTTTTTAAAACCTTTCTCTCGATATTGCTGTTGTAAAAGCATATTCGAAGCATGAAAGGTAGAAAAAGTTTTCTCTAATAAGTCCTCATCAGTTAGTTTCTCACCACATAATTTTAACTGAGAACTTATTTTGAAAATTGCTGAGTTATACTCACTTACAGTTTTAAAATCTTGTAGCCTGAGATGAATCCATTCATAACGAGCTCTAGGCAAAATCACCGTTTTTTGATGATCATACCTAACTTTCAAACTAGTCCACAATTCAAATGGATCTTTTACCGTTAAATATTCAGTTTTCAAACTTTCATGAATGTAGTGTTAGAGAAAAATCATAGCTTTAGCCTTATCAGTATGGGACGTATTATTTCCCGGCAATATAGCCGTTCCAAGGTCCTTTGCTTGAAGATGGATTTCAGCATCTAAAACCCATGATAGATAATTCTTCCCGGTGATGTCAAGAGCATTAAATTCAAGATTTGAAAGGCTGGAAGACATGATTCAAACTAAAAATAATGATAATAATTAGAATCATAATATAAAATCTTATTATAAATTAAAACATAATTTAAAGAACTGTAAATAAACATGCTAAGAAAATAAAAAGAAGATGAGATAGGAATGGTAGTAAACTCACAGCGAGACCTATCTCATCTGAAGGTAAGAAAGAGGATGCATATTTAATATATAATATATAGAAAGCAGTAAAAAATTAAAATAAACAAATGGAGCTCACTAATAAATATACTAGTGTCGCCACCATAAAAGGTAAATAAATGCATAAATAAATGGAGCCCACTAATATTAGTGTCACTTCCATGAAAAATAAATAAAGCAGTAAATAATTAAATTAAACAAATGGAGCTTAGTATCGCCACCATAAAATAAATAAATAAAGCAGCAGTAAGTAAAGAATTAGAATTAAATTACAAATGGAGCTTAGTATCGCCACCATAAAATAAATAAAGCAGTAAGTAAAGAATTAGAATTAAATTGCAAATGGAGCTTAATGTCGCCACCATAAAATAAATGAAAAGGGAGTGGGAAGAATATATAAACATAAATAAATTACTGTAAATAGTAAAATGTAAATTTACCGTGAATAGTAAAATTACTATTCACTGTAAATAGTGAATAAAATAAAATTACTGAAAGATTAAATATAGACTTCCATATAGGAGTCAAAATGAATAAAAATGTAAAATTACTGCAAAAGGTATAATTAACATGAATAGTAAAAATTACTATTTACTGTGAATAGTAAATAGTAAATAATTTCAAATCTTAACCATGGAACCTGATGTTCAAAATAATCGGTAAAAGTAGAACTTTAATTCCATATAATGGTTAAGATTATCCCAGATAGATAAAATGAATATATATAATGAAAATATAAAAGATAATAAGAAAATCCTACCTTTGGTAGAGTGATCGTGCTGATGACGTAATATAAAACTAATGAAAATATAGATCACAAACAAGAGATAGAAGATAGAGAGAGAGAGAGAGTAGAGGGAAATTCTTATTCCAGTGTATTCAGAATGTTTACAGAAGACCTCTATTTATAGATGGAAAATGGGCCTTTAGTGTAATTTCCACCTCAGGGTCATAAGAGGTAATTTCCCTTTAAACATTCACATGTGAGACTATAGTAAACATGTGATACAATAGTTGAAGTGAATGTGAATGAATAGTTAATGCATGTGAATGAATAATGGACATACATATATATATATTTATAATAGAAAATAAAGATTTTTTTTTTTAAAAAAAAAATCTTTCTTTTCCAATTATTTATGAAGGCTACAATAATACATACAAACACTAAAAGGCTTTAGTAGTGATGAATAATTGGAAAAGAAAGATTTTTTTTAAAAAAAAGGTTGTGGAGAGAGAATGAAAAGAAGAAAAGTCATGCCCCAAACAGTGATGGGCTGACAAAGAAAGAAAATAAAATTAAAATTAAAAGAGGTAGTGGATGGTAACGGAGAGAGAAAGCAAAGGAGGGAATATGTGCCCAAAAAACATTCAGTTTTCCAACAACTAACTTTTAGGGGGTCATTGTCCTCTCGTTACTCGCTTGTACTCTTAGTTCAAAAACCAAACAAGCTCATGTGTGTATTTAAGTATTTAATCAAATTAGTGTTGGTAAAACTGATTGACGCTCAAAGGGGAAAAATGAAAATTTAACTTTTTATGCTTAAAGACATAAAAATTTCTACTACACCATGGTTCTTTTTAGCAGAAGAAAAAAACTGCCTAGTTCAAAATGCCCTTTGATCTGTCAAAAAAATATCAAATTTTCCTCCTCCTCTCACACCTTTATTTAAGTCACCGGCATCAACGATTTTTACCATGGTGAAACTGATAAGCATATATTTTATAATTAGGGAGATATAAATTTTGAAATATATATGTGTGTGTGTGACGACCACCTTGTAGGGCCTTTAGTTATCAAAGTTATCGCGGAAAGGCATCGAAGAGATTTGGACGTCTTAATTGCGGAATAAAAGTTTTTGAAATTAACTTATTTTGAAAATACACGGACAAATTTTTCACGATTCGAATTCATCCGATAGTTGGATGTTAATACAATAATCCCAAAATAGGCGAATGATAAACGTTAAAGTACAGTCTAATTACTTCTAATTTTCCAAAAAGTTCCAACTGTTGTAATCCTTATAGCTGCTTCTTGCCTTTTGATCCCGAATCACTACTTTTATCTTTCATGTGGTCTGGAGTCCAAATGAATGGATCCTAGGGGTAACAATTAATCTCACGCACATATATGAAAGCATAAATGACAGTTTAGCACATATTAAAGCATGGAAGCATTTACAAGTACAAATAACCGTAACCGTAGTTAACGGCCAAGGACCGCAGCCCTTGTTTAGGACACACAGCCCCATGAGACCGCAGCCTCAAATCCATAGTTAGGAAAAACATGTAACTAGTATTTAAATCAACCAACCACTACTCTGATGATTTTAAATGATTTTTGTTGGAAAAAAATAATATTCCGCTTTTGAAAATTGGGATGTTACATTTTGGTATCAGAGGAGAGCATTCTGGCACGAATTTAACAAAGTTACTCTGAACAGTTTGGTGTCTAAGGCTGGGTTAAACTATGTGGGAAGCCAATCAGTCGCCGTAAAAGTCGGTGAGGCCCCCATAATAGACCCCTACTTGGCCAAACTGTTTGGTTAACGGAGTTAGGTTCTAAGCCTTTCTAAGAGCATGTTTTGAAAATGAGTACTGATTAGCCAAAATCAGTGTACTACCTTACGTCGGTATACCAGTCTAAACCGGTATACTATCTTGAACCAGTGTACCACCTTCTGTTGGTGCATCACTCTAACCCAGATTCGTCATATCCACCATCTGTACTGATATTGATATCAGTCTCTGATAATCTTGATAACATCGCTATCAGTCTTTGATAATCCTGATAACCCCATTATCAGTCTTTGATAACTCTAAAAATCTCCAGTTTGTACTGGACGATAATTCTATCCTAGCACAAAGCCTATGTGTGAAGTTGCGTCACACTAAATTCTGAGACCAATAAAGATAAATACATGCGATATTTGACCCATGTTGAGGAATTCTATCCGAGGAATTTCTGTTATGTACTTTTGTACCTGTTTTTAAGTATAAAGTTCTACTGAGATTCTGACAAAGGAAATATGGCCGGTGTCCGCTTGTTTGTAGTGAAAAACTAAGTGCAATAGGGTCTATGGTCTATATGTAGTATAAGTACTAAATGTAATAAAGTTGTGATATACTAATTGTTGTCTTCCTGGTATACCTAAACGTTATCCTTAATAAAGGAAAAAGAGCGAGACATGGCAAATTTAAGAAGAGCCGGAATTCCTAGAGGCCGAGGTAGAGGCAGAGGTAGAGGTAGAGGACGAGGCAGACGACCTCGGATAATACCAATACTCGTAGTTGAACCTGAGTAATAAGGTCAGGTGCCTAACCAACCGGACCAAAATGCCTGGCAAGAGGTAATGACGATATTACGAGAACAGCAGATAATGATTGACGATCTCCGCGCTGACAGACAGGAAAGGCAAGTGGAGAGACAGGAGCAGCAAGACGAAGAGGAACGGCAGAATGATGAAGAAGACGAGAGTGAACAAAATGATGCACACAATGATGAAGCTGAGGAATCAGATCAATCTCGGTCACCACCTCGACGAGTGAGAGCACTGAGGAGGCCACCTCAACCCAACCGAGTGGTTGAATCAACGCAGTATTGGGTCACCCAATTCTGCAAGCTGAAGCCACCAGTTTTTCATGGTAAGCTTGATGCAGCTGAGGATTGGCTAATAAGGCTGGACAAAATCTTCGAGGTCTTGAACTGTCCGGAGCATCACAAAGCTCAACTAGCAATCTTCAAACTGGAAGGGGATGCGGATAGATGGTGGAAGAGCATTTCATCCACGCTGAGAGCACGCTATACTCCTGTTACATGGGAGAAATTTCTGGAGAAATTCAACGAGCAATACTTCCCTCCCACTATACAGATGATCAAAGAATCAGAATTCCTCCACATCAAACAAGGGCAGGAGGAGTCATTTGACGACTATTTTGCCCAATTCACCAACTTGTCTCGATATTCACCACATTTGAGACAAGTTGATAATGAAAGCAGCTTGGTGAACATACTGATCCACGGGCTGAAGTACAAGATACAAGAAAGGTTGATATCGCAACGATTTACGAAGCTAATTCAAGCCGTAGAATCATGCCGGTTAATTGAGCGGAATCTGAAGGAGCTGCGTAGATCCAGAAGACCCGACGTTAGTAGTTCAGATCATGACGAGGTCAGCCGTGGAAATCCCTCGCAAAAGAGAGAAGCTCCTTGGAGTGACTCCCAGAGAGAGAGCAAGATGCCATTCCAGTTTAGGCAGCAGAGCAACTCACGAGTACCGGAATACCGACCATGTTCAAATTGCGGAAGGTATCATCCTGGTATTAGCTATATTGGGAAACAAGTTTGCTTTGGATGCCGAAAGCCAGGACACGTTATTACAAACTGTCCTGAGAAAATTGCGGAGAAACGAGTTTGCTTCAGATGTCAGAAACCAGGACACATTGCCCCAAACTGCCCTGAGATAGCCGAGAAGTTAAGGCCACAAAACCCAGGCAGAATGTACGCACTAACAGATACAATGGACAGAGAACATTTGAAGAGAGACCAAGGTACTATCTCTTTTAAAGAGAAATCTTCTTTAGGCAATATATGATACTAGGAGTTAGCTATTCAGTTAAATCATATGATACGTAAACCACCTCCGTGACGTATTTCATGTTTTCCTCATTGTTACATTTCGACCACGACTTTGTCATTGAGGTATCAGGATGTCAAAGTACAACATGACAAATACCTTCGTAGTCAAGTTGGAGCGAATTCTCAATCGTCGATAGAAACGACTTAAACATAAGATTGTCCCGACAGAGTGAATATCTAGACCGTATGGTTCAACGTTTTGTATAGAGTAAGTTCCCAGAAGTTATAATTCAAAGTCTAGTTAGTATAGAGCAAATTTCAAGGACGAAATTTTATTTAACGGGGGGAGAAATGTAATACCCTAAAATTTATATTTCTCCTAAAGAACCATATTTTGGCAAATAATACCTATTAAAATAGGAGAGTATGTTATCTCTAAATTTTTAATTGATTTATTATCATTTTTAGGGGAATTTTCTTTGGATTCTAATAAATCCAAATTCAATTTCCTAAATCTTATTAAGGATCATAAAATATAACCATTTAAAATAATCGGAGGATGATAAAATCAATTAGAGGAAGTTAGTAACAATTATTGGGCAAATGAAATTGCAATAATTGAGATACTTTAATAAGTTTTGGAATTAGTTCATAATTAATTTATAAGGTCATAATTAAGGATCAGATGATATTTAGAAGCTAAGATTAGCATACAAGGAGTTGCTAATCATCAAAATTCAATTAGAAACTTGTCAAATGGTAATCAAGTCTTATAACCCCTAAAACACTAGTATTCCTAAATTATCTCTAAGGGGGCGAAAATTCCTATTTAATGATGGAATAAATTACACAAAATAAATAGACCAATAAGAGATTTTTCTAAGAGCTTGTGAGGATAATTAAAACATAAAATTGTAATTAAAAGATTAAGGGGGGTGGTTTTATCACTTGGGCAACAAGAAAGGGAATTGTTAGAAATAAACCTATAATTAAATTTCTAGAAGAGAAGACTTTTGAGACTTAATGCAATGGAAAAGGAAGAGGAAGGTGGTGTGTGTGTGTGTAGTGTACGTGTGTGTTGTGGGACAAGGAGGAAAAAAAAATAATAATAACATATGGCAATTAAGTAGTGTGTGGAAGAAGATTGGGACAAACTTGGAGAGCAAGTAATTTCTAATCAAATGCAAATCAAGGAGAATTCAAAGAGATTAAATCAAATCTTGAAATATTGGAGCTAAGTATTAAATGTAAATACATATTTGGAATCAGTAAATTATGAGCTTCAACTTGGCTATTCCCAAAGTTATTTTCGGTTACTTTTAAGATTCATACCTAAGTGTTTTGGGAATTAAAAATCACCATAAATCTAATCATAAAATTAGGATTTCAAAAGTGGAATTAGATTTTAAAGAAAAACATTAGTTGATACTTAACTAAATTAGCATTTGGGATTAAATAGGAGATGAAGCAAAACTCTAAGAGAGAGAGAGAGAGAGAGAGAGAGAGAGAGACGAATTGGGGGAGGTGTAGGGAGGAGATCCTTGCCTCTTCTCCAAGCAAAAACCAAGGGCCAAGATCCATTGAAGTTGCTTGGTGACTACTCCTTGGTAGCCTATAAATAGAAGCCTCCTCAACACATTCTCCCCACAAATTCAGAAGCCTAGGCCGAAATTTAGAGAGGAAGGGAGAGTGTGGAAGAGCTTCAGGAATTAGAAGGCAAGTATTCTTCAAAAGGTAAGAGAGTTTTTAGTTTTTAAGTTTAAGTTCTTAGTTTATGAAGTAGAAATGCAAGAAATGTTGTTTTGATCTTCAATCTTCCAAATATAGTTTTATTTTCATGTTTTTATGGGTTCCACTGTCTTTATTTCGAAAATTTGATGAAGAAGAAGTTATAGCAAAATCTTTGGAAGATTAGGATCAAAATAGCGAAGCTCTGGCGAAATTTCATCGATTAGCGATTCCTGGAGTCAGAGGTAAAAACGCCAGTATTTTATGAAGAAGATGATGTTCAAAAATTCTGAGAAATTTCATGGTGAAAGTAGACATCTAGGGCTTTCTAAATCTATAAAGAGTGTGTGATTTGAAGCTCTGTGCAAAAAGATAAAAACCTCAGAAGTTAGGTTATGTTTTCAGTGCGAAATTCTGGGCAGCAGTTTGAAATGATTAAACTGGGAATTTTCCATGAGTTATGGGTAAGTTCCAGTATTTTTTCTCGAAAGTAGACTTCTCAAGGATTCCGGGAAATTTTACGGATCCTTGGTTCTATTTTTCTAGAATTAGTTATGATTTTTCGAAGTTAGGCGAAATTCTGCCTAGAAATGCTGGATCAGCGTTTTTTCCAAAAATTAGGGAATAAATTGGAAAATAAATCCACCAGGGGTAAAATGGTCTTATATAGCCAAAATATCTCTTTGAAATAATATTTGTGAGTTAATAAAGGCGATATTATCCTTATAGGATATCCCTGAATACGTTTTGACCAACTGTCGCACCATTTTCCGCCAGAAATACCGTCAAACGTCAACGAAGGTACGTTCGCGTATTGTAACAATAACTCTGATATTTACAATATGTGTATATGTGGTATGTGTGTTGTATGCATGTTGTGATGTGTTGTTTGAATACATGTTGTTGTTAAAGGATAACTGTACATCTGCATTCACTGGGAGTGATATATCTGTTTTCACTGGGAGTGGTATATTTCGCTGGGAGCGGTACATTTGCATTCACTGGGAGTGACATAGTTGGTGACATATTTGGAAGTGAATCAATTGTTGTGTTTATATACCGTATATGTAAATATGAGGTTAACCGTTACCTGGGGTCCGTATGCATGGGGCCTCAGCTCTTAATATAGCGTCAGGGTCGGGAGAACCAAGGACGGAGGACAAGGGGAAGCGCAAGCAGGTCGTCTAGCAGACCTGGCTGAAGATTTCCTTTGATGTCCCGGTAGAAGCCTTCCTATTATTGCTTTTCTTCACTTTTAAACCACGCGGTTTCTATACCACTATTGTATCCAACCAGACTTATGGCATTTTGAATATATATATTAGGTACTCTTCCGCTCAAATGGTCTACTCTGATGATTTGAAATGACTTTGAATGAAAAAAAAAAAAATTTATTCCGCTTTTGAAAATTGGGATGTTACACATGATCAGCTAATTAATACATAAACATTTACACACATGCTTACAAGATTAGAGTTACCCACTTCAAACTTAAATCCTTATCTCTTGACTTAAGTTGTTGGGATCAGAAAAGGTGTCAAGATCTGCCTAAAAACGTTTATCGTCGTCGTTAGTCACTTACTCGAATCGCAAAGAAACTAATTACACGAATTAGTTTAGAGGATTAATAATAGTTATTAATCCTTTAAAATTTTTTCTAATAATAATTTTATTATTATTAATCTTAATGATAATAATTCCTTATTTATTATTTATTTCCCCCCTTTAATAATATAACCTCCCTTTCCTAATAACTGCATTTATTTATTTAATTATTTCTCCACTATTTCTCTACACTCTCAAGTGTTATCTTTTTCCTTAAAAAAATCAATTAGAGTTAATAAATACTAACCATCATATCATAATATAATTTAATGTATTTATTTAATGATTCTCATGGTTTCCTACAATTTTCTATAATATAATGCTAATTATGGTTTTCCATGTTATTTAATAATATATACTTTAAATCTGGCTTTAATAAACACAAACACCACATTAACTAATTTTTAACTAGGGGTTTATAAATATTAATCATTAATATACATTTTAATGTTTCTCATGGTTTCTCTTAAAACCTTGATAAATACTATCTCTACATAATTTATGCTTCATGTGAATTTTGAGTTAAGCATACACTACAAAAAAATGGCTTTTGGTAGCGACATTTGATGTCGCCGCTGAAAGTATAGCTTTCGGTGGCGACAAAATGAGTCGCCATTAAAAGTAATACATTTGGCGGCGACTTTTTTAGTCGCCGCTGAAAGTGGAATCTTCGGTGGCGACATTTTTGTGTCGCCACCAAAGGTAGTTTCAGTGGTGACTTTATGTCGCCACCGAAAGTCCCATTTTAATTTTTTAAAACCTTCGGTGGTGACATGTTTAGTCACCGCTGAAAGTCATACTTTCAGTGGCGACATTTTTTTGTCGCCACCAAAGGTGGTTTTCAGCGGCGACTTTATGTCGCCACCGAAAGTCCCATTTTATTTTTTTTTTTAATTTTTAAAAACTTTCAGTGGCGACATGCTTGGTCACCGCTGAAAGTCATACTTTCAATGCCGACATTTTTGTGTCGCCACCAAAGGTGGTTTTCAGTGGCGACTTTATGTTGCCACCGAAAGTCCCATTTTATGTTTTTTTTTTTAATTTTTTAAAACCTTTGGTGGCGACATGTTTAGTCGCCACTGAAAGTCATACTTTCAGTGGTGACATTTTTGTGTCGCCACCAAAGGTGGTTTTCAGTGGCAACTTTATGTCTCCACCGAAAGTCCCATTTTATTTATTTTTTAATTTTTTAAAACCTTCGATGGTGACGTATTTAGTCGCCGCTGAAAGTCATACTTTCAGTGGCGACATTTTTTTTCACCACCAAAGGTGGTTTTTAGTGGCGACTTTATGTCACCACCGAATGTCCAATTTTAGTTTTTTAAAAAAACTTGTAATATTGATTCAACAAATAAGTTATCACTTATTTATAAAAGGCTCCTTAGAAACTCGACCAAGGCTAGTTATCACTTTTTACTATATTTTTAGCTTACCTTGTTTTGGTAGACAAACGACATGTTTATCATTTATTAAGGAAGATAAACTGTTTAGCAGCTTAAATTTTCTCTTAAAACTCTGCACTATAATAAAATCTTGCAAGAAGTAAGTTGAAATCTACCAATAATCAATCTCTTAACCAAATTAAGAAAATTTATGCTTTGAAAATTATCACTGACTTCTATTCCTAAAAAAAAAAAAAACCAAAAAAAAAATTATCATGGACTAAGAGCCCGTTTGGATGTTGATTTTGGAGAATAGATTTGGGGATTTACGAGATAAAAATAGCTTTTGGAAATTGTATGTCACAATGTTTGCACTTACCAATACATAGCACACTGCAAATGTATGTCACAATGTTTGCACTCACCAATGCCATGAATCCAAGTGTCGTTAGCATTAGGAAAACATACATTGCGGTATTATCATAACTATAATTCACATATAAGATGAATCCACGTCTTAACTGAATGTAAATAAACATGTGACCTAAAACCTAGCCTTAGTCACAATGCATGGTCCAAGACTTTGTCTTCTCCATGACTCCACATGAATCAAACAATCATATATAATCATACAAGACACATTAATGTTGTTGCTTAAAGTTGATTTTCATTAATAATAACAAGAGATTGTACATTTTGATGAAAAGATAAACATGATTTTGATTGAAGAAAGTTTTGTCAGGTGCTTTTAAGGCTACTTCTAACACATATATTCATTGAAATACTAGTAGAGAGGAAATTGATCTAGTTTTATGAAATGCAAATGAGAGAAATAATTTCAGGCTCTATTTAATCATGAAAGTTAAAGAATCATTTGCATTTATCACTCTTTCCATATCAGTAAATAGCAACATATTTTGAGCTTCACCCATATATAGAGCACTCAAAGATAAAACTATGAATGTGAGTCCTTAAATTAATTTCAAGTATTTTGGGCAATAATTTTGCATGAAAGATTTTTTTCAACAATTTTTTCTTAATTTCAATTCCATCAATATTTTTTGCCCGACAATTCCATTAATACCAAACACACGGTTTTCGTTAGATATCTTGGTTACTAGGTTCAATGGGTTTAATTTTAGAAATATTTTGTCCGAAAGGGAGAAATATGGATATGAATATGAGGAGTTGAGTTGGGAATTATTGATTTTTTTAATATTTCAAAACTTTTAACAGTAAATCAATTTCAACAAAAATTATTAAGATTTTTTTAAAAAAAAATATAGCAACGCATTTTTAAAACTGAAATTCATAGTGTAAAGATTTTTTTTTTTTTTTTTGCTATAATTAGTGTAAAGATTTATTATGAAACGCGCGAGGCAGAAGGAAAAACGAAACTGGGCGCCACAGGGAAAAAAATTGGGCGCCATTTATAGAAACCTGGGTTTAAGCGCTTCGTGGCGCTCAATATTTTGTTCGCTATGCTCTCTCTACAATTCATCGCCCCCGGAGCTCTCGATCGTTCTTTGCCATTGCTGCCGAGCGGCAATTCGTCCTGGTTTTGGGCCAAGGATCGGTGCTTTCTCAAAGGAAGTCCTCTGATTGCTGGTAGAAAGAAGCTTCGATTCAATGGCGGAACTATTAGGGTTTTGGCAATGTCTGGGGATTCTTCTGCATTCAAGATGAATCTAAACGAGTACCTGGTCACTCTGGAAAAACCACTAGGTATCGGTTCACTGTCACTGCTAACGGCAAAATCAGCATTCACTCCCTCAAGAAAGGTGTAATATTGGATACCTTGTTGCTTTTCTTGTCTCATTATCTCTGCTGTTTGTAACATCCCATTTTAACGAAAACATCAGAATTTTTTTTTTCAAAACCTTGATCAGAGTAGTGCATTTTAGCAAAATGAGTAACTGAACCTTAATAGTACATAACAGGCATTTTACGTCCAAATTACCATTTTGCCCCTAGTTTGATCACTTGGCGGAATTTTGCCAGAGCTTCGCTATTTTGACTTTAAACTCTCAAAATTTTGCTATAACCTTTCCTCTAACATATATCTAAGGTAAATATCATATTAATTCCTAAAACATGATTCTAAACTAACTTTGAAAAATTAAAGACTACTCTAGCGATTCTATTATAATTATTGAAAGGACTACTTAAACTAAAGACTAAGGACTGAAGAACTTACTCAGAGCTTCGCTATAGATTGCTCCAGACTCCTCCTCCTTCTTCTCTCCTAGATTTCGAACACTTCAAGGGAATTTTGGGTGAGAATTGTGAAAGTATGAAGGGGTATTTATAGGAAAAGGGAGTGGCAATTTCGTAATTTCGCTGAACTTTGTCTGGTTGAATTCTAACCGTCGGATCGCACTTTTTTGAAGTGGCTTGATCTTGGCCATACACATCTTGGCCGACCTTCCCCTCCCCCAAAGAGAAAAATGATGACATCATCATGCTTATGTCATCTTGCTTTATGAGTTTTTATCCGATAAAGCTCCTGGTTCAGTGTCCTAATCGCGTAATCTTGGAAAATCTCAAAATTCCGGAAGCAACACTCTGAAGGTCTTTTCTTCCTCTTTGAGAATACTGGATTTTCCTAATCTTATACTCTCATTGAGGACATTCCATTGCCTGCCGAAAATCCTCGGTAAATGCTACCGGTTACAGAAATAACGTTGGTCGGCGCCAACTTCGGAATAAAAATCCACTGATCAATAATATACTCTGGTTTTTCCCAACTCATCCCTGGATTCTAATTTATGAATTATTTTGTATCGGTTCTCATTTCTATTATCTGTTCTAATTCTGCAAAGTATCTTCTTAGCTTGATCTCCAAAACACTCCGTCGGTTACAGAAATGACTTCGGAGACAGCCTACTACGAGATAAAAATTCACTTGTTCATAATATACTCTGACCCTAGTAACCTAGTTCACGGTTTTCTAGGTAGGATTTTATTTCTATCCGTGGTCATTTATCCTGTTCACTTTTTATTAATATAATATTATTTAATTACCACATGTCTTAATCTTATAATATTATTATTTCCAAATATCTAATTTCATCCTTATCCCTTCCCCTAATTTTTGGCCCACACATAGATAGATATATATATATATATATATATATTTCATTTACCCTAATATCCTATTTATCTTGTATTTATTTTTCCCAAAATTTTCCTATTGGTCCATAAGCAATTACATGGATTTAGGCTTCTATAATTCCTTAAAAAATCCTAAGCCATTGATCTTTACTTTTTAAGATTTAACCCCTATTAATTATTTAATTGGCCAAAAATTTCGGCCCTTAATAATAATTATTTATATTTATTTTATTTTTCATGTTTCCTAAATTTCTATAATTTTATAAAATTCCTGAAAATTACTTAATTAATCCCTTAATAATTTCTAATAATTTTCTTAATTAAAACTAATTATTTCCTCACAACAATTTTATTGACATTAATAATTTAAGCTCCATGCAAATTATTAAAAATCATAGAGTCAATTTTAGTCTTAGAATACCTTTTAATTTTCCTTCTTTTTATTTTCATAGGAAATAATTTATTAAATTGTCTAAATTAAGGATGATATGCTTTCTAAATTTTTAATAATTATTCCATGCCTTTTAGAATTTTCATAATTTTCCTTAGTATTTTCCTTTGAAAATAGACTAATTATACAATATTTTAAGACCATAATCATCATAAATGGACATTCTTACTACTATGACATAATATTCCGGATAATAGTTATCTGGGTATTACACTATTCTACAATGTCCGGATCTGAAAGTTTAATGTAAATTGGTTTTAATGTTCAATTCTTCCTCGTTATGTGGTAGGGTAATGCAGAGAAGTCAAGAATTATAATGGTCGGGGACACTTTGAAGAAAGCTGGTGACTCATCACAAAATAGGCTTGCTGAGATTAAGAACGTTGAAGATGCGCAGTATGTTTAAGTTTTAATTGAGCTTAATGGTTATGCTACATTTGTCGAACTCAATGACTGATGAACCTTTCTATCACTGTCTTACCCTATATTTAGATATATGTTTGTTGGTGGCTATGCAGTTTGTTTGGTCATAGAATTTTTAAATTATACACATGTGCTCAAGTAGACACCTCATTTTAATTTTTCGGTTCATGGTGGGTTATCATAGGGATATGTCTTTATTGATAGGGATGGAAAACACTTTCGGACTAATAGACATATCTATGAATAGCTTTAGTGAGTGACTGCAAGTTGAGTACTTCTTGCTTTCCTCATTTATCACTCTGCTTAGGCTATTTTGTCCTAGTTTTTTCCTCTTTACCTTGTGAGCAAGTAATGTCTGGTTTGCTGCATGTTGAGTTTGAAATTTCTGGAGAAAAGTCTACTGTTACACAGCCCTCTTCACTCTCTGTCAAACCTCGTAGGATTATATCTTTTGGGAATGAACCAGGGCAATGATAGGTTAGACTACGTCTTATTTGGATAGGTTTGTAAGAAACACCTGAACTGAGTACTATCTCGTGTTCATTAATTCGTATAGATTTGTATCTTTAATTTGATGAAGCAACAATATCATATTTCATTCAGGCAACATCCTTGTTTATGAAACTCGGATTTGGCTATATTATGCTGTAACATTTATGTGTAATGTATCCTCTTAATAGTTCAAAATTAGTACTAAAGTAATTATTGATCCCTTTGGTCAATATTTTAGGCTTTGAAGTAATCTTATGATTTTTTTATTTGCTCACCCTTTAGACCTCATAATTCAATGTTCAGTTTTAAATAATTTTAGCATTCAATAAAAAACCATAGAGATCTTTACATCAAGTAACTCACTGCCAACAATTAATACTATAGTACATGCAACATGTTTCTTCCTACTTTATTTTGCACTTACTGATTGACATAAGTTTAATCATGGATACGTACCATATTCATGCTGAATCTTTCCTTTGGTACCTTTTTGAGACATTGCTCTGTTACTTGGACTAACCAATGAAGTTGTTCTTCTTCATAGGAGCTTCCAATTCTGGGATCCACCAACTGCGGATAATTCTTTCTTCCAAGAAGAGGCTTTGCCTGAAACAGAATTTTCAAGGATAACTCATTTCCATTAAAGAAATGGTTTTCTTCTTAGCCTCTTTATTGACCCCTAATAATGGATGGCTATTTTACAAGGCTTTCTTTGCCTACTTTATTTTTTAGCTCCGTTTTCTGTATAAATATCCGATATCCCATACAGCTACTTAATCTAGATCTGAGAATTATTAAGTCCAAACAAGAGTTTCAGGATGACTATATCACCTTTATGGTCTAACCCAAGGACATCTGGTTATCCTTTGTTGCATAAGGAACAAAATGTGTAAAATGCAGTATTTGGCAACAAATTTATTTGCTAGTTTGAACTTTCAAGTTCCTACTTTTTAAAACTTGTTATTCCATATGCTTGTCTTGTTCAAGTTAGTAAAGATGTCCAGTTAGCTGGTCTTATCTAAAGAACCACCTGTGATTAATTAATTTACAAGAGTTCCTGAACCCAAACTTATCTGACAGGATGTTGATGTTGAGTCTTTCAACCTTCACAATGCAACTTTGCGTGAGTAAGTCACTCATAGTATTAATTCCTTTTTTTATTTTTACTGTTGCATGCTTGTGGACCTCTTACTTATTTCATCTTGCCCAGGGAAGATGTGAATTTAGTGGGGCAAATCTTCGTGGAGCTTTACTAGCCGGTGCTTGCCTTCAGAGTGCAATTCTACAAGGCACCTTAATCTTTTCTACTTATCTTCTTTACTTCATTTTAATTTTAAGAAGCTAATTGATAATTTTTACTCCTCAATGCTACACTATTACACTACGGGTTTTATCATGCATGCATTGTTGCCACATTATTCCTTGTTTGGTCTGTTCACAATCAGCTGTTAAAATTACCCATATAAGACAAAAATATTCAGTGCATTTGGTTTTTAGTAGCTTAATATCAACCTTATTGTATCACCGACATTGCATATGATAATTCTCCTTTAATTTCTAAGGGAGACTTAGTAGTATGGGATGCTAAGTTCCAAGTTGAGTAGTATTGTATGACATTAAATTTTTTTTTTAAAAATGACTTTCGGTGGCGACTTTTGTCACCACTGATACATGTTTCAGTGGCGACACGAAAAGTCGCCACTAATACATTTATTTTTTTATAAAAAAAAAAAACTTTCGATGGCGACTTTTGTCGCCATGATGCATGTTTCAGTGGCAACAAAAAAAGTCGCCGCTAATACATATATTTTTTTTAAAAAAAAAAGACTTTCGGTGGCGACTTTTGTCGCCACTGTTACATGTTTCAGTGGCGACCTAAAAAGTTTCAGCAGCGACAATTTGTTGCCACTGATACCTATTTTCAATTGCGACAAAATGTCGCCGCTGATTGTCTACTTTCAGCGGCGACTTAAAAATGTCGCCGCTAAAAGTATTAGCGACAGTCGTATCAGCGGCGACAAAAGTCGCCACCGAAAGTGTAAGCCACTGAAAACTCTTTAGTGGCAACATTTACACTTTCGGTGGCGACTTTTGTCGCCGCCAAAGGTCTTCACAACACTATCTCTCTCTTACACTCTCATATGGCTGAACAGTGGACAAATTTTTCGGGTCTCAACTACCTTCCAAATTTCACATGTCTATCTACCACTCATCTACCATAAACATGTCCATCTACTTATCCATCTACCACATATAAGTTCATCTACCATCTAACTACTAAATACATGTATATCTACCATCTAACTACCCTATACTTATCTATACCGATCAATCTAACTACCAAACACATATATATCTACCATCTAACTACCTTATACTTATCTACCAATCAAATATCACATTCGTATCTACCACATAGTCATCTACCATTCAAGTATATTTATTTATTTTTTTTCTAAAAAATATAAAAATTTATATATATATATATATATATATATATATATATATATATATATATATATAAATTTATTCATAATAATTTCATGGAAAATCTTACTATAAATTAATTTCTCCTAAAAAAAAATCAGGATGTTACACATGCATATTATTAGAGTCCACAAACCCGTGAGTTTTATGGCCTTCAGTCTTCTAACTTTCTTCTTCAATGTTAATTTCGCATGTAATAAAAAAACATGGAAAAAAAAAAGAGGAAAATGCGAGTTTGAGTGTATTTGTGTGTGTGTGTGTGTGTGTGTATCTACATGCATGGCTCTGATTCTGAATCAATTTGGGAGAGCAAAAGAAAAACATTGTTCATTCTTGATCCTCAGTGATGGCTTTGGCCTAAACTTTTCTAACCCCTTTCGTTACTCCAGTCCCTTTTAATCTCCACACTAAGGTAACTTAACTCTCATGATTAATTGTTTTTAACACTTTTTAGCTTATATATAATTTTAAAGCGCTGATATTCGCTGAGTCGCAGGCTTATGTGATAATAAAACACTTAGTGCTAAAGTTTCTCATTATAGTGTTTTAGAGCACAAGCTTAGTATTCAACAAGGCGGCCGGTTTGAAGTTAAACCGGATTCAGATTCATGCAAAGCGGTTTAGACGAAATGGAGAAACTGACTAAAGTGGCTTCGTGGATGGTAATCCTAAGTACTATCTAGCTAGTTGGTTTATGCTTTGTTTTCTTTGCTGATTAAAGTTAAACCGTACATGATTTTTTTTTTTTTTTTTTTGCTTCTATTTGCAGAAGATCAACAGACCCTCGAGGCTGGTATTTCTACGGTACTAGTGAATTTTGATAATGGGTTTGATCCTTATGGAGAACAAGTACACCAATTTTACCAAACTGCGACTTTTAAAATGGTGATTATTGATGTATTTGTATTGTTCTGGGCTGTTTTGTCGTAATTTCGTATTAATTTGTATTCTCTATTCTATAATATTCTTTTAATATTATAATTTTATTCTATACATGTTTTTTTTTTTCTTGCAGCTTTCTGCAACAGAATTTGGTCCATATAGATATACTAGAACTAGAAATCCTACCCGAGATATTTTGGAAAAATTTGACCTGATTTTTTGTCTTGATTTATTATTGGAATCAATTACGTTATTTGAGGATCTTCTAACATATTTACAATTAACGAGCACAAATTTTGAAAATTACAAAGAAAAAGAATAAGGTCATTTGTTGGAATTTGTTGAGTTGATTCTTTGAGTACTTAGCTTTTGTTTTTTTTTTTTTCAATATCTAATTTTAATCTTTTACGTACTCTTTTTTATTATTTTCAGAATTCATTTTATAATTTTTTAATACTTTTTTTCTTTTTATTTTCCATTACTCACCTGTGATGTTTTCATTTATATATCATTTTTTATTTGTTAGTACTGAAAATATATAAGAATAGTGTAGGGAAAATTAAATGATTGTTTGATGACAATACATGTTATTAATATTCTTGGAGAGCGCCTAGATTAATTGGCTGAGTTGTTCCAACTTAACCAATAGTCTCATTATAGACATATATTCCTACAAATTAGACTAGTTAGTTGTTAGTAGCGTCGGATAACTGGTGGATTAACAACAAAAATTATTGTTCTTGGGACATCTTTGAATGTCATTTTCACTGCCCCCCCTCCCCCTCTCTCCACTCTCATCTTTGAATGTTATTTGACTTATTTTATTCACATATTAATAGCACAGCTTGAAAGAGCAACTAGAGCCCTTTGTTTCAGCGCTCGAATGGCGGCTCTAGGTGCTGTTTGTCAACTTGTTGGGAATGTTGCATTCCCTTGTCTCAGTCCATTTTGTTCTTGAAACTCATCCGCTTGTAATGTAGTGCAATGGTTAAACTAATTTATGCTCCTTTCAATACTAAACGTAGGAGATAAAAATTAATTTACTGCAATTGTAAACATTAATTAAAGTAGTTATTTGTAAAAAATTGTACGCTAGTTTTCCTAAAATACCTCTTTAGTTATTTACATTTAAACTACCATCTCCGGTTTGACTTCGATACCAACTGGTTTAGTGGTGGGTTTTAATTAATAACCTTGCTAAATAATCATAACTCCAATTAGGACTACTGTAAAACTTAGTCATAACCAACATTCAATCAACTCACAATTGTAAATAGTCATAACCAGGATACAACTGTTGCAGTTTTTACTCTGAAAAGTAAATTTTGAAGTTTGTGATTATATATAACTAGTACAGTTTAGGTATTATGCTTGTGCCCAACAGTTAAGGAAGTATAATAAAACTCAAATTAAAAAATTCAAGCCTTTTAATTATAATCAGGGAATATTAGAGAACTAAGGAAAATAATTTTTATTGGAGAGGACTAGAAAATTTATCATTATTTAAAAGGACTGAAAATTAAAATATCATTTTATATTACTAAATTGCCCTGGCAACAGGAAATCCGACACAAAAGAATTACCCATTGGAGATGTGCTTCGATTCAAGCGGTTATCAGTCAGTTACTCAAGTGACTTCCTCTTTCAGATATAATATTATCAATGACGGTGAAGTATATGGCAGATCCAATATATGGATTTCCTTTTTGAAAAAGTTAGAGCGTCCATAACAAGGCTATACACATATACTGTAATACCCAGAAAGCCATTATCTGGAAAATTATATTATAACAATAAAATATTCGGTAATAAAGATTTTGTCTCAACATGTTATAGGATTAGTTTTGGGATAAATTAAGAAAAATTAAAGGAAATTTATTGTTGGAAATGTGAAAAATACCATTTAAGGCCATAAAACATTCCGAGGGAATTATGGAAAATTCAAAGAAACATGAAATAATTATGAAAAATTTAGAAAACACATTATCCATAATTTAGACAATTTAATAAAATATTTCCTATGAAAATAAAAAGAAGGAAAACTAAAAAATATTCTAGAATGGAAATTGATTCCATAATTCTTAATATTTTACTTAAAAGGTAAATTAACAATGTTAACAAAATTGTTGTGAGGAAATAATTAATTTTAATTAAGAAAATTATTAGGAATTATTAAAGGAGTAATTAAGTAATTTTTGGAAATTTTACAAGGTCTAAATCCATGTGATTGATTAGGGACCAATAGGAAATTTTGGGAAAAATAAATATAAGATAAATGGGATATTAAGATTAATGGAAAAATTATAATTTTATATATATGTGTGTATGGCTGAAAATTAGGCCCAAAAAGAAAAAAAAATAGAAAATGGGAGGATAAATATGAAAGAAGATCTTAAATAAAATAATAATATAATTAAAACATGTGTTAATTAGATAATAATATAATAATCAGAGGAAAAATGAACAGGATAAATGATCACGGATAGAAAATAATTCCGTTGTGAGACTCTGGGAATGAGTTAGGAAAAACCAGAATATATTATTGGTCAGTGAATTTTTATCCAGAAGTTAGTACCGACCGAAGTTATTTCTGAAACCGGTCACGAATACCGAGGATTTCCGGCAGATAACGGAATGTCCTTACTGGGAGTATAAGGGAAGAAGAACCCAGTATTCTTAAAGAGGAAGAAAAGACCTTCAGCGTATTGTTCTCGGAATTTTAAGGTGTTACGGAATTTCGTGAACGAGACACCAAATCAGGGATTTATCGGATAAAATAAGAGGATGATGCAGCAAGGGTGACATCACTTTTGGAAGGGGGAGGACAGCCAAGATACATGGAAGGCCAAGATTAAACCACCTAGCAAAAGTGCGATCCTACGGTCAGAATTCAACCAAACAAAGTTCAGCGAAATTACGAAAATGCCACTCCCTTTTTCTATAAATAGCTCTCATTTGTCTCCACACTATTCTCTCTTGTGATTTTCGAAAATCTAGAGGAGAAGGAAAAAGGAGGAGTCCGGAGAAAAATCCCAGCGAATCTCTGAGTAAGTCTTCGGTCCTAGTCTTTAGTTCGGTAATTCTTTCGGTAGTTATAATAGGAATGCTAGAATAGTCTTTAATCTTCATATTTTAAGAATAAATATGATATTTATTTTAGAAATATGATAGAGGAAAGGCTATAGCAAAAATTTTGAGAAATTAAAGTCAAAACAGCAAAGCTCTGGCGAAATTTCGCCGAACAGTCAAACCAGGGGCAAAATGGTAATTTGTACCTAAAATGCCCGTTTTGGTTCTAAATACTCATATTAGTGATATTAACCTTATAGGATACTCGAAACACCAAACCGCTGTTTTCGCTGTCACCGCCGTTGAGCCGCTGTCAAACGTGCCGTAATTTGACGAAAGTGTCAAAAATCGTCAACAGAGGTACGGACGCGTATTGTAACCTTAACACTTATGCTGCTTATATACATATATGTGATAGACATGCTTAGATACTGAAACTCTGCTTAGGGTTGTCAGTTATACTTACAGCTTGATACAGATTATAGTCTTGATAATGCCGTTGGGTTTGCCTAGCGCTGAGGACACGATGGGCCGTCGTGGCAGTGGATATGTGCAACCATTATGTGGGGCTTTACATACTGCTTTGTGCTTATGTTCTGTCAATATGTGATCATGCATCTGCTTTGTGCTTATGTAGTGATATACTGCTGTTATGTGAATATGTTCATGCTGTTATCAATATACTGTTATATTTGAGCATAAGGTTAACCGTTACCTGAAATCCAATTGGAAATTGGATCTCAGCTGTAGCTTCAGGGTGAGGAGTACAAAGGGGATGACAATAGAGGCAGGTGTCCGGTGTAGGAGGGCGGAAGAAGTTTATCAGTTTATCTTTGTATATTCTGTTTAATACTGTCTTCTTTTGGGATGACTGTATAAGAAAAAAAAATTACATTATGGTTATGCATCTTTGGATTCAGATACTCAGTTTATGAAAATGCTCAAACTCCGATTACCGTGTTTGTTTGTTTTAAAAAAAAAATCCGCTATTTTAAATGGGATGTTACATATACTCTATAACTCTTTCTTACCATTATTAATAAGATTATTCTATGAAGATATTCAGCCTTCCTTGTCAAAAAGATAGGTTTGATAACAATAACCAAAAAGATATAAAGAGAGAAACAAACAAATTTAAGAGCAAACTTAACCTTCCATGCGCGCCGCAGTTCCCTGCCTGTCACCGCCTATCATTAACCATTACAAAATGAGGGAGGACGTTATTTTTCCTTCAAAATAATTATAAGTTTTATGATCCTCTACCATAAATATTATTTTTCCTTGGTCATTCTCCCCAATTTTGCCTTTTAGTTACTATCTTTTCGTCTTTAAATATTGTTAACAAATGATTTGTTTCTATATATATATATATATATATATATATCGTCTTGATTTAATTTTCCCACTAATACTGTGTCAGAGATGACATTAAAATAATTAAATTATTTAATATGTTTTAGATTCTTATATTAAGTGGTTTTCTTTATATATTTTCCACAATAAACTATACACATTGAATTTCATATGATTTTATTTTCTTAGCTTTCATTTGAAATTGTCATATTTCCTGAAATAATTTCTTTTATTGTCACGTACTTACATAATTTCCATGCAGGCGATGAAATTATTACTGTAGATGATATCTATGGTGGCTCAGATAGAATATTGGATCAAGTAATTGCAACGAAGGGAGTTTTAGTGAAGTATGTGCTATTTTTTTAAGTTTTCGGATATCAACCGTTTCTCTGCCGTTTAATAATTATGAAATAAATAAGTTGATTTCCTTACTTTTATTATTGAAAAAAATTCTCTAATTAATCTTAAAAGTTTCCTTCCAAACATTATAAAAATTAAAAATTTACAATTTAACACATTATTTATTTTGAAAATTTAAGAGTAAATCCTATAAAACCATCTTAGAAATTTTAGCTGGACGAGTAATTATGTTTGACCGCCCCTTTAATTAGGTTTTATTTTAATTTTTTAATTTACATCTTTTAACATAAAAATACACCTTGTAAACTTAACGAACTGAATTGAAACTTGATGTAAATTCATAAAGTCTATAAATGAAATTTAGTCCTCTAACTTTTATATATTTTTTTTTGTCCCTTGATGACTTTTTTCATAACAATGATTGTTATTTGAAAATTAAAATTAATGTGTTAAATTTTAAAAATGATTTGCTGACATTTGAAATTTCAATGCCAACAGAATTTCTGTTAATGGTGAAGGATTGAAAAGACACTTTATAAAATTAAGAGATCAAAGCAAAATCTCATGTGAAGCAAAAAGACTAGAAGTGCACTTTTTCCTTAAAATTAACCGTTCAAATAATAAGGGTCCAGTTCATACAAACTAAGTTACAAGAACCAAGTTTAAAATTTAGGTGAAATTATAAAATATTTACAGATTAATATTCCTAAGAAATAATTGTTGGATGGGTAATTCCTAGAAAAATATGATGAGGTTTGTAATTCTTGCATATGCACAGACGAGTACTGATTTAGGGCAAGTGGCTGCCGCTGTTGGGCCCAAGACTGAAATGGTGTGGCTAGAGAGTTTAACCAATCCTCAACTACAAATATGTGATATTAGAGTAAGTTATCATTTTCTTTGTTTTTTAAAGACCAAAGTGTTTTAATTTTATTTTCTCTAATCATTACAGGGAATAATGAGCAGCTTGAATGAAACTTCCATTATATGCTAAGGGTTTTGTCTTGTTGCCGATGAAGTAAAGGCAAATCCTCCATTATTCTCATCTAGTTCTTGCATGGACCCATCCTCAACTAATTATATGAATTAGGTGAATTTTGAATGGTTTAAGGATTTTTTATTTATTTATTTTTTACCATATGTTGATTTATGTCCAGAAACTACCGGAGATTGCTCATGCAAATGGGACTCTTGTATTGGTGGACAACAGTATAATGTCTCCTGTGTTAAGTCAGCCACTAGAACTTGGAGCAGGTATTCATATACTTAATTAACATCTGCAAATTTTAATGTAAAATTAATTTTTAATCCTATTAAGTGTTAGCTACTATTGTATATTTTGTTTTTTTCCTGATATTGTTATGCATTCAGCTACCAAATTTATTGCTGGACATAGTAATGTCATGACTGGTGTCCTCTCTGTGTAAGATGAAAGGTTGCATCTCTTATTCTGTGTATCAAACACATAAGAAATATGAAGATATTGATTTGTTTGTGAATCATTTTCTTTTTGTCATGTTGTATGGAATGTTCTCTTCTTCTCTTTCCCCTTTTCGTATCAAATTGCATGGCTTCAGAATCACAATCACCATCTCATTCTAAATTGCATTGCTTCTTCTTTTTCCCCTTTTTAGTATGGAAACAAAACTTGCAGGAGTAAAAAAAACACAATATTATATTCTATAACTTCCCTTTAGTAGGAAGAGGGAAGATTAAAAAAAATAAAGCAAATTAGATTAGAACAAATGGGAGGTAAAAAAGCTTTTAAATTTTGAATAGGCAAGAGTGGGAGAGGAAATACATGTCCAGGACCCCATTTTCATACAAGAAACTGTCTTATATTGTCCAAATCAACCAACTTCTCCTGGACTACACCGCATTGAAGCATGGAAATCATCTTGGTCTTTAAATACATAATCAAAACATCTTAAAATGAAGGACAGAGGAAGGAAAATAGTGGAGAGACTGCTCTTCAAATACCAGCATTAGAAGCCATACAATTCATATATAAAATGGTTGATAGTGATATCTCCCTCTACTCGATCAGCCACAAAAAAAGAACAATTTAAACAAATAAGAGAAACAAAGGAAAATATAAAATAAGGGCATTCGAGAAAGATTAGTTGGGCAACAAATTGAGATCTTTAGCTAGGCTTTTGCAGCATCTATATGACAACATCTCTAAACAGCTCTGATGGCATTCCTTTATTTTTAAAAATAATGTTTACCCTTCCTTTCTTTCATCAATTTCAATCCTGCCACCTCCTTTCATAATTTCTTTAATGATTCAATCAAAGAAGCGACCTATTTCTCCTTGGAACTGAAATTTTGTAAGAATGATGAACTGATAATGACAAGTAGAAAACTATATATGAAAACAATAACAAACCTCGAATAACCCAGGAACCAAAATCAGTTGAGCTAGATGTGGAGCAGAGAGAGAAACAACCACAAAGAAAACGGCTAGAGCATGGACAAAAATAAGGATGAGAAGCTGGATCTTTCAAATAGGGTGTGAGAGCATTTCCCCACCGTCCCCACAATTCTCAAATGCCAAACTCATGAGATATATCACTTTAAAAAAGAACATGAACACTTACCTCTAAATCCTCCTCATCACTTTAGAGGAGTGTGTGTCTTGAGTTGTTCTGCCCAGAAGATAAATACAGAGCCTCCCAATATTTCCAGATTAACCAAGCCCCAAGTTGCATCAAACCCTCTATACAATTATCGATACTCAACATATGGAAACCAGCACCAAATCGAGCCATATTATTAGTCTCAAAACACAAACCAGAGAAAAATTTGAATAACACGCTAACCTCAGAATTCATGGATCTTAAAATAAGAAAGGATTTAGCATAAATCCCTTTGAAATTTATAGCCCTTTTGACATGGATAAATCAACATTTCTAATGGGTATAGACATTGTTGGTGGGATAATCGTTGAAATCCTTGCATCAATCGAAATCCTCAACTCCCACCTAGTAACATACTTGGCGATGTCCTCTATTCCATTGAGAGGTCATCGCACTCCCACTTTGACCCATATAGCACAGCCGAGAGCCCTAGAGTCAACCCCCACGATTTCCCTGCTCGCCAAAGAATGACATCACTCCTATAGATAAGGAAGGCCATGATTTCCCATTGTCATTGTCGCCATCTCTCTAAAAGGTGTGAACCATGGATATAAATGAAGAAAAATGAATCAAAAAAAGAAAAGAAAAGAAGAGCTCAAATCGTGAAGAAATCCGCTTACTCTTGTGTTGACGAGGATGGATGCCATTGTGAAGGTGTGTAGTTGTTGAGAGAGTGACGGAAGAAGGAATTCGATGGCGAAGGGAATAAGTATTCAAATTTTGAAATCCTTGGGTACAAAAGCTACGAGAGTCTGAAGAAGAAGAGAAAATAGGGGGAAAGGTCTCGGGGAAAGGAAAAGGATGGGGGAGAGAGAGGGGAAAAGGAAAAGATAAGTATGGAGCCCGATGGCTTATCTGATGAAAGTGTTGATGGCTTGTGAACAATGAATTATCTCTAGAGCCAGACATAAGCCGTTTATCTGATCGGCTTGTAGTATGAGTTTTATTATATATATTGATGACTGTTGGCTTTGTTTAGAAGGAATCCAAACATTGGCCCTTCGAGTTGAGAGACATGTACAGGTGCCTCAAAAAATAAACATTAATTCTTAGTTAGTGATAGATTCAAGTTTAATTAATGGTTTTACATATAGTCACATGTAAAAAGTAAATATATGCTCACAAATTAAAATAAAGAATCATTTTGGTGAGACTTGCAAATGTTTTGAAATAAATGGTTTAGTTTTTGTTTGTTCTTGATTCTTCATTGATTTTCTATTGTATTTATACGTCATTCAGTTCCTTGGACCTCTTGTGAGTCTTGTCCCATAATCAGATATTTATTTTATGCTTCAACTGGACTACAATATAATTATACAATGTGGTTTGCATAGACTAATTAATTTTGAATAATACCTTGAAGAATTGTACTTTTCAAAATTATATTAGTATCTGTGCAACTAAGGTTCAATTTTAAAGTTTTTGTAATAACATTATATTATACCTCTCATCAACAATGTTATTATTATTATTTGTTAATAAACTCAATAATAGAAGATTATTGATGTAATATCTCGGCTTTTGCTTTACCAGAGACCCTATATATTGTGAAATATTCAATAAAGTGCCGCAATTAATGTCTATTGTGATATTATTAATTTATTGAATATTTGTTATTTAGATGAATTAGGTCAACAATAATAACAAAACTCCAACACAAATTGAGTTTTATTTAGTGATTAATTTGTTATTATTGATGTAATATCTCGGCTTTTGCTTTACCAGAGACCCTATATATTGTGAAATATTCAATAAAGTGCCGCAATTAATGTCTATTGTGATATTATTAATTTATTGAATATTTGTTATTTAGATGAATTAGGTCAACAATAATAACAAAACTCCAACACAAATTGAGTTTTATTTAGTTTATGGACTCTGGTACGAAATAAAGGAGAAAGGGAAAGCAATTCGACTCTTATTTAGGCCAAAGTATACGGCCCCAATAAGAGGTAAAAAGAGACCCAAAACACACAATTTCTTCCTTTCACACACATAAATCCAAAAAAAAAAAAAAAAAACCCCAAGCCACCTGTGCTTTTGGACAATGGCCTCATCTTTTAGCCCATCTAATCTACTAAATTTTCAGCCTATAACACTTAGAATCACATGCTCATCTCACATCCCTCTCATCAGCCCCCACATGCATTTCTATTTCATTTTCTCACTGCTGCCACATACACCTATAGCTCATACATACACACTTTAATTGCTTTACCCATTCTTTCATTTCATTCCATCATCTAACTTCTCTTTTTCGTCCTCTACAGCACATACTCCCTTCTCTTTCCTTTCCATAAAAACTCCCTTCTTCCATCCTCTTTCCCCTACTCTACTAAACACCACACACACACACACACACACACACACCTCATCAAAATCAAAATCACTCTCTTTCCCCCTCCATCTCCATGGTTATCATCATCATCACACTCAAGGAAGAAGAGCCATGGTTAAGAAGGATCAAGAAGGTTAAGTTTAGTGTTGAAATCTTCTTGCATGTTGATTTTGTGAGTTTAAACTCACATGCATGAGCTTATTTGGGTGTTAGGTTGAAGGTTTGAGCAAGAAAAGTGAAGAGGAAGTGTGTTCAAGAGTGAATACAAGCTTAGTGGTAAGATTCAATTTTGGATTCTAGATACTAATAAAAGTATAGGTAGTGGATCAGGACAGAAGGGGAAGATGGTGCTGTGAGGTTGGAGCCAGGAAGAAGGAAGGAACTCAGGAAGAGTTCATATTGTTTTGTATATATTTATTTTGAAATAATGTAAATGAAGTGTATGTTTATTTAAATTTGGGGATGACTATATTTAATCATCCCGAAGGGGATTAAAGTTCATTTCAAAACCAAGTTGTAATACCCTAAAAATCCTACTTAAGATAAGTATCATAATTAAGTAAATGATACCTATTGAAAATAGGTGAATTTGTGGTCTCAAAACTAGTAGAATAATTACCTTATTTTCTAAGGTGATTTCTCATGAAATTAGGAGGAATAAAGAGCTAGAAATTTCTAAGTGAAGTTAAGGGTTATAAAACACTTTGAATATTGTGAGCAATCCCAAGAGGCAACTAAATATTCCTTAAAATAGGAGAATATGTTGTCTCTAAATTTTTAACTAATTTATCATCATATTTAGGAAAATTTTCTTTGGATTCTAATAAATCCAAAATTCAATTTCCTAAATCTTATTAAGGATCATAAAATATAACCATTTAAAATCATCGGAGGATGGTAAAATCAGTTAGAGGAAATTAGTAACGTTTATTGGGCAATTGAAATTGCAATAATTGAGATACCTTATTAATTTTTGAAATTAGTTAATAATTAATTTATAAAGGTCATAATTAAGGATCAAATGATATTTAGAAGCTAAGATTAAATTAGAAACTTGTCAAATTTTGGTAAGTAAGCCTAGTAACCCCTAAAACACTATATTGGAGATTAACATGGGATTTAACCAATTATTCCTAATTAATCTCTATGGGACGAAAATTCTTGTTTAATGGTAAATAAAAGGAAGAATTAAATTATATTAACCATAAATCCTGAATTTAAGTGGACCAATGAGAGAATTTCCCTCTTAAAATTGTGAGAACATTAAAAATATAATTGAATAAGTAAAACAAGAGGGAGGGGGCGGTTTTATCACTTGGGCAACAAGAAAGGGAATTGCTTGAAATAAACCTATAATTAAATTTATAGAAGAGAAGACTTTTGAGGCTTAATGCAATGGAAAAGGAAGAGGAAGGTGGTGTGTGTGTGTGTGTAGTGTGCGTGTGTGTTGTGGGACAAGGAGGAAAAAATAATAATAACATAAGGCAATTAAGTAGTGTGTGGAAGAAGATTGGGACAAACTTAGGGAGCAAGTAGTCAAACTTGGAGAGCAAGTTATTATTTAATTAGCAAGATTAGATGAGAATCTATAGAAAATAAATCATATCTTGAGATATTGAAACTAAGTAGTAAATGTAAATGCATATTTGGAATCAGTGAATTAAGAGCTTCAACTTGGCTATTCCCAAAGTTATTTTCAGTTACTTTTAAGATTCATACCTAAGTGTTTGGGGAATTAAAAATCACCATAAATCTAGTCATAAAATTAGGATTACAAAAGTGAAATTAGATTTTGAAGAAAAACATTAGTTGATGCTTAACTAAATTAGCATTTGAGATTAAATAGGAGATGAAGCAAGAATTTAAGGAGAGAGATGAGAGAGGGACGAATTGGGGAGAGGTGGAGGGAGAGGATTGAAGCTTCTTGACCAAGTAATAACCAAGGGCTGAGATCAATTGTCTTTGCTTGGAGGCTACTCTTGTTTTTGGCTATAAATAGAGACCATTAGCAACACAAACTCCTCACTAATTCACCAAGCTACAACCGAAATTTAGAGTGTGTGGGAGAGAGTGAAAGAGCTTCAAGAAGTAGGAAGCAAGGTTCTTCAAGAGGTAAGAGAGTTTTTAGTTCATAAGTTCAAGTTCTTAGTTATGAAATAGAAATGTTAGAAATGTTGTTTTGATCTTCAATCTTTCAAATATAGTTTTATTTTCATGTTTTTATGGGTTCCACTGTCTTTATTTCGAAAATTTGATGAAGAAGAAGTTATAGCAAAATCTTTGGAAGATTAGATCAAAATAGCGAAGCTCTGGCGAAATTTCAGCAAATAGGAACTTCTAGAGTCAGTAGTAAAAATACTAGTATTTTATGATAAAGATGGTGTTCTAAAATTCTGGGAAAATTCATGATAAAAGTAAACATTTAGGGCTTTCCAAATATATAAAGAATGTGTCAATTGAAGTTCTGTGCAAAAAGATAAAAATCCCAGAAGTTAAGCTACATTTTCTGAGCGAAATTCTGGGCAGCGGTTTGAATTCTGGGAACTGGGAATTATTCATGAGTTCTGGGTAAGTTCCAGTATTTTTCCTTGAAAGTAGACATCTCAAGGATTCCGGGAAATTTTACGGATCCTCTTTTCGATTTTTCTAGAATTAGTTATGATTTTTCGAAGTTTGGCGAAATTCTGCCCAGAAATGCTGGATCAGCGTTTTTTCCGAAAATTAGGGAATAAATTGGAAAATAAATCCACCAGGGGTAAAATGGTCTTATATAGCCAAGATATCTCTTGGAATAATGTTTATGAATTAATAGAAACAATATTATCCTTATAGGATATCCCTGAATACGTTCTGACCAACTGTCGCACCGTATTCCGCCAGAAATACCGTATAGCGTCAAATGAAGGTACGTCCGCGTACTGGAAACTTTAACTCTGATGTTTACTGTATGCGTATATGTGCTATGTGTATGGTATGTTATATGAGATAGCTATTTGCTCTGTGATATGTTCATGTACTGTTGTTATGATTATTCTTGCTGGGTATTGGGATACGCTTGCTGGGTGTGAAATGCTTGGTGTGAAACAATTGCTAGGTGCGAAATGTATACTAAGTGTGACATATCTGCCAAGGGGCTTATATGTCAGGGATACATTTGTCTAAATGCTTATGAACTGTTTATGTTTGTGAATATCTGTGATCCATATATGGTATATATAAACATGAGGTTAACCGTTACCTGAGGTTCAATAGGCATTGAACCTCAGCTCTTAACATAGCGTCAGAGTCAGAAGAACCAAGGACGGAGGACAAAGGGAAGCACAAGCAGGACGCATAGTGACCCGGCTGAAGATTTCCTTTGACATTCTGGTGGAAGCTTTCCTTTTGTTGTTGTACATCCCTTTTGAATCATGCGGTTACTACACCGCTATTGTATTCAGCCAGACTTACGGCATTTTGAAATATAAGTATCAGTTACTCTTCCGCTCAAATGCACTACTCTGATGATTTTAAATGATTTTGTTGGAAATAAATAATATTCTGCTTTTGAAAATTGGGATGTTACACAAGTTAAGTTTTAAATTTTTAGTAAATTATCAGCTATTCATTCATCTAAACTAGATCCACACACTCTCTGTGTATTAACTCTGATATATGATTGGGAGACATAAGGGAGTGTTACAACTGAGTATCTATACTCCCATCATCGAGTAAAGAAATTGAACTATCCTTGTAACTCCCTAGTTCTATATCCATTATGGTGTCTAATTATGTTCCTATATCTCGTATTGATCTTATTGTTGTATACTTATTAAGGAGATGGAGTTTACATATCAAAGTAATTCTGCAATAGGGAGCAGGCATAGCATTTGGACGATGAATAATTGGTAACACATGAATCGACATATGCTGATTAATTTAAACCCCTTGAGGCATATGAGTGATGCAGTAATTCAAAATGTATATAATTAAAATCTCCTACATCATAGATATATGGTCCCAATATAAATATATTAAACTTCTTCAGACACTCTTGTTGACTAGTGCCTCTTCACAGCACTGTCCACATCGCCTTTTCAAGTCTAGACCCTTTTCTTGAATCTCTAGGCATGTCTAATATTCAATTGATAATTAAATTTCAGAATAACAATTAACCTCATATGCAAGTAGAAATAATATATGATAGATATTCATAATTTGGAAAATAATACAACATTTAGCAAACACATTGTAGCTAGACTATATAATTTAATGTTCACAAGTCGACTGCCTCCATAAAAACTCAATTCTGACAGATTTCTCAACTTGTACATATTTTATCTTTTGCTTCCAAATATCATTTCAAACCTTTAGTCACACATTTTTTTTAGACACTTTAGTAACCTTAAAATCATCAAAATCATTTTGCATCCCCTTGTTCTTGGTTAGACCGAAACGTGACCCAAAAATGAAGAACAAAAGCTTTTCAAACCAACTTCACAAATAGCTTGGTTTTAGCCTTAGGTTACCTTTTGTTTGATGTTTTTGGCCTTTAATTTGATCATGTTATTTATTGTTTTTAGAACTTTGGGCAGCATGACCCCTTAGGATTCCATACTTCCAAATTCAAGGAAAACATGAATAAACCATTATCCAAGCCAACCATAACCAAAATAAACACAAGATAAGTTAGAACTGTTAATTACTTGTCTTGATCTTCAAACTTTTGGCAACTTCTTCCTTTTGGCTTCCTAAAATTTTTGGCCTTCCTCATCAAGAGCACTAAGGGAAAGAATTTCATTAGAGCAAAGGGTTTATTCAAGAGTATGAGAAAAAGAGTTACGAGATTACACAAGAACCTTGCCTTGGCTCCTTGAACTTTCTCTTCTCTCCTTTTTTCTTCAAATTTTCATCCTCTCCCTCTCTCTATGTCAAATATGTGTTTAATTTTTGATGACATGCAAGAGGGGACCATGTGCTTTTATCATAGGAAGATAAGCCTCTTGTGGGCCCCACATGTCAAAAGACCAAAATTACCCTTGCAAAATATCTCATTTTCTTGCCTTAATCACCAATTTTTTTCATCTTCATCTCCTCCTCTCATATTTGGACAAAATCCTTGACTTGTTTAGGGCCCTTGGAGTGTTTTTCCATGTGTCATCTTCTTATGGTCTTATTTCCTCCATTGGCTCAAGAAAGTTCTAGAAGTTTCTAGAATCCTTTGGCTCAATTAACATGTGATCTTATCTTGAAATGTTGGCTTCTTCATTAGTTCACTTAGCTAGCTGAAATTTATGACTTCTTGAGCAAGTTTATGAAGTCATATAATGTCACAAACAAAATCTTAGGTGTCCCTTGATGACATGTGGCATTTTAGGATAAGTCATGCTAACTCTTATTACCACATGTGCTAATTGTTCAAGTTATTATCTTATCCTCTTTTCTCCCATATATTTTTGAATATATGGCCCTTTACAAGAGGCTTTAATGCTCTTCTTTGTCATGAGGACACATGTTCATTTATCACATAATAAGATAAGCTCACTTCTAATTAAGACATGTGGCAATTCTAGTACAAGATGCATAATCGTCTTGGATATTTAGCATGTCTTGCATTAGAAGTCTTCTTGCTTATTCCCTTCTCAATTTGGATGAAATGCAAGGGTCCTTGGAGTATCTTCAATTTGTTTTACCCTGTGTCAAAATATATTGTTTCCCAAAGAGTTTCCCTTTTGGACACTTGGCACCAATCATAATTATGCACATGTAACCTCTTGACTATGATTCATGCTCCTTTATATAATGAGACATTCCCTAATTCTCTTTCCTTTATCCCTTGGCCAAAAATATGGCCCTATTAGAGAGTGTCACACCCCTAGACCAAGCCTAATCGTCCACCTAATTTGAGGTTATTCTCTAGTCTTCGTGTCCAAAATTCAGGATGTTACAATGCTAGCCTTGTAATACCCCAATTTTCATAATACATGTAAATATTAAATTTTGATAAATGACACCTATTACAATGGGTGAATTTGTGGTCTCAAAACTAGTAAAATAATTACCTTATCTTTTAAGGTGATTTCTCATGAAATTAGAGTAAATAAAGAGCTAAAATCCCTAAGTGAATTTATGGGTCATAAAATACCCTAAGAATGTTATGATAAATCCTAAGAGGCAACTAAATCTTATTGAGGATCATAAAATCTCCTAAGATTATCATAATGTAGTATAATCTTAATTATGTCATTTTAACAATTTAAAGTCATCGGAGGATGGTAAAATCGATTAGAGGAAATTAGTAACAATTATTGGGCAATTGAAATTGCAATAATTGAGACACTTTATTAATTTTTGAAATTAGTTAATTTATAAAGGTCATAATTAAAGAAATATCAATTAAATTAAGGATCAAATGATAGTTAGAAGCTAAAATTAGCACACAAGAAGTTATTAATCATCAAAATTAAATTAGAAACCTTGTCAATTTTGGTAGTTAAGCCTAGTAACCCCTAAAACATGATGTTAGAAATTAAAATTGGGATTTAAAATAAATATTCCTAATTTATTTCTATGGGACGAAAATTCTTGTTTAAAGGTAAATAAATGGAAGAATTAAATTATATTAACCATGAATACAAAATCTAAGTAGACCAATGGGAGAATTACCTTCTTTAGTTATGTGAAAACATTAAAAATATAATTGCATAACTAAAATTAAGGGGAGGGGGACGAATTTTTAAGAGAAAAGGGAGGAAGAATAATTTTAAATGCAAAACACATAAGTCAAGAAGTGTATGGGAGAAGCTCCAAAGACTTGGGGAGCAAGTTGTCTAGCTTAATGAGCAAGTTGTTGTTAATTAAATAAAATTAAATGAGAACCTATAGCAATTAAATCATAACTTGCAATAATGAAACTAAGTGTTTAAAATAAATACATATTTGAGATCAGTGAATTATGAACGTCAATTTGGCTATTCTCGAAGTTATTTTTGGATACGTTTAAGATTTATATCTAGGTGTTTTGAGAATTAAAAATCACCATAAATCTAATCATAAAATTAGGATTCCAAAAGTGGAATCAGATTTTAAATCAAAACACTAACTTACACCTAACTAAATTAGGATTTGGGATTAATTAGCTAACTTAGCCAAGAAGGGGCCTTGTCTTGGGGATTAAGTCAATTTCCTTCTTGAAGAAGGAAGGAGGGACGGCCAAGGGAGAGGGGGTGGAGGGTTTGGATCATTCCCTCCTCTCCAAGCATAGATCCAATGGTTAAGATACCACTACCTTTGCCTATAAATAGAGGGTCTTGGTAACACATTTTTCCCCACCCATTTCACAAGCTAAAATCGAAAATTTAGAGAGAAGGGGAGAGTGTGGAAGAGCTGCAGAAAAATAGGAGGCTAGTGGTCTTCAAGAGGTAAGGGAGTTTTTAGTTCATAGTTCAAGTTCTTAGTTTATGAAGTATAAATGCTAGAAATGTTATTTTGATCTTCAATCTTCCAAATATAGTTTTATTTTCATGTTTTTATGGTTTCCATTGCATTTATTTCAAAAAATTGATGAAGAAGAAGTTATATCAAAATTTTTGGAAGATTAGGATCAAAATAGTGAAGCTCTGGCGAAATCTCCTCAAACAGTGATTTCTGGAGTCAGGGGTAAAAATGTCAGTATTTTATGATGAATATGATGTTCTAAAATTCTGAGAAAATTCATAGTGAAAGTAGACGTCTAGGGCTTTTCAAATCTATATAGAGTGTATCATTTGAAACTCTGTGCAAAAAGATAAAAATCTCAGAAGTTAGGCAATGTTTTCTGTTCGAAATTCTGGGCAGTATTTATAAACGTGAAATCTGGGAATTATCCATGAATTCTGGGTAAGTTCCAGTATTTTTCCTCAAAAATAGACTTCTCAAGGATTCCTGGAAATTTTACGAATCCTCGGTTCGATTTTTCTAGAATTAGTTATGATTTTTCAAAGTTACCGAAAAATCTGCCCAGAAAATGCTGCACCACGTTTTTGAAGAAATGTAAGGGCAAAATTGTAATAATAAAGCCATAAAGGGTAGAATGGTAAATAGAGGTGGAAAGATCTCTTAGAATGTTATTATAAGTGATATGGTGATATGTTAGGATATCCGGGAAGTTCAAAGCCGAAATCAAAGGTCAGATGTTTGACGACTATGCGGTAAAAGGTACGGACGCGTACTGTAACCTTAACTCTTGTGCTTATGGTATGGTTATATATGATGTTGCATTCATATGTTGAAACTCCGTTTTGAAAGTTGCTCATGATATGTTTGAATTTGTATACGGGTTATAGTCTTGATAACTCCGTTGAGTTTTCCTAGCGCTGAGGACACGTGGATTCGTGGCACTGGTTATGTGCAGACTATGGGTAACATACATATTGCAGTGGCTGTGTTATGTTACTTGTTGATATGATTATGAAAGTTATAAATGTGAATTTATTATTGTGATACCTGTCATATACTGTTTACATAAGTATGAGGTTAACCGTTACCTGAGGTCCAATGGACATTGGACCTCAGTCTTAATGAACAGTACAGGAAAGAAATCGGGATAGAGAAGGTACCGGCAGATAGAGCCGTAAAGAGGCAGCGGTCAAAGGCAAAGGTCGGTAGCGGTAGAAGTTATAAGAACTTAGCTTCTGGCTCGAATTTAACAAAATTACTTTGAACAGTTTGGTGTTTAAGGCTGGGTTAATCTATCCGGGAAGCCAATCAGTCGCCGTATAAGTCGGTGAGGCCCCCATGATAGACCCCTACCTGGCCAATCTGTTTGATTAACTGATGTTAGGTTCTAAGCCATAGGTTTAGCTAAGACTGGGTTTAATAGAGAAATGTATTTAAATCTCTGTATAATGTATCACATGAATAATCCTTCGGGATATTTAATATATCAGCTTATGTTGGGCATCATCATATGTCTGGGCATTTTTATATTAGATACTCGTTGTCCGGATCTTAGCACAAGCTATCAATTTTCGCAGTACTCTAAGCTGTAACATCTCAAACTCCATTGTTTTTCTTAAAACTAAGTGTCGACCGACACGATTTTCAAACCTGGAATTTGGGATGTTACAAGCCTTCCTAGTCATCCTGGCCATGACCTGCACTTCTCTCAAGTATGATTCAGCTATTGCAATTCAATATTAATTTTTTTTTCGCTTAATATATGCCTAAAATGATTTTTATATATATCCATTCACCGGGTCCTGTTTCATAGGCAAAAGGGGCACGATCTGTGCTTAGCTTTATGATAGGCTCACTGCCACTCTGAAAGCATATTATTGAAAGTACCAAATTCTTTAGCATGACTGTTAGTTTCGGTAAGTATTATTTTTTCATGTAAATGGTTATCAATTACGTATATTTCACTAATCTATAATGTTAAACCATATTGGTAAGATGGGTAGAGTGTGATAGAGATCAATCTTGTTGCTAATGACAAATTCAGCAGCTAGCTAGAATATCCAAGTTCTATCTGTTTTGCCCTGTAACCATTTGATTTTCCAGCGTGTTCCGTAGAGACCAAGAATAACTTTAAACTTCATTAACTTTACCTTAGAATTCAACAAGTTTTCAAATTTACCCCAATATAATATGCATTGTGCCTATGAGAACAAATATAATGCAATAATAAATTAACTCTAAAATTTTATTTTCATACGAAAAATTTCTCTATCTACCCTATAAATACGACAAAAAACTTTCTTCTGTCTCTACCATATAAATTAAGTTTAGGATCAAATCTAATCCACAAACTATTTCTTATATTGGGGATTAATCAATTGTTAAAGGTTTCAAGGATATGGCTTTGTTGATAATTTGTTAGTTGTATTGATAAACGCATGTTCAAATTTGTGAAAGTTTGCTTGCAAATTTGTTTAATTACCATTGTGAATTTTGTTGTTTGGTTGTTGTTGTTGACTTGTTGTTAGGTGGTGTAAGTTATGTTATATGCTTGCCCTGGTTTATGTGTAACATCTCAAATTTCTGGGATTTGAATATTGGGATATTGTATGAGAAATTTAAATTATGAAATTTGGGCTAAAATAATTATTAGAAATTAAGGCCTATTTTTCCTTAATTTATTTCGGGAAAAAAAATAAATTTAAGGAATATTTGTAAGTGATAATTTTATGACTAAAATTATAGAATTTGTATTTCAAGGCCTGGGAAATTAAGAATTTAATTTCTTTGAAATTATTCAATAATTGCAATTAAAGCTAATTGTAAATAAAATAATGTTTTAGAAAGAACAAATGAATCATATGGGCCACGTGAAGCATACAGCAATGAAGTTACATAAGCCATTATGCCAAAGCCCAAAACCTATATCCAGCATCAGTTGAAAGTGGCCCACGTGAGAAGCACATATTATCAACAATGAATCACCTTCCCTCAGCTCAGATCCAACGTGCTGACCACGTGTAAGCTCATTATATGAAGATCTATTCCTTCAGCCCAAGCCACCTCCAGCCAAAATACATTTCACCTATTACCTAATATCCATCAGCTCGTAAAACCGAAAGATGCAGATCACGCTATCAGCAGAACAGATAACGTAGCCGTAAAGAAAGACAGAAGGATCAGAGACAGCCATACGTCTCGAGCTCCACGTTGAATACCACCTGGACCTTGCATCTCAAACTGGACCATATGAACTCTATAAAACCATACATTCAGCCATTCCTCACTTCCCTTCAGCTTTCACCGTAAGTTAGAAAAGAGAGTGAGAGTTCAGAGAGAAAACTTAAGCTCATTGGTTCTCTGTTCTGGCATCGGTAAAACAGAGGAGAAAAACAACAAGCCATCTCCATCATTTCAACTAGAGCAGCGCAGATAAGCATAGAACCTTCTTTTCCTTTAGTTCTGTCAGTTTTTCCATCAAGTATGGAGCCTTAAGAGTCAAACCATGCGTTGCCAAAATATATCTATCTATCTATCTATATATATATATATATATATATATATATATATATATATATATATATATAATATAGACACACACACACTAAAACAGGGAGTTAAAACTGAAACTGAAATATAGGTTAGGAAGGGGCTGTTATCGGGTTTCTTTGATTTTGGTTGTATGAGTTTTTTTTGTTCTGCTGCATCTTGACATGTAAAACGTGAATATAAAGGAGAAGGGAAATTCTTTGCTGTTATATGCAGAAGAAAAGGAAGAAAAACGCTGAACCTTACATAGCTTACTGTCATGCTATATTCAAGTATATATAAGAAGCCATAAGACTATGAGTATATGTATGGTTTTGCTGTCAGTCGCTGAACAGAGGTGTGAATATAATGTATAAGTATATTTTGTTTCTGTGTGAGCCGTGGAGTTGCTGTAAGAGTTCTGTAAATCATAGTTTTGCTGTCAAAAAAAATGTCTTACAGTCATCGTTTTATTGTTCTAACGGTCACAAGCATCAATATAAATGTTAGGAGTGTGTGTGAGTTTGTGTGTGTGTGTGTGTATATATATACACGTGCATGTATATATAATTTTTGTGGTCAATGCATGAGTGTGTATGTGTGTAAGGCTAGAAGAAGAAGGAAAGTGTGATTGTTCAGTGAAAAGAAAAAGAAATGCTGCACGTGTGTTAAGTATATATACGTATGAGTACTATCATGCGGACACTTAGCATACTATTTCTATATGATTATATATATTAGAGTTACAGATTTTGTTTTACACACACACACATTCTTTTGAAGTGTTAGTAATTGTAACCACTAAGAAACATGGAGTCTAAAGTAATTAAAGATACATAATAATAATTATTATGAACTTATGTTTTGCTAAGTGTATATTTATTAAATAATAATTAGCATTATATTATGGAAAATTATAAGAAACCATGAGAATCATTAAATAAATACATTAAATCATATTCTCATATGATGGTTGGTATTCATTAATTTTGATTGATTATTAAACTAATAATTTAAAGGAACAAGATAACACCTGAGTTTTTTTAAAATGGAGGAGAAGTAATAAATAAATGAGATTATTAGGAAAAGGGAGATTATTAATTAATAAATAAATTAAAGGGGAATAAAATAATAAATAAGGGATTATTATTATTAGGATTAATAACAACAACAACAACACAACAATAATAAAATTATTATTGTTAGAAAATTTTTAAGGGATTAATAACTATTATTAATCCTCTAAACTAATTCGCGTAATTAGTTTATTTGCGATTTGAGTAAGTGACTAACAGCGATGATAAGCGTTTTCAAGCAAACCTTGACACATTTTCAGATCCCAACAATTTCAGTCAAGAGATAAGGATTCAAGTTTGAGGTGTGTAACAGTAACCTTATTTGCTTGTATGTGTGTATTGCATGTATGACTAATCATGATTGCTAGATAATTTACGTGTTTGTATCCTAGCTATTGATTGAGGCTGTGTGTCCTGAAGGGCTGTGGTCCTTGGCCATTAACTGCAGTTACGGTGTGACTTGATTTCTGTGAATTATTCTATGCTTATACATGTGTTATACTATCATTTACATTTCATACCTGCAAATGAGATTAACTGTTACCCTGGAGTTCATTCATTTGAACTCTAGACCACATGAAAGAAACATAAAATGGTTCGGGATCAAAAGGCAAGAAGTAGCTGTAAGGGATATAGCAGTTGGAGCTTTTTGGAAAAGATATGAGTAATTAGACTGTACTTTAACGTTTATCATTCATCTATTTTGAGATTACTGTATTAACATCTAACTATTGGATGAATTCGAATCACGAAAAATTTGTTCGTATATATTCAAACTAAGTTAAATTTCAAAAACTTTTATTCTGCAATTAAGTCATCAAAATCATCTCGATACCTATGTGCGAAAACTCTAATAACTAAAGGCTCCACAAAGCATTCGTTACACTACGTCACGTGCTAGCATACCTGAAGAAGAGCGAGGGGCAAGAGGTTTAAGTAGTGATCTCGTGCGTATTTCTAGATCTTGGTTATCTTATTGATGATCTTGATAAGGCTCTCTCATGTGGGTCTCTTTAACTTCCTATATGTTCCTTGGCTTGCTGCTTGCTTCAAATAATTACTCTATGATTTATTGTCAATTTGGTTTTTGGTAGTTCTATTATTATCATCCTGTTCCCATTTACCTATTTGTATTAGATTAATCTATATCTAACGCTTCAATTCCATGATGTAATACAAGCTTATAGAAGCAAGGCATTTGAATCGTCTGGGTATCTGTCTTTACCTTTCTCTCCTCCTTCTTGCTTAATCCTACGTACCCGGAACTTTCAGAAATTATGTTTTAGCCCAAATCCGTAATGGTCGATGGACAATGTTTACTTGGCAAGCCTACTTTCTTATTTGTTCTTTGGCTAACCTTAAATTATAGTCTAGCCTTTATTTGGGAAGGCTGAATTTACGATTGTTTTATCCTTTGAGGCCATTCATGAGGCTTTGCTCAAATAGGCTTTGTAGCCTAGTTATTTCAAGCTAATTCTTGAAATTTTTGGCCCAAAATCTCGATGTGACAATAAATAATCATATGTACTATTGATAGAGCAACAAAGCACATATAACTGTTGTAACCCACTCGGGTTCAACACTAATCTACTTTGCCCTTGAGGCAGATGAACTAATAATCCACTTTGCCCTTGAGGCAGATGAACTAATAATCCACTTAGGAACTTAAGAGAGACTCTTCTCTCTAAAGATCGAGGATACAAGTAACACCCTCTCTCTTTACATGGTGGGAATAAATATCCCTTCACACTCAACTCCTTAGGATAAGGCCCTTTATACAGACTAGGGTAAGTCAACTAACCAACTATTAACATCTCACTTCTAACAAATTTAATCCTTTAAACTTATCGATAATCATAATTATTTAATGATGGTTGATTGCCCCGCCAAGTGTGCGGGAGAGATTAAATAATCTAATTTATGAATGGATAAGGCTCAATGGATAATAAAGATATCATAAAATGGGTTAAATCAAATCATGGATGACAATATGGTTTTAGGGATTTAAAATCAGATCATGGAAGACCATTTGATTCATGGAGATATTATTATGGGCTTTTAAATTAAATATCAATCGCCTAATATAATTAAAAAAAATCCTAATATGCCATTAATAATTATATATTTAAGGATATGAAATGATACTAGATTATTTTAAATTACCTAATTTATAAATGGATAAGGCATAATGGATTAAAAAGATATTTTAAAATGGGGTAAATTAGACTATGGATGGCAATATGATTATTTAAAATAATATAATTTATGAATGAATATCCAAGCATCTTCTGCCACGTGCTTTTCATCTTCTCATGGATTTTTGGAGAAAAGCACAGTTGATCATGCCTTCAAGGTATTATTTTATCTAGGAATTAAAAGATATATAAGAAGATTTTGTAGAAATATTATTTTTTTATCCTTGAGATTAAATTTAGAGGGGAATATATATATATATATATATATATATGTATATATATTTATAAATTTCATATAATATATTCCAAAATCTATATCCATTTAATTATAAAATATGCACCCATCAATTGTGTGCTTTGCTAATTGTTGTGATTTTTAGTCAAACCATCCAACTTCACCGACAAATTTTTCTACATTAACAAAATATGTGATTTTTACTTCATTTTTGTAACCACATAGTCACTTTTTCACATTAAAAAACACTTAGTTTTACCCGCTCTTTTGGCCAAACTATATTTGTATTTCTGTACCAGACACTATATACTCCTATTATATAGTATCCCCTTCTCTTTTTTGCTTCAGCTAATTAATTAAATTAACAAATTAAGACTGAATATTATATTAAGGCTAAGCTGTCTCTTGCTCACTGTTTACCCATATATTAATATTTATGAACGTGGTCTTCCGATAAAATGGGATCATATCCATTCATGTGTTGGCGAGGGGAAAAAATACTACTACATAAAGTGGATATTACTTCACCAGAAGACGTCCTTATTTTAAAAAATGAAGTAAAAAGTATAGGCAAAAACTTAAGTATCCTAAATATCAATTTAGGACGCATAAAATATATTTTATGCGTCCTAAATAAAGTTTAGGGTGCCTAAAATATACTTTAGGTAGGCGCCCTAAATAAAATTTAGGGTGCCTAAAGTAATTAATTTTAAGACTTAGGTGCCAAATTTTTTTCAAAAAATTATTTAGGAGCCAAAAAATATAATTTAGGCGCCCAAAAAAAAGTTTAGGGCGCCTAAAATATACTTTAGCGCCAATTATAGAATTTTGGCGACCTGAAGATAATTTTAGGCGCCAATTATAGAATTTTTGGCGACCTGAACTTTATTCAGGCTACCAAAATTCTAATTTTGGCGACCTGAACATAGTTTCAAGCGCCAATATGAACATTGGCAACCTGAATTTTATTCAGGTCGCCAATGTTCCCTCTTATATTTTTTTTTGTCAAACATATATATATAACTTCCCTTCCAGATCTCAATTCTCTCTCACACTCGTCTCCTCTCCCACTCTCCAGGTCTCACGTCCTCCCTCCTTCTTCCCTCCCTCGATCCTCCTTCCTCCTCAAGCCTTGTCCATGTCCTTAAACGACGACAACCATGGCGACCAACCAGCAACAGCCGCGGCTCCCTCTCCAGATCTTACGACCTCCCTCAATCCTCCTTCCTCCATCGCTCCTCCTCAACAGTGACGGCGAGGTTGCAGATTGTCAAATCTGGGTTAGATCGGCAGATCGAGGTTGAGTTTCGCGGATCTAATTCTCGCAACTCCTTCAGGTAAACCTCCCTCGACCCTCCTCCCTCGATTCTTGCGGATTTGATTTTGTTCTGGGAATCCTTGGATGATGTCGTACCATGAGCTAATGAACTAAAGAGGATGATTTATGTTGATGAACAACGGACCTTTGAATAGTAGCATTGTGGCAAAAAAAAGGGGGTTAATACAATTATTGGTCTATGTAATTTGCTTTAATTTTGGTTTTAATCCCTTAAATTTTAAATCCATGGTTTTGGTACCTCATGTTTGCTCTATTTAAGTTTGTTGGTCCTTGTAATTTGAAAAGAACTTGGGGCTGGGTTAATTGTTAAGTTTGCCTATATGTCACTAATACCATTAAATTTGTGCTGACTGGGTAAAGCAAATGGTATTATCTTATCATTAGCTTTGTAGACAAAATGAGACAAGTTCTTGTATCTACATCCTGAACTTCTGCGTTCTTTGGTCAAGTTCAGGGTTTGATTTTGTTGGCAGAATTTCTGCAAATGATTTGCATCTGCATTTGTTTGTTTGGGTCTTTTTTTTAAAAGAAAAAATACTTAGGGCGTCCTGATATCTATTCAGGATGCCTTAAATAAGGCGCCCTAATTTTAATTCAGGACGCCTTATATGGTGTCCTGAATTAAATTCAGGGCACCTTATATAGGGCGTCCTGAATAATTTTCAGGGCGCCAAAATTCAATTTTTTTACTACTCATTGACAGACGTCCTTCCAATTTAGGGCGTTAATTGTGTCTTATTTAGGACGTTATTTTATTTTTTTGTGGTAGTGAAACAAGAAGAATCACAGTGTAATTTTCTTTTTCTTTTTTTTTAACCTTTATTAGTCAACACACTATAATATTTGGGCAACATTGAATGGCTACTATTTATGATGAGTTGTAACTTGTAGGTTGTATACTAATTAATAATGATGGGAGTAGTGTCTGGAAAAAATATGATTTCTTTTTGGGGTAGTGTTGTGCATTTATACATATATACACGATGGATTCGATTTTTTTTGTACAGTTCATATAAAATATTAAAATGAGTTTATTTATTAGCTCATGTTTAACTTTAATAATTTTTTAATTGAAAATTAAGTTAGGGTTGTAGGTTGCTTAGTGTTCTATAAATAGAGTAAAAATTATTTTTATTGAAATTGCCCAAGAAGAGAGAATGATATTTATTGAAAAGAATTATTAAAATTGTAATTATTTAAAATGGAAACAATCAAAATATAAATAAATAAATACAAAAGTTCTCTCTTAACTACTACATAAATTGTCCTATATTTTGGTTATTATTTGTCATACATCACAATTCAGAACCATTATTTATTGTGAACCAATTATAACGGTTCTAATATAACACCCGTTATGTATTGGGGCTCGGTGAGGTCAAGATATATGCATTGCTATGGTAATAATTAATGGGCACACATGAACAAACAACATGATACGTAACATCTCATTTTGACAATCATAATTTATTCAGTAATATAAATAACGATTCTTTTCTAAGAACTGTGACTTTTAATAGCACTAAATAACAATCTCATGTAGACTACCATTATGTATGTAGTACACAAATAATGATTCCTAAATAAGACCATGCACTTTTACAATATGATGTTTGGTATGTAATAACTGTGAGACCCTTCAAGTGAGAGTTGTTTTGAGCCAGTTGGACTAGGCTGTATATGATAGAACAATACCTACCATATCAAGTTTGTATGCAATATGAGATAGAAAAGGACATTCCTAGCTTTGTGAAGAGAATCAATGGCAACTGTTAACTTATGTAAGTTGTAATTTAACTATTTACCTATAAATTGTGTCTCTTCATAGGAATTAACCCTGGAAAGTAATAGATCGGGGAAAAATGTATGAATATCTATATTGGAAAGGCCACACAGGGTATGGAAACTTGCTTAAGGGTTTGCTTACCCCCTTGTGGTCTTTGTGTACACATATTTGTGTGTGTGTGTGTGTGTTTTTTTTTTTTCATTCAATTGTTGCTTTCCTGGCTTAGTTGTTGATGAGACATAAGGTATAGGTGATGAACATTTACATAATGAGATATATAGGTTCGTCAAGAGTACAATTGGTTTATGCCACAACCTAGAAAATATTGATCCATATCATGTTTCATGGCTACTTAATGTGGGATGTACAACTCTATTCAATAGAGTTGAAGCCAAGTAGGTCAGAAACTCTCACATTGAGAGTCTAGGACTTATTACAATGTTGAATTTCAAAGATTTTAACCTGATGCCATTCACTCAATACAAACATAGAGAGGAACCTTCGATTAAAGCAATAATGAGTTTTCCAAAAAAATATAACTTCATAAAAGTAATTTAATGTCACCTTGAATGCTTTATCATGTCTTGGTACAACTGAAGTAATTTATTCATCACATCTTTCAGAAGTAACTTCCAGAGAAATGGAGCTTTTAGTCAAATAATGGGTTGACAACTTCTTATAACAGGAGGGGAACTTTCAATCAAAGAAATAATGGGTTTTCCATAAAAAGTAACTTCATAAAAGCAATTTAATATATCCTTGAATTATTTATCTTGTCTTGGTACAACTGAACTAGTTTATTCATCACATCCTATTGATATTTTCAAAGTAACTTCCAAAGATATGAATACTTCCAAAAAAGGAAAGGCATTTACTTAGGGATTTATACCACATGAAATCATTTCAAAAAAGATCAATAGAGTAGAAATTGTGAGTCGGACAATGAGTCGACAACTTTCTGTAATAGGAAAGAAACCTACTGTCAAAGCAATATTAGGGTTTCCAAAAAACATGACATCATAGAAGTAATTTTAGAAACCTTTGATCATAGCAATATTAGGTTTTCCAAAAAAAAAACATAACTTTATAAATGCAATTTAATGTCATCTTGGATGCTATATCACGTCGTGACTTCACAAAGGTAGCACAACCAACTAGGTTATATGTTGCAAGAAACAGAAGAGGAACCATTAGAAGTGAATGCATGAAGGATAATGTGAAATGGATTAGGGAAATCATAACTATACCTAGATAGGGCCCACAAATGAGAATAACTCACGTGGTAGTCTCTAAGACAAGGGTCAAATGTATTTACTAGTGCAGATATCGTTAAGAAGTTGAGAAAAGGTTTTTTATGGTGGGATTCGATTGAATATGACTCTTGATGGCAAGAAAAGACAACAAGAGTCTTAGGGTTATGATATTGATGGGTTTTGTTCGAACAGACTGAGTGTCAAGTGTATTCTATTTCAAACGTTTAAAAAGAAGAGAAATGGTAAAGTTTTTTGGGTTATTATGTCTAATACTTTACAACATGTTTTGTCCATAAGAATTGTTATTTATTTGTTTGCATTTGTCATGGTTTTTTGTTAATAACCTCTATTTATTTCACTTTTTCACATGGTTATTCCAATAAGTGAAAGGTTTTACCTAATAACCATTATGTATTTCACTCTTTCTTTAAAAAAAATTAGTAGTTGATTATACAACCATCATTTTACAAATAATAATAATAATAAAAAAGATAAAATATATATAAAAAATAAAAATAACAAAGTTATGTAGATATTTTAAGAATTTGATGCATTATTAGATTCTTCATTCTCTAGTAACTTGTCTACCTCTTTCAAAGAGCGAACAAGAGTAGTAAGTTGCTTCAAGCATTGGTCTATACGTCCTCTTGCAGGTAAACCTAGACCATATGATGGAGCTTGTAGGTCACATGGATAAGCCCTTCAATGCTTGTTGGTGGAGGCAACAGTTATCTTGTGTATGTCCATAAGTTTGGTGAAAAAAGTTGGCTATATAAAGTTGAAAAGGTGTTGGATATGATTAAGTTTTGATGTATCTTATATATATGCCATTAGTAAGAGCAAAAAGATTGAGTAATATGTTTATCTTCTTCATTGACTAATTCTTGTATTTAATATAGATCAATCCAAGTTAAGGTCAATCAAGAAGAAGATAAGAGATTTCAGATTGAAAGAGCTGAATCAAGAAGAAGATGATCAAGAAGTATTGAATGATAAAAAGAAGAAGATCAAGGAGAATGAGGATGTAGATGAGGATAAGGAAAAGAAAGAGAAGAAAAAGAAGAAGAGGAGAAATTGAAGAAGAAAGATCTTGGTAAATCGAATATCTTTATTCAAGATCAGTTATGAAGAATGGTCAAAAGCTTGGAAAACAGAGAAAAGACACACGAGATTCTGGAAGAAGTTCAATAGCTCTCTGGATATTGAAGAATGAAGAACTTGTAGAAAAATGATGAGCTTGATTAAGATGGGAGATGGCAGAAGTTGATGGATAAAATGAGAATATCAATATCATCTCAAATATGTCTATGGAGAATGCTTAAAAGAAGAAGAAAGAAATAATAGAGTTGTGAAGAATCATCAAGTGAAGAGAAGAAAGAAATAGAAGATCTTGTCAAAAAAAAGAAGAGAAAAAAAATCAATTTACAAGGTCTAAAATTGATATCATAAGTCTTCACAATCAAATGAAGGTTGGATGGGTTAATTTAGAGTTAAAGATAGTGAAAATCGGGTTTTGGAAGTGAATACTCGAGTTTCCAGGTCAAAACTCGAATATACAAGCTTACTGGAAAAAGTTGCTTCTAGACAGAGAAAACTGAAGTTTTGAAAACTGCAGTTTTAGAAACCACGGTTTGGGCGTCAAAGAGTTAAAACTTGAGTATATGAGTCAATACTCAAGTATTGGGAGTTTTCAGCTTCTCTGGCGCATCTGGTCCCGACAATACTCGAGTATCCACTTCAATACTCGAGTATCAGCATTGGTTAGCAACTCTATTCACCTCTGTTTCACGTTTAGCTTTGGGCGAGGTCTGGTAATTCAATGATATCTCCTAAACCAGACATCGGATTGAGGTGAAACCAAATTTAGATGAAACTAGACATTTAATGCATCATCTTGACAAAGTTTCAAGTCCAAAGAAGATCAAAAGAAAGAGATTTGAGTTTCTAAAGTTGGATCAAATATTCACGCCACACATCAGACCAAGCCTCAATGTTTTGAGTGTAATTCACAATCTACAAATCGGAATGAGAGCAATGAACATTAAAGGATCTTTAACTCGAGTATGTAAGTCAATACTCCTGTATCGGACAGACAGAGATGAATCTGAAGTAATGAAATAAACTCAATACCGCGGTATCCAAGTCAATATACACCGTAACTTTAGAAAAATCAAAGTTACGAAAATCCTGAATCTGATCCATATCAACCAGAAGTTTTCCCAAATGATCTTTAATACTTATTATCATCATTTATATTATTTGTGGACATGTTTCAGATGATCAAACGAGGGATTACATGAAGATCCAAAATGCTAAGCTGTCAAGTTGAAAAAGCATTCTAACGGCTATATTTTTGCAACTGTCATATCCTCAACGTCTCCATTCACAACGGTCGTATTCTCAACGTTTAGAAAACCTTCATCTGTAAATAGAACCAGATTCAAAACGCAAGGAGATGATGGAGTGAGCTTACACTATCATAATGTCAAAATACTGAATCTCTTACTCTCTGTTTTTACACTGCTTTCTTAGATTATCATATTGAGAGTAAAATGAATTCCTATGTACTTCAGTGATCATTTATCTACTTCTTAGAGAGAAGTTTTACTGTAAATCATTCTATTCGAGAGTTACTCAAGATTGGGTAATCTTGAGTGGGTATTGATTGTAACCTTACGAGTTGTAAGGGGGAGAGTCTCTTGGTGAGATTGTAAAGGCTGTACAAGTGTCTGGACAAACTTGTAGGTTGTAAAGGCTTGTCTCTTGTACCTAGTTAAACAAGGAGATAGTGGAAAACTCAAGTGGAGCTTGAGGACTGGATGTAAGTCAAGGTTGGACCGAACCAGTATAAACCACAGTTTGCAATTTTCTTCCCTTAACTCTTTATTTCCAGCATATATGTTTGAATGATTGTCTATAGCTTTATAACTCTTTATTCTCATTCAAACTGATTTTGTCAAATTGCGAAAAGATTTTTAAAAGATAGCAAGTTTTTATCTTCACCCAATTCACCCCCCCTCTTGGGTTCAACCTGGGATTTTCAAAAGGAAGTGGAGAAGTAGAGTTTAATTTTTGCATGTGTATATGAAGAGGGTTTCATGGATTGTCGAGTCACAACATCTTTTAGATTTGCAAATCAGTATATTTTATAAATTGTTACAGTTGTTTTAATATAACCATTATTTATATTATTTCATGACAGGATTTTTGAAAGAATCGTTGTAATGTCCCAAAATGTATATAAAGGCTAAATGTGTTGAATAGACAATGGAAATTTTGTAATGAACTTAGTCTTGGTTAGTTTGAGATAATTACCTAGTTCCTTCACTTAAAGATATAAATGACCTAAAGCCTAGTTTAGAAGTAAAAAGAGAGGAAAATGGCATGAAAATGGGACTAATTGTTCAAGCAAAATGTGTCGGTATAGGTGTTCATGGCATTTCTAGGATAGACATGTGTACCATGTGTTTTTGGAAAATGACACTAGTATATGGCACCATGTAAAGACCCATAGACATGCCCTAACCTGGTGTCATTTAGAGGGCCTTGGTAAGCGTGTCATAATCCCGTGTAAGACTCGAGTAGAACCCTGAGTAAGCATCGACAAAGTAACTCTATTAAAGTAGCTTTAATAAAGTAAGAAATGATGGCTAATGATGACACAACTTTTGTGTCAACATATCTAGATCACGCCACCTAGTGCTTTAGTTCAGGGAATTTGCCTTTTCTCAACCTGGTCACATACTTGACTCTTCCAAACATCAAACTTGAAAGTCAGGGGAATTTATTAGGACTTCCTTTCCTTGACATAAAGTGGCGCTTAATAAGAGAGAGAAAAGGGGAAGAAGATGCTTCAAGGACACTTGGCATTTTGAGGTTTAATCACTTGGACATATGTCAACTCAAGACCTAATTACATTAGGTTAAAGCTTATTTAATCCTCTTGAGACCATTTAATTTTGGCCAAGTGAAGGAAAAGAGGGAGAATATATTTTGCTAAATTTACTTTGTTGAGATTCATCAACAATTAATGGTGGGAGAATAAAAGAAAATAAAAGGGGGAAAATGGTTTGGTTATTCAATTTAATACTATCTTTCCTCATTTCCTGTCATAATTTCTTTTGGACTAAACAAGAGGGAGTTAGAGAGCTCGAGTCATGCGAAAATGGAGGGAAAAATGGTAGAAGAGAGAGAAACAAAAATCAAGGCTAAATTTCCCACATAACCACCTTAAATCCAATAATACTCTTCATAAAAGTTATCCTACTCACTGAGAGCTTCATTCTTATGGTCTCAATTTTCTTGTTGGAGGTATTTTGTGCCATCTAGTTAGATGGAGTGTTGCCGGATTTCTAAATCGATTGTAGAATTGCATTAAGGTAAACCTAAGCTTAATTTGGAACCAATTATCTTAAGGTTTTGATAAGTTTTATGATTACCTTAGGACACCCTAATGTTTCGGTCAAAAAGAGTTTATGGAGATTTATGTTGTTTTAATCATGTATAAGATGATAAATGGTAGTTTATAACATGAGAAAATAATAATAGGTCTAGTTATAATATTGAATGAATTGGAATGAAGAACCAAAAATTGGAATTTTATTATAGTATTGCTAGATTTGAAATCCAAGATGGCAATCCATTTGTGATGCATTTTTTGAAAGGTGGAATATCGCCTAAGAGGGGGGTGAATTGAGTGATTTAAAAAGTTTATGTTAATCCTTTAAATCACACAAGTAAAACAGGGATAAACAAAGAGAAAGAAAGAAAGATTAGACATAAGGAATTTATATTGGTTTGGTCTAAATCCTTGACCTACGTCCAGTCCCCAGATTTTATGGGATTTCACTATCTCAAAGCTTGATTACACACTCTGTAACTCTCGAGTAATTCTCTCACTAGAACTTACTCTCCCTTATAAGTTATAATCGACTAATCCCAATCTCAAAGGTTCCACAACCTTGTGATTAATACAAGAATAATGAATTTGATACTTTCTAGAAGAGAAGAAATATGATCATCGAAGAATGTTAATATCTAAAGATATTTCTCAAAGTTTGAAACAATAAATGCTTAATTCACAAATTGAATGCACAGAGTTTTGGTAGCTGGAGAATTCAATGCTTCTAGCTTTTATAGTTGTTGACATTAATGACCATTGAGAAGCTTGAGAATTATCCATTGAGAGTGAAGAAGATGATCGTTGAGGTTGATTAACCTTAATCATTACTCACACATCTTCTTTCTTCAATCAGCCCTGTCATTCTCTTTTGACATTCCTTGTACCATTTGTTTGTTGAGATTCATCAATGGAAGTGGAAAGGAAATGGTTGCAAAGCTTTACATTGCTCAGACAGTTAGTTACCTAATTTTGGTACTTCTCTCTACTTTACATTTAATGCTCTGACACATAATTGCTTTATTACAATTTGGTGTTAATCCATTTCAAAATTAATTGAAACTCATGAACAAATTAATTAAACATAGTTAAGAATAGTAATGAGTGACAATATGAAGTATTCAGATCATAATCAATGATTTAGATATTACAAACACGGTGTTTTCATATTTTAAGAATATTGACTTGAGTCATATATCACTGACTCGAGTTACATGACTGGAGACAAGTGAAACTGACTGGAGTCAACTATGAGCAGCTATTGAGAGACATAGTTATAAAGACATGGTGACTGGAGTCATTATCATATTGACTAGAGTCAATCATTTTCTTTTTTTGCTCAGAAGAGTCAATCATTTTCACAATACTTTTGAGAACGTTTTTGTAAGATCATGACTAGAGTCATTATTAAATTGACTCGAGTCATATATAATAAGCTTATGAGAGACAAAGTTAAAAACACACTTTGACTTGAGTCATTTCCATATTAACTCAAATTAAGCGTTTTCAAAAGTCATTTGAAAGTGTCTTTATTATAGTATAACTTGTTACACCGCTATCGGCCTTGCCTTCCAGGTGGCAGGTTAGAGGGATTCCTTTTACTTATTAACTTTTTACTATTACTTGTTCCTTCTTATCATGTATCAGAGTGAATACAACAATACATGTATTGGTTTGGACAAATACAATATTTTCATGAAATTTAATTAGACTTGACCAAAAAGAAGGGGTTTAGTAGGTTTTTCATAAAGTTCAAGATACCAAATCTTGTTGGCATAAAGCAAAAGAGAAACAACATTAGGAAATGGAATTGGGGAAGATGAGGAAGATTCAAATTTGAACTTTTTCATCTCTTGATAGACCCAGTAACCTATATTGAAAGGCACTTTGTCTATCAGTGAGGCAAAAAGGGCATAATCCCTATGATTGAAGTGAGTATAATTTTTTCCTTTTTAAATAAGGTTTCTGGAATAGATTTACCAGATAGCCCTGTATAAAGGAGGCATACAAAGAGGAGAGAATTTTAAGGCTCCTAATGGTTCCCCTAGTCTAAGAATCTAAAAGAATTTTTTAGAATTATAGGTATGTTAGGCACAGGTTGAGGGTTATTAATTAGTAGAAGTGAATTGATAACATCAAATGAAATAACAATTTGTTTGCCTCTAACAAATGTAAGCCATTTATCCTTAATGAGGGTATCATGCTTGTCTAAGACATTAGCCATGGACATGTTAAGTAAAATTGTCTTACAATTGATTGACTATATGGAGTATTAATGGCTAACAGATTTCTAAATGGCTCTAGCCAAGGATACAAGTCAAGATTGCACTCCTACTTTAGCTTAGCCAAATTGACATACACTGTGGGACAAAAGCTACGAGATCCAAATTGTTCTTTGAAATCCTTCAGTTCAAACTAAGAAAATAAAGTTGGATTACAAAGAAAGTTTGACTTAAGCGAGGGTTTTAACAAATTAGGAATAGAAAAGAAAGGTTTAAGGGGTCCAGATACCTTCAGCCCAGATGCTCCTTGCCCAGATGAGCCACAAAACCTAGACCCAATTATAGTTTTCTTCTGTCTTTTCTGAGAAACCACAATGGGTTCTGTTAGATTTGATTAGTTTTGATGATGTCTCATATAGTTGTCATTCTCAAAAGCAAAAAGCTTGAGTAATATAGTTATCTCCTACATTGACTAACTATTGTATTTAATGTAGATTAATCCAAGTTAAGGTCAATCAAGAAGGAGATAAGAGATTTCATATTGAAAGAACTGAATCATGAAGAATGTTCAAGAAGCTCTGAATAACGAAAAGAAGAAGATCAAGGAAGATGAGGATATAGATAAGAATAAGGAAAAGGAAGAGAAGAGGAGAGATTGAAGAAGAAATTTATTAAATGGAACATCTTCAATCAAGATCGGTTCAAATACATTTGTGGAGAGTGCTCATGAAGATTGAAAGAAAGAAAGAGTTGGATTATGGAGAATGATCATGAGAGAGGAGATTTTAATAAGAAGAAAATGAAGAAGAGGAAATGTTGATCAAGATGGAACTTGGAAAAAAGAATAACTTGCTAAAGATATCATTAATCATGTTCTAAGATTGATTATAGAAGTGTCCACAATCAAATGGATGTTGGAGAGACTCAATCCAGAGTTTAAGACAGCAAAAATCAGATTTTGAAAGAGAAAACTCGAGTTTCCTAGTCAAAACTCGAGTATACAAGTTTATTGCAGAAATTTGCTTCTAGATGAGAAAACTGTGGTTTGGAAAACTGAAGTTTGGGAAACTTCGGTTTAGGAGTCAACTCAAGTTTCCTAGACAAAATTTGAGCTATGGAGGTCAATACTCGAGTATGGAACTTAAATATTCGAGTATCGGGTGTTTTCAGCTCCTCTAGTGCTTCTGGACCCGACAAAACTCGATTTTCCAATTCAATACTCGAGTATCAGCATTGGTCAGCAACTTTGTTCACCTCTATTTCACATTCAGCTTTTGGCGAGGTCTGGTAAATCGATGATATCTCATAAACCAGTCATCGGATTGAGGTGAAATCAAATTTGGCTTAAACTAGATATCCAATGCGTCATCTTGACAAAGTTTCATGCCCAAAGAAGATCAGATGAGAGAGATATGAATTTCTAAAGTTGGATCAAATATCCACGCCACACATCAGACCAAGCTTCAATGTTTTGAGTGTAATTCACAATCTACAAATCAAAATGAGCTGAAATAGGTGGCATTGGAAAGAAGACTCATAAGGCTTTCCATCAAGATTTGATTCAACAAGAATAAAGTTCAGACCAGAGAGATATGGTCTTCAAAAGTTGACTGATGACTCAGAACGATGCAAAACGCTGGTCAAAAGATAACTTACATTCATCATATCATAAGGGGCAAAATCAAATGAGTTTGGATTTGATTCTTGATGTATTGGAATGAAGCCACAAAGAGCTATATTGGGATAAATGGGTTGCTAATTTAGAAGTTATATCAAGACAAAAAGCAACCAAAGACAAGAATAAGTTGAAAACTCGAGTTTACGAATGAATACTCGTAAGTTAAAGTATGTAAGTCAATACTCAAGTATCGGGCATACAGAGACGAATCTGAAGTTATGAAACAAGCTCAATACCGCAGTATTCAAGTCAATACTCGAGTATACATCGTAACTTTAGAAAAATCAAAGTGTCGAAAGTTCTGAATCTGATCCAGATTATCCTGAAACTTACCCAAATGATCTATAACACTTCTTAACATCATTTAAATCATTTGTGGATATGTTTCAGATTATCAAATGAGGGATTTCATGGAGATCAAGTTGCTGAGCTGTCAAGTCCCAAAAAGTAAAATAACGGCTATATTTCCAACTGCCACATCCTCAAACAGTTTTGATCACAACGACTATATTCTCCAACGTTCAGAACATCCTCATCTATAAATAGAGCTGGATTCAAAATGTAGAAAGATGAAAGAGTGAGCTTACATTGTCATAATGCCAAAATGTTGAATCTCCTACTTTCTGTTTTTTCAATGCTTTCTTAGTTTACCATATAGAGAGTGAAATCACTTGTAATGCACTTCAGTGTTTATCATAATCACTTCTTTGAGAGAAGAATTATTGTAAATCATATTTCTTTAAGAGATACTCAAGGTTGGGTGACCTTGAGTGGGAAATTGGTTGTAACCTTACGGGTAGTAAGGGGGAATCTCTGTGAGAAATTGTGAAGGTTGTACAAGTGCTTGGACAAACTTGTAGATTGTAAAGGCTTGTCTCTTGTGCCTGGTTAAACAAGGAGATAGTGAAAATCTCAAGTGGAGCTTGAGGACTGGATGTAGGTCAAGGTTTAGACCGAACCAGTATAAATCTGAGTTTGCAATTCACTTCCCTTTACCTTTTATTTCTAGCATACATGTTTGAATGATTGTTTATAGATTTATAACTCTTTATTATCATTCAAACTGATTTAACCGAATTACGAAAAGGTTTTAAAAAAGGGAGCAAGTTTTTATCTTCACCCAATTCACCCCCTTCTTGGGTTCAGCCACGTTTTTCAAGTTCTTTATCCCTTTCGTTTAGCAGCTTCATGGGACACCTTCTTCTTGATTGGAACCTTAGGGGGTTCTTGAATCTTCAACTTTCTGGGCTTTGATGGAGTGTTGACCTTAGGCTGCAATCTCTTAACTGGTTTGTGCTGCCTCTTAGGTCTCATCAGGGAGGAAGAGATGTTGATTTAGTAGCCTCATAATCAGAGGATAATTCTTTGGAGTTGGATGGGTTTTTCAAACACATTTTAGGAGATTTGAGGTTGGAGATTAAGAGAGAAGTGAAGGTTACTGGAGTTAGGGTTTTCATAATGAAGAAGCAAAAGAGTAGCAGTCACAACAGGTATATATATAAAAGTACATGACTTGAGTCAATTAATGAGTGACTCAAATTAGTTAATGAAAATTATTGACTTAAGGCGAGAGATTTATACCTGTGACTCAAGTTGATGACTTTGTGACTCGAGTGAAAGCATTATTTTTTCCCTTTATTTGCCCTTTGGCTCAACATGACTTGAGTTGCATTCTCCATGACTCGAGTTAAATAAATGACAATTACTCTCCATCTTCGCTTGACTCAAGTTATCCCAAGTATGACTCAAGTTGAATAATGACCAATCACTCTTTGTTTGCAATTAAATCTAGTTGCTCCTTGACGCCTCAAGTTGCAATTTGTCTCATGAAATTATTTATTCTCTGTAAGCGCCTGACTCAAGTTAAACTTGACATGACTCGAGTTATTTCAACTCCACACAAAAACACATTAGTCATGAAATAATCAATTGACTCGGGTTATTCATTAAATGACTTGAGTTAAATAACCAAACTTGTGAGTTTTAAAGAATTTTCCCAATATGACTTGAGTTGATTATAGTTGACTCGAGTTAACCATATGAAACAATTAGTGTTCAATCAGAGAGTGACTCAAGTTAACCAATATGTTACGCAAGTCAATCTTAATCTGTTACTCTAAGTTGTTGCTTATCTTCACTTAGTCCTGCAAAAACGTAGTCTACAAACTCTGATGCTCAAGTTAGTGAATTGTTGTCATAAAAAACATAAAACTAACCTTGAGTGAAGATAACTTACAGTTCATTGGGATTTACCATTCCTAAATCTCTTCTGATGAACACAAATTGTTCTTTAGCTAAAAGCTTTGTGAAGATGTCAACAAGTTGGCGATGGGTGGCAATGAACAACACCTTAACAATCATTCTTTAAGACATGATCTCTGATGAAGTGATATCTAACATAAATGTGCTTGGTCCTTGTATGTTGAGCTAGGTTCATTGCTAAGCTGATTGTGTTAGTGTTGTCATAGAAGATTGGTATTTCTTTGAGATGGATTTCCAAAACTTGAAGTTGTTGCTTGGGCCATAAAACTTGTGCACAACAACTTAATGCAATAATATATTCAGCTTTGGTAGATGACAATGAGATCATATTTTGTTTCTTGTTGAACCAAGATACTAGAACTCCACCAAGGAACTCATATTGTCTACTTGTGCTCTTTTGATCAGACATATATTTGGCATTATTTGAATCTGAATATGCCACAAGATGTTCAGTTTGTCCTTTGGGAAACCATAAACCAAGTCCTTTTGTGTCTGTAAGATATTTGAATATCCTCTTCACATGTTCAGCATGTGACTCTTTGGGAGAAGATTGAAATCTTGCACATATTCCCACACTAAACTGAATATCAGGGCGATGTGCTGTCAGATAGAGTAACGATCCAATTATTCCTATATATCTTGTGTTGTTAAAGTCTTTTCCTTTTTCATCAGCATCCGAAGCAGTGGTTGAACTCATTGGAGTGTTAGCTCCATTGTATTGGTCCATACCATACTTCTTCAAAAGTGTGAATTTCTGTAGTCTGAGATGTACTGTCTCTTTGATATGAATAGAATGTTTAATTTATTAACTAGGTTTACTGTGGTAGCATTGAATTTATTCTTTGCATAACTATTTTGAATATAATTATATTAAGTTTATGCTTTGCATCTAAATAAAAAATATGATTATTGAATATCAATACTGGAGTATTAAGTCTTTCAAAGGTTTTCTAAAAACATGCTGAGAATATAATTTACAAAACCTTTACATAGCAAATTGTTTTTCAAAGCTTAAAATTTTCATAGTGTTTTTCGAAATATGGAGAATTTATGGTTTACAAGTGTTGTCATCATCAAAAAGGGGGAGAATGTTAGTTCTCTATGGGTTTTGATGATAATAATCAATTGTGAAACCAATATTGAAGAGTTGTCTCAAGAAAGTAAGAAAAAAAACTTGCTAATTGAGACAATACTCGAGTATCAGTAGCAATACTCGAGTATTGGGATTTCAAAGAAAAACTCAATGCAAATGACTAAGGGCAATACTGTAGTATCCTATTGGATACTTGAGCATTAGACCTTATAGAGAACATCACAAGTTTTCCATCAGAGCATACTCGAGTGTTGGTTTACATACTCGAGTATAGGCCTAAAAGACTCTTCAGTGGTTTTACAAAAGAAATGCAAACTTCAGTTTAGAAAACTCTAGTTTCGAAAACTCAAGTTTTGGAATATGAAAAGTCCTGTTTTCAATTTGGCTCCAAAATTCAAATGTTTTCATTTTTAAATGAAAACTCGAGTATGACATTTACATACTCGAGTATTGGGCCAAACAAAAATGATTTAAACATTTATTACACATACAAACTTGAGTTTGGAAAACTCCAGTTTCATACTGGCTAATGTTTTCTCTGAGTTTCAAAACAGAAACCTATACTCGAGTATGGTGTTGAATACTTGAGTATCAAGTCATACAGAGAGCAACTGAAGTTTTTAAGCTTTCAATACTGTGGTATTACATGAATACTCCGATTTTGATGTTTTGGGCAAAATCCTATTAAGAGTCCAAAACTCGAGTATTGGTCGAATACTTGAGTATTGGCTTAAGTTCAACTGAAGCTCTAAAGCATAGATCGCGAGTTTCGTTTCTGGAAGGAGTATACTCGAGTATTGTTTTAGATACTCAAGTATGGCCTTAAGTACATAGTGACATACTCGAGTATTGATGCACAAACTCGAGTATGGGCCGTGTCAGTTGAAAATTTGAATTTACAAAGGACTCAGCACTTATCCTTCCAATACAAAGAATGAACAAAGTGAAGAGAGAGAAGAGACCAAGATGCTTGTAATAGACAGAAGTCTTCTCCAACGGTCATATGAATGCCTGCAACGGTCTTTAAACATACTCTACGTATAAATATAGTAGCATTCAATTCTCTTCAACAACCATTGAGCTGTAAATCAAAAGAGCATTAAATTTGTTCATTTATTCTTGTGCTTTCTGTATAGAGTATCGATTGATACTATATGAGCTTCAGTGTTTATCTTATCTGCCCTTTTAAGAGAGTTTATTACTTGTATTCATTTATTGTAAAGAATCTCAAGTCGATAGACTTGGAGATTTGGGAGTCTTTGATTACAACTTGTAAGGGGGAGCAAGTTCTAGTGAGAGAATTGCTTCAGAGTTACAGAGTGTGTAATCAAGAGACATAGTGAAATACTCAGGGTGCCTGATTGTTAGTTCTCTATGTGTTTTGATGATAACTGACAATTGTAAACTAAGGAGTAAAACTTTGATATTAAAGTTCAAAGTAAGATTGAAGTTTGCTGATATTTTAACTCTTACCGTGTTAGTCAAACTCAAGCCTAATCTTATTAAACTCGAGTTCATGCCTAACAAATAGAAGGAAAAATACTTTGAACTTATGCAAACTCGAGCCTTCCTTAATGAGCTTGAGCCTACTCGTGACAGAGAACAAGTGTCAAGTTTTTATCTGAGATAAACTCGAGCCCATTATGATGAACTCGAGCCCACAGGTTACAGACAGCAAGACTAATTGTTCGCCAATAATTAAACTCGAGCCTACCATAATAAACTCGAGTTTGTGTCTTATATAGAGCATGCCGAGTATATGAAACTCAAGCATGGTTTTACTAACTCAAGTTTAAGTCTTACAGGAAAAGGTCTCCTAGTTGGTCATGAAAGCAAACTCGAGCACATTGAACTAAACTCAAGCTTAACTCTTACAGAGAGCATTTTTGAAAAATGGACTCAAACCCAACTGTGCAGACTCAAGCCTATCCTTTGGATGCAATGCGCCTAAGTGAAACAAACTCGAGCTTGGCACTTTTAGACTCGAGTCTAGCTTAAACAGAAAGATGTCAGGAAGTCTACAACACGAGTAAACTAGAGCTTGCATAGAACTAACTCTAGTTTGTCGAGACTCTGTTTTAGAGATGAGATCTCATGGAAACTTGTTTCAAACTTACAAGTTTAATTTCTTACATATTAACGAATCATCATACATGCATATACTTGATCAAATTGATTATTTATTTCAGATGATTTCAGCAAATCAGAACTGGGTCAAGATCTTTTAATGCAGAACCAAGAATATGCCTGAAACTTCTCCTTTTTCAGAAAGGATCAACTTAGACCGTTATAGCTCAATCAAGTCATTCTCCAACGGTCAAAAATGAATCATAGAACAACAAGAACTTTGGAAGATCATCTGCAACGGATACATCCAAGATTCTAGCTAAAAATTAAAAGAATGAAGAAAAATATGCAACAGTCATATTCCAGGATTGAAACTGAACATTGTAGGAAAAAGAGAGATGAATATGCAATGGCTAGTTTGTCCAATCAAGCTATAAATACCTAGGAAGACTCATTGCAACAAAAACAAGAACTACAACTGATCACTTTTTCAATTTGAGTCATTATTGTGTATTTGATTTGTACATCAGTGTTTATCATATATACTCTTTTGAGAGTAGTCTTTTTGAAAATCATTTTTGATAACTTATTTGTGGAAACTCAAGATTGTAGAACCTGTGAGTTGGGTCTTTTAATTACAAAGTGTAAGGGGGAGCAAGTCCTAGTTGATTGGGATTGCTTGGGTATTACATTGTTGTAATAAGAAAGTGTTGATAGTAGAAAAATCCAGAAGATATCTGAGGACTGGACGTAAGCCAAGGTTAGGACTGAACCAGTATAAATTCTTTGTGTCCAAGCTTTTTCCTCCTTGCTTTCTTGCATTGCGCTTTTCAAAATTTAGGTGTGGTACAAAAGAAATTTTTTCAAAATCCCCAATTCACCCCCTCTTGGTGATTTCTTCCATTTTCACTGAGGACTGGACGTAGGCCAAAGAGTTGGGCCGAACCAGTATAATTCTTTGTATTCATTTTCTCTTCCCTGCACTCTGGTTTGTTTTGCATTTTCACCATAAAACAGAACCAGCGAAAGAATTTCGAAAATCCCCAATTCACCCTCCTTTACCATTATTGTGCATAAAACACTTACATCAAAAAATGTGCAGGTGTGCTTTTTGGGTTTTCTTCATTTGTATAGCTCATACGATGGTTTGTTCAGCTTCTTCCAGATATATGCTCGATTTGAGATGTAGCAACACTACTAGAAAATACTGAAATACTGATGAAATTTGTGAGGGAAAAAGATTTGTTGCACTTTGTGACGGAAAAAAAATTTCGTCGCAAATTTTGACAGAAAAATGATTACGGGGAAAAAAATTCCAACTGAAAAAAAATCCTATGACAGAAAAGCTATTTTGTCACAAAATTGTTAGTTCTCAATGTGTTTTGATGATAACTAGCAATTGTAAACTTGATATGAAGTTTGTTTTTGGCATTATGAAAATCTCACTGTCAAAGGCAAACTCGAGTTTAGGTATGTAAACTCGAGTTTGAGAAGTTACAGAAAGCAATCAGAAATTTTCACAACAAGCCAAACTCCAGTTTGCAAAACCAAACCTGAAGTCTGGAAGATACAGAGAGCACTCAGAATTCCAAGCAAGCCAAACTCAAGTCTGGATTCCTAAACTCCAGTCTAGACCAAACAGAAAGACACTCGAGTTCCAGTCTAGAGTTACAAACTCCAGTCTAGAGTTACAAACTCCAGTCTAGACCAAACAGAAAGATTTGAATAGCTTCAGCTCAAACATAAACTCGAGTCTGTCATTGTAAACTCGAGTTTAGGACAAATAGAGAAACACTCGAATTTCTACCATCTTTCCAAAACTTCAGTCTGTCTCCTAAACTCCAGTCTGGAAAATTACGAACTTAGGCTTGTTCTTCAAACATAGACCCAAACTCGAGTCAGTCACTAATTGACTCGAGTCTAGGAGCAGGACCAAAATTCCATGCCAAGTCCAAAGCCCGATAGTTCTCTCTGTAAAAGCCAAACTCGAGTTAGCTTTTACAGACTGCAAGTTTAGACCTCTAATCAACGGACATGCTTTCTGGATGAACCCCAAACTCGAGTCTGGAAGAACAAACTCGAGTTTGCATCGGGGATTTTGAAAAATCAGATGATGTTGATATGCGAAATCTTAATGGGTCTTCCTGAAATTATTTCATGATATGATATTATTGTTTCTAATGTCCTTGATGAAGTTTTGAGTGTTTTTTAGATAAGGTTTAGCCAAGATCAAGGTGAGAATAAGATCCAGAATAAGTGCATTAAATGAAGAACCAAGAACAGGGCTGATTCTTCTCCCTTATCCTAGATGTTCAGTTCAGATCGTTGCAACACATTAAGATCACTTCAAACGGTCGAATTAAGATCATGGAATGACTAAAAATCTGGAAGACGTTCTACAACAACTAAATTCCAAGATTCCAGCTCAGAATTCAAGGAACAGAGCAAAATATGCTACTGCCATTTTTCCAGAATTGCAGCTGAACATTAGAGAAAGAATTGCAACGGCTAGCTTATCCATTCAGTCTATAAGAGGCTGTGAAAACTCAAAGCAAAACACACATAATGAAGCTATCTTAAATATACCTTGAAATTTGAGTCTGTATTGTTATTTTCAACCTGTTCTTCAGTGTTTATCCTTATCTACTCTTTTGAGAGTTTATAAATTTTTGAAAGCATTTGTTTGTGAGAACTCAAGGTTGTGGAACCTGTGAGTTGGGTTGTTCAATCACAAAGTGAAAGGGGGAGCAAGTCCTAGGTGATTAGGATTGTGTCTGGTCTTCATTGTTGTAATTGAAAATCTGTTGAATTAGTGGAAACACCCAGAAGGTATCTGGGGATTGGACGTAGGTTAAGGTTGAGACCGAACCAGTATAAATTCTGTGTGTCTAAGCTTTTCTTTTTCTACTCTTTTATTATCCATTTCTTAAGCTTCATTTTTAAGAGTTGAAAAGAATTTTTAAAATCCCCAATTCACCCCACTCTTGGTGATTTCTTCCACTTTCAAAAATTTTGTGATGGAAAAAAATCCAATTGCACATTTTGATAGAAAAACAATTACGAGAAAAAAAATTTATCTCAAATTTTGACAGAAAAATTATTATAGGAAAAGAAATTTGCGACGGAAAAAATTTCATTACAAATTTTCATAAAAAAATGATTGTGAAAAAAAAATTGTGACAGGAAAAAAATTCTGTCATAACATTTTGCGATGGACAACAAATTCTGTCGCAATTTGCGATAGAAAAAAAAAATCCTATCACAAAATTTAAAAATCTGTCGCAAAAATATAAAAATGAAGATAAAAATCATAAATATATGCGAAACTTGTATAGCATACAAGCACAGACGCCAAAGCATTAAAGCAATCCCTCCCTCCCTCCTTCTAAATCACCCAGATTTCTTATCTCAAAGGTTTGATCTTCCGTTGAAGATCTCTTCTGCATCACGATGTCATCCAGCTATGGCATCTGGATCGTTTGGTCACGGTAACTCCGCCTCCAAAGAGTTTGATTTTGTGTCTGATGACATCTTCTGCTCTTCCAATGGCAATTACAACAATCTAGTCATCAGCAACAATTCTTTCAAGGTTTGTATCAATGATTTAGGGTTTGACTTTCTGTTATCTTTCCATCTTGGGGGCAATTTCTGAATTTGGCTATGATGCTTTGCTAGGAATAAGTGATTAGGGTTTAGGAAATTTAACATCCTTTTAGCGAATAATTTGGTGGTCGTGGAAGCAAGTTCTTTGATATCGTTATCTTTCTTATAATTTTCCCCTTACCCTATCGTTGATAGATTCTTGCGAATTTGATTCGTAAATCTTTATCCTTTCGCTTATTATTGGGCTCCATGGGTTTATAGGAATATCTTAAAATCGGCAGAGTTCCGATGGAATATGTGTATGTTGCTTTCATATTCTATTAAGGTATTCTTTCACGTTTTTCCTGAAGTTCATAGAGACTTCGCCATTGACCTTGATTCTCTCCTATAGCTCGAGTTTGGGCTAACGATTGATTGAGGTTCTTGTCCTTAGCCACATAGGCAAATGGTAAGTTCCTTTAACTAACTTGAGAATTTTTAGTTTTATGCCTTATAGAAGTCAATTCTTCTGGTTCTGATTTAGCATTCAAATTAAATCTATGTTCTTTGTTTTGCCTAACATTTTCACGATAATTTATTTCCCTTCCAAATACATGTGCATTGCAATCCCAATCCGCTTATTGGATCCCGCTAATTTCGAGATCTGAATGCTCGAGTGGATTTGGTGCATCAACCCTTCTAATTATTTCAATTATTTTCAACTTCAGTGATATGTAAAGGGTAAATAACTAATTAGGTTAGTTAGTTAGGAAGAGATTAGTTAGTTGGTTAGTTGTTAGTAACTAAATGGTAGTTAGTGGGATTAGTATGCCTAAGAGGTATTGTCTATATAAAGCATATAACCCTGCATTGTAATGCTATGCTTTGACTTGATAATGAATGAGTAAAGCATCACTTTCTGTTCTTCCCCTCTCTGTTTCTCTTCTCACTTCTTTGAATTCTATTCTAGTCCATCTTTCTCTCATTCTTTCTATACAGAACTACAATTCTGTATCAGTGGTATCAGAGGTGACGATTCTCCGGCCTCTTCTGCTGTTCTGATTCTCTGTCTTTTCTGTTCTGCGTTTGTTCTGTTCTTTACGTCTGGATTTCTTTCTGTCTGGTTTCAGCTGAGTTCTTGTTGGACAGAGAGAAAACTGAAAGAAAACAATTCCAAAGATAAAGAAATCAACCTCCATTGTGGTTGCCCAGTATTTGTGCACCATATTTTAAGATTCATAGACGGTGGGTACCCAAGATTCAATAAGGAAGTCCAAGAAATCATCAAGAATATTTGGTTCTTCCCTGCGTCACCATCATTACAGCTATTTTCAGTAGTTTTTGGGACTCAAGGTGACTGGATATCAAGAACAATCAGGGGTAATTGACAAATTTCGGATTATAAGTTTCCATTTATTCTGGTCGGTTGATTCTGAGTACTGTGCTTCGCCACTGGTTCCCGCGTTCTGCCAAGTCGACTCAACGTGGAATTCTTGGCTTTTCTCCACTGACCACGTCGCTTGATTTTGGGATTTTCTTTTGTGAAGCTGATTCACGTCGTTGATTTCGGAATTCAGTTTCAGTTTCAACTTTCAACGAGTTCGTCATTCCCGATAGGCATCGTCAGGAGTCTTGTTATCTTCGACTGAGTCTGGTTTCTGTCATAGGTTTGTCGGCTTCTGGACGTTCAGGTTGGGTCGATAGTTTCTGGAATGATTTGTCGTTTATTCTAGCGTCATCCAAATCTGGTAACTTGTTTCTATGCGTCTTGGGCTCTGCGTCTGTGTTCATCGATCTGCTTCGTCGGTTTTGGTTCTCATGTCAAACATAATCGATTAATTCTGAGTTCTTGGAGATCTAAAAGCAATAGGCACCAATCTTGATAAGGCAGCAAGATTTTTGGGCTGGTTTTCTGAATTTGTGAAAAAAAAGCTCTTTCTTTCTATTGGTATGGGACAATAGCTGAAGGAAACAAAAAGGAAAAAAAAAAGGATTCCACTTCTTGTTGGTATGGGACAACAGTTGAAGGGAAACCAAGACACTCTCCATCAAGATTTGTATTTTTGATTGATTCAGATTTGTATTTTTGTATTTTGTGTTTTTGTTTTTGTTTTTTGAGGTTTGTGTTTTGTTGTTTCACATCCTTGAGGGCAAGGATGTTTTGGGAAGGGGGTATTGATATGTAAAGGGTAAATAACTAATTAGGTTAGTTAGTTAGGAAGAGATTAGTTAGTTGGTTAGTTGTTAGTAACTAAATGGTAGTTAGTGGGATTAGTAGGTCTAAGAGGTATTGCCTATATAAAACATATAACCCTTCATTGTAATGCTATGCTTTGACTTTGATGATGAATGAGTAAAGCATCACTTTCTGTTCTTCCCCTCTCTGTTTCTCTTCTCACTTCTCTGAATTCTATTCTAGTCCATCTTTCTCTCTTTTTTTCTATACAGAACTACAATTCTGTATCATTCAGTGTGTCTAGACTTTTAATGGAGAGAGGGTTTGCATCTCCAAAGGAACAGAAATGGTGAAGAATCAGTTATACCCTGATGATAAAGCTTCGTCTCCTTTGTTATTGACTAGTGAATTCGGTGACATGTCATTAGATCAATGGTTTTCCCTTGTACACCTCTTTCATGATCTAATCACTAATAGCTTAACGTAATGCTTAGATTAAGAGGAAATAGAAAAAAACTACATATGCTTGGTGAAGCAATGAACCTCACATGTCCAACAATTTTTTTTGTTCTTCCTCCACCTTTCTGTGGTGCTTTTGAGATATGGAGTGATAAAGTGGGCAAATCAGGTAATCCATACAACCTTAGGCATTCTCAAAATTTTTCCTATAGCTTGATCTAACGTTTCCCTTGAATTGTGTTTAGCGTGGATTCAGATTTTCTCTAGAGCTTTGTGGTTGGCCCCCTTTCCTATTTGATATTTATTACTAACCCTTCATTTATTAGGGAGCTTGGCTGATTATTGCATGCTTGTTTTGCCACAAAACCTCATTCTGTTTAAGATTTGGATCCCCTATTTTTTTTCTATAAAAAATTGATTGTATCAATTTTAAGCAGAAATAGAGACAATATGTGTGTGTGTACCCAGTTGACTGGTGGACTCCACTTAAATGAAGACTTTCAATGTGTGTGAATATTGCACCGTTATATCGTTCTCTCTGGCCAATTGATTTCATTAATTAATGTCAAGAGGGAGTCTTATTTGTTCTCATCATATTAAAATGCACGACTTTATGATAATAGGATAGGAAGTCTTCCCCTATAACAAGGATAATCTTATACTTGAGCTCAGAACGCTTAAGCTTTTAGGTAGACTCCTTTGATTATTAACTTGCAATATTTATTATGGAGATGACATAATGGGGCAGTATTATTTTATGCCAGTAACTCTGCATCATGTTATTCAATTAACATTCTTGATTTGTTTCCAATATCATCATACTTTGTTTCTTGGGTACTTGTAGATTCACTTTGTGCTGCTTATTAGCCATCAAGGGAATGTGAGACTTACAAAATGGTATTCACCATACACAAAAAGAAAGAACAAAGGTAATTCCAGCGGCTATGTTTTCTGTTTCATTTTAGCTTTAATTGATCTTGCGTAAGTAAAGATGTCATCTTAGTATCACTGCATGTTGAATTCATTGTATTTCTTCGTGATCCATCTTTGGCTCTAAAATTTGTTTTGGAAAGGTTATCTGTGAGCTCAGCGGAGTGATTCTTTCTCATGCTCCCAAGCTTTGCAATTTTGTAGATTGGAGAGGATATAAAGTTGTTTATAAAAGGTATTTTTACAAGAAACCATGGCCTTTCATCTTATATTACTATTCCTTTGAAAACCTCTATCTTAGTTATCTTGATGATGATTAATTGATTATATAATTGATGTCCTATGCAGATATGCTAGCCTATACTTTTGCATGTGTATTGACCATGATGACAACGAATTAGAAGTACTTGAAATAATTCATGATTATGTTGAGATCCTTGATCGATATTTTGGCAGTGAGTTCCTTTTTAAGCTTTCACTTTATAAGGGCACTGATTGGATAACTCTGAAATATTTCCCATTCTTTTTGGAAACGATCTAAGAATTTTGTATGCCTTCCATATTTTAATATTGAATATAATTATTATTACTTCACCTTTTGCAAGTGTGTGAGTTGGACTTAATATTCAATTTCCGAAAGGTTTGTGCACTTATCACCTATTAGTCTGTTACTTTTATTGATGATTCTTCAACATAAATAAACTCTAAATGTTAATTTAGTATATTTATTTTTTAGGTTAAATTGATGTTGTCCCTTAAGTTGGCCTCGTGCTCAATTGGTACCATATGTATTCTGAAACTTGGGTTTTGTCTACCTAGTTAATAGACAAATAAATAAATTCAAAGGGCCAAAACACTATAATATAACCTATTCCTTTGATTGATAAGTAAGGTCCTGTCTGATTTGTTTGGTTTGTTTATCATGGAAGGCCTACTACATACTCGATGAACTTCTAATTGCTGGTGAGCTCCAGGAGTCCAGCAAAAAAACAGTTGCACGGTAGATAGCTGCATAGGTATAGATATAACTAACAGTCTTTGTGAATTTATTTGGAGAGCTTTTTCTTTCTGTAAACCTCTAAAAACTCGTCATTTAATGGTTTGGTTTTCAGGATGCATTGGTGGAGACTGCAAAAGCCAATTCTTTGAGCAATATAATTGCACAGGCCACCAAGTGAGGGATTTCAATGACACAATTTCTTGCTAAAACGATAGGGTCCAAAGTCAGATCTTGCTGTTTTGAGTTGAATTTTAAATTTCTTTATCTGGGTTCCCTCTTCTCTTATAGTTGGCCTTCAATTTCTATTATGTATATGCTGTTGAGATTTCTATTGCTGATGGCCTGGTTGGCTCCAAAACACACTGCCTTTGAATATTGGTTTTAAATGGAATTTGCTTAACTTACATTTGAGATAGGGGTGTTCATGGGCAGGGCTGGGTAGGGTGAACCCTTTGCCCGATGCCCTGCCCGAAAGATCAATGGGCAACAAAATGCAGCCTAGTGCCTAGCCCTGCACGATATAAGCCCTAACATTTTTGGGTAGGGCGGGGTGGGCCTTTCATGCCCAAGTGGCCATACACTATCACGCCTTATGTAAAAAAAAGTTTCAATCATACCTAATAAATAATATTACAAACTACAAATAAAATCCATAATTCTACAACTTAGGTCTTGAAATTAAAAAAACAATCATATATTTTAACAAATAGCCAATATCCATAAGTGAACAATTAAATAACATTCATAATCAACTAAAACAAGGCATCGACAGAGAGATCCATGGCTACAACGATGTCGTGACGAGCTAAATGAGATGTTGAGAGTCTCGAGAATCAAGATGTGGCGTCGCATACAATATCCACCAGAGAGATCGAGAAAGACGAGCAATGCTTGAAACTCGATTGGTTTTGATCTTTAGAGAATGGAGATGCAGATTTTGAACTCTGGAGAAGAAGAGATGAAGAGACTGAAAGGCGAGAGACACTAAGACAAGCTTGTGGCTAGGGTATTCAAAAATGGAAGGGTCAAATATATATATATATATATATATATATATATATATATATATAGTACCGAGTAGGGCCAAATGGGCAGGGCGGTATACCCTGCCCGATGTCCGGCCCTACCCGCAAAATGCCCAACCCAATTGTGCCTAAATTTTTTCTGGTCTCTTTTTTTTTTTCGAGTTGGGCAGGGTGCTTTTTTCCTGGGCATGGGCAGGCTCACCGGGCCTTGGGCTTTGTGAACACCCCTAATTTAGGATATATTAATTGTTGATCTTTTGCTATTTCATTTCCTTATGAATAGATTTTCATTTTTCGCTTCAAAGGAATCCTTATGAGAGGGAAGATCTGAATCATTTGTCAGAATTGAAATCTGCAACATACTTGAGTTTTGTTTTACCCACCATGCGATAATTTTTATTTTTTTATATTTTTTAATGCAATAATATATATATATATATATATATATATATATATATATATATATAATTTTTAATGCAATTTGATGGTTTTTTAATAATTTTTATTTTTTTAAATCAAATGAATTTGTGACAAAATTCGATTCCGTTGTAAAATTCTAAAATTTGCAACCGAATGGGAATCCATTGCAAATTTCAAAATTTGCAATAGAATTGATTTTCTGTCCCAAATTTTGATAGTTTGCAATGGAAAGTAACTTTCATCACAAATTTTGAAATTCGCGACGAAGTTCATGTTTTCCGTCGCAATTGTAAGGCTGTCTTTTGCGACAGATTAATTTTGTTGCAAAAAATTTTTGCGATGGAAAATGTCTTTTTTGCGATGAAAAAATTGTGTCGTAAAAAATGACTTTTTTTTGTAGTGCAAGCCGTACTCATGACATCAACCCAAAACACTTGGGAGCTTTGATTCTCATTTAGCATTGCCTCTTGCCATCTTAGTGAGGACTCGATTCTTCCTTTCTACAACATTGTTTTGTTGAGGAGTCCTTATGGTAGGGAAATTGTGATCAACTCCCATGTTATTTCGAACTCTCCACCATGATGAGTATGAATTGTTGCAATAGAGAAACCTGTCTCGTTTTGGACCTTCTTAGCAAAAGCAACAAATTGATCAAATACTTCATCTTTAGATGATAAAAGCACAGTCCATGCAAACCTTAAGAAATCATAAACTATGATTAAAGTGTATAAATTGCCACCAAGGCTTTTTACTCTAGTCGGTCCAACTAGATCCATATGAAGTAGTTGAAAAGATCTATTAGTTGAGATTTCATTCTTTGATTTAAAAGATGATTTGGTTTGTTTACCTTTTTGACAAGCATCACAAATCATGTCATTTTTAAAACTAAGTTTTGGTAAATCGATAACCACATCCCTTTTTAGCAACTCATCAAGTTGAAACATATTGACATGAGCTAATCGCTTGTGCTATAGCCAACACTCATCCAAGTTACTAATAAAACAATTTTAAAAAATATAGTTATTACTAGGAAGATTAAGTGTATAACAGTTACCTTCTTTAGGAGCTTTTAATAAGGCTTTGATCTTAACATACAACAAACACATATCAAGTATTTGAGTAAACAATTACTACCACTACTACCTGGTGAATATGTCCTATCTTAACACTTTACCGTGTCTGGTAGTCTTGCCAAGCATGTCTTAGCCCTAGGTGACATCATAAAACCATATTTCAGTATTTACATAAAATGCCCTTATGTTTTTCTCTTAAATTCAAGCCCTTTTCAGATTTTTCGATAAATTCAGTGAATCTGACCTAACTTCAAACATTTTTAATAAATTCTAAAAAAATATTTTTTTTCATGAAATTTTCTGAACCATTAAGATGTCTATTTTACAGTAAAAATATCCCCAGATTCCAAAAATGTTCATACCCTAATGTGTAACCTAATATTTATCCTTTGGTAGGGATTGTCTTGTTGCATCTAGACCTTTTTTCAAAAATTAATTTCTCCCAGATGGAAAATCATAAAGGTGTCTCATTATATATTAAAATGAAGCCCTAGAAGTCAACAGTATGCCTATAAAATTTTAGCTCAAAAAAACTGTATTTGCTATTTTAAAAACATTGTTGAAGCTTTGTTGCCCAGATTTTTCAGAAACTAGCAGCAGGCTTAATCTTCAGAATTTCAATGTTTTTGAGTTTGGGAACCTTAACCATGAACTAATCCCATAAAAAATAATGTTTTAGACTCATTGAAATCCTTAAAAATACCAAAATATCACAACACCAAGCCCTAACATCATGCATGAAAATCCCAACTTGAAATTTGGAAAGTTGAGTTTTTGGTGTTTACCTGAAATCGGAGATTTGGCTTGGTGATTGGAGTTGGGATTTCAATATGGTGAGCTTGCTGCCTTCTCCTTTTTCCTTCAGCTGGGAACATCTCATATGGTCCAGAAATGAAAAGTTTAGGTCTTATTAAATTATTCAGGGTGCATTGAATTATCTGATTCATGCTTTTGTCCACTGGTTAATAGCATGAATCAGGGTTTTTAACTTGTTTCTTAAGAAACTCCAGAAGGGTCCAGAAGCAGCTAATGCGGCACAACCTTGTCAAGGAAGTCAGATCTTTACTTTTCAAAATGTGCAAATTACCTATTTTGCCCGAGATACCCTTTTGTCCAGTGGTTAAAAGCATGCACCCTAGTTATTAGCTTGTACCCTCTTTTCTTCTTCTCCAAGAAACCTTTTGATATTTTTGAAATATATGTGGCCTTAATTAGAGCATATGTGGTGCCATTTATGCCCATGTATTTGGTCTTCCTTACTTTTCCTTTAATTACCCGGTTCACCCTTTTGTCTACTAGTCCTTGTAGTGCACCACTGGTTAAAAGGGTGTCCCTTTTCCACTTTTCTTCAATTTTTTAGATCTTTTCCCTGATAAAGCCTACCTATGTGGCATCATTTTGGCCCCTTATATGGCTCCACATTTGTCTCATTCAATTCAAGAGGAAGCCCCTATTTGGTCCCTATCGGTCCCCTTTGGACCTATTAACATCCTGTGGGACCCATACTTTGTGTTTGAGTCTAAGTACAGAAAAATTCATCTGATTTTCCTTCTCTCTCCTAGGGTGGATGAAATTTCATGTCTAAGGGGTAAGGATTGGACTATTTTGCCCCTACATTTCCTCTCTTAACCCTGTAGTGACACATGTCTCAACGTAATGATTGTACTAACTTCTACTTTTTAACATATGACTTTTTCAGTGTCTCTTTCTTTTCCCTGACCATGGATGGCGGATACCTTCTTTCTTAAGGTAGGAATCTGTGTCCCACCAAGATTCTCCATCCCCACTCCATTGTACTAGCTTTAGCTACACTAGTATTTTGTCTTGGGCCCGCTCTCTCCAAATTTAAGCACCATCTTGATTTCTTTCGTTGCTCAAACTAGGCGACATTTTAAGACTTTTCAGAGGTCATTATCCTGTCTCCCAACTTATTGACCATCTTTTTGTTGGTTATAATTAGTTTTGATGATGTCTTATATAGATGCCATTAGTAAGAGTAAAAAGTTTATATCACATAAATTGACTAATTGCTACATTTAATGTAGATTTATTTATATGGAGAAAGAACAAGAGAAGAAAAGAAAGAAATAGTTGAATCATGGAGAATGATCAAGAAAAGAGAAGAAAGAAAGAAAAACTTGCCAAATGGAATGAGAAAATTATCATACAAGTTTTTACATTGATTTTTGAAGTCTCCACGATTAAATGAAAGTTGGAACAACTCAATTCAGAGTTCAAACAAGCATATATCAGGTTCTGGATGAGCAAAATCGAGCCAAATACTCAAAAGTCAAGTTTACTTCATTACTGGAAGGGATTTGCCTATGGATTATGAGAAAACTCAAGTTTAGGACATAAAACTCGAGTTTGGGACTCAAAACTTGAGTTAGTCACTTAATGACTTGAGTTTGTAGTGTCTTCAGCAACTCTGGTGTCTCTGGATCAGCAAAACTCGAGTTTGCCAATGTAAACTCGAGTTTGGAACTCAAAACTCAAGTTAGTCACTTAATGACTCGAGTTTAGCAAGCTTTCAGCTACTCTGTTCAACTCTGTTTCACATTCAGCACAGGCGACTTCTGGTAATTTGATCATATCGTCCAAACTAGAGATTGGATTAAGGTGAAATCAATTTTTTTATGAAACTAAACTTCCAATGCATCATCTTGAAAAAGTTTCATGCCCAAAGAAGATCATATGAGATAGCTATGAATTTTTGAAATTGATCCATTTGTTACCGTCATATAGCAGACCAAGGTTCAGTAATTTGAGCATAACTCACAATCTACACATCGGAATGAGCTGAAATTGCTGGCATATGAAAATAGACTCACATACCTTTCCAGAAACACAAAGATCATGGAAAACAAAGATCAAATGAGTGAGGTATGAATCTTTGAATTTGATAGTCAATTCAGGATGCTGAAAAACGCTAGCCAAGGAACAGCCTTCGTTCGTTGGATCATAACTGTCAGATTACAATGAGCTTGGAGTTGATTCTTCTTGCATTGGAAAGAAGACTTAAAGAGTCTTATGGAGATAGGTACTGGATTCTAGGAATTGATCTTTATTAAGTGAGAAAGCAAAAAACTTGTGAGAAGGATATTTGATTGAGCCATGGAGAAGAAAACTCGAGTTTGTGTTAGTAAACTCCAGTTTGTGGCAGACAGAGAGCTCCTCAATATTTTGAACTTTGAAAACTCTAGTTTGCATTTGAAAACTTCAGTTTTGAGTTTTGTGGACTTAAGCTTCTTTTCACTTCAAAAGTCCAAAACTCGAGTTAGTCAATTAATGACTCGAGTTTAGCCTTAAGTTCAAGTGTGCTCCAAAACTCAAATCATGACATTCCTTTCTGGAAGACCTAAACTCGAGTTTGGATTTCTAAACTTCAGTTAGGCCCGCTGAAAACTCTAGTTTAGTTTTACAAACTCCAGTTTCAGCCGCTGAAGTATAAAACCCAAATTTCATTAATCTGCGAAACCTTTATGGGTTAATCTTAAAACATCATATTATATATTACTATTGATTCTAACATTATTTAATGAGTGTCCGAGTAAGTTTTAGATGAATTAGCAATGATCAAGGTGAAATCAGATCTGGGTCAAATACAATTAATGAAGAACCAAGAACAAGCCTGAAATTTCTCCTCTATTCCAATAGAGCAGCTCAGACCATTATAGATTGTTCAGATCACTCTCCAATGGTCAAATAAAGTTTATGGAATGACAAGAACATTAGAAGATCATCTATAATGACTATATTCAAGATTCTAGCCAAGAATTGAAGAAATCGAGAAAAATATGCAACGGTCATATTCCAAATTTGCAGCTGAACTTTGAAGAATCAAAGAGAAGAAAATGCAATGGCTAGTTCCTCTAATTAACCCATAAATACCTGAAGACTTGAAGAGTCCAAAGAGAAGAAAAACGCAGAGACACAAGTTCACATCTTCAACATGTTAATACTTTGATTTTCATATCATTTACTCTCTATTCTCAATGCTTACATAACTTATGATTGAGAGTGAAATGATTTGTATTGTGCTTCAGTGTTTATTCATTCACTTTTGAGAGAGAAGATTCATTGTGAATCAGTTTATCTGAGAGATACTCAAGATTGAGTGATCTTAAGTGGGAAATACTTAGTTGTGATTACAGTTTGTAAGGAGGAGTGAATCCTAGTGAGAGGATTACTTCAAGTACAGAACGTGTAATCAAGCTCAAAGTAGATAGTGGATTGAAAATCTCAAGTGAAGCTTGGGGACTGGATGTAGGTTAAGGTTTGGACCGAATCAGGATAAATCACAGTTTGCATAATCTCTTCTCTAAACTCTTATATTTTCAGCATATATATTTGGATAACTGATTATTGTCATTCGAACTGATTTCAATAAGTTGCGAAAAGTTTTTTAAACTTATCCAGAGTTTTGTCAAACACTCAATTCACCCCCCTTTTGGGTGATAGCCAGGTCTAATACCTTTAATATTTATTATTAAAATAAAATAATACAGAAAACAATAATTGAATTAACAATCAAAGCTTTTCATTGATTCATCATTGTTTACAAATACATGATTTACAACAGTTAGGGTGTTACAGTGCCCAGATTAAATAAGAGGATAATGGATTGAAAATATCAAGTGGAGCTTGGCGACTGGATGTAGGTCAAGGATTCAGCCGAACCAGGATAAATCATAGCTTGCATATTCTCTTCCCTAATCTCGTATATTCCTAGCATATATATTCAAATGACTGGCAATTGCTTTATATATTATTACTGTCATATAAACTGCCTTCATTAAGTTGCGAAAAGATTTTCAAAGTTACCTAAAGTTTTATCAGACACCCAATTCACCCTCTTCTTGGGTGATAGCAAGGTCCATCAAATTGGTCGTAATGATTGATGAATCCAAACCCTTCACGTTTGTAATTATAGCTGAGATAATTTCTTTATATGAATTTGGTTTGATTCCTTTAGTGGAACACCATGATATTGGAATTGGGTTATTTTCATAAGCCATGAAGCTCTGACAACACCGATTGCGTCACTGTCGATGCTTTTGTACTTGAAATCATGAAGAATGGTACAATTGCTTTTTCTTTCAAAAAGAAGTTTGAGATGAAGTCAGTAAGAAAATCTCCATATCTTTTCTTCTAAAATGTATACTTAACACAATAGGGTTTATCCAGAGTAGCGTTGCCAGAAATAGGGTAACAGGAATTGAATTGATCTAAAGTTTTCTTGGAGTTGGGATTCTCTAGATCTGGAATGCCACAATCCAAATATCTCGAAAAACCTATCATTTGTGGTAATCTCTGACGACAAGGTGCGCCTAAAATGAACCGGTGAAGAAGCATATATGAACCAAGTCTGGTTGCTATCAAGCCTAATGGTGTATTTCATGAGAGAATCGCAGGAGGAGAATGACAAAATGCTGTGGATGGTGGAGAAAGAAACCAAGGTCCTCTATGTACAAGCTTTTAATGGTCGTAACATTACAAACTAATGCCATAATGATTTGTTTTAATTTTTAATTTTTTTTTTGGTATTTAAGGTTTGCTTTAAACATTTTTGTGCCATATGCAACTAGCATAACACTTTCTTTGCTAATCTACACCTTATTCCTTAAATAATAAATAAATAAATATTTATTATCTAATTTCATAAATAAAGCCATAAATTATAACCATTTACATTTATAATATAAGTAAATACAATTAATTACCTTCACAACCTCGTCCCATGCTTTGTCCTTTAGATCATCCTTCCAAGTCCTAAAGTGGATGGGCAACCATAACCAATTCGAGCCCAGCTTGCTCAGAAAGCAATTGCAGATGTGACCACTATTCTTGATTGGCTGGTTTATCACCTTATTCCATGGAACTAAGGCACGTGGCCCCTTCAGCTTATTGACATTGGCCACGTCCAGCCTCCTAGTAGTGATGTTCCCCTACTTATCTGCATAATTTAACACATTTCTTTATTAAATTTAAATCCACTTTTAATGAAATTTAAGTATTACAATAATAATTAGATTTACCTTTGACTTGTACCTCAAACCTAGTTGACAGTGAAGACGATGGTCAAGGGTTCCCTACTCATAAGCCTCCTCCTTTTCAATGAACTGCTCCATCACGCTCACCAGAATGTTGAAGTCAAATTCTTCATTCTTGTTGTAGTTGTTCACATTGAGCTCAACCCCCTTATCCTAAGCATATGGCTCTTATAAGGTTGCTGCTTGTGGAGTCGTCTACTAGGGCTGATCTAAGAGGAGCTGCTTTAGTTGGGTTGTCTCTTACGATGGCACAGAGACATTTCTAACCTCGTGCTCATGGCCCTTGCCACTGGCCCCTCTACTACTGCTCCTCGGTAGTATCAATATGTGATGTACTACCTCCTTCTCATTGTCTAAATCTTTCCAAGGAGCTATAACTCTATTAATACTTGAGCTAAACATCAAATAATCTTTTAGAGCACACATGAGAATAAAATTTGCATGGTTAATTATTTGGTGCGGCACGTGTATAAAGGCTTCAAATTTGTAGCGGTTTTACAAGAAAACCACTACAAAGTGTAACTATTTGTATTGGTTCATGTTAAACCACTACACTAACTGCTACAAAACATGAAACCCTACCTCATTCACCATCATACTTTGTAGTGGTTTTATATAAACGCTATAAATGTGATTGACTTTTTGCATTCTGTAGTGGTTTATAGGAGTAACCACTATAAATGTGCAAGACTCTTTGCATTATGTAGTAGTTTCTATGATTAACTGCTACAAATTTTCAAGACTTTTTGCATTATGTAGTAGTTTGTGTGATTAATTGCTACAAATATTCAAGACTCCTGGCATTCTGTAGCAGTTTATATGTATAACTACTACAAACTTTCAGTTATCGGAAGAATTTGCAACATAAAGCTAAACATTGGTTTGAAAGTAGTTGCCAACGACATGAAAAATACAAATGTCCTGTGCTTGGTATCATATTACGTATCACTAACCATATAACCAGGAGAGCTCTGGTTGTCCTATTATATTGGCAGTGATACGTAACATGATACTAAGCATGAACCATTTGCATTTTCTCATGTGTTAGCAACTAATTTGAAACTAATGTTTTGCATTTATTGATAATAACATGTCCTTCATATTTTCATAGAATCACTCTAACAACGTGTGAGAACCAAATTTATGTGGTAACCTATTTGGTGGCATCCTGTGTATAAAGGCTTCAACTTTGTAGTGATTTTAAAATAAAATTACTACAAATACTAAAACTTTGTAGTGGTTCTATAAGTAATCACCACAAATGTGCAAGACTCTTTGTATTCTGTAGCAGTTTGTATGTAGAACCATGATAAATATTCAAGCTTTTTGCATTTTATAGTAGTTTTTCCATTTAAACTGCAAAAAATAAACTGCCACAACTTTTGTGCCACAACGTGCTTAGCTTGCTTTAAAAATTGCTACCCCCCATTAGCTGCTACAAAATTGGCACCAACTTTTGTAATGGTCATTTTGTGATAATTGCTATAAAGTTTGTTCCCTAACTAGTGTGCCACTTGAAGTAAATCGTCTCGTTGCAATTTCGTAGCAGTTTTAGTCTAAACCGCTACAAAATTTGACATTTGTAGCAACCTCTTACAACCACTACAAATTGACAGTTCTTTGGAGTAATACATGGTGTTTATTTACTATAATCATTATTTATTAATTGTTATATATGTCCAAATCTTTAGTAGTGTAACCAAGCTTTCACCTCTTACATTTCATTTAGGCAAAAACCAAACCTCTTACATTTCCTCTTATCACATTAATTACCAATAACTGGATATTGAATGATGAAGCAAATTGCTAAAAAACAAAGATCCCCGATCATGTTATAACTATTCATTATGCTCTCCTTTTACCAAAATGTAAGTCTTCCTTCTTATTTTCTTGCCACTCACTTTTCCTCTTGGTCAGTCCATTATTTTAGTGTATGTTTGGGGGTGTTTAAAAAAGCAGGAAAAGTCCTAGCCAAGGAAGATAATATATGAAAAGTCCTATAATTTGTTAATGATAAGTGAAAGTGGCACAATTGATGAGTGAAAGTGAATCCATTAACAAGTTATGAAACTTTTAGATATTGTTTTCTATGGCTTGGAACTTGGTGTAATTTTCCCTACAAATATTAGTTATCTATCAAAACCTTAGTTTTGACATACACCCACCAAAACACTTATACTTTGATTAAATCAAATATGGGACCATCAATTATAATTCTTAAACAAGAAAATAGATTGTGTAATTTTGAGTACAGTTTGGAAATGATAAAAAGGATTGACAAAATGTTTTATATTCAAACCTAATCCATGTTAAACTTGACTTCATTATTAAAATTAGTTCTCGTATAATCTCATATAGTTACGTGATTAAGAGAAATGGTATGCAAAAGTAAAATTCTGCATGTTAGGTCAGGTTTCCATATGGCAAGTGAACTAGTCAAATAAGTAATAAAGTGATAAGTAGAGTATCATCTCACAGATATTACAATACTGTCTTATGTACCAAGAGAGTGAATAATTGTTTCTTGATTTGGTAAAATCAGATGATTTGTGAATATGATTGAGTAATGAAAACTACTAATTCTTAAACTAGAAAGCAACAAGTTGAGAATGAATATGATTGAGAGATATTAGGATAAAAATAAGCTAAGCTTATATTTCCCCTTAATTTGCAACTCTGTTCCTAGATTGTTGCGGCAATGCTATAACAATTTCTGCAATGCTTTAGCAATGTAATAACAAAGTTCTTCAGTTAACCCACGTCTTCTTTATAGATAAGCTTTCCAACAATTCTGTACTTTTATTCTCAACTTTACTTTTCTCATATTCCTATGTAGATTCTTAAGTTCATAATAACATGCGAAACAAGTGTATGGTTGTATGAGATAAACCCATACATGTAGCTTATTTATGTGACATCCCAAAATGTGGAAATTTGGAAATTAAAAATATTATATGGAATTATTTATGAAAAATTTGGCCTGATAAACTTTGAAGTTAATAATTGGATTAAGGCATATTTTCCATGAATTAAGGACAAATAGTTAGGGAATAATTTTGGCCTATACATTTTGTAGTCAATATTTTATAGCCTACAGAGGACAAGATGGGAATTTCTTTTAATAAACTAAAGATGTAAATGAGTGAAGGGCGAAATGGGAATTGCCATTGGTGGGTTAAGGATGTAAATAAGTTTGGAAATAATGGTAATTGATATGCTCTACCTCTTAGCCATCATATGCTGCTTAGACAATAAAGTAGGAGTGGCAAATTGGTAATATGATAGTATTCCATCGGTCAATATACACCACATATTCACTTCTCTTCTCCTTTCTCATGCTAACCTGCACACACTTTAAATATCCATTTTATTTCCCTCTCATACGTTATACCATGTGGATAATAACATACACAAACACCACTTAGTCCATTTTAGTTCTCTCATCCAGATGCACCAACAACCTCATGCCATACACACTTAAATACTTCGTTCTTCCATTTCACTTCATTCTCATTCCCACCCTCTCATATGTATACTCCTTCTCAATTCCCTCCCATTTTCTTTTGCCATAAAAAAAACACACACACACACAACACTCCTTCCTTCTACTTCATTCTCTCATTTCAGCAATAGCCCATATTAACACCCTTACACACTCCATTCCATTCACTATCATGTAATTGACAGTGATTTAGAGAGAGATAGACAAACAGACATCTAAAGATCATCACTGGAAAAGGAATAAGAAGGAATCGCAAGAGATTCAAGGTAAGTTTGCAAAGACATATTACAAATTCTTATTCATCTTCTTGTGTATGTCATTTTAGATGAGTTTAAATCCACATGCATGTCATTTCTAGGTTTAAATTGAAGGTTGAGCAAGAAAAAGGAGAAGAGAAAGTTACCACGAAGTCAAGAACAAGAACTTTGTTAGTTCTCTATGAGCTTTAATGATGACTAGAAATTGTAAACATAAAGTGAAATTTGTCTTTGGTAAGTTGGAAAAAACTTACTGTTATAGACAAACTCGAGTTTGGAGCTCAAAAACTCAAGTTTGGACTTGACAGAGTAACCCAATTTTATGAACTAAAAAGCAAACCGTGGTTTGTATTTAAAAACTACAGTTTATAGCAAAAAGAGAGCACTCAAAGTTTTTCAAACTAAAGCAAACTTGAGTCTGTATTAGTAAACTCAAGTGTATATAAGACATAAACACTTCAATATTTTGAAAATAAGCAAACTATAGTTTGATACTCCAAACCCCAGTTTTGCACCCAGTTATTGGTTATATAAAGTTTATTGTTTTGAGAAAACTCAAGTTTAAGTTTACAAACTCAAGTTTGAATCAAGCAGAAAGTTTTCAAAGATTTCATGTTCAAAACAAACTGTGGCTACATTTTTAAACTTCAGTTTGTCATTTGCAAAGAGTTATGAACGTTTTTTTTATAAAGTTAGAAAACTGAAGTTAATAATGTAAACTCGAGTTTGACTTGGGCAGAGAGATTTCAAAGTTCTTCGTTTCTAAAGGAAATTCAAGTTGAGTTTTGGAAACTCGAGTTTAAGTCAAACAGAGAGCTATGCTCTATTTCTTGAACTTGAAAACTCCATTTAAGCTTTGGAAACCCCAATTTTGAACTTTGTGGATTTAAACTTAGTTTCTCATAAAAAATCAGAAACTTGAGTTAGTCACTAAATGACTCAAGTTTGCTCATATGCTCAAAATTTATTTCAAACTTTAAATCCCAATGGTCATTCTCAGAATGAACTAAACTTGAGTTTGATGCTTAATAACTCGAGTTTTGCACTATTTTAAAATATGTTTCAAAAATATGATATTGCGATGGTTATTCCTAGAATGAACAAAACTCCAGTTTGTTTTAACGAACTCTAGTTTTTGTCGCACAGTTTGAAACTCTAATGTTTGGAAATTTGCGATTTGATCCTGTTTAATCTATATACCTTATGATTTCACATTATATTATTCTCTATTATACTTGATCAATTTGTTCATGAGTTATAGATGAATTTAGCAAGGATCAAGGTGAGATCAAATCTAGGTTAAATGCAATTAATGAAGAACCAAGAACAAGCCTGAACTTTCTTCTCTATCCCAATGGTTCAGCTCACACCATTACAAATCATCCTGATCACCCTCCAATGGTCAAAAGAAGTTTATGGAATTACAAGAATACTGGAAGACCATATGCAACAACTAAATCTAGGATTCCAACTAAGAATTGAAGAAACAAAGAAAAATATGCAACTGCCACATTCTAAGTATCAAGTTGAACATTGAAGATTTAGAGAGAAGAAAATGCAACAGCTAGTCTCTTTGGTTGACTACAAATACCCAGAAAAACTCGAAGAACAAGACACAATAAGAACAACATACGATTACAACTAATTACATTCTTATTTGATTTCATTCTTTTTTATGCATATTACTGTTTGAACTTCAGTGTTTATCCATATGTTCCCTTTAAGAGAGATTGTTTTTGAAAATCATTTGATTACTCGTTTGTGAGAACTCAAGGTTGTGGAACTTATGAGTTAGGTTATTTAATTGCAAAGTGTAAGGAGGAGTGATAATTGAATATTTTACACACTTACTTTGTATCTTTTGGGTAATAAATTTAGGATTGTTAGCTAATAAATAATGGGTTTTAATGCTTATTTAGGCTTTGGACTTTTATTTGGATTTAATTTATTTTCATGATAAAAATTCCAGATTTAATATGCTTCACTGTTTTAACCATAACTTTTGAACCATACATCTGATTAGCCTCATTTTTGTCTCATATTTCAGATGATTCAAAGAGCTACAAATGTTATGAAGACTCAAAAGGAAAATTTGGTCAAGAGGATGGTCAAACTTGGAGCCAAAGTCAGAGACGTTTTTTTGAATTTTTATTTGGGCCCAAATTCTGTAAAGGCCCATTTGTTATTTCAAGCTATTTCTTTTGGGCTGGATATTTTATGAATTGGAGCCCCATTTCGTTTTGCCTTTTTACGTTAAGACAAAGGGTGGCTACAAACAGTTTTGTAATTTCGTTTTTGAGACTTTTGAAGATCAAACATAGACTTTTAAAATTCTCTGGAATGTTCTTCATCTGTTCTTCGTGTTCTTCATTGTTTTACTCATCTATGCTTGGCTAAACCTCTCTAATTAACCCACGGATTAGGGATTCCATATTTCAGAGGACTCGCGCTTAATCGGTAACATCTAAACTCTTTTCTGTCTTCTTTTATCGGATTCGATTCTGGATTCAGATTAGGTTTTTGATAAAAAAATCTAGATCGATTAATCTCAAGGACATATTTTGAACTGGGTTTAAGTGATTATTGTGTGATTGTTCAGTGTCATGCCACTGTTTTGAAAACATTTTGGACGATTGTTCAGTTGAGGGAAATTCTAGGAAAATGCAGAGATTTCGGTCTATCCAGAAATCGATCACAAGTTCGATGTTTTAATTTTGTTTGATGAAGGTTCTGGAATCCTTGGTTCTGGGTTAGTCATTTTAGTCTAGTTAATCTCGTTTTCCTTTACTGTTTCTGTTTTAATTTTGTTTTCTTGCAATTTGAAAAACTCGCCTTAATCATTTACTGTTTTACTTCTGTTACCATTAAACCTACTGCAATTCCATGGGAAACGATCCAAGTTCTTTATACTGCAAATATTTTTACTGAACTTGGTTATTTTGCAAGGGGTCGACAATCTCTTGTCAGGGAGCAAGTCTTAGGTGATTAGGATTGCTTGAGAGTTACATTGTTGTAATTAGAGATTATTGAGATTATTGAAAGTCCCATAAGGTATCTTGGGACTGGATGTTGATCAAGGATAGGACCGAACTAATATAAATCTTACTGTGTCAAGATCTTCTTCCCTTGTCTTTTATACTCCATTTTTTGGTCTAAACTTGGGTGTTTCTAAAAAGAATTTTTAAAATCTCCAATTCCCCCCTCTTGGTGATTTCTTGCATTTACAAACTTGTGGTAAGACCATAAGCTTTCTCTTGTGATTTTTGAAGTTTATTGCAAGAAACCTTAACTTGGCCAAACCAAAACTTGGGAAAATAAAGAGATTTTCGTAAATATGAGGTCCCCAAAAGTGTTCACCATGAACAATTGTGTGGGAATAAAGTGGTGAATGAATTTTGAAAGATATTTTGAAGCATAAAATCACTAGCTTTTCAAAAGTGTGAAAACTGCCAATTTTGGAAATCTGGAGTCAACCAGCTTGCATGCATGGTTTGACTGAGTAAATAGACTCTAAAAATTGTTAAATTTTTCAAAAAGATAGAAGAGGCATTAGCTTTAATTTGGTTGGTATTTTGTAATTTTTTGAGCTCTGAGCAAGGAGTTGAGTTTTGTAATTTGATTTTATATGTTTCGTACACTATGCATAGAGATTAATTTGTATAAAAGTTCAGGTAGTGGACCTGGATGGAAGGGAAAGGCGGTGTTGTAAGGCGAGAAGAGGAATGTTTTGTTTTGTGTTTTATATATATAAATTTTGAAGTTTATTTTGGGATGATGTATCAGGTGCTTAAGTTTAAATTTTTGTAGGATGAATGCAAAGTTAATATCCCGATAGGGATTAATTTTTGTACATTTCCAAGTTATATTTTGTTTAAATTATCATTTACTCACTTGTCCAAACCAAATCCATATGCTCTTTTGTAAAGTAACTTCGATGTACATCGAGAGATGTAAAGGAGTGTTACAATATATAATTTAAATAGAATTATGCACTAACTCTACTAGCACACATTGTTTAATGGAGGTTTAACCTTAACTCCATTCTAGTAAGTTAAGATCACAACTCTTGCTTATTAGTGAACACCTAACACATAAGACTGATGTTACATACACACATTAAACAAAATGAATTATATTAATTAAAACTTACCAATCTGGTTCCAAGCTACAAATTAAAGATGCGTCATCACTTAGCGAAAAGAAAGTTATTTCATCGATTGTGAATAAAGTACAATTGAAACTATCATGATATAATCCATCAAAGTAGAAAGAAAGAAACTAAGAAGAAGAAGAAGAAGAAGAGAAGTTGAAGGAATTTCACAAACTAGAACAGTGTCTATCATGTAATGCAACAATGTCTTCTTCATCTTAGCAACTTTCCATCTTAGATGTTCCACTCATCACATGCACTCTTAGCCGCCGAATATTTATCAGTCTAAAGTACAAGGCACGAGAGATATTGTCTATGTGTTTCATTCTCAATGCCTATAATGTATTTTTAGGGTTGACTACCTTTCCTTTTCTAGTTAAGATTCTTACACTTCATGTCTACTAATGAGTTGGACTTTCCTTTTTTATCAGGCCCATTAGGAATATACTATTTGATTGTTTTGTCTTTAATTTAGCTAGATTCTGTTTTGATTTCCTCTAAATTCCAACTGTCCTTGAATTCCTTCTTCCTCAATCATGTGGCCTTCTTTTGTCCATCTTAAATCTCTAAAGCTCACTACATGTCTAGCCCAAATTCCTTCAATTATCTTATGCATTTTCTCAAGAAAATATCAATGTATAACAGAACATGGTACTGCAAAGTCTCATTAATTTTACATTACGATGTTGTAGCATCAAGACAGCATTAACCTAGCAACTATCAGAATGTATCTATCTTAAGTCATTTGTCATCCTATAGGATAACTTCTAAAATGCATCAGTTGAACTCTTCTAATCCTTATTTCCACATATGCCTGAAATCTATCACAATTGATGATAACAACATATTTTTTGCATTGAAATTTGATTCAAATCAGTCACAATATAGGGGAAATATATAGCAGAATTAAGACTTATTAAACTCCTCACACTGAGCTTTTGTACTCTTAGGCAAAATCAAGTGGTAAAAATATTTAGTAGAACTAACCATACAACATTGTTTATGCTCTTGGCTATTATGTTTCTAGTTATCATCTCAAGTTCAATTTTCTATGTGAACAATCCTACCACCCAGCACAAACCCAACTTTATATATGACTTGGCTCTTCCCAAGAGACTTCAAGATACTTTTGGTTCAAATGTTTGTTGCACTCTCTCACATTGGGGGATCTTATTTTACTCTCTTCTTCTAATATATATTCTACTAAAGGCATGTTGAAGCTTTACAATCTCTACCACACACGAGTTCAATGCATCAAGCATACTTTAAGGGATGTAATGTTGGTATGGCTAAGATGGAACATACAAATTGAAATGAAAATAAATTTATTGCTATGAAGTTCAAACAAGTATGCAGCATAGTGTTAAAAAATTCCAATCTTAGTTACACATACTGCCTTAATATTTTTCCCTTCTCATTCTCTTTTTTTAAATAAAATTGTTGTTTTTCCTGATTTTTCTTATTCACTTAAGAGCTAATAGCAATTGCATTTGTTGTTGATTAATTACACTTGTATAGCATTTTTACAAATAACTCTCCTACATGCTACCTCTGAATTGCATACTAGTGATGAATGACAAATGGTAAGGCTCAAATAGGTTGGCAATTATTAAAGTGTTAAGATGGATTGTGTATGTGTTTAAGGGCACATATTGAATGTCTCAATCATATCCAAAATGGTTTCAAATAAGAGCTAAGAAAAATCAAAGAGAATACTGGAGCTAGAGAGTATACATACTAATTAAGTAAATAAAGCTTGAAAATCCTTCCATGTGGGTAATTCTCTTGATTTCTCTTACAATAACCACACCATATTCATTATCAAGTCTAACATCGTCAAATTCCCAAGTTCACAAGGTTTGTATTTCCTAAGAGAAATATATTCTACATATTCTTCTAATAATCATCTTGCCATAAACGTAATTCTATTTGACTGTTAAATGAGGTCATGTTCTAGATTGCCTAAATTTGCAAACTGCTTGTGTGGGTGCCTAATCAAACTTACTTCTAGTACATATCCATATTAGCACACACATATATTCATATCAACATATATCAGCATATATATAGCCTCTATCATACTAGAAATTTGTAGTGCCCTTGTGTAATCAAAATAAGTCTAATAATTACAGGGCACACTAATGCATCGGGAAGGAGGATAACAAAGGTAAAGCAAACAATGTGTGACATATGTGTGCAATGTGTCTAGCCAGCAAGTAGAAGGCAGATAAGAACATACAAGAGGTATGCAGGCATGCGATAGTAATGCATGAGCAACAAGCACGACTACTTTGTCAAAAATAAGAGCACTATAATGCTAAAGTAAAGACATAAAAGGATGTTGAAAACATGTTATAGGAATTCGTTATGTGCAAGCGACTATATTACAATGGCCTAGGAACACATAAATATATATATTTTTTAAGTTGGGGATAAAGAAATTAAAAAAAATGAAAGTAGAGAGAAACAGAGGACACCAACAAGGAAATGGGAAATGAAAATGGTCAACCATCAGTCATTGTTGGTCTGGATGGTAGCAGTGGAGGCAGTGTTCTCCTCTTAGGCTTGGTTAGTGATAGGACATGTAGTAGTGGTACTTGTGTTAGTGTTTGCTATAGGCGCAATGTCATGAACAAATTCTACCATAAGGTAAGCAGAATGAGCATCAAGAGTCGTGGTACTAGTTTGACCATGGGTAAATCTTGGGCGTGGAAATCTTCAAAATCCCGACGAATGGTAGCAAGCTCTTATGTAAGAGTTGCGAAGCAAGAATCATAATGGAAAATAGGGGGGGTTGTTGGGTAGTGGCAATGGGCAGGTGAAACTTGGGGGTTAACTAGGCATCCACTTATCAGTTTGGGTAAAACATGAAGAACTTGCTCCACTTCAAATTTCCGTGGATGAAGCCTTTTACATTGCAACTTGTTGACTTTCTCCTTATAGAGCTTAGCATTTTCAAATGTATGTCGTCTAAATTCTCCAACTCATTTATTGCAACATCTATTTATCACCAATCGTTATTGCATCCATATTTAGCTTGCAAATTTCCTAATAGGCCTTGTGTTCTTACTTTATCGAAAGATGACATGCCTTCCTAAAACCAGCTAGTATAGGGATGTACCTAAAGGAGTTTTGAATGCTATTATGTAGGCCTATAGTGAGTCAACTAATTTATTTGACCAATCCTTTCTATTGGGATTCACCACCTTTTCCATTTGCTTTTAAATGATATGTGATAGCAATCTGATGCCTTACTCTATATTTATCTAGCAAAAGTTTGAATTGCTTGTTGCAAAAATGTATTCCTTCATCATTGATTATTTCTCATAGTCTCTCAAACCTTAAGAAGATATTTTTCCTTAGAAACTTACCCACTACCTTGGAATTTTTTGTTGGGAGAGCCGTTGCCTCCACCCATTTGTAAACATAATCCACAACAACTAAGATATATTGGTTTCTAAATAAAGGAGGAAAATGATCCCAAACATTGAATATTTCCATTTTCAAGATGGAATTCAATGGTATTTCATGATATTGGGAATGTTTACTATCCTTTGATAGTTATCACACTTAGTGACGAATAATGTGCATTTCGAGTAATTAAGGCCAATAAAAACCAGACTGCAACACCTTTGTTGTGGTTCAAACTCCACTATAATGATATCCATAAGGTGAGGAATGGGATTGATGTATCAAAAGTGCTATCTTATTGTCAGGTATACATCTCCTCAACAGCTGGTCAAGACATCTCTTGAAGAGATAAGGTTCATCCTAAAAGAATGGTTTGTTGTCATGTAAGAATTTCTTCTGCTAATGATAATTAAGCTCCTCTGACAACTCTCTATTGGCTAGGAAGTTAGCAACCAAGGTGCTGACACATAATGCATATGATATAGTTTTTCATTTGGGAATAATTCTTGAATTGATATCTCTAATTGATCAAGCACATAGTCTTTAAGTCTGGACAGATGATTTGCAACCTGTTTTTTTGTCCCTTTTCTATCCTTTATTTCTAAATCAAATTCTTATTGCAGTAAAATCTACCTTATGAGTCTCAGTTTGGCATTCTTCTTGGCTATCAAATATTCAATAGTAGAGTGATCTATGTAGACAACTACTTTAATGCCAACAAGGTATGCTCTAAAATTTTTAAAGGCAAAGACTATTGCCAGAGACTCCTTTTCAGTAGTTGTGTAGTTCAACTGCACATCTGTTAATGTTTTTTTTTTGGCATTATAAATGGAATAGAAGATTTTATTATGCCTCTGGCAAAGAACAACTCCCACAACAACATCACTGGCATCACACATTAGTTTAAAAAGTAGTATCTTGTTTAATGCCACTCTTACAAGTATCGCGACAAGTTTTGTTTCAAAATAAAAATGGCTGCTGCACATGCTACATTAAACTTAAATGGAGCAACTTGCTCCAACAATGAGTAAAGGGGTTTTGACAGCTTTGAAAAGTCTTTTATGAACCTTCTGTAAAATCTAGCATTCCTAAAAAAACTTTTAATTCCCTTAACAGTGGTGGGCGGTGGTAGTAGCAGTGGTAGTTTTTCAATGATAGCTGCCTTTTGCCTTATTAACTTCTATTCCCTTGTGTGATATCTTGTGCCTAAGAACTATACCTTCAACTACCATGAAATGACATTTTTCCCAATTCAGAATCAAGTTTGTCTCCTTATAGCATTTTAGGACAGATTCTAGATTGTGGAAACAGTCTTCAAAGTAGTTACTAAACACAAAAAAGTCATCTATGAAGATCTCATTGGATTTCTCAACCATGTCAAAAAAGATTGCCATCATACAATGCTGAAAAGTTGCTGGACTATTGCACAAACCAAAGGGTATCCTTCTAAAAGCAAATGTACCGTATAGACAAGTAAAAGTAGTCTTATAGTGCTACAACAATTTGATTATACCTAGAGCAACCATCAAGAAAACAATAATATTCTTTATCAGCTAATTTGTCTAGCATTTGATATATGAAAGGTAAAGGGAAGTAATCCTTCAATGTGGCCTTGTTGAGCTTGCGGTAGTCTATGCATATTCTCTATATAGTGACTGTCCTAGTGGGAATTAGCTCATATTTCTCATTCTTCACCATTATAATCCCTTATTTCATTGGAGCATATTGGATTGGGTTTACACATTCACTATCTGAGATAGGGTAGATGATGCTAGCATCTAACCACTTGATTATTTCCTTCCTAAATACCTTTTTCATTATAGGATTCAATCATCTCTGTTGCTCTATAGAATTTTTGCAGCTTTCTTCTAGTTGAATCTTGTGCATATAGCTTGAAGGGCCAATTCCTTTTCTGTTTGTAATGGTCCATTTGAATGCTCTTTTAAATTGTTTCAACACGACAAGTAGCTTTTCTTCTTGTTCTTCAGTAAGATGCACAAAAATAATAACTAGCAATGTATTAGATTCTCCCAGATAAACATACTTTAAATGTTCAAGTATAGGTTTGAGGTCAGGAACTAGTGGCTCTTTAATTGAAGTTTCGGCTACCTTTTTTCAATTCAGATCCAACTTCAGTGATTCAAAGAAAATCGTCTTTGTTATGTTTTGATATTTTTCCATGACAAAATTCAAATTTTTTGGAGAATCTTGCTGAGCTTCATTCTCTACCATGATCACATCAAAGGCCTTTATTAGAAGTTTCTTGGAATGTTACTTACACTAAGTCTTTGATGGTATCCATAGCTGAGGGTTCTTCAATGTCATAAATATATTGCATTGCCTTAAGTATGTTAAAAGTTACTTGCTCATCCTTGACCCTCATAGTTAATTCACCTATGTGGACATCAATGATTTTTATTCTTGTTGCTAAGAATGTCCTTCCTAGAATAACAGGTAGCTCTTGATCGGCTTCAAAGTCTATCACAATGAAATCAATAAGGAATATGAACTTATCTTCTTTTACTAACACATCGTCAATTTTTCATTTTGGGTGAACATAGATCTATTAACTAGCTACAATATCACAATCTTGGGTCTCACCTCTCCTTTTGTCAGTTGCTTAAAAATTGATATAGGCATCAGATTTATGCTAGTTCCCAAGTCACATAGTCCTCTTCCATAGTAAATCTTCCAATGGTGCATGGGATTGTGAAGCTTCTTGGATCTTCCAATTTTGGAGGGTCTTTATTGAGCATAATAGCATTGCTTGCTTCAGTCAAGGCTACTATTTCAAACTCATGTATTCTTCATTTATTTGACAAAATGTTTTGTCTAAACTTCACATAACTAAGCATTTCTTCCAATGCTTTCACCATATGAATGTTGATGTGCAATTTCTTCAAAACGTCCAGGAATTTCCTGAATTGATTCTCCTGATTTTGATTTTGTAATATCGCCTAAGGAAAAGGCAATGGTTGCCTAACAATTTTTGTAGTTTTCTATTTTGTTAACTTTTTCTATGGCATTGCACAACATCGAGAGTTTGATTTGAGCCTTGCAACTCTGTTGTACAATGTTGTGGCATTGTTGTAATGTCATATGTGTTATTAGATTTTTCTAGTTATAGAATGAATTGCTCTGCTATTTTGTTCTTCTTTATCATCTTCCCTTTCTTTCTTTGCTTGGCTTGACAAAGGTTCAACATTTTCAATTGGTTGTTTTGCTACCTTGTGTTGATCAATGAACTTCCCATTCCTCAACTCTATGACTTTAATGTGCTCTTTACCTTCTTTCTTAAGGACTTCAATATCACTAGTTAAGGAACTTGATGGCTTGTTATTCATACCTGTAGCTAGTTACCTAACTTGATTTTCCATATTTATCAAGAAAACTTGTTGACTCTAAATTATAGCATCATTCTTGGTCATGTACTCCTTTAGTAAGCCTTTAGTGGATGATTGAGGATATGAGTCCATACTCTATTGCCTTGCTTGCTAATTGAATCCAAGAGGATATTAAGGTTTATTAAGATGTGAGGAAGCACCATATTGATGTCCTTGTTGTCCCCATGAGAAGTTGGGATTATGTCTCCATCTTGGATTGTATGTATTCGAGTATGTATTGTTGTTACTAATCTTATTATAATATCCATGTAATTTGTAGATTTTGGATTTACCCAATAGTTGGCAAAAATATGCTCCCCTCCATAGTATGTATAGGCTACTGATGCACTTTACAGAGGCCGTGACCCACTAACGAGATTCATGGACTTAATGATACTTGTGAGTGAGTAGACTTGTGCAGTTAGGACTATCATGACATCTAGTTCATGTACTCCAGCTACTTTCCTAGTTGATGATACCCTTTCAATTGGCCACTGATAGTTGTTAATGGACATCATTTTGAGATTTTCATTGGATTCATCGTAGGATTTTCTCAAGATGCCTCCTTTAGCTGAAGCATCAACTATCTTCCTTGTTTGTGCATTTAAACCATTATATAAAGTCTCCATCCATATTCTTGATTGAATTCCATGTTGTGGACATTTCCTCAACAACTTATTGAATCTTTCCGAAGCTTCATATATGGATTCTCCATCATGTTGATGAAAGCCAGTAATATCAGTTTTGAGCTTACCATTCTTGGTTGGAGGAAAGAATTTCAATAAAACATTTTTACCCAATTCCATCAAGGATGTCACTTAATTAGCTGGTAGAGTGTTCAACCAAACTCTTTCTTTATCCTAGAGTGAGAATGGGAACAACTTAATCCTTAGAGTATCTGCTAGAACTCCTGGGATCTTGAAGGCATCACAAGCTTTCGTAAATACCCTCAAATGAATATGAAGATCTTCTGTTGACATCCCACTAAACTATCCCACTGTTTGCAACATTTGGAGTATGACAGGATTGAGCTGGAATTGAGATGCAATTGTGTATGGTGGACCAATCCTAAAGCTTAATCCTTTAAGGTTAGGCTCTATTCAAATCCTCATCACGAGTTCCTATTTATAAGGGCATTAACTCGATCTCCATTCAAATTTCCCTTCTTACTTTTTGCTTTAATGCATGTTTGCTGACACAGTCACACAATCTCTTCTTTTTTGCTTCCTTCTCCTTTATTTGTAAGTTTTTTCTATCTCAGGATCAAAAGAATCAAGCACATAAATATGGGAATCACTCATAAACTAGCAGAGGTGCCTAAAAATCAAAATTGAAAGAGTAAGAAAAACAAATGTTTTACAACTTTCAAACAACATGTTGCATGCATAAACATTGTTAAATAATCCTGTTAACAGAGCCAAAAACTTTTTGTCAGATATCCTTATAGAAAATGAACCAGTCAAATAAATAATAAAGTGATAAGTAAAGTATGATCCCACAGAGATTACAATACTATCTTATGTAGCAAGAAAGTGACTAATGGTTGCTTGATTTGGTAAAATCAGTTGATATGTGAATATGATTGAGTAATGTAAATTACTAATTATAAAACTTGAAAGAAACAAGTCGAGAACGATTATGGTTGAGAGATATTAGGATAAAAATAGGCTAAGCTTGGCTTTCCCCTTAATTTGCAACTATGTACCTAGATTGCTATCGTAATGCTACAACAATGCTATAACAATTTCTACAATGTCATAACAATGCAACAACAAAGTTCTTCAGCTAACCCATCTCTTATTTGTAGAGAAGTTTTCCAACAATCCTATACTTTTATTATCAACTTTACTTTGCTTATATTCCTATGCAAATTTTCAAGTCTAGAATAACATGCGAAAAAAGGTGTATGCGAAACAAGGTCTAACTTTAACTCCTTTTTAGTAAGTTAAGATCATTACTCTCACTTATTAGTGACTACCTAATGCACAAAGTCAACATTACATACACACATTAAGCAAACTACATTATATTAATTAAAGCACTTAGCAATTTGGTTGCAAGCTACAAATTAAAGATACATCATCACTTAGCCAAAAGGAAGTTAGTCTATGGCTTGAGAACATAGTACAATTGAAATTGTCCTGATATAATCCATCGAATTACAGAGAAAGAAACTAAGAAGAAGAAGAGAATTCGAAGGAATTTGACAACACAGAGTAGCGTCTGTCATGCACTACAAAAAAAAGCAATGATTTGTAGCGGTTTTACAGTAGCGGTTCAAAAACAATGCTAATAAATCATAACTTTGTAGCATTTTTACACCAAACCGAAACAAATTAGTAGCGGATCACCGGCGCCAAAGCGGGGATCTTTTTTCCAACACACTTTGTAGTGGTTATGGACAAATAAACTGCTACAAAAGTGGCGCCAAAACTAGGATATAATATTTATGGTAGTTATTTTGTCGCGTTCAGTCTGATATAACCGCTACTAATGTGACGCCAGAGTTGGCGCGAATTTTTGCAGAAGTTTATTTATCGCGGTTACTGGGGACAAACCACTACAAGATAGCAAAACGCCACTTTTTGTCGCGGTTGTGTTAAACCGAAAAGCCAACCGCGACAAATTCTATTATTTAGTAATGGTTATTCAATTAACCGCTACTAATTTTTAACATATATAACATGACCGTACATCATAACAAAATAAAATCCAGAGAAATCACCGGATCCGGCTTGTAACTGAATGAACAACGTCGGTTTACTAACGAAGGACGGGCAAATATCTGGAGCACTAATCTCTTCTCTATTTCTAATGAGTGCAGCAGATATTTGTCTGTCTCATCCATGAAACTGGAGGTAGTTATTCAGTTACAACCCGATTTGGTTTTTTCTCTAATGTGAAGGTTACTTCTATTATTCTGAGGATCGTCTAACAAGCAACTGAAGGTTGGGTTTTGATTGTAGCCACCTTTCTTTTTGTAAAATATCTCGGATCAAAATGACTCAGTGAGCCTTTTCAGAGAGATTGGTGTCTACATTAATGCCCAATATTTATGGGCTTGTTGGACTATTTTCAGTACACTTATTGAAAATAATTTTTTTTACCAAACTAATTGGTTTATTAGTTTCATCTAATGAGAATAATAAACCAATTAGTTTGGATTTTTTTCAGAAAAAGAATAGTAGCGGTTATTCATCCAAACCGCCACTGAATATCATATTAGTAGCGGTTAGAGCTTTAACCGCTACAGAATGTCAAACTCTAGACAAATAGTAGGGGTTAAAAGAACCACTACAAGTTTTTACGAAGATCGAGGTCATTTTGTAGATGTTACTGTAGCGGTCGAGGTTAACCGCAACAAGATGTTCATTTTGGTAGCGGTTTCTTAGTGTAACCGCTACAAAATGCAGCGCTATTAACAACGATTTCTCTTATGCTACTGTTCATTTCTCTTCACTTTTAACTTTTGTTTTCTTCTCTGTACGGTGAAATATGTTTAACGGAGAGAAAGGGAAGGGTAAGGCTGTCCTAAGAGGAAGTGGTAGTAGACGGGGCCGTGCGAGAGGCCGTGGGCTTGGGAATCTGCCTCCACCCCCTCAGATGGGGAGTTATTTTGAAGACATCTTTGCTGATGAACCGATCCCTACGGTGGAGACCCTAGAGACAGTAGGCGGAGAATGAGGCGCAACTCTGTTGATCAGCAACCTCGATGAAAATGAGGAGGTTGAGATAAACTTTTCCGTGAGCGAGGGCCAACAGTTTCTCGATCGGGAGAACAAGGGGACCCCGACCTTCATCTTCATGCTCCATCGGATTTGCAGTGGACGTGGAAGGTAAATGTAATTAGTTTTTTGTGAAAATTTAAATTTTATTTTCTTATATTTAATTAAATTATGTTTAAAAGCAATAAAAACATTTTTTTAACTATGCAGATACATATAGAAACATCAGCAGGAGGTCGTTGGATGTTGCCACAGTCACTTTGTTGCGGGGCCCTCGTGTAGAGGTCCCCTGGAACACGGAGACGGACCAGCCAATTGAGAACGGGGGTCACTTGTTCAACCGATTCCTATCTGATTTAGGCAGGAATTGGGCATGGTTCTCGATATTCTTCAAGGATTGGAAGCGTGTTCCATCCAACAACAAGGACAAAGCATTTACTGACATTGTCCAGGTAAGTTATGTTGCTTTATTTAATTTTACATGTTAATATTTATTTTATTATTATTTTATTAATTAATAATTTATTATGATACATGCGAAGTTTAAAGTGGGAGGCCAGGCGAAGAGGTACTCATTGCTGAAGATTGGGGAAGAGTGGAAGAACAGGAAGAACCGTTTGTACCCCTAGAGGAATGGAGATGGGACGACTCCTATACAACAGCTGATCAAGAATGTCCGAGACGACGCGGAGCCCAATGACTGGGCAGCTTTTGTCCAGTATAGGAGGAGTGCAGAGGCACAGCTTTTGTCCCAGAGGAACACCAGGAGCCGGGCAACCCAGACGATCCATCACACAGCAGGATCAAAGACGTTTGCTGTGACCTACAGTGAGATAGTATGTTGAAATTTAATAAAACATTGATTGTTCCATTTTTTAAATAACAAACTTTTTTTTCTTTTAATTCTTGCAGCAAATGAAGGCACGGGAGGAGAATCGTCAAACAAACTATGGGGAGCTCTTCACACGCACCTATAAACATCGTGATGGGACACCAACATCTGAGGCAGCTGAGGAGATCATAGTAAGTTGAAAAAAAATTATTGATATTGTTAATTTAATATGTTCAAATTCAATTAAATTGTTTCATTAATAGTTGTTGAAATCTTCGCGTCAGGCCCGGATTGAGCAGACCACGGCAGAGCTGCGAGCTTCCCAGACCCCCAAGTCACAGGGGTCTATGGACCCTACGGCCTCATTAAAATCTGGTGTGGGCCAAGTCGAGCATCCCGGCCGCATTAGGGGTATGGGGCTAGGCGCGAGGCCTAACATTGTGTATGGCAAGTCCTTCACCTTTGAGGCGGGAACCTCCAGTGCAAGACGTATGCCACCATTAGAGGGGTTGGAGGAGATGATTGAGGAGAGGGTTGCCGCCCTGGTTGCTGAGAAGGCTGTCGCCTTGGCGGTTGCACAAGCGGTAGACAGGGAGCGGATTGCAGCGGAGCAGGCTGCCAGGGAAAGGCACATTCAAGCCTGGATTGACAGTTGGTATGCTTATCAGAAGCATAGTTGGGATGCTTGTGCCGATGCTCTTATAGAGTTGCTACCTAACAGGCACTTTTCACCTCCCCAGCCTCCCCCTTCATTCATCGATGAGGAGCCCCTCATTCCTCCCCCTTTGTTCATCTAGAGAATCCCCCGCCGCCTGCTGGTGCTGCTGTTGTTGCTACTGATGATGATGATGATGATGATGAGGGTGTTGTTACCTCTACTCCTACCCACGCCACTACTGAGACAGGACCTGATCATTAGGCTCCTGATTGCTAGTTTTAATTTTTAGAGACGGATATTTATTTAAAATTTTTATTCGATGTTTATGATATTTGGTTTGTTTGATTACAATTTAAATACTTAACCTTCATTTATTGTAGTTTATAAATATTTATATTTCTTTAAATTAGTTACATAAATATATAATTATAGTTACATAAAATAGGTATTGTAAGAAAAATAATAAAATAATATCTAACAAATAAAAATCCATTTTTTTAAAATAATTTATTGTTGTTATCATTAAAGCTATCAATTTTGAAAATAATTTTTTGAACAAAATACTTACATATTGATTTTAGAAAAAAAACAATAAATACATTTTGTAGTGGTTTTGAGAAGAAACCGCTACACCTTGGTAGCGGTTATTGGGTATGAACTGCTACAAGTGGAAAATACTTTGTAGTGGTTGAATAACTACTACTAGTAGTGACCTTGGTAGCGGTTATTGGGTATGAATTGTTACAAGTGGAAAATACTTTGTAGCAGTTGAATAACTGCTACTAATAGTGGTAGCGGTTCATGTAGCAGTTTATAACTGCTACAAATGATTTGATGCTTCATTTAATAGATCTCAAGTCATTTGAAGAGAATTAAACATTATATCCTTGTTTTGTTGTCTATCCTAGCTTGTTTACTAAATATGCATAAGTCATGGATCAAGTTGCCACGCAATTCTCCCGTATATGTAGCGAAATTGAAAAATTTCTTAGATTTCGCCTTCTCTCACGCTAGCGTTAATGGGAAGATCGTGTGTCCTTGTTGTCGATGCAAGTTTAAGAAGTGGCAAACATGAGAGGGTGCTTTAGAACATCTTCTTGTCAAGCTTTTCCCGGTTGAATATACATTTTGGGGAGTCCATGGTGAGAAACATGGTATGCGATATGGGGATCAACTTCCTCGAAGCTCACAAGTAGGAAATTAAGTAGCTCAAGATGATCCGGTTAATGAAGTTGTCCGCGATGCTTTTGGTGTTCAAGACAACAACTTCACGGTAGAAGTTCAGGATGCAAAACCTATTTTCCTCAGGAATGAAGCAGCACGGGAATTTTTCTGCCTGATGGATGAGAGTGATCGTCCGTTGTATCAAGGTTGTCAGAAATACTCTAAATTATCTTTCCTGATCAAGTTGTACCATATTAAGTACATGTGTGAGATCACTAATAAGGTAATGTCGATGTTGCTGGAATTGATATGAGATGCTTTCCCCAACACAGACATTCCCACAGACTTCTACAAGGCCAAGAAAATAATTAATAGATTAGGCCTGAACTACGAAAAGATCGATGCTTGCCCTAACGATTGTATGCTTTATTGGGGAGAGGACACTCACAGGGAGACTTGTAAGAAGTGTCACACTTCGAGGTTCAGGACTGTACGGAAGGGGAAAAAGTAGAAGAAGAAATTGCAAAGATTCTTAGGTACTTTCCTTTGAAACCTCATTTACAAAGATTGTTTATGTCGTCCTGGACAGCTGAGCATATGAGGTGGCACGAAACTGACAAGAACGAAGATGGTAAACTCAGACATCAACGGGATGCTCAAGCATGGAAAGCGTTCGACTCACAATTTCCAGATTTTGCGGCGGATCCTAGAAATGTTCGTGTCACTTTGGCGACCGATGGTTTTAATCCGTTTGGGAATATTAGCACAAGCTATAGTATTTGGCCGGTTGTTTTGATTCCCTACAACTTGCCTCCTGGATGTGTATGAAACTAAGCTCCTACATTATGTCTATGATCATTCCAGGCAAAAAGGTGTTAGTTCTCATGAATGTTTTGATGATGATTCAACATTACATCATAAAAGGGAATTTTGAGTTTTCTGTCAAATTACCTCGAGGCAGATGAGTTTACCTCGAGGCTCTGACAAAACTCAAGGTTACAAATTAACCTCAAGGCTTCGTACTTAACCATTTGTGAATGATCTTCTTCACAACCTCGAGGCACAATATATTACCTCGAGGTTGGGCAAAAACTCGAGGTTGGACCCTTGACTCGAGGTGGAATTTCTTTTAACTAAGGCATTTCACTTGACCGTTAGTTTCAAATGTGCATACATAAACTCAAGGTAAGATAATAACCTCGAGTTTTCATAGAACCTCAAGGCTAAGAAGAAAAACTCAAGGTTGAAAGAATGATCATGCCTTGTTTCTCAAAGCTCTTCACCTCGAGGCTGGTTTCTGAGACTCGAGGTAATGAAGAAACTCTAGGCTACCAATTTAAATCGAGGTAAATATTGGCTCAAGTAATTAAAGTGTTCACTGATAGATTAAACCTCTATTTGACAATGTAACTCGTAGCTTTGATGTTCCTGATTCATGTTGAGCTTATCATTACTAACTATACTTCAAGTTTTGTGATCATGAAGAGTTTCATGATATTTTTTAATGTTCTGAGATAAAAAGCAGATCATGATGTCATCAGCATTTAATGTTAAACCAAATATTGCACGAAAGCATTGATAAAGAGCATCTGATACTGATAAAGATTTCTACATTCTTTCTGCTTCTACTACAATGGTCGATTAAGGAAGAATAAGCCAGATACATTCCTCAATGAAATAACGTTTATGCATGGTTATCTTCCCAAGGCCAACCACCAACATTTAATGAAGCTCCAACGGTCATAATAATATCATCTACACAGATTAGACAACGGCTAAATCACAACGGCATTAATGGTGAAACTATAAATTGAAGAAGCATTCATTGTCGCCAACCACCGGAAGTTATTGTTACGCTGCAAAAAATTCAATAGTATTTTCTCTACTCTGTTTCTGTAACAGTTATACTTAACACGCTTTAGTGATTATCTTATCTACTCTTTAGGAGTTTTTGCATTTCTTACTTGATTGTATTGTAAATCTTGAGGTTGGGACCTCAAGTGACTGGGTAACAATTACAGCTTGTAAGGGGGAGTGATCAGTGAGATCTTCCAAGATTCAGTGTAATTGTGTCAAGAGTTCTAGTGGAAATCCCAGGAGTTCTGGGGACTGGATGTAGGTTTAGTTTGAGACCGAACTAGGATAAATTGCTTGTGTCCAAGTTTTCCTTCCTGCTGTCCTTTTAGTTTTTACATTCCGCGAAAAATTTATAAGTTTAACAACATCACCTATTCACCCCCCCTCTAGGTGATTTTAAAAAGGCACCGGCAAATGACATCTATGTGTATCTCCAATCGCTTATCGTGGAGTTGGTCGAGTTGTGGAATGTAGGAGTTAAGACGTACGACTCACATGACATTACACTTTTCAAGTTGTGTGCGGCCTTGATGTGGATGATTAGTGACTTTCCTAGCCTAGGAAGATTATCCGGGTGGAATGTGCACACTGGCCTTGTGTGTCTAGCTTGCAATTTTGACTGTCTCAATTGTTGTATCCATTGCATGTACTCTCAACCACCGAATATTCTAATTAACCTTCTTTTTATATTTAACCTCTAACATACCAAATTTTTGGATTTTGGGAGTCAAGAATTAAATACGAAAAATTTGGCCTAAATTATTTTGGGATATAATATTTGAAATTTAAGGAATATTTTCCCGTAAATTAAGGAATAATTTTGGCCCAAATATTATAGGGTTAATATTTTATGGCCAAGATAAATAACTTATTGGGAATTTATACTTATTTCCTCTCCTTAATTTTTTGGGGAAGAAAATAAATCAAGCAAGGAATAAATTGTGCACAAGTCTTTACAATTTATTCATACATAATTTTATGGGCCAAAATTTGCAACTCATGTGGAATGCAATTATCATTTTTTGGCCCCACATACAACAACAAGATATAAATAAGGTATAATTAGGCCTAAATATTATTAGATTTATTTCCATGATTGCAATTAAGTTTAATTGCAAATAAATTAGCATTATAAAATAAAAATGGATTATCCCTATGATTTTGCAATAATCATAATTATATGATATGGTAGCTAATTGGAAATAAAATAGGATATATTTATTTATTTTTTAATAAATAAATAAAAGGGGAAGAGGAGCTGATGGGCCAAGTGTGGGCCAATATAAACCAAGCCCAACACCTTAAATATAGTATCCAAATAATAAGGGTCACGTGGAGGGAGTCTTATTGCCATAAAAGAATCACGCTAACAGCTCCTTCATCCCATTTAAACTTGACGAGAAAAACGCAGAAATCCAGTTGCCCATGAATCACTGCTCCCATGCCATTTCTTTCGGTCCAAGCATCTAACCCAAGACAATTACCCAAGCCCAAACCCGACCCAACACCCAGTTAACCAGCATCAGTGATAGAAACCGAAAGAGAACAGAAAATACAAACCAGCCGAAAGTCAAACAATGAAGCAGATGACATTAATTATCAGCAGGTAATTATTCTTATCTGAAGCAGCGATCAGACGGCCATGCCCTCGAGACACCAAAAAGCTTTTGGACCAGCGGATCTAGCGTGAATTGCTCGGACCTTCAGCTGGCTATACAAGCCATTCCAATTCAGCCATTTTCATTTTTCCCATCCGTTCGGTGTTCGAATAGGAAACCACAGAGTGAGAGAGTGATACGAGGAAACAGAAACAGTGAGTCAGAGAGCATAGGAAGGAAAGGAGGTCAAAACTATTTTCCCCTGTATCACGTCGGAAAAACAGAGCTAAAAGAGTAGTCTCACCATCCTCTTTATTCAGCTTGAACTTTGAAGGTAAATCCATCGGTCTCCCTTCCTTTGAGTCTTAGAAGTTACTGAAAAACTGAAAACTATAAGTAAAACGCTGCTAGAGATGAAACTTTCTGTCATACACCCTTTCCCTGTTCAAACCGTGGCTGCACTGTCTTGGGGCGTTTTTCTTTTTATATATATGCATGTACATGTCGGTTCTACACGTGGTTATTATTTCTTTGCCAAGAACTAGCTGGACCGAGAACTAACTCAGCATGGAATGTGGGTTAAGATTTCATTCTGTCATGGCTGAACCAACCTTTCTATGATTTCATAAATAATGGTTTCATTTTTGCTGTCATGGTTGAAATAAACGAAAGGCGTGCATATATTCATAGGCATGCTTTGAGACGTAGAAGAGAGAAAGAGAGAAAACACATTTAAACTTCTCCCTGCTGTTAAAACGCTGCAGCGTATGTGTGTGAAGAAAACGCTGTTATCGGGTTCCTTGTGAAAGCTAATGTTCATTTGGTTTTCTGAGTGTCTTTCGTGAGGCATATTGTATAAATATAGGGGCTGTGGTTGCTGTCATATGCAGCAGAAAAGAAAGAGAGAGAGAGAGAGAGAGAGAGAGAGAGAGAGAGAGAGAATGATAAAACATTGATATACATATATTTAAAGCATAAATACATAAAGTTTAAGTTGATGATGCATGCTTTTTTGCTTTTGGTTTGTTGTTTGTTTTATTTTGCTTAACGTAAGGCATGTTATAGGCTGTCAAGTGAGTGAATGTAGATGGAAAAAGGGTTCAGTCCCATATCTAGTTAATGGCGCAGGAATAGTTATGCATATATGGACATGCATTTATATACTTAATTAACTTGCAAAATGCATTTTTATAAATATATGCTTAACTTAAAATTCACATGAAGCATATATGAAGGATGAATTACCATTAAAGTTTGTCTACAATAGGATTGATAATTATAAGCCAAAATAAATTAGTGCTAAATTGAGATTTTAAAAGAGAAACCATGAAAAATCATTAAGGAAATACATGGTTGGTCTTTATTAATTCTAATGGATTAAATAAAGATATTAAATCATATTTTTGTATAAAAATTATTAAAGCGTGATTTAAAGTGTAACATATGTTTGTTATTGGATAAGCTTGACAAGAGATGCCGACCTCTTACAAAATAACCAAGTTCAGTAAAAAGATTTGCAGTATAAGGAACCTGGATCGTTTCCCACGGAATTCGCAGTAGGTTCAATAGAAACAAAAAAGATAGTAATAGAATGGGGGGAAGAGTATTTCAATGCAATTAAGAATGAAACAAATAAGGAAAACGAGATTAATTATACTAAAAACGACTAACCCAGAATTAGGAATTCCAAAACCTTCATCAGACTAAAATAATACACCAAACTCGTGATTGATTCTGGACAAACTGAAATCTCTGCGTTTATCCAGAAATTCCCTTCACTGAACGATCGTCCAGAATATATCCAGAACAGTGGCGTGTCACCGAGCAATCGCCCAGTAATCACTTAAACCCAGTTCGAATTGTGTCCTTGGGATAAATCAATCGGGGTTTTTAATCAAAAACCCAATCCGAATTCAAAAATTGGATCCGATAAAAGAAGGCAGAAATGAGTTTAGATGTTACCAGTTAAGCGTGAGTCTTTTGGAATACGGAATCCTTAATCCATGGGTTAATCAAATAGGCTTAGCCGAGCATGGTTGGGCAAAACAATGAAGAACAGACGAAGAACACAAAGAACATCTCAGAGAATTTAATTAAAATGTTTTTAATCCAATAACAATGCAAAACGTAATAAGGTAATGTGTTCAGCCACCATCCATATTTCCTTATACAAGAAGGATCAATCAAGATGATTGACAATTAGGAATCAATCCCCTAATTATAGGAAAATTCTAATCAATATGAAATCTCTAATAAATTAGGAAACTTCTAATAATTGGTCCTTTATTACAAAATTCGTCCAAATTAAAAATCCAGCAAAATGGGTCTGTCTTTAGCTTCAATTTCGTCCTCATTCTTGTCAAAATCAGCCTTCGGGGTCTTCATAACAATTGTAGCTCTCTAAATCATCTGAAAAATGAAAGAAGAATGAGGCTAATCCGATATCTAGATCAAAAGTTATGGCGAAAATGGTGAAGCATTGTAAATCTGGAATTTTATTACCAAAAACGAATTTAATCTAATTAAAAGCTTAGAGCACAATTCAGTAATAAAACCCATTATTTCTCAATTAAACATCCCTAAATTATTAACCAAGAGATAAAAATAAGTGGAATAATATTCAATTATCAAAGCTCTGGGAGTTTAAATAAATAAATTATTGATGAACAATTAGTAATAGTTTAAGTAATTATTATTTAGTAGTAGTAGTAGATACATGGTTGGTCTTTATTAATTCTAATGGATTAAATAAAGATATTAAATCATATTTTTGTATAAAAATTATTAAAGCGTGATTTAAAGTGTAACATATGTTTGTTATTGGATAAGCTCTGGGAGTTTAAATAAATAAATTATTGATAAACAATTAGTAATAGTTTAAGTAATTATTATTTAGTAGTAGTAGTGGTAGTAGTGGTGGTGGTGGTGGTGGTGATAGTAGTAGTAGTGGTGGTGGTCGTCGTCGTCGTCGTCGTCGTAGTAGTAGTAGTGGTCGTAGTAGTAGTGGTAATAGTGGTGGTGGTGGTAGTAGTGGTAGTAGTAGTGGTAGTAGTAGTGGTAGTGGTAGTCGTAATGGTAGTGGTAGTAGTGATAGTCGTGGTAGTAGTAGTAGTAGTAGTGCTGGTGGTCGTGGTTTAGTAGTGGTAGTGGTGGTGGCAATGGTGGTAGTGGTAGTAGTAGTGGTCGTAGTAATGGTAGTAGTAGTAGTGGTTGTGGTTGTAGTAGTAGTAGTAGTAGTGGTAGTCGTAGTAGTAATGGTAGTAGTTAGTGGTGGTCGTCGTAGTAGTGGTGGTGGTGGTAGGAGTAGCAGCAGTAGGAGCAGTAGGAGTAGTAGTAGCAGTAGCAGTAAGAGTAGCAGTAGTAGGAGTAGTAGTAGTAGGAGTAGAGTAGTAGTAGTAGTAGTAGGTAGTAGGAGGAATAACACGGTGATGATATTATAGGACACCCGAGAAAGTCTGGAAGCAGTACCGAAAGGTGAACGTACCACTAACGCTAAGGACTAAGGTACGGACGCGTACTGTAACTCTAACTCTTATGCTGCTTGTACGCTTTATATGTGATGAGATGATTCATATAGTCATGGATAAGACTGGGTCTTGGGTCATGGACTGTGGCTAAGACAGGGTCTTAGGTCACCATTTGAAATATATTCAGCTTTGATTTGAAAACGGGTTACAGTCTTGGTAATGTCGTATGGATGTTTTCCTAGCTCTGAGGACATGCTCTAGGGCATGGCACTGGTTTATGTGCAAACTATGTGAACCGTACATGGGCTGTGTGCTATGTAGAGGTGGACCTTACATGGGCTATGTGCTATGTAGAGGTATTGTTGAGATATGAACTGATACATGTGTTGTGTGCTATGTATGGTTCTATGCTGAAATGTAAATGAATATCTATCATGCATACTGTTATACTTGAGCATAAGGTTAACTGTTACCTGAGATTTAATGGGCATTGAATTTCAGAATTTTACCCTAGCTTCAGGATCAAGAGGATCGGGAGTAGGAGAAAGGGGTAAGCAATGCGCGTAAAGACTCGGAAGGAATTGCATTTTGGAATAGTATCAAGTAGAAGTTGTTGAACCTTTTGGATTACTGTAACCTAACACGTCAACCGAGATCACCGCAATGAATGTAAGTTGTATCACACTTTTATTCCTTCGGGAATTTTAATTAACTAGCATATGTCTATCCATATGAAATCAGTTACTCAGTCGTCCAAACGCCTAAGTACGCTCTCTGTTGTGTTCTACTCTGATCTGTTAACACCGACACTTTGATAAATACACACAAAGTAGTTTAATAAAAACCCTAGGGTCATAATTGGACTTCATAACAGACTTAGGAAATAGGGGCGTTACATAACCTACTTATTTATGTTAGTTTCAATATTATTTCCTAATTAATCTCCAAATGAAACATTCAGACTGCATAAATAATTCATTTGTAACTTTAAGTAATACTTGCTCTAATTTGGGTAAATTAATCATCCGGATTAAAATTCACGCTAGACTTTATGCTTGCATAAGCCGCATTCCGCCTGGAAAAAAATATACTGCATATAACAAAATTAAACTTCAATGAGGATTTTTTTTAATATTTTATTACGAACTATTGATCTGTGATCAAGCCAACACAGAAGAAACATGAAGAAAAGGGAATAATATATTGAAATTATGTTCACGCATCAACAGCTTGTTTAATTCAAGTGAGAAAGATGAGATCATGAATCAATATTCCAATATACACGGGTGCAAAAAAAGCTTTTAAGACTAGACAAAAGAGGCATCCACAGACCGGACTCGCGGCCGGTCTTGTTCCAGCCGGTATTAAAAGTATATCTTTAAGAGCGGACTTCAACCGGTCTTAAATAAACTATTGTAAGACCGGACATTTAAAAACACCAGGTCTTAAAAGTGATACTAAATCCAACCAAAATATTTTTTTTTGTTGATCCTAAATCTCAATTTTTAAGACCGAACAAAAATTCAACTGCTCTTAAAAGTTCTAATTTTTAAGACTAGACAAAAATAATTATACGCGGTATTAAAAGTCTTACGTTCAAGACTGGTTTATTAATAAGTTCGGTCTTAAAGATTAATTTTTAAGACCGGACATATTAAAACCAACGGTCGTGTAAAACCAACTTTTAGTACCGCATATCAAATATGTCGCCTGACCTTTAAGACCACGCATTTAAGTAAATCCGAGTACATCCGATCTTAAAAGTTGAACTTTTAAGACCGGAGTTTTTGCTTTATCAGTCTAAGGTTTCCTGCATTTTTTCCCTATTCTGTTCTTACTGATCATCTATATACACAAATCCATACCAGCCAATCCAGCACATAAAACGATATACTTTAAGCTATAAGCTATGAACAATATAATTGTGGATAAATTGAATGATCTATACACAAATCCATACAAGCAATCTAGCACAGAAAAAGCTACACTTTAATCTACAAGCTATAAACAATTATGAATAAATTGAATTGGGAAAAAGCAGATCGTAGCTAGAATACAAATATTATTGACCATGAGTTACAAATACAAATACAATAAGCTGTTGCAATAAGATATACCACGTACACTTAAGTCAACATACATGACCAATATTCACCATGCCTTCATCCGATTCCCACCCAACAACTCCTTGATCATTCCACCATGTACAACTCCCTTAACAGGATCCTGATAAGTTTTGTGGAGTTCTAGTATGATCTCTTCTTTGTGTGACTGAGCAGAAACAATAATCAACACTTAAATATTAAAAATCCAGAGATAATAAAATCCGTTACTGATTAAGTTGGTTGTTACATATTAGAGAAAATTTACCTTAACATTGATATTTGATCGAGTTGCAAATTTTCAAGATATTGCTTCCGTAGCTTTATAGCTTCCCTCGGCTGAGAGCATTGGATCGGATCCAGCTGCCACAAACATAAAACAAGAACAAACTTCATAGAGTCAGTGACATCGGTTAAAAATTAAACATAGAAGGAATATAATACAGTTAAAACCTTAAATTTACCTTAACATTTATAAAGGGATATCCTCCCATATCCCTTCTTGATGATCATTTCTTATGCCGGGTTCATTATCCGCTTCATCTTCTTTGTTCATGTCCGGTAGACCCTTTGAAAAAGGAGTACTGTCAGGAAGACCATAATTTGCATGACTTTCCTCATCAATATCGATGACCCTTTTACCTTGGAGAGCTACAGACCACATTTTATTTGCTTGATCGGTGATATAAAAAACTTGTTTCGCGTGGTCTGCCATAATAAAAGGTTCATCTCCAAAACTTGTACTATTGAGATCGACTAACGTAAATCCGAGCCGATCGATCTAAACACCACTGTTGACATTAACCCACTTGCATTTGAAAATGGGAAATCTAATGAAGACATAGTCTACCTCCCAAATCTCTTCAATAACCCCATAATATGGCATGACTGCCAATTTAGGCCGCTTGTCTTTCGAACTGGACAAGTGCATGGATTCAGCCTCTAACATTACACCACTGTTCTGGACGGTGCTCCTCTCATCTAGGGACTTCGTGTAAAATGTGTAACTGTTGATCACATACGAATTCCAACTTAGGACATCAACCTCAGGACCACGTGCTAACCATTTCATTGTCTCAAAAACAGATTCCTCTCCCTCAACCTTTTGTTTGAACCAGTTTGCAAATGTTCTGTTATGCTCCCTAATTAACCTTTGTTCAGTCATTCGGGGATTTTCTTTCCTCACAGCTTCTTTATGGGCAGCTATACTGGCCTCAACTTCATCAACATTATTTAAGATGTATAAGTGGACTTGTGTCAAATCATCAGGATCCACTCTATTTACTGAGGCCCCCCGTCTACCCCCTTCAGCATGCTGACATTTTCGAAGCCCGATATGTCTTACTTTGGCCAAATAACTTTGACAAAATTTCATGGCCTCTTCAGATACATACTTCTGAACAATTGATGCTTCTGGCCGGTATGCGTTCTTCACGTACCCTTTTAGGAATTTCATAGATCTTTCAATTGGGTGCATCCACCATAAATGGACAGGATCGGACAACTTGATCTCCCTCACTAGATGAACAATTAGATAAACCATGATGTCATAAAATGAAGGAACAAAAAGCCTCTCAAGGTGGCACAAGATAAGATATCCTTCATTCTCCAATTCATCCAATTGTTCGACCTCGAACACTTTACTGCAAACAGCATTGAAGAACAAACAAAGCCGAGTCAAAATGTGTCGAAGATCATACTCGGCTATGCCTCGAATAGCTACTGGGAGTAGCTGTTGCATCAAGACATGGCAATCATGAGACTTTTGGCCTACCAATTTCAAGTCCTTCATTGATACAACCCTCTTAAAATTTGAAGAATACCCCCGACGGAACTTTTGTGCCATGCAAACACTCACAGAAACTACGTTTCTCATCCTTAGATAAAGTATGAGAAGCCAGGGGACAATAAGTTTTGTTACCGTATGGCCTTGGATGTAACTCTTCATGTATTCCCATTTCTTGCAAATCCAATCTTGCCTTCACACCATCATTTGTGCTACCTTATATGTTGAGAAGCGTGCCAACAATACCATCACATACGTTCTTCTCCACATACATGACATCAATACAGTGTCTCACATCAAGGTTGCGCCAATATGGAAGATTGAAGAATACCGATCTTTTTTTCCATATATTTGTTTCCTTTCTACCCTTTGCAGTCTTACCGAAGATGAAACTTATATTTTTCACCTTTGCATACACCTGCTCCCCAGTCAATGCCACCGGAGCATCTTCATGCTCTTGGCCACTAAGAAAGGCTTTCTTCAATCGACGATATGGGTGGCCTCATCTAAGAAATCTTCTATGTCCAAGATAAACTGTCTTTCTTCCATGTTGAAGTTGATGGTAGCGTGTGCCTTCTTCACAAACCGGGCATGCCTTATGGCCTTTTATACTATACCCTGACAAGTTCCCATATGCTAGGAAGTCGTTTATGGTACAAAATATCATGGCTCTCATTTTGAAGACCTCCTTCTTGAAAGAGTCAAAAACATCGACACCTTCTTCCCACAACTCCTTCAAGTCTTTGATCAAGGGCTGAAGGTAAACATCAATGTCATTTCCGGGTTGTTTTGGTCCTGAAATCAACATGGACAGCATGATGTACTTTCTTTCATGCATAACATAGGAGATAAGTTGTAAATAATCAGGAGTACAGGCCAGGAACTATGTATGCTGCTAAGGCTTCCATATGGATTCATGCCATCCGTGCTAAGGGCAAGCCTAAGGTTCCTAGGTTCTTGGCCGAATGTCGGAAATAATTGATCGATTTTCCTCAATTGAGATGAATCGGCAGGATGCGAATCTTTCCATCAGAAATCCTCTCATCTGCATGCCACCTTAAATTTTTTGCATCATTTTCATTAGCGAACAAGCGCTTGAACCTTGGTATGATTAGAAGATACCACAATACTTTTGCAGGCCCCTTATTTGACTTGTACCTTAGGGTTTCACATATCAGACAATTCAGCTTCTCTTCTAAATCGTTTCTATACAACACGCAATCATTTGGGCATGCGTGGATCTTTTGGTACTCCATCCCTAGTTGACAAAGTATTTTCTTAGCATCATAGTATCGGTGAGGCAACACATTATCATCCGGAAGTATGTCCTTAAAAGCCTCAAGCATTTCAGAAAAACTCTTGTCGCTCCACCCATGACGTGCCTTCAGGCTGACCAATTTCAATACAGCATTCAACAGTTGGTATTTCTTACACCCAGGGTATAGTGGGGTCTCTGCATCACTGAACATATTACCATATGCATGTGATTGATGAAAAGCCTCTTCTCCTACATCATGAATAATATCCTCTATGCGATCATCCATATCAGCGTCATTATCATCAGATGTCACTTCTCCGTATTGAGACCCACTTGGCATTTTTTCACTATGCCATACCCATACTGTATAGGTCTTACAAAATCCTTGACAAACTAAATGTGTGTGTATAACTTCAGGACTTAGTCGCCTCTCATTAAAACATCATACATAAGGGCAATAAAACTTCCTACTATCATCAAGGGCGTTTTGTTTAGCAAATTCTATAAATTCCCTAACCCCATTCTGATATTCAACACTCGTCCGTAAAGCATTCATCCAACTGCGATCCATAGTACAATTCCTATGGACGGAAAGATTTAACATATAACATAATCTGTAAAAACAAAAACTTGCATATAAAATAAGTCAACTACAAATGCGTATATAAGCTAAATGTAGGTTCTGTCTTATGGTCATAAATGTATGACAATGAATCAAGAAGCAAAATAAATGCATTACGAGGAAATTAAACACATCGCGAGTAGGTCTTGTGCACTCACCAGTAGCATATAGGTCAAATGTGTTTGCTGAGTCTCTCTTCTCCTACCACGAATGTTAATGTTGTAGACAGCAAGAGTAATCTGAAAATACTTGTTGGTCAGCTGGGTAGGTCCCAAAAGAAGATTTCATCGATTTTGGTCAACCCATGGAAAACCTAGAACGATAAGTAGGAAAAACATACAATTATATAGTCGATACAACTCATACATCTTGGTCTTTAGACGTTGAGCCAAGGAACCACAAAGTTGTTGTCGAGAGTGGAACGCGAAGTAGCGACGAAGCAACACACAAACACTGGAGACAGAACCAGAGTAATCACTTTCGACTAGACGAGAGAAGTTCATACAAGGAAATTTAATTTTTCCGCACAAGTGGCGCGAGAGAGACATTTATTATTTGAGATATTATTAAGACTGGTCAATTAAAAGGAATATGGTCCTAAAGATATATTTAAATTATATTGAACTTTTTAAGACCGAGGTTTTTTAAAATTGCGGTCCTAAAAATAATTTCATTTAAATTTATATTGAAAATTTTAAGACCGGAAGTTTATAATATTGTGGTCTTAAAATTCATTTAATTTTGGACCGCATGATTTATAAAACCGCAGTCTTAAAAGTCAAATACTTTTTAATATTTAAAAGAAAAATTTCTGCAGCAATTAAATGAAAGTAAAGAACACTGGAGAATGGAGAATAAAATATAGTCTTCGTTCTTATTAATTTTTAGATCACTATGACAACATGCAAGTACAGAAGGAAATAAGAACAACAAACTGAAAATTAACAAAAAAAAGATTATGAAGCGACTAAAAATCCAAGTCCTTGGTATCATCTAATGTCTTGGAGATGGAGGCTTTAGCAGCAGCAATTTCGCGTCGGATATCAACACATTCCTGTATTATGCGCCTTAGTTTCACGTCATAATCATCAACCAAGGGAGCGGGAACCTCTTCGTGGTCTAAAGGCTGGAGGGGGCCGTCAACCTCTTCATCATCCGAAATAACAATGGGTCCAACGACCCATGACTCCTCCGTCGGAATGGAACGATGCACTGGAAGAAACCCACGAGAGATCTGGCATGGGCACAAGCTTCAGGAGTACTTCTGCGAGGGGTTGTCTGCTTGTATCTAACTATTGTTTGAGAGCTACGTAGTATGGAGTTATGAGGTAATGAGGACTTAAGTTAAGAAGGATAGAGAGGAAGCGTGTGGAGGACAATAAAGGCAGGACTTAAGTTACAAGGTAATGGTCATAAAAGTCTATTATTTATTTATTTCATTAAAATACCTTCAAGACCGATCATTTATCTTATAACCGGTCCAAAAAGTCTATTAATTTTTTTCATTCAATTACCTTTAAGACTGATCATTTATATTATAACCGGTCCTAAAAGTCTATTAATTTTTTTAAAAAATAATAAAATTTTAAAAGTTCATTCTTCTCAAGTGAGAGACGTACACCAGAAACACTCTGTTCAAATGAATGATTCAGAGTCTCTTCGGCTTCCAGATAAACTTCCCAACTAAGCGTCTCCTCATATTCTGATGAACTATGCATCTCCTCAGTAACGGTTCCCGCATTTCACATTCTTCAGGATGGCTTTTCTATTTAAAAACGTTGTTACTTTATGTTCTTCACATTCTTCTTAATCACTTATACAACCTCCATAATGGCCGCTCCACCACTACCAGGAATTCACAACAATGGTCCTCCCGCTCCACCACCACCACTGCCCAACAATCCTCCTCCACCCCAACAGCCACCTCCGTACCCTCCTCCGCTGCCTCCAAACCCCTCCACCCGACAAATGATGCAACACCTCCTGGCCCGCGTCGCTCATATAGACCGACGCATGGGCCAAATGTTTCAGGTCTACCACGCCGTCAACAAGTTGAATATGTTACTCGACGCCAATGACGTCAAGTACAATCTCTCTGACGACGACGTCTCCGACCTCTCCTCCGATCCCTTCCTCCCCTCCGACAACAACGGGGGAGATTAAATATTTTTATGTTTTTTTTGTTTGTACTCATCCTACCCCATAGCGAGCAGGAAAAAAAATGATAAATAAATTTTTTTTCCCATTTCAATTGTCTGAGTATAGTATACTTTCGTTGTCTTGATTTTGTTTTAGATAAAAAGGTAACAAACAAAACCATAACTGAAAAGTGATTAAAGATAAAAGTTCATAGAATACAGTTAACAACATACAAAACATACAAAACGACAAGAAAGACAACTTTTACCTTTCAAGAATAAAAACAAACACAGTTGTTTCAAACAAAAAGGAAACAAACAAAACCATAATTGAAATGTGATTAAGGATAAAAGTTCACAGAATACAGTTAACAACATACAAAACAAAGCGAAAAAGGGACAACTTTTACCTTTAAAGAATAAAAACAAACACAAAAACAAATCTTCTCAAGCCTGGACCACCGTCGCCGTCAGTTTTACTAAACCCAAAGCTGAAAATTTCCTTTATCTTACTTCTTTTCCGACAATGCTCTTCAGCTTCTGGAGAGGTAAAATTGACAACGATGAGGGTCCTGAGCTTGAGTTGAATGCCAGAAACTCAGTGTTCTTGAACCCTAATAATTTATCTTAAAGAGTGAGTCATCATTTCTATTTATAGGAAGATTATTAAGACCAGATATTTAACAAATAGACAGTCCTAAATATGCGGTCCTAAAAGTTAATTTTAAGACCGGATATTTATCAAACATACGGTCCTAAATTCAAGGCATATTTTTTTTTTAAAAAACAAAGACCTTTAGGATCGTCTATTTAATAAATATGAGTTCCTAAAAGTGTCGTCACCTTTTTAAGACTTTTATGACCGGATATTTATTAAACATACGGTCCTAAAATCAAGGATTAATTTTTTAAAAAAGCAAAGACCTTTAGGACCGTCTGTTTAATAAATACACGGTCCTAAAAGTCGTGAATACTTTTCAGAATCTCTTACTGCTAGTTACAACTCTCCAAAACTCAAAACTCAAGCACTATCCACCATCCAATATACATTCAGAAAACCAAAATTACACAGCTAAGAAAATTGTTCGCGAGAATAAAAAATTTATTATATAAAGAATGCTCCAAATTGTAAAATTGTTCATTTACAGAATGAATTTACAAATTAATTAATGTAGTACTGTAATTACAATTGTTGCTCTACAAGCATATATTTACAAATAAATTATTACTGTGATTGTTGTATTTACTCTATGATGTCAATTGCATGTTGACAAAACACTCTACGTATGTGGTCTACCTCATCAGCAGAAAAGGAAGTCTCAGAGGCAAATCTCTATATAACATCAAAGAAAGAAACTGAATTAATTGGCATGCATATTTCATATGTAACATTAATTAAGACAGAAAATGAATTCAGCCATAATATGTAACATCAAATACATTTACCTTTGCAGTGAGTTTATTATCTGGTTGAGTGATAATATCATACATGTGTTCCATTATGTACAAGCCACATAAGTTGGATCCGATTGGTTGCCAATGGGTCTAGAAAGAACAAGAAATATATACAATAAGATCGAGCATATATATATAGCTTACTGACCAACTTCACAAGGCAGTATGCCAGTGTCCAAATATGTACTAACCTTTGGTGTGAGCCATTTAGGATCTTTGAGATTACTCCCTTGCTTTTTTCTGACCTGTTTTAGGAAGGTCTTTATGGCACTATCATCAAAATCACAAATTTATCAATAATGTTTGCTGAAAATTCACATCAGAGATTTCTTACAAGAGAATCAAAATGACATGCTTACCTGTTGATGATCTGCTTCAACAGAACCCCTGGTTGGCCATGAGTGAAGCATAAGAATAACACCGTATTCGAGTCCATGATCAAGACGAACAACTGCCAGTGGGCGCTGAAAATTCATAGCAGTAAAGTACTCAGTGATATATTATGCAGAATTAGTTGAATTATAACAAGAGATCAATTGTGATATGTACCTATGGTAATATGGAAACAAGTACACCTTCCTTCTCACTTCACACAACCTATTTGATATGTACTCCTGTCTTTGTTCCACGGTGGCTTCGCTTGCATATACTGGGCACAAGAATCCAAAATCATTGATTCTGCCTGTTGCTCCAAATCTTGATGCATGAACCTACAATAAAGACATCGATCATGGAATTATTATACATGTTCCTAAACCCTAAACGGTGAATTTAAATTATGTACTCATAAAATAAGATACTTACCTACACCACATTTGAACAACTGCTAATGTAAGCTCCTGTCCAGGAAGCAACAGGGACTTTATATCAGCGGTATCAAAGAAAACCGGTTGAGGGTCATGAGGAACCCCTACCACTTCCTGTATATCCCAAAATTGACATGAAAATTCTCCTTTGGATAGCATTTGGGATATTTTATCCATGGCCCCCAACTCAGGAGTAGGGGATGTAGCTTTAGGAGGGGTTGCAGCTTTATTAGGAGGGGATGGAGATGGAGGAGGGGATGTAGCTTTATCATGAGGGGATGGAGATTGAGGAGGGGATGCAACTTTATTATGAGGGGATGGAGATTGATAAGGGGATTGAACTAGAGGAGGGGATGAAGCATCAGGAGGAATATAGACATATACGAGCTTCACCGGCCAAGAGATGAAGGTTCCCTTGACATCATTCACACGCTTTAGCTGATCGGTTGGGAGAGGCAAAGGTGTATCAATGATCACCTCTTCAATTGACACTTTGAATTCATCATCAGCCATTTATTTATGGTGTACAATTGATCCCAAGTTGTGGACAGTCCCTTTAGCAACTAATTGTCTAGTTGGTTCTGCCACGTACAGGTCACAATGTTGCTCTGACAGTCCAACAATGCAGCTCCTTTTGGTGCTGTGCTGCATAGGTGCAGGTGTATGTGTGAGGGGAACACTGATCTCTGGCCGAGAGCTAATAAGCCTCTTCATCTCCATCATTTCCTCCTTCATTAGCCTCATCTGGGCATCAAACATCTCTTTCAATGCACGTTCTTTGGCCGCTGCCTCCTCATTTAATTGTCTAACTGTTTGGTCCATCTCCTCCCGGGCAACCATACTTTACCTAAGTCATTTGGTTTTACCAAAGTAATCTTTTAGGCCTACCCGTCCTTCGATCCCCCTTACCCGCCCCGGGTGATCCGGTTTTCCGGTCGCAACGGTAAGAACATCATTCCTCTCGCCCGACACAAAAGATCCCTCTGCTTCTTTCTTTTTTAGATCTTCTTATAAGATACAGATAACAGAAGCTTAGTAATGAAACATGTTTAGTAACTAAAAAATAACAATAAACGATACTTACAATTCTCTCAGCAACTAGACGAGTTTGTTCACTCATATAGGCGCCTTTTTTTGGTCGCCGAATATACAGCCACAAATCCTCGCGACGTATCGGGGATGTCTGCTGATCAACTACAGCAGAAGGATTGGATTCAGCTTCTTCCAATCTCTTCTGCTTGGCCTCCATCATTTCTTCTTCGGCCTTTGCATATCCCTCGCGAGAAACCCTATGCGGGCAATCATTCCTTCTCCCTATCTCCTGTGCTTGTGCCCTTCTTCTCTGTGAATCAGAATTGACAACAACTATTAATTAAGAATTCAAGCCATCCCACTAAAAGAAATTATAGAACTTCTGCTTCATATGAACCTCAAACACTAGTCAAATTCACTTCATCAAGTTTCAACATTTAATTTAAGGAAGATGTAGAATTGTATAGAACTAAGATACTAAGTTACTAATAGCAATGTCTAACCACTACCTACTATAACAGAACTAGCTAAGAATATAATAACGGTTAACATATAAGACATGCATACTCACACATTAAACCATCATACTCAAATTCACTTCTGACTTACTTGAATATATACTTCTACTTGCACATTAAAGGGCCCATTTGGTTCAATTTCAAACCCTCTAGGTAATGTTTGGTTTGTTATTAACAAGATGAGAATAAATTATTTTTTACGTTTAATTGGAATTGGAAAAGTCCAAAATGTCCCTCAGAAAAGCAAACTCTCCATTTCCATTCATATTCTTCTTCAGCCAAAAGACCTAGAACCAGCATCATTCGTCTTCTTGGCAAGATCCCACCCTATCGGATGCAAACATTCATGTCACGATGACAAACAACAAGCACAGTGGAGGATAAGGATGATGGTTTTTCTTCTTGAAATTAATTCATGGCCTCCTATCCCCTTCAATATGCCTCCCATCAAGCACGAGAGGGGCAAAAGACTTGATTGCAATAGTTTTTCCAGCGGCAATAATCCACCTACCACTACAAAAAAAAAACGACTTTTGGTAGTGACTTTTGGCAGCGACACTTGATGTCGCCGCTGAAAGTTAACTTTCAGCGGCGACAAAAATCGTCACCACTGAAAGTGGAACCTTCAGTGGTGACAAACTACTGTCGCTGCTGAAAGTATAACCTTCAGCAGCGACTGCTATTTGTCGCCGCTAAAGGGAGTTTTGGTGGCGACAAAAGTCTGATATTAATTTTTTTTAAAAAAAAACTTGTAATATTTATACAATAAATAAGTTAATTGATTTAATCTTTGATGAATAAATAAAGTAATTACTCATAATATTATTGTGAGATTAAGAGATTTTTAGAGATAGTATGTGTTGTGTGTGAGAGAGCGAGGGAGAGAATGAGAGGAGAGTGGTATGGTGTGTATGAGAGAGAGATTACAGTTATGTTTGTACTAGTATAAATGTGAGATGGAGAATTAAAGATACAATGTTGTGTGAGGGTGGGAGTGCAAGCAATGAAATGGGGATAGTTTATAAGATAGGAAGAGAGGGAGAGTGAGACCTAGTGTGTGAGAGGGAGTACAAATTAAAATACAATTAAACGTTTAAGATAATATAATTATAATACAATTAAATTTATGTAAGTTTACTTATGTTTTTAGTAGTCTACTTAATGATTTCATAATATATTAAAATGAATTTTTGTATTAGAGAGAGTGAAGAATAACATAATTTTTTCTAAAAACTTTGAAAAATAATATAAATGGAGGCAATAATAATTAAGGTATGTGAGAATGATAAGTTTATTTATATGTTTACAATTAACTAAAATTTACATTATCATTAATGTTTTATATTTATTTTATTTGTTGGAAACCTTTGGCGGTGACAGTAAAGGTCGCCGCTAAAAGTAGGACTTTCAGCGGCAACCTTTACTGTCGCCACCAAAAGAGTGTTTTAGCGGTGACTTTTTGTCACCGCTAAAAGTTTGGGGAAAAAATTTTGGGACAAAATTTGGGTGCGAGGACAGATTACTTAGGCGGAATTTTTCTGAAATTTAGAGTTTCAACGGCGACACCAAAAGTCATCGCGGAAAGTCATACTTTCCGCGGTGACTATACATTGTCGCCGCTGAAAGTACAACTTTCAATAGCGACAATGTAAAGTCGCCGCGGAAAGTAAGTTTCAACGGCGACGTGTTGTCGCTGGTAAAAGTTTTTTTTTTTAAAAAAATATTTGTTGATAATATCAATAAAAAGGAAAAACATTTGGGCGCTAAATAGATTACTTTGGCGGAATTTTTGTCCCTCTCACACTTGCCTCCTTCCCGATCTCTCTCACACTCAGTCTCCTTCGTCTTCCCTCTTCACGTTGTCCTTGGGCTTGTCGTGCTCTGTTTCCTTTAGCTTGGACAAATACTCCCTGGCATTCCCTCAGACTCTTCACACCATACGAGCTCCCCCCTAAATCTCTCCCTCAGACTTCTCTCACACCAGTCGATCAAGCTCTGCCCTAAATCTCTCACATTTCAGTTAACTCCGCCGTCCTTCACCAAATCTCTCCCACCATCGCTGTTCCCTCCCCGTCTTACGTCATTGGAAAGTTTTTTTTGAGGTAAAACCACTCATTTCTAGTCATTGTTCTTCTATTCTTCGTAATCGCTGATCATATCTTTGGTTTCTCTCTTCGTTGCTATTTTCTTGATCGATTTCTCTTTGAGCCATTTTGTTACAGTAGGTATTTTTCATTGTAACGTTTCATCCCAAATGAATTTCTGTTTTGTATGGATTGATGAATGGTATTTGATTCTGGCTTTTCTCTGATCTTGAAATAAGTGTGAAATATGAAGAGTGAGAACACCACTGCGAAAATCGCAGACCCATTACTACTTTTCTACTGTTTATGCTTTGTTTGCTGGATGAAGACTATTAAATAAATTGGTTGCAACATGACTCAAGCAAAATTTTAGTGATCAAATTGTATTGCTATGGAAATTAACCATACATGGGCTCTGTTTATATTACCCTTGGCTTCCTCACATGTCTCGATTATCTTATTATTTTCATAGACAACAAAGGATGAAAGAGATGGCCGATGGGATTATCTTATAAGAAGTGGGACCATTACCCTCTTTGTCTTGTTCGTGATTTGAGACTCAGTCTCGGGTCTCGTACATATGTAGTTACATATGGATAAGAAGGAAAACAAGCTCGCTTGAATATTTATCTGTAATAACAATATAATAACCCTTCCTCCCACACAATAGAAGGCATTTCAAATCAGATTTATGTTTACTTTAATTTGATTTCCTCTGTTTCAAACTAGCTCCCTCATGTCCATAATACATGTTGCTTCTAGAAGATTGGTTTGTTCCATAATATAAGTCATATTTGTCCGTAATATCTTTAGGATAAACATTTTGTAGTAGTGATGATGCTGCTTACATTTTATTATCAAGAGAGAAATTGAATACTCAATACATAAACATTTTGGAAAGAAGATCTCCTCCATAGACCACTAACATAAATCCTACAAGATCCTAGTGATAGGCACATACCTAAGCATGAAATCTCCAGAGCCAGCTGACCAAGTCCAGCACCAGGAACTAAACAGGCAGGTGGGCTGTTTGAAAATTTTCCTTGATTTTAGTGAGCTACAAATTATTCAAACAAACTTCAAATTGGATAAAAACTTTCTGCAGACAATAAGAGCTTTAGATAGAAAAATTCTGGTGTACCTCTCTTTATTGCGATTAGGAAACAAGGCATTGAGTTCTTCAAGTATAGGCTTGTAGCACTGATCACATCCCTTTTCATTATGCATTGTTTCTTATGTACTTTTGTTAGTTAATTTTCTACTCAGGAGCATAACAGGAGACTTTACATCCATAAAGTCACTTTGTATTTCTTCTTTTCTCCCTTTGAATAATACTGAAAATCATTAATCATCAACAGTCAGATAACATGGAAGGAACAACAAAGACTAGGATATTTCTTCTTTTATTGTGGATATCATATAAAGTAATTTATGTAATAGATATTTAACCTGTGTACCTGTGATTGTACCATTTGAATGGCTGATGCTTCCCTGTCCAATTTGAATTCAAAAAAGCTTCCTTGTACAAGTTGGCCTCTATTAACATCACATGCAAACTAGAATCATCGGATGATGGGTAGAAAATATAGGAGTCTTATGTGGATTTCCATGTCTTATTTCTTTGTTGCTGTCAAGTGTCATAATTGTCATTTATGTTTTGGTTTGTTGCACTGATCATGTTCCTTTTGACCCTGTCATAAAACCAAATGCAGAAAATAAAATGGAACTAGATTTTAATTCATTAATTACAACTCATTCAATAAACGAACAAGCAGTACCTCTTCTGTCCAATCTCTAACTATATTCCTTATTATACAACGCACCTGAGGACAAGGCAATTCAAAATAGTTTGAAAAAGGAAAACAATATGGAAATTTTATCTTCAAAGATCACCAATGCACTAGAATCTGGATTAAAGGAGTAGTTTTCTATGATTTTGCTGGTTGACTTAAATTTTGACAATCTAACTCGTGTAGAACCTGATTTAATCATTAACTTGTATGGAGAAGATGTACAACACCAGACTTTTGTTGAAGAAGGAGAACCGTCACAAAGAAATAATCGTGATGTCTTGGACATTGATTTATCAATGACAACGAAACTCATTTATCAGGTCATGATGATAGTAATGAGGAGGATGTGCTTGATGACTATGAGAGTGATATCGAAATAGAGAATGACACAGAAAATGAAGTACAAGAGAATGAATCAGAAGAAAGTGATATGAGTGATAGTGCCTTAGAAGAATCAATTGACTGAAATTATTGTCTCTTTATGGTAGCTTTTACTAATTTGTACATTAAGTCTTTATAAATTAACTGTCCTTTATAATTTAAATCTGCTTTCACACTTTTTCTACTTGCTTTGGATTTATTTTGAATGTTGTGCATTTTTGTAGGATATGTCAGGATTAAAGAGAGGTCGGCATAGAAAAATCATTCATTTAGACTACATAGTGATACAACTAGTGGGGGTACTTCCTCTACACCTGAATCATGACCTGTAATTTCACCCCAATCGCTATAATTACAACCCGAGGAAATGCCTGCAAACTCTGTCCCAACACAAGCTAGTAGTGCAGGTACATTTGTTTTAATGACAACTATTTATAGTATGTATAGTCTATAATGGTGGGACATTAGTACTTAGGAAGATTACAAATAGAAGAGAAATGGAATAATTGAAGTTTTCTTTAGACCTGATTAGGTAAAGATAATTATTCATGTGAAATATAAATGTGATTAAAATAACAAAACCTCTAAGATTTTCACTCCCTTTCATCCACGGAAGACCATCACATATCTTAAGCATTTAAAGCCTGCAACACATCATTATATTCTTACCAAATGCCAAAGTTTGGGTTTCTAATGTTTATTATTTTGTTAATTATTATGCACTATTTAATAATTTGTATTAGTTAAGCTTGCCAGTTTCCATGATTCGGTAAACAAATATATCCAAGACTTGGCGGTATATTTTCTATAATAAAAGCACAGTATTGATTGGAAAAGAAGGAGGGGGCCTAAAAACTGGGTTGTCACGTCCACCATTTCAATTTTGTTATAATTGTTACTCTGAATGATAACTGCCCATGAATTGTCCCATTGGGAAAGACTTTTATGACCAGTTCAAATTTCTTTCTACAGGTCAATTTTAAATAATGGTTTACATTTCATTTAATTGTGCTATAAGGTGGGGTGAAATTTAAAAGCATGGCTGTTTCATTTAAATGTTGTCTCAAGCATTATTATTTAGTTGTGATAAATTTGTCAGGGATAAGTGCATTAAATATAGTTGGATTCTATAAATGTAATTCTTTTGCCACATTGTAAGATTTTTAAGGACACCTAACCTATTAACCCAAACATCTTGTAGCTGTTAAAATTATCTAGTTTTGACCCTCGAACCCTATCCTCATTTTTATTTCCTGTTTGCTCATTCTTCGATCTTTGTTTCTGATTCTATATGTCTTCTCGACTGTGGGTTTACTCTTAGCAATAGATCATGGAGAAATGCTTTTACTTTCTTATTAGTTCTTTGTTCAGATTTCATATGCCCCCACCTGTTTAAAAATTATTCTTCTGTTTAGAAATGCTTTTACTTTCTTATTGTTTATGTCTTTATTTGTCCTATTACTTAGTAACTCATTCACAACTGCTTCTGCTTCTTATTTGGAATTATATGTTGCATATATGCTTGCTTATTCTGTTGTCTGTCTGTGAGATTGACGAATTATATGTCCTTCCTGCTTATATGAAGATGATATGTGATATTGTGTAAAGAATAAATGACATTGCTGATGTTGTTCGAATAATTGGGACTGTATTTTAGATCTGGAAATTTCAGAATGATGAATAGTGGTGTCCAAATGTTTTTCAAAGATGCTAGTGTACGTTCATAGGTAATTGAAATAGTTTGGTACAAGTGTCATATAGTGAATTGAGCATGGGATGCTAGCGGAATGCGATTTTTGAGACTTATGGTTAAATGTTATGATGATTTTCGGTTATAATTTTTTTGTTTGTTTTGAGAAATGGTGCTGTCTAGAAAGAGGGGTAGATCGATAAGCATATGCATGTGTGTGTTTGTCATATGAGTGACACTGTGGAATGCTGAAATTAAAAGTTTGAGACTGAGTGTAGTGATAAACCATTGACTTTTAAGTAAGGTCCGAACCTATGCTCTGTTCCACAGGAGTTTACAGCTGCTATAACTTGAGGCTAAACTAGTATAATTAAGAGTAGTTTTGTTCAAATTTACTGAAAGTGAGATTTTAGCAATTGGAGCACTAATTTTTAAGTGAGGTATGTCTGTGAGATTGAGGAATTATATGTCCTCCCTGCTTGCTTATTTGGAATTATATGTTGCATAGGAATTATTTGTTTATTTGGAATTTTAATTGTTTTAATTCTATCACATTAATTATAGGCTCTTCTCGTCTTACCAAAAAAGGCAGAGGAGTCTACAAATACTATAAAGTGGACTTGAGGACTAAATATGGATCAAAGATACCTATAAAACTTTCAGACTACTTGACAAGAGCAGTGGGTGCAGAAGCAAGAAACCTTGTTAATTATTGTGGTTATATTGTTAGGACCACAATCTCTTTTCGTCATGGTGCTGAATGGAAGAATATTTATGAACAATATATAGATGAGATGATTTTGAAAGTGAAGGTACACTCTTCCCCAATATTTATATATATCTTTGTTTATTTATGTTTTCATAACAATTTTGTTTTTTTTTGTTTATATGTATTTTAGGACAAATTTGAACCTTATGATGCAACCAAGGAAGAAAAGTTCACAAAAACTATAACAATGAACTTGAAAAACACCTTTAGAAATTGGAAGACCAACTTGAATAAACAATATAACAAATATGATTCTAATGAGGAGAGGCAGGCTAATCCTCCCCAAAATATTAGTTCTGAAGATTGGGAGTTGTTATTAGCATATTTCTAGACTGACGTGTTCACGGTACCTTTCTATCCTTTAAAAAGAATCATATATTTATTTTAGTCATTAATTATTTCTTACTAATTTTTTTTTGGTAGAAAAAAAGTCAAAGAAACAAGAGCAACTGAGAAAAACAAGTAACAAAGCATACTTGTGGTTCTAGATTATTTGAGGAGATTAACTTCGATATAGTAAGTTCAATCTCTCTTCACTTTAGTTTATGTTTGGAATCATTTTTTTTATTCTAAATTGTACCGTGTGTCATCTTTATATATTATGCTTTGTAGAGGGACCCCATTACTGGACAGCCTGCACCCCCTGACCAATTGTACCATATCACACACACTAGGAAGAAGGCAAATGGACAGTTAGAGTGGGCAGATCCACAATTTGAGCAAATACACATATGCATTGTGTTTTAATTTTATACTAACTTCAATTATTCTTTATGTCATTATTTCATGCTTTAGTTGTAGGCTAAGTTGTAAGAACTTTGCCAACAACAAGAAGAAGTAGAGGTTGATGCTCGAATGACCTCTGATGAAATATTGACAGTTGTTCTTGGTGAAAGATTTGGGTATATAAGAGGAAAAGGGTATGGAGCATGTAATACCCTAAAATTTGACTTGGGGTAAATATCATAAATTGGTAGAATATACCTATTGAAAATAGGTGAATATGAGGTCTCAAACACCTTGTATTGAATTTATCTTATTATTAGGACAATTTCTCTTGAGATTAAATAATGTGCAAAAAGGTCCCTAAAACATTAGATAATTTGCAAATAGGTCCCTAAAATATTTATAGGTTATAAAATACCCTAAAAATATTATAAAGAGGCAAATAAATATTTATTTGAAATAGGGAAGAATATTGTCCCTAATTTAGGTAATTTATTAAATTATTACCTTGGAAAAATTAAAGGAGAAAAATAAAAAAGTATTGGGGGACCATATTGGACCCCATGATTTTTAATATTATGCATGGAGCATAAATTATCTATGTCAATAAAATAGTTGTGAGATAATAATTAATCTCAATTAAGAAAATTGTCAACAATTAGTAAGTGGTTAATTAAATAATTAATGACTAATTGTTTAGACATGGATAAAGGGGATATCCAAAATTAATTATATGAAACCGAAATTGTGAAGGAAAAGAAAAGAAAAATATAATTAGAAGGGATTGGATATTTTGAAGAAAATATCAAGGATATTTATGTTATAATAATATATAAATGGGATATTTTGTATAGGATAAACGAGAACCGATAGAAAATAAATCCTATCTCAAAATATGTGAACTAAGTAGCTAACATAAGGACATATTATAGATAAGTGAATTTTTATCTCAAAGTAGCCTCTCTCCGAAGTCATTTCCATAACCGACGGAGTGATCATGAGATAAGGCCAAGCAGATATTTTGTGGAATTAGAACAGATAGTAGAAATGAAAACCTATGGAAAATAATTCATAAACTGGAATCCGATGATAAGTTGGTAAAAACTAGAGTATATTATAAATCAGTGGATTTTTATCCAGAAATTGACGTTGTCCGACGTTATTTCCGTAACCGACAGCGGTTGTCCGAAAATGTTCGGCAGGCAACAGAATGTCCTTAATGAGATCAAAAATTTAGATAACCCAAGTATCTTGAAAGAGAAAGAAAAGATCTTCAGGACCTTGCTCCCGGAATTTTGAGATTTCTCAAGAATACGCGATTAGGACACTGAACAAGAAGCTTTATCGGTACAGGACCAAAAAGCAAGGAATGATGTCATAAGGATGACATCATCTTTGTGAGGTGTATGGCCAGGATTGTGCCACCTCAAAGAAGTGCGATCTAACGGTCAGAAACTGATCAGACAAAGTTCAAAGGAATTATCGAAATGCCATTGTCTTTTTCTATAAATAGCCTTCACCTTTCTCTTCATTCTTCACAAATCCTAGAGCTTTCTAGAGAGAGATTTTAGAGAGAAGGAGGAGTCTGTGGAAATAGCAAAGTGCCGGGTAATTTCTTCAGCCCCTAGACTTTAGTTTTAGTGTTTCTTTCGGTAGTTGTAGTAGAAATGCTAGGTTGATCTTTAATCTTCCAAGTATGATTAGGAATCATGTTCTAGGGGTAATTAAGGTATGAATTTCAAAAATCATTATGGAGTTAGAAATATGTCAAAATTTTGGAAGATTAGAGTCAAAGTAATGAAGTTCTGGTGAAATTTCACCGATTAGAGAGGTTAGGGGTAAAATGGTCATTTATTATTGAAATGACTGTTATAATGTTAGTTATTGATTACATGCGATATTATCCTGATTAGGATATCTGAGATCACGTACTGCTGTTGTGCTGTCGTCGTATCGTTTTCCGTCTAAAGTACCGAAATTTGACAACAAAGGTACGTTTGCGTAATGTAACACTAACTCTGATGTTTACTGTATGCGTATATGTTCTATGTGTATGGTATGCTTATATATATGGTAATTGATAGCTCTGTTGTGTGTTAGGTATTATTGATATGTTCACGTTGCTAAGTGCCACACATCTGCCAGGGGGCTTATGTGCGATTGGGATACATAGTGACTAAGTGCCAAATGCTTGCTAAGTGCCATGTATTAGCTAAGTGCCACATATCTGCTAAGTGCCACACATTTGCCAGGGGGGCTACGTGATATTAAGGTTATGGTTGTTGTATATTTGTTTGTTTGTATATTGCATATGTAAACATGAGGTTAACCGTTACCTGAGGTTCGATACATGGACCTTAGCTCTTAACATAGCTTCAGGATCGGGAGGTCCAAGGACCGAGGAGAAAGGCAAGCAGCACTTATAGGAACTCGGCTGAAGACCATCTTTTGTTGCCACGGCATGGGATTACTAGGGGAACACCTCTGTGGTTATTTACTTTAAAAACTCTCGATCTTCGTACTGTTTCTATAATTAGCTAGACTTACGACATTTTGAATATATGTATCAGTTACTCTCTTACTCTGATGCTCTACTTTGATGAAAAAAAATTATACTACTTTTGAAAAGTTGGGATGTTTCAGAGCAGAGCCATTGAGGAAGAGAGATCGCTCTCATTATGTTGATAATTTGGCTATGGAAAATGTGCATACCCAATTGCTTGAGGAATTTGATAAAAAATTTCAAGAGGAGCGTGCAAAGATAGAAGCAGAGCGCGCAAATGAACGTGCTAGAGTGGAAGCAGAGCGCACAGAAGAACGTGCACAATTTGATCTGAAGATGAAACAAATGGAGGAGAGGATTCTATCTATCTTAAGGCAACAGGGGCAAGTATTAACTCCTACTTCATCTACTCCTAGTCTTCTTGTCCCACAAACTGATCAGCCTTCATAGTTTTATGTTTGATGTTTCTTCTAATGTATAAACAAAATTTAAATATTTGATGTTAAATTTGAACATTTATATTAGTATCATTATTAATTTCAAATTTCTCATGGTCTTAATCAATATGGTATAGGTTTTAATGGTAGTACAACTAGTAATTTTATCAATTTATATTCCATTAAAAAAATTGAGCAAAAAAAAACAAATAACACTTTTGGCGGCGACATTTTTGTGCCACCAATAGTAAGTCTTTCAGTGGCGATGTAAAGTTGTTGCTGAAAAGTGTATTAGCGGCGACAATTTAATATTAAGCCTTTCAGTGGCGACGCAAAGTTGTCGCTAAAAAGTGTATTAGCGGCGACATTTGTCGCCACTAATACACTCTTCCGCGGCGACAAAATTATCGCCGCCAATAATAAATCTTTCAGTGGCGATGTTGCGTCGCCACTGAAAATTGTATCAGCGGCAACATTTGTCGCCATTGATACACTCTTCCGCGAGACAAAAAGTCGCCGCTGATACATTTTTTAGCAGCGACACAACTGTTGACACTGAAAATAGTATCCGCGGCAACAATTGTCACCACTAAAAGTCTAGTTTCAGCCGCGACATTCCCTATGGTGGTTTCTGATGCACTTTCAGCGGCAACGAAAAGACACTGCTGATAGTATACTTTCAGTGGCGACATAATAATGTCGCCACCAAAAGTATTGCCGACAGCTGTATCAGCAGCGACAAAATTGTCACCGCCAAAAAGCTTTGGTTGTTTTCTGACTTGATATGGCTTCATATTTAGCAAACCAATTATCCTCATAAAGCTCTTTGTGTCTTCATTTCATTTCAACAAGATTTAGCTCGAAGATTGTTGGATTTCATCTGTTTTGATCCAATGAAAGTAGATAGTTCTTTATCCATTCTTTTTGCAGCGTTCTGAACAGTCAGTCAACTTTTGAAGACCATATCTCTCTGGTCTGATCTTTATCCTTGTTGAAAAAAGTATTGATAGAAAGTCTTATGTGTCTTCTTTCATATGCCACCGATTTCAACCCATTTCGATTTATAGATTATGAGTTACACTCAAATCATTGAAGCTCGCTCTGAAATGTGGCATGAGTATTTGATCCAAATTTAAAAATTCAAAGCTCTTTGATCTAATCTTATTTGGACTTGAAAATTTTTCAAGATGTCTCATTGGATGTCTAGTTTCAGCTAAATTTGATTTCACCTCAATCTGATCCTCTAGTTTAAGAGATATCATCGATTTACCAAAGGTAGCCCAAAACTGAACGTGCAGCAGAGCTGAGCAGAGTTGCTGAAGAGCTGGAAACTCGAGTTTCCATTCACAAACTCGAGTTTTGTCGGGACCAAAGACGCCAGAGAAGCTAAAAACTCCCAATACTTGAATTTTTAAGTTCCATACTCGAGTATTAACTCCTCTACTTGAGTTTTGACCTTCATAGCCTAAACGGTGGTTTTCAAAACTGTGGTTTTCAAAACCAAGGTTTTCTCGTCCAGAAGCAAATTTTTCCAGTAAGCTTGTATACTCGAGTTTTGACTTGGAAACTCGAGTATTGACTTCCAGAACTTGATTTTCACTATCTTTAGCTCTGAATTGATCCTCTTCAACATCCATTTAATCAAGGAGACCTATGATATCAATCTAAGACCTTATATATTGATTTTTCTCCATCTTTTTGACAAGATCTTCTATTTCTTTCTTCTCTTCACATGATCATTCTTCAAAACTCTATTCTTTCTTCCTTCTTCTCTTGAGCATTCTCCATAGGCATATTTGTGCTATTCTTGAATATCCTCTTCTTCAAAATCTATCAACCAAGAGCTTGAATGATAATATTCCATTCTATTCATCAACCTCTTCAATTGCTTCTCCTCTTCTTTTTATTCTCTTCCTTTTCCTTATTCTCATCTACATTAAATTCAAGAATTCATCAATGAAGGAAGATAAACATATTACTCAATCTTTTTGCTCTGAATAATGGCATATGTATAAATCATAATCAAAACTAATTATATCCAACAAACTGCATGAAGGATTTGGGGCATAACTTTATTCTCTCTTTTTCCCTCCTTGTCTAAGCCTTAATTCTTTACTTGATTCTTCATGTCACCTGCATTATAAATCAATGAGAAAAAGCATGAAATGTCCTAGAAATCAATTACAAATAATTAAACTAATTATGACAAATTTTCCCCTTATTAACAAAAATATCATGGAAGCACACTTAGTCTAAAATAAGCAAAAATCAACATAATAATTATGGCTTGAATACATGTTAACTACCTCCAAAATGGCATAGAAGCAGTATATGCAAATATTGGGATTTGTTATCAGCTGATATATGAAGAATTAGGCTAGTTTCAAGTCTAGATGATTTTTGTACTGCTACATAAAGTGCAATATATTATGGTTATTATCTGCCATATATAACAATTTAAAACGATCATATATGCAAGCTCTATAAAAGATCAGTGTAGATATATTACAGTTTTTAACTGTTATTTATTCCAAACCCATTAATGTGAACAGTTATACATTATGTATTGAGGCTTGGTGAGACCATGATATACCCATAGCTATGATAAAATGAACAGGTACACATAAACAATCAAAATAATATATGGTGTAAGGATTGCATACTACATAATAGTTTTTCTTTAACAACCATTATATATGTATTACCATATACAATGCTTCTTCTTGTCCCCCCCCCCCCTTTTTTGCTCAAATAAATCATGGTTCTTTCAAAACAACAATTATATATAGTTACATAAATAATGCTTTGTAGGTAACAATCATGATTTATCAAAGCTAAAAAATTTTTAAAAAATTTTATGGGAGTTCTCTTTTGAGATCCCTTTTACATATACATTTACAGAATGAATCACAATATATATTTATATTTTCATTTATATACAGAACAATACAATAAATTAGAATATATTTACAGTCATTAATGTATATGTCTACACTATCAAAACTTAAATTTTTTTAAAAAACTAATCATTAGTGTCTAGAAATTTACAGTCATACTATGTATTGTTTACTCTCCAATTGATGTTGCATGATGCCATTAACACTTCAACAACTTCTTTTATTTGTGAGTTGTTAAACATCGTGCATGAGGCATTAAAATACTATACGAAAAGGAAACAATAGATTGAAGTTGGATGTTATAATATATAGCTGATCAAATGTATATATGAATGAATTGAGCATATAATATATCTTATTTGTATCAATATTTGTAGGATTGTGCATGATTATGTCCTTCATGTATTGGATCATACACCCACAACCATTGCTCATGTTTGATTGCTTTAGGCACTATAAATAAATGAGAAGAAAATTTTGTGTGTTAGTCATATATATAAAATATATGTGTGCTTCAATTTTATATTATAATAATTTGTGAATAATATATATACCTTCAGGCGTACCCATTGGAAGGCGCATCTAAAGTAGCACAAAAAACATCTTCTACAACCACAAAAAGTATATTTCTAGATTTCGCATCTAATTAAATTATAGAAATATGATAATCTACTAGATGAATTTTGAGAGAAAAAAATCCGTCAGATTCACATTTTATTTGACCCTCAGTTTCTAGATGGAGGAATTCTCTATTGAGTATATCTCGGTAGCAATTGTTGCAGTCGAGATCATTCTATGTGCGGTATTATACACCGCTCTTGGAATATACAGTAATATATATATATATATATATATATATATATATATATAAACATGCAAGCTAAATTGAATTATAAGAAATGATGAATGCATAACTTACTGGTTGAAAGTCTTCTGCTTGTATGTCTCCTGTTTAGATCTTGACCCATAAAGTAGGAAAACCAAATCTTTTTGTGCATTAGATTTACCACAATGAACATCCAGTGCTCCCTTAGTACAATAATAAATCACACCATCAGGACATTTATCAAATAGATAAAAACTAATGTAAGCATAGTTAATGATGTTCCCACCCTTCAATGTAAGGCACAAAGAAGTAAGTGTCCTTTCTTTTTGATGCCCTCTTTATGAATTTATCCCCTAGAAACATTGCGTGATTTTGCTTGACATATTCCTTTATGTTGTCACTTTGGTGCCTAACATTATCAGGGTATATGAACTTGATTTTGTCTTGAAGGTCATAGGGGAAGATGTAAGTATAGTATAAGTGCCCGAAATGTCAAAGCCAACATATAAAAATGTAATCAAAGCTTTAAGCAGCCAATTATTTAATCAAAGTTGAAGAAATGCCTAACAAAGAAGTTGATAGAGCTTGTACTTGCCATGTCCTTGTTCACTAAACTCCTGGAGGAACTTCAGGGCATATTGACCAATTGGCTTATTCTTTAAGGAAGACTTCTTCCTCGATTGATAATTGGGGTAGATGCTTCATCTTCTTGGACTAAGTGGGGGTCTTAGAAGTAGAGGGCTTGGACTTAGTGGGTAGCTTCTTTTGAGTAGCCAATTTCGTTTGAGTTGGGGTTTCCACATTCTAATTAGATAGTGAGGCCATACTACAAAGCTGCCTGTATCCCTTTCCACTGTATATATGTCTTTGGTAAGTAAAGGGATCGATCATGGGGGAAATATGCAGCTGCCTCTAGTACTTAGGCTACCATTTCCCCCATGCTGCTTTGTAGAATGCTTCTTCATAAGCTCTTATGTGAGAAACCATATTTGTTCCTGCATTTCATTACACTATTTTTGGAGCTTTTCATACATTTCATCTTGGTTATTTCTTCAAGATTGATGCTGACCATATTATTTTGCCTTCGTCAATATAAAGCTGACATATCTAAGAAGATCAGGATGGTCAGGCCTCAATGCCTTAGCCAATACATCCTCATTCATAGAAAGGCAGCCCCCTATGTTGTAACTTCATATGATATGTCTTGTGCATTTCATAATAATGTTAATATTGATAGTTAATTAAAATAATTACTTCTGTGAATCAAGGACTAATATTAATACTTACCATTTTATCGATGACCTCCATCACCTGAAGATCGTCATAAGAGCTATCTTTATTTTCTCTTGCCACCAACTAAAGTTCATGATGGGGAGGTCTACTACCGTCCCAACTCTCAATAACCAACTTTTTAGTAATATGAGCATATCCTGTTTGCCCTCCTTTGTAGGGACATTTATTTTTTTTTTTCACCCTCTCCTTATTCACCTAGCTTAATTCCTATGAAAAACACACAACACTCAAAGTTAATATTAAAAAAATACATGTAGGTCTTATAAATTGTGAAATAATAATTACCTAGAATGTTGGTCACTATGTGAGAGAAAATTTTCTCCAATCATTTGGTTTAATGGTAGACCGAAGATCCATAGGAACTTCTGTCTCATCAGCCTCTTTAGGATTCTACAAATATGCCTTTGTTAATACATGATAGAATGTGTGTAGTGATTGGCCAGCCTTCTTGATGAAAAATTCCCTTATGGACTTTCTGTCTAGATGATATGCATACTACAAAGTATATAGCAAGTAATTACCATGCATATATACCTTACCATAATATTGTCCTAAATAACGTATACATAATCTCCTTGTACCTAATGCCAGTTACTTATTGTGATATGAACATTGATCTTTATCGTGAAGCCGATATAGTTGATGAAATGTGACAACTTAAGAAGGTGACTATCATTGTTTCATGTCACCTAAAATTTCCCCCTGAATACTTTTGTTTGTTCACAAAAGTCAAGGCATAAGCCTCTCTATACAATATCTTGTACTCAATCTAACACTAGTTATGAGGCCTTGTTTCTAGGTTTCCTCAAGACAACAACATTACAAGTAAGAATACTAGTACTATGAACATTATAAGAACTAACTATCACAATTAAGGGCATTATGTGTAACATCCCAAATTTTGGGACTATAAGTTTAAGAAGAAGACTGAGATAAGTAGTCTACTAAGCCAGTGGATTCAAAGATCTTAAGCTTATTATGAGTGAAAGCTGAAGATAATTATTAAATATTATTTAATATTCATATAAAAGTTCTAGGCTTATGGAATGTAAGTCTAATCATTCGATGCGGGTCACCCCTTAGTTTTTAAGGTGGGATATTATCACTATCACAAGAAGTAGAACTAGTCATTTTAAATGGAAAACAAAACTCATTCAATCAACCACAAGGAAATAAAGCAATGGGTTTAAAAAAAAAACACACACACACAATGCACGGCTAAGACCAAAACCTACCTAAGCAAGATGAAGTGAAAATTAAGGAAATGCGAAATAGAGAAAGCAAAATGTGTTAGTTTTCTATGTTTTGATGATAACTAACAATTGTAAATAAAATGAAGTTATTGGTTTAAGTCAAAATGCTTTTAATTTGATGAAACTTAAACCAATAACTTACTATCAAAAGTGAGTCGAGTTTAGAGTTGTAAAACTTGGTTCAACCAAAGCTAGAGAGCTCTCAAAAATATTTGAACTCATATTGACTCAAGCCAATTATATTTTAACTCGAGTCATCTTAATATAGAGAGCTTTTAAGTAATTAAAGTTATCTTTGACTCCAGTGTGTACTGGCTAACTCGAGTCAATGCAAGGCTGAGAGCTATCAATGTATTTTAGGCACATATTGACTCGAGTCAGTATTTCTTAAGTTGAGTCATGGGCTCTAATAAAATATTTGTGAGATGTCTTTACCTCGAGCATATGGTATTTGACTTAAGTCATTGTTTGTGGACTTAAACTTATTTTTAAATTCATAAGTCCTTAACTCGATTCAATATATATTAACTCGAATTTAATGTTTAAAACATATTTTGTAATAATCTAGTTCACTTCAGTTTGTCACTTAATGACTTAAGTTGACGCGATTTCAAACCACTTTCAAAATGCTATTTCGAAGTTTACTTTCAAAAGAAAAGCATGACTCGAGCCTAGAACTCTTAACTTGAGTTAGACCTTTTGACCTCGAGTCTAAGTCATATTGAGACATCTTTATTTTAAACTTCAAACTTGTTTTCAAAGAAGGTGACTTATTGACTCGAGTCACAAAGTGTTAGTTGGAGTCATGCACTCCAATTTGTCTAAAATAATGTTGAGTGCAAAATAACCCTGTTTTATAATCACCGTCTTCATAAATGCTAAATCTTCATGTGTGATTCGTGTACTTCATATCTTCACTCATTATTACTCCTAAGTATGTTTAATCAGTTTGCTACTGAGTTTCAGAAGATCAAACAAGTGATATAATGCAGATTAATCAAAAAGGGTATGATTATGTCAGATGCATTAAATGTTGGTTTAGAAAATGAAACACCATTTTGAGGAAACAATCTTTGCACATTCCTAAGGCACTTATGTTTTCTTTCCATTTTTGGATAACTGATCATCCAACGCAAATGTCTCAAGGAATGAGAATGACGACACTGATTGATGAATGAAGATGTGTTAGTAATGATTAAGCTATCAAGTCTTAATGACTTCATTAGTCTCAACAGATAATTCTCAAGCCCCTCCAATGGTCATAAATGTCAACATTTATAAATACCAGAAGCATTGAATTCTTTACCTACTAAAATGTTGTGCATTTATTGTGAAATTAATACACATTTTAGTTTCATACATTTAGTGAGTATATTATTATTTAATGAGTATCAATATGCTCTTTTAGAGATTCAATTTCTAAATCACTATTCTTGTAAGAATCTCAAGGTTGTTGGACTTTGAGATTGAGATATTTGATTACAACTTGTAAGAGGGAGTAAATCCTAGTAAGAGGATTACTTTTGAGAATATAATGTGTAATCATTTGGAGTGATAGTGAAAAACCCAAAGAATCTAGAGATTAGACGTAGGTCAAAAGTTTAGACCGAACCAGTATAAATTTCTTGTGTCAATATATTTCTCTCTACTCTGTTATACCTTGTTGTATGAGTGCATTTCCAAAGAGTTTCGAAAAGAAATTTTCAATAACCCAATTTACCTTCCTCTTAGGTGATATTCCTGCTTTCATTTAGTATTAAAGCTGAGTTATCTCTAAAGATTAACATCTAAGATAAAAAGATCCAATAGAAGAAATATTGTCTGATGGAGCCTCAATTAATAGACCTTCTAGCTTTAATGGCGAACATTACTAGTTCTGGAAAGCCAAATTCAGAGTGTTTCTAATGGCTACTGAATATGGTCTCTGGAATGTGTTCGAGATAGGAGATTATTGTCCACCTATAGTAGAAGATGGAGTTTGAACTCCTTAGCTTGAGAAGGAGTATGATGAGACAGATATAAGGTAAGTCACCCTAAAAAATAAGGTGATTCTTATACTCCAAAGTACCCTAAGTCAAAAAGTGTATTTCTGAATTTGCATGTTGCCTTTCACAAGAGAAATATTGAATGCACTTAAAATTGGCCATGAGGGGACAATAGGAATCAAGGAGAATCACATTAATACCTTGATGACTGAATACGACTTACTTTGTATGAAGTATGGGAAATCCATTGGCAATTCCAGCTTACATTCACTCATCTAATCAATCAACTTGTGGCATTGGGAAAAGAGTATGATCAACCAGTACAAGTAAGGAAAATCCTGAACATTCTCAGCAAGGAATGGGAAGCAAAAGTAATTGTAATTGAAGAAGCTCATGGGGAGTTAATGGGATCAATAGCAACTCTTTTTGGAGGCTTGTCTGAGTATGAAGGGAAAATCAAGTTTAGAAAAGGACTTGATGAGATTGGCAGCAAAAATAAGGGAATTGCCCTCAAGATTGTCACAAAAGACAAGGAGTCAGATGAAGATGAGGAGCTTGGCTTGATGGTTTAGAGATTCAGATGATTTTACAAGAAAGATCAAGGATTCTAGAATTTTCACAAGGGTTGCTCCAACAGCGAAGTAAAGAAGCCAATTATCTACTATGAATGTGAAAAACCTAGATCTACTAAGTACTTCAGCTCGAAATCGTAATCTTTTAGAAATTCCATCCATCATCTCTGTCTGAGATTTAATTCCTTCTGATCTACCAAGTACTTCAAGCTTTTATGGTCATTGAATACTTTGAATTGGGCCCTATTAGGTAGTTCTTCCAGATCTTCAAGGCAAATACCACAGCTGCCAACTCTAGGTCGTGAGTAGGATAATTTCCCTCGTGAGGTCGTAGTTGTCTCAAAGAGTAGGCTATCACTTTGTTGTCTTGCATCAAAACACAGCCTAAACCCTTTAAAGACGCGTTGGTGTGCAAAACATTTTGTTGAGTAGGGTTGGGTAGTGTGAGTATTAGAGCGGTAGTCAGTTTGATCTTTAACTCCTGAAAAGTTGCTTCACATTGGTCGGTCCAAATGAACAGTCGATTCTTCCTTGTCAACTTAGTCAACAGCATTGTGATCTGAGAGAACCCTTTGATGAACCTCTTATAATAACCTGCTAACCCCACAAAGCTGCTCACTTTTGTTACAGACTTCGGGGATTCCCATTGCAATACTACATCCACTTTACTTTGATCAACAGCCACTCCCGCCGCGAAAACCACATGACCTAGGAACTTTACCTCCTTGAGTCAAAATTCACATTTAGACAGCTTGGCATACAATTGATGATCCCTCAACACTCGTAGTGCAATATCAAGGTGATCTCTATGCTCTGCTTCATTTTTGGAGTAGATCAAGATGTCATCAATAAACACCACAATGAACTTATCTAAATATGGTCGAAAAATCCTATTCATGTAATCCATAAAGAAAGATGGAGCGTTAGTCAATCCGAAGGGCATTACTAGAAACTCATAGTGCCCATATCTTGTTCGAAATGTAGTTTTAAAGACGTCCTCAGCTCGGACTCTCAACTGGTGATATTTCAAACACAAATCAATCTTGGAGAATACCGACGATCTGACTAGTTGATCTAACAAATCATCGATCCTGGGTAATAACAGATACTTGTTCTTTATGGTCACCTTGTTTAATTGTCGATAGTCAATACATAACCTCATACTACCATCTTTCTTCTTCACGAAGAGCACTAGAGATCCCTATGGAGATGTACTAAGTCAAATGAATCCCTTCTTAAGCAACTCTTCTATTTGCTTCTTGAGCTTAGCCAACTCTACCGGAGCCACTCGATATAGAGCCTTTGAAATTGGAGTTGTGTCTGGTGCCAACTCAATTAAGAATTCAACTTCTCTCTCTGGAGGTAGTCCGGTTATCTCTTCAAGAAACACTTTGGGAAATTCTTTTACTATATCGATATGATCAATCCCAACTTCTTTTTCCATACTAGCAGAAAAGAAAACTACATAGGCTTGACAGCCCTTTCGAATACACTTATCCACTTAAGTAGTCGACAACAACATAGGAGATGCAAGAGTTCCAACAGATGCGGTATTTGTGGCATAGACTGCCATCTTTTTCTTGCAGTGGAGTACGACATCATTATCCATTAGCCAATCCATACCAATAATAATGTCAATGCCTTTCAACAACAAGTAGACTAAATCGACGATAGAATCTCGATTTTCAAAACATAAGGTAATACCCACACAACATGTGCCATTATCACTATAACCCCAGCAAGGGTAGGGACTCTCATACCATATGGCAACATGGAAATGGACAAATCATACTTTTTAGCAGAAACAAAGGATATGAAAGAATGTGTAGCACCCAAGTCAAACAAGGCAATGATATCATGACCTTGAAGAGAAATGATATCTCTGATGACATTTGGAGATGATCCAACTACTTCCTGAGTTAAGGAATACATTCCTCCTGGGATAGTGGAGTGACTGCCTTGGTTGTTCTATTGTTGCTAAAGCTCGAGACAATTTCACGCGATGTGGCCGTACCTTTGACACTTATAGCACTACCAACACTGGCCACAATGAGTCTTCCTGCACTTTGGGCAGAGACCATCGACACTTAGGGCAGACATCGCCGTCTAACAACGAGATTGTTGGCTTTCTCCAATGTGACTCTTTTGGCCCTGCCTGTTATGGAAATGACTCTGCTGTGATCCTCTCCTTTGCCCTTGACTCTTCTTAAAAGTTTGGGTGCTTCTAGAATTGAACCCGAATGGCTTGGCGGTTCTACTCATGGGTTTGCTAAAAGTGGGAAATTTACCCCGATTGTCATGGGGTCTGGCATTGTCAATTTCACGCTTCATGTGTGCAGCTATCCTCAAGTTGGTGTAAGTGTCCTCAAAACTCTTGGCAGTATGCATAGAGACATAAGGCTTTAGCTCTAGCCTTGCCTTAATAATCAGTTGGCGTGATTTCCATTCCGAGTCGTCTTGTTTTTGCAGGTAGGTCACATATCTGGACAAGCCTATGAATGTGGAAGTAAGCTCATCCTCATGCATGTCACCCTGGCAAAGGACATAGAAAGTTGTCTCCTTTTCTTGTCTCAATGCCAGAGGAAAGTAATGGTTGAAGAACTTCATCTTGAACTCTATCCAAGTTGTTCTCGAGTCATCCAAACCGCTTGTGCTTTACCACCATCTTTTGGCATGATCCCTCAGCAGTATAATGGCCACCCTAGCTTTCTGATACTCATTACAGACCACATCTTGAAAAATAGTTTCTAAACCCTCGATCTAAGCCTCAGCCTTCAGTGGATCCAAATCTCCATGAAACTTCTCAGGATTGTGACGATGGACATCCATCCAAACCTTGTTTATTGCTAGGTCTTCAGGTTGGGCTTTGATGATCCTTCGTTTCTATTACTCCTCACAGTTTTGTTATGATCAGTTGAGCCACTTAACTCAGGTCTTTGTGATACTTTTATACTAGGCTCAGGTACATCATGATTCTCTAGTAAGGGATTACCTCCTTGCTCTCTGATCCTCTTTTGAAAATCCTCCTCGAACTGTAGAAACCTTGCATCCATGGCAGTCATTAATGTATCTTTAAATCAATGTAATAGAGCCTCATCCTCTGGAGATATCGGCGTCTCCGGAGCATTTGGGAGTTGATTAACGGCTGTCTCGGGAGCATTGGAAGGCTGATTGACCATAATCTCTGAAGCATTCAGAGGTTGATTAACAACAGAGCAAGTCCTTCGCGTATTTCCCATTTCCTTTACTTAAGGATGAAACCCACCATATCCAACGAGTGATAAAACAATACAACAAATTACTAGCAAAGAAGGTATGTATGAATGTTGTATATTGCCACTAGATCTATTATATGCATGACTACTATCATAATCATATGCTCTGATACCAGATTCAAACGTTCTCCATTTAATTAACGAAATAACCATATATTAATAAGATTAGTCACTTAATAGGATTTAAGCAGTAAATAAAATATCCAGAATATGCATAATGAGCCCTAGTGTGTGGCAATATACATTTATCTAATCATACACAAAAAGACAGAAGCACTACTTGTAGCAAACTGTTGACTTCCCATAATGACCTGAATGGAAATGGTCACCTGGAAAAATATTGTAACTATCAGTCCAACTTATTACAAATACTAATATGTGCTAGTGAGGTGCTAAGTGGATTAAAACTATGCAATCCAAGATAAAACAATTCACCAACATCCTCTCCATAAAATATCACATTATTACTATGTATCTTAATTGGGTATCACAATCTTTTTGAACTCAATTCCCAAAATACCTCTCATTAATCCAACCGAACTGCCTTATTTCCTCCGACTAGACCCATGGGCTAAGTCACACCCATGTTATTGGTTACTCAAAAGCTCACTGGTCAAGTGATGAGGACCGACCAAAATCCTAGAGCACCTGCCCCAGACCATGAGTCTTTTCCCTCACTAAATTAGTAAGGTGTCGTAAGCCCTCTTTACACTAATGGGCCAGTCCTCATTGAACTAGTGGGACTATCAAAAGCCAACCATTGTGCACCAATAGAGGCCTCACGACATGGTGGAAATAACTTTTCCATTTCCTTCCAATTATTCCCATCCCAAAATTATCATAATAACTCAATAAGAGTTTTTCCAAAATATTCACAATAGCCATGTCATAATATCTTAGTTCCCAATTCGTATAAATGCATGTATTTCAACTCGTAAAGTTCCACAACACAATTTCTATTTAAGATATTCATAATCAGTTCAGAAAATACTCATAGGCGACATATCAATAACATAATAAGTGGAAAGTGGTTACCTCTCGCCGAAGCTAATTATTATTACACTGCTCCTAATCCAAGAGCTCAAACATATGCCAAAAATCAATCTACCACAACCAATTTACTAACCATTAATAACTCTTCTAAAAATCTACATGATTTAAAGTATACAAACTTTTAATAATAATATTTTTGGAATTCTTGAAGTGGGTAAATTACGATAGGACTGAAAAATCGAGGAGACTATCAATTCTCTTTTTGAATTTATTATTTATTAATAATACCCCTCTTTTATTTATTATTAATTAATTTCTTATTATTATTATGATTTACTTTATTATTATCATTATTATTATTATTCTACTATTTATTATTATTATAATATAACACACACACCTTACCTAACACAATACACACACACATATCAGTAAGGTTTGATCTCTTTTCTTCCCTTCATTCTAATGCACTAGCTAGATCAAATATATATATAAATATAATTATTAAACTATAGCCATGCTTTGTTTTCATTTTGTTCAAGTGTAGCAATAAATATATCCACATACACTCACGGTTATGGTCCAGTAACCTCTAGTTTTGTAGTCATTTCATTCATGCAACATATATGAATACTTGACCCATCAATTTTCTATGATTTAAGTGCAATGAACACACACACACTTACATACTAAGGAACACTATATCTACTCACAACATCTCTGTTTTCTTTGTTTATATATAGTAGCAACCTCAAAGCTCATTTGTTATGGCTTTTTATGCTCATAAGTTTACGTTGGGGAGTGGTGGAAATCAAAAGGAACAAAGACTTGATGATTTTACTTTCGGTTACTGCTGCGCTTCTCACCACCATGCACACCCTGTTTTCTGTGTGGATTTATTGAGAAAGAACAAACCACGTTTTGACTCTCACTTTCCTTCCTCGTCTCTTTCCTTCCTCCTCTCTCTTTCTTGTTCACTCAGTTTCGAACTTGTCTCTGGACCCTTGCTAAAGTAACACGAATGGCATGGACTGGTGTAGGCCAATAAGCAATGGGTATATAATGAGTTAAGGGGGGTCCGATCTAACGAGAAAAGGGGATGAATCAAAGAGAATTACACAGCGCAGGGCTCAAGAGTCATGGAAGAGGCTGGGTTGTGTGATTTGTGTTAGATATGATTAGTTTTGGTAATGTCTTATATAGATGTCATTAGTAAAGGCAAAAAGCTTGTATATCATGTTATATCATGTCTATCTTCTTCATTGACTAATTCTTAAATTTAATGTAGAAACAATGATATGAAGTTCATCTATGAAGAATGATTAAGAAGAAGATCAGCAAAAGAAGTATTGAATGAGAGAAAGAAATTGAATCAAAGAAGAGTCAAGTGATCAAGAGAAGAAAAGAAAGAAGAAGTTGAATTATAGAACAAGAAGGAGCTAAGACATTTCAAAAAGAAGAAAGTGTCAAAGAGATGATGGAAGATGGAAGAAGTTGATGGATAGAATGAGAATATCAATATCAGCTCAAATATAAATGTGGAAGATGCTCAAGAGAATAGAAGAAAGAAAGAATAGAGTTATGGAGGATGACCAAGTAAAGAGATTGAATAAAGGGAAGATCTTGTTAAAAAGAATGAGAAAATTAATATTCAAGGTCTAAGATTGATATTATAAGTCTTCACAATTAAATGGAAGTTAGACAGGTCAATTCAGAGTTAAAGACAACAAAAATCAAGTTCTAGAAGAGAAAACTCGAGTATACAAGCTTACTACAGTAATTTTGCTTTTGGATGAGAAAACTGGAGTTTGGGAAACTCAAGTTTCGGAGTCAAAACTCAAGTTTCCAAGTCAAAACTCGAGTATGGGAGTCAATACTCGAGTATGCAAAACTAAATACTCGAGTATCCAGCACTTACAACAACTCTAGTCATCTCTGTGTCACGTTCAGCTTTGGGCGAGGTTTGGTAATTCAATGATATCTCCTAAATGAGATATCAGATTGAAGTGAAACCAAATTTGTATGAAACTAGACATCTAATATGTCATCTTGACAAAGTTTCATGCTCAAAGAAGATCAGAGAGAGCTTTAAATTTCTAAATTTGGATCAAATATTCACGCCACACATTAGACCAAGCTTCAATGTTTTGAGTGTAACTCACAATCTACAAATCTGAATGAGCTGAAATCGGTGGCATATGAAAGAAGACTCATAAGGCTTTCCATCAAAACTTGGTTTAACAAAAATGAAGATCATACCAGAGAGATATGGTCTTTGAAAGTTTACTGAAAATTCAGAACATTGCAAAAATGCTAGTCAAGAACAAAGTTTCATTCATTGGATCATAACAGATGAAATCTAAAGATCTTCGAGTTGATTCTTGTTGCATTGGAAAGAAGACTCAAAGAGTTATATGAGGATAATTGGTTTGCCAAAATTGAAGATATATCAAGTCAGAGAGCAACCAAAGTCGAGTTTACGCATGAATACTTGAGTATAACTTAGATAGAGAGCAATAAACGTTAGAGGATCTTCAATACTCGAGTATGTAAGTTAATCTTTGAGTATCGGAAAGTCAGAGACGAATTTGAAGTAATGAAATAAGCTTAATACCGCAATATTCAAGTCAATACTCGAGTATGCACCGTAACTTCAAAAAAATCAAAGTGTCAGAAATCTCGTTTTTGATCAAGATCATCCAAATGATTACCCAAATGATCTATAACACTTATTATCATCATTTATATCATTTATGGACATGTTTCAGATGATCAAACAAAGGATTACATGAAGATCACTGAGCTGTCAAGTCCAAAAAGCTTCAAACGGCTAGTTTTTCCAACTGTCATATTCTCAATGTATCCATTTACAATGGCTATATTCTCAAATGTTCATATCATCCTCATCTATAAATAAAGCCATATTCAAAATGCAGGATGAAAATGAAAGGAGATTGCACTGTCATAATGTCAATATTCTGAATCTCATATACTCTCTGTTTTTCAAGTCTTACTTAGTTTATCATTTAGAGAGTGAAATGACCTGTAATGCACTTCAGTGATCATCTATTCACTTCTTAGATAGAATATACATTATAAAACATTCTATTTTCTAAAAGATACTTAAGGTTGGGCGACCTTGAGTGAGAAATTGAATGTATCCCTTGGGTTGTAAGAGAGAGTCTCTGTGAGAGATTGTAAAGGCTGCACAAGTGCCTAGCTAAACTTGTGAGGTTGTAAAGGCTTGTCTTTTGTGCCTGGTTAAACAAGGAGATAGTAGAAATCTCAAGTGGAGCTTAAGGATTGGACATAGGTCAATGCTTGGATCGAACTAGTATAAATCTGAGTTTGCAATTCTCTTCCTTAATCTCTTTAATTTTCAGCATATATGTTCGAATGATTGTCAATATTTTTATAACTCTTTACTGTTTCACAAAATGATTTCATTGAATTGCAAAAAGATTTTCAAAGCTCCCAAGTTTTTATCTTCACCTAATTCACCCCTTCTTGGGTTCAGCTGAGTATTTCAATCTGTTCCTTTCAATGATTTTCCTATGCTCTTCATTGTGATTGATGCTGAGTAACGGATATTTGCGTGTTATTTGTTGATATATGATTTTTCTCCAACTGCCATCGTGTTTAAGCTGTAATGGATATTGGGGTGTGTGCTTGGACTTAAGTGTTTGTGTAATATGAGTTGGACTATTTCTAAATGAATGGGAGGTATTGCATACATCAGTCACGTGTTACAACTTGAGCAAAATGGGATAATAATGGGCTTTTGTTGTAGTTGGGCTGATGGAAAAAAATAATGAAGAAATGGAATAGATAGCTCATGAATGAGTGTGGTTTTGCATAAATGGATGAAGGCACGTGAGTTAAGATAATATGGCTTTCTTTTATTGTTCAAATTGGTATTGCATGGTTTAAAAGAGATACCAATTATTTAACTCTTGGGTCCCACAAGCATGTTTTCCACTATTTCTTATATTTCCTTTTCTTCCTAATATTAAGCTTTAAACTTCAACAATTCCCTTCTCTAAAATTCTAATTAAATATATTCTTGCCTATCAAATTGTACTTTGGTTTTCCCTACATTCATTTGTAGGCTTGGGGTAGTAAAATTACCATTTTACTTCTTCTTAATACATTCATTTGTAGGCTTGGGGTAGTAAAATTACCATTTTACTTCTTCTTAATTTCGACACTAGATCGTCAAATAAATTCCCAAAATAAATCCTTAATCTCATATAAGGATTTCTTTTCTCTTCCCCAATTAATTTCTCTAGGCCATAAATAATCTCTTACAAATATTCCTTAGACTTCCTCTTTTTTCCCCCTAAAATAAACTTAAGGAAAAAAAAATAGGCCTTTATTTCAAAAATTATCCCCTAATTATTTGTCCTTTAAATTCCATGCATTAACTTTATCACAATTGCAGACAAATCTTTCTATAATTAATTTCTGCATATTATTTCTAATTTCTAAATCCCAAAATTTAGGATGTTATAACACGTGTAACGCCCCTATTTCCTAAATGTATTATGAAGTCCAATTATGGCCCTAGGGTTCTTATTAGACTAATTCACGTGTATTTATCAGAGTGTAGGCGTTAACAGATCAGAGTAGAACACAACAAAGAGCATACTTAGGCGTTTGGACAACTGAGTAACTAATTTCATATGTGCAGCCATATGCTGGTTAATTAAAATCCCAGAAAGAATAAAAGCGTGATACAACTTACATTCATTACGGAGATCTCTGTTGATGTGTTAGGTTGTAGTAATCCGAAAGGTTCAACAATTCACACTTCATACAGTCCCAAAATCCAACTCCTTCCGAGCCTTTACACGTGTTGCTTACCCCTTTCTCCTGCTTTCGATCCTCCTGATCCTGAAGCTAGGGTAAAATTCTGAGATTCAATGCTCATTGAATCTCAGGTAACAGTTAATCTTATGCTCAAGTATAATGATATGCATGATAGATATTCATTTACATTTCAGCATAAAACCATACATAGCACATGTAATAGTTTATATCTCAACAATTACAAAGCACACAACAATTATAATGTTCACCTCTACATAGCACATAACACATGTAAGATTTACCTCTACATAGCACACAACCCATGTAAGGTCCACATAGTTTGCACATAAACCAGTGTCACGCCCCGAAGCGTGTCCTCAGCGCTAGGAAAACATTCATACAGCGTTACCAAGACTGTAACCCATTTTCACATTAAAGATGAATGTATTTCAAATAGTGACCAAAGACCCAATCTTAGCCACAGTCTATAACCCAAGACCCAGTCTTATCCATGACTATATGAATCATCATATCATATATAAAGCATACAGGCAGCATAAGAGTTAGAGCTACAGTACGCGTTTGTACCTTAGTCCTTGGCGCTAGTGGTACGTTCACCTTTCGGTACTGGTCCCAAATCTTCTCGGGTATATTATAATATCTTCATCACGTTGTGACACTCGGCCTTTAGGGCCTTTATTTCATCAGAATTTACGCAGAAAGGATTAAGGAGATTTGGACGACTTGATTTCGTAATCGAAGTTTTTGAAATTAACTTAGTTTGAAAAATACGGTCTAATTTTTCGCGATTCGATATCTATCCCTAGAGGGATGTTAATACATTAATCCAAAAATAAGCGAATGATAAACGTTAAGGTACAATCTGACTAATCCTATTTGTCCAGGCAGTTCCAATTGTTGTAGTCCTTACAGCTGCTTCTGCCCTTTAGATCCCGAACCAACTACTTGTATCTTTTACAGGGTTGGAGTCTAAATGAATGGACCCCAGGGTAATAGTTAATCTCATGCACATGTATGAAAATAGAAATGACATAATAGCACATGTTAAAGCATGGAAGAAGTTACACATAATCGTAACCACAGTTAACGGCCAAGGACCGCAGCCCTTGTCTAGGACACGCAGCCCCATGAGACCGCAGCCTGAAATCCATGGCCAGGAAAAAACATAAACAGGTAAATCAACCAGCATACATGATCAGCTAATTATTGCATAACATTTACATACATGATTATAAGATTAGAGTTACCTACCTCAACCTTATATCATTGTCACTTCATTGAAGTTGTTGGGATCAGAACAATATCAAGGTCTACCTAAAAATGTTTATCATCGCTATCGGTTACTTACTCGAATCGCAGATAAACTAATTACATAAATTAGTTTAAAGGATTAATAATAATTAATCCCATGACTTTTCTCTAACAATAATAATAATAATAATTTATTTTTATTTTTATTATTATTATTATTATTCCCAATAATAATAATAATAATTCCCCATTTACCATTGGTCATTATTACTCTTTCCTAATAATAACATGGTTTGTTATTATTATTATTATTATCCTAATAGTAACACCAATCAAATTAAATAAATGTCTATCTTCACTTAAGAAGATAATCAATTTTATTAACATTACTTGCCAACTATTTATTTATCAAGACCAATAAGTGTTCATCATTATACAATATGATTTAATATATTCATTTAATCCATTAAAGACCAACCTTGCCAATAATGTTAATTATTATTAAGTATTTAGTGTTCTTTATGCAAAAAGACACACACATATATACATGTGTGTCTATATATATATATATATATATATATATATATATTTCTTAGTTCTTCAGCAAGCAAACACGACATACAAATATACATAGATGTAAGAACAAAACCTTCTCCCTTCTCCCTAATACTCGACAGCAAAGAAGCATGTTGGTTAGCAAAAAAAATTGTTTCCAGAAACATATATCTTAGGCAAAAGATACACACCAATATATTCATAAGGACAAAATAACTCTTCCTTCTTTTAGCTCAAGACAAAAAGCACGTACCACACACATATATATATATGTCTCACCTTTGTCTTTTATGAATATAATTTTTCTGAAACTCTCATATCCATGTTTTATACTCACAGCATAAACCCAAATGTACATATATATATACTAAGAGTTCCTTTTCTTCATGCAGAAACGACATACACACATAATCACATACATCCATATATATCTCAAAAAGTTTTCTCTTTTCTCTTTCTTTCCTTTATGCCAGACATTATGACTGCAGAAACAAAGTTTCCAGCAACATATAAATATTTAACCCAGCAAACTCACAAGACTCTCGGCATTCTCACATATGAATACATATATATATACCTATTTCTTCTTCTTTTTCTGTTAACAGCCCAACGGTTTTGATCACCCACACCCACATATATATTTTTATCTATCTCTTTCTTTCTCTCGGCATGCACACACACAGAACCATATATATATATATATATATATATATATATATATATATATATATATATATATATATCAAGCTTACACCTCTCCTCTCTTTTCTTGGCAAAACCGAACCCATTTATGTCAGCAAAATGACCCCCCAATATGTTCAGTATTTTGCATGCAAGTTCAGTTCTCATTCTTTTGTTTCAGTTTCGGTTGTGGTTGCTCTCTTTCTTATTTTCTTCAACAAAACAGAACTTAATATACATATATCAGCCACGGTTTAATCAGAAAAACAAAGATATCATTTCATGCAGAAACACCAAACCTAAATATAGAAAAAGAGATGTGTACACCAACCCGATATCAGCCCCTGTTTTTCATTTTTAGTTTTCAGGTTCTATTTGAGTGTCTTATGCTTGGCTTTCTCTCATCTTTACCACTACCGATGGAAGGCTAAAAGTTTTATGAAAGATGAGTTAACTTTCCTTCGTTTCCAAGCTTAGAAGGTGATGATCAGATGCTGAACTACTCCTCTGTTCACCGATGACAAAACAGAGGAAATGAGATTCAGCTTCACCTCTTTTCTTTCTTCCCACTCTCAGCTCAGTCTCTCTCTGTCTGCAGTTTCTCTCTTTTTCCCTGTTATTTCCCTTGCTGGCCGAAAACTGAAAGTATAGTGTGGAAGCTGAGAGGAAGCTCATTTATATAGAGAACCTTTTGCCCAGATTTTTCATTTCGGTCCAGGGGTATTGCTCAATGGTTAATAATCACAGAACTCGAGGGAAAGACTGGAGGTATGGTGCCGTCTGAACTCTTCTTCCAGATAATCATAATTACCTGCCGCTCATTAATGCCATCTGCTCCTTGGTTTCGGCGGCTGAAGAAAAGAAAAACTGAGCTTCTTTCGGTTTGGGCTGAGGAGGGTTCTGGTTTCATTCTGTTCTAACTGGGTGAGGGCACTGTATGAGTTGGGTCTTGATCCAAGAATAATAAAACTTGCCTCTCGTATCATTCTAGTGGAGTTCGGTGAGAAAGAGAACAAAAAAAAAAAAAGAAACTGATTCATTCTTGCTGATACACGCCTTGCGTTTTGGATCTTACTTGGCAGGAGACATTAGATGGGTTATTGGGCTTGGTCCACATGGGCCCAAACGTGGCCCATCTGCCTTCTTTCCTTCTTTCATTTTTTTATTATAATACTATTTTATTTGCAATTAAACTTAATTGCAATAATCATGGAAATAATCCTTAATTAATATAGGGATTTTTCCTTTCCCAAATTACTTCTCCTAGGCTATAAAATATTAATCTTATAATATTTAGGCTTCAATTATCACTTCCAATTATTCCTTGAATTTTATTTTTTTCCCAAAATAAATTAAGGAATAAAATATTAATCTTATAATATTTAGGCTTCAATTATCACTTCCAATTATTCCTTGAATTTTATTTTTTTCCCAAAATAAATTAAGGAATAATTGGTCACAATTTCAAATAATTATTCACATAATTATCTTAGCCCAAATTTTCATAATCAAATCCTTAATTCTTAAAGTCCCAAAATTTAGGATATTACACAATTATCTTAGCCCAAATTTTCATAATCAAATCCTTAATTCTCAAAGCCCCAAAATTTGGGATATTACACGCGTTATTTCCTTTATAATTAATATCCTAAGGGATTTCCTTGTCACTTATGATCCTACAGCCTTAGTAAATTTTATTCCATTAATACCTTTTTAACTAATACTCACACTTTTCAGTTAATTCATATTTCCTTTTAAAGTTTGGTTTCGATACTTTAAAGTTTAAATCTCTTTAGGTTCAGTTTTAGCTTTTGGTATTTAAGAGTTCAGTTTTTCCCCAGAGACGCAAGCCAATGGCCCCTGCTTTATGCTTTTGTTTTCAGTTTTTTTATGGTTTTGTACTCCTATGATCAGTTACACCAGCTTTTCCTACGGCAAAACTAATTGAAAGTTCAGGGAAAAGACTCCATAGCTCACCTTAAAAGCAGCTGAGCGATGGGAAGAATTGTTGAGATACCTCTGTTCTTGACAGCCGAAACAGAGGAACATAATACCAGTTGAAACCTCCCTCACCCACGGTCTCTCCCTCACCCTCTCTTCTCCCTTTCTTTCCTATCACTCCCTCGTTTTCTCTCCATCTCTTTCTCGGCTGCCAAACAAATGGGAAACAGATGGAAATGAGATGCTTCTTATTTAAAGACTCAAAGTTCAAGCTTAACCATCGGTCCAGGGGGATTTGCATGCAAAGTGGAGGCTGACAGCTGGATCGGATCTGTGACGTGTTGGATACTTAAATGCTATCTGTTTCTAAACTCGCCAAATCAACACCTGAACCAGATCATTTTCTTTAATCTCCTGCTGTTTCTGTTTCTTTCGGTGCAGGATATAAGTGTCTTGGTTATTTGGGTTGTGTTTTGGCTGGACTCTTATGGGCCGTGACATGTGGGCTGAATCATTGAGTCTGTGGTCCAAAAGCAATTGATATTGCTTCAGCTTTTCTCCTTGTCGAAGCTGAACTAGGGAAACTTGTTATTATGGTTGCTGCTTGTGCATCACGAGTGATTTTTCTTTCATAATGTTGATGGGTTTTTGTTTTTGGATGGGTTGTCATGGGGCTTAACTGATGCTACGGGTTGGGTTAGATTAGGAGTCCATATGATTTATATATTCATTTCATTTTCATTTTTATTCTACAATACTAACTTATTTGCAATTAGACTTAATTGCAATCATGGGAATAAGTCCCATAATATTTAAACCTACAATTATCATTCACCATTTTTCTTTAAATTTATTCTCTTCTCCAATAAATTAAGGAAAATTAAACCTTAATTTCAAATAATTATTTTTGCCCAAACTTATAATTTAATTCCCATATAATTCTTCAATATCCAAATCCCAGAAATTTGGGATGTTACAGCATGAATTACAAGGAAAGGTATAATCGAAAAAAGATAGCTGAGTGGGACTGCTGGTTAGGGGTTTCCAGAGTTGGGCAAGGCCCACATATAAGAAAGGGATGAAATTAGGTGGGCCAGGAGAGTAAATGCAAGGGCACATCGATTGTCAAGAAAGTACAAGACACGTCAAGCAATTATGATGATAGAGAAAGAATAAAATAATCCGGCTTAATTTGGATCACATCTTTTGGGTCCAAGGGCAGATCTTGTGGGTCCCACGATCTTGGAAAGAGCGCAGAATGACCATTTTACCCCTAGACCTAAAACTTACTACTAGCATTTTCAGAGACCACAACTAGCGGCAATTTTGGAATCTTATTTTTGCCTTGGAATGGCCACCCATCTTCCCAAGGAGTTCTCTAGAAGCTTTGAGAATTTTGTTAAGAAATTATAATTTAATCCGAAGCACTCTTTTAATCATTGGATAATAACCAAAGTTGGGTAAAAGTGTTAGATATGATTAGTTTTGATGATGTCTTATATTGATGCCATTTGTGTAAGCAAAAAGTTTTCATATTATATTTAGGGTTAAGATGCAAAAATACACATATGTTTTTCCTCCAGGAGCGCCCAGCACAATATGTTTTTTTTTGTGCAAAAATACACATGCTGTTAGGTTTTAGGAGCAAAAATACCACTTCCGTTAGTTGACCGTTAGCCATGGTGAAATTACCTTTTTGCCCTTAGTTTAAAATAATTAAAAAAGAAAAGGGTTAAGGGCAAAATAGTAATTCCACCATGGTTAACGGTCAGTTAACAGTCAACTAACGGTCAACTAATGGAAGTTGTATTTTTGCTCCTAAAACCTAATGACGTGTGTATTTTTGCACCAAAAAAAACATATGGTGCTGGGCGCTCCTGGAGGAAAAACATATGTGTATTTTTGCACCTTAACCCTTATATTTATCTTCTTCATTGACTAAATTCTTGAGCTTAATGTAGAATCAAAGATGTGAAGAATGATCAAGAAGAAGATTGATAAAGAAGTATTGAATGCAAGAGATTGTTCAGAGATGAGAAATAATCAAGAAGGAAGAATCTTCAAAGAATCAAGATATTATCAAAAGATTGTGAACATATTCAAGAAAAAGAAGAGGAGAAAAAGATGAAGAGAAGAGACTGAGAAAGAAATTATGGAGAATAATCAAAAGATGGGAAAACAAAGAAAAGACACATGAGATTCTGAAAGAGGTTCAAAATGGCTTGGCTCTTTGAATATTGAAGAATTTAGAAGGCATAAAGAATGATGAGCTAAAGTTGGATGATGAAAATTGACCAAGTGAAGAAACTGAAGAAAAGGAAGATCTTGTCAAAAAGAATGAGAAAAATCAATTTACAAGGTCTTAAATTGATATTACAAGTCTTCACAGTCAAATGAAGGTTGGATAGGTCAATTCAGAGCTAGAGACAGTGAAAATCGGGTTCTGGAAGTGAATACTCGAGCTTCCAGGTCAAAACTCGAGTATACAAGCTTACTGGAAAAATTTGATTATGGACGATAAAACTGTAGTTTGGAAAACCACAGTTTTGGAAACCACGGTTGAGAGTCAACTCGAGTTTCCAAGTCAAATTTGAGCTATGAAGGTCAAAACTCGAGTATGGGAGACAATACTCGAGTATGGAACTTAAATATTCAAGTATCGAGTGTTTTCAACTTCTCTCGCGTCTCTGGACCTGACAAAACTCGAGTTTCCAGTGTTCTTCAGCAACTCTGTTCACCTCTATTTCACATTCAGCTTTGAGCGAGGTCTGGTAAATCGATGATATCTCCTGAACCAGACATCGGATTGAGGTGAAATCAAATTTGACTGAAACCAGACATCCAATGTGTCATCTTGACAAAGTTTAAAGTCCAAAGAGGATCACATCAGAGAGCTTTGAATTTCTAAAGTTGGATCAAAAATTCATGCCACACTTCAGACCAAGCTTCAATGTTTTGAGTATAACTCACAATCTACAAATCGGAATGGGCGAAAATCGGTGGCATATGAAAGAGGACACATAAGGCTTTCAATAAATACTTTATTCAACTAAAATGAAGATCATAACAGAGAGATATGGTCTTCTAAAGTTGACTGACTGTTCAGAACGTTGCAAAAACGATGGATAAAGAACTATCTTCTTTCATTGGATCATAACAGATGAAATCCAACAATCTTCGAGCTGAATCTTGTTGAATTGGAATGAAGACACAAAGAACTTTATGAGGATAATTGGTTTGCTAAATATGAAGTTGTATCAAGTCAGAAAGCAACCAAGGGCCAGAACAACTTGAAAACTCGAGTTTATGAGTGAAAACTCGAGTATAGCTCAGACAGAGAGCTATGAACGTCAGAGGATCCTTAATACTCGAGTATGGGAAACAAAACTCAAGTATAGGACAGACAGAAACAAATCTGAAGTTTCCCGACAAGCACAATACCGCAGTTTTGAAGTCAAAACTCAAGTTTACAGCGAAGCATTAGAAAAATCAAAATGACGAAAATCCTGAATTTGATCCAAATCAACCAGAAGTTTACCCAAATGATTCACAACATTTATTATCATCATTTACATCATTTGTGAACATGTTTCAGATGATCAAACGAAGGATTTCATAAAGATCAATATTTGCTGAGCTGTCAAGTGAAAAGCTGAAATAATGGCTATATTTCCAACTGCTTCATTCTCAAAACGGATCTATTCACAACTGCTATAATCTCCAACGGTCAGAAGACCTTCATCTATAAATAGAATCATATTCAAAACGTAAGAAGGTGGTGAAGTGAGCTTACGATGTCATAATGCCAAAATTCTGAACTTTCTACACACTCTGTTTTTTCTCACTTTCTTAGTTTATCATTTAGAGTGTGAGATGATATATAATGTACTTCAGTATTTATCACAATCACTTCTTTGAGAGAAGATATATTGTAAGACATTCTATATTTGAGAGTTACTCAAGGTTGGGTGACCTTGAGTTGGGAAATTGGTTGTAACCTTACGGGAAGTAAGGGGGAGTCTCTGTGAGAGATTGTGAAGGTTGCACAAGTACCTGGATAAACTTGTGGGGTGTAAAGGCTTGTCTCTTGTACCTGGTTAAACAAGGAGAATAGTGAAAAGCTCAGGGTTCCTGAGGACTGGATGTAGGTCACGGTTGGACCGAACCAGTATAAATCACAGTTTGTAATCCCCTTCCCTTAACTCTTTATTTCCAGCATTTATGATTGAATGATTGTCAACGTTTTTATAACTCCTTCCTACTTTACAAATTTGATTTTACTAAATTGCGAAAAGACTTTTAAAGGTTGGAAATTTTTATCTTCACCCAATTCACCCCCTCTTGGGTTCAGCCTAGTCTTTCAAAAAGGCTTCACCCTTGGAGCCTATAAATAGGGCACTTCCTCCTTCATTTTCCACCAGCCTAGCATGAAATTGAGGTGAAGAGAGGGAGTCTCTAGCTGAACGTTTTGGTCCAAGGGAAGAGAAGGCCACCCGCAACCGAAATTTCGAGGTAAGTCCCTAACCACCAACCTAAAGACTCTTGCTTCTGCCCTATGGTGTTTTCGTGGTAGTTGTAGTAGGATTCATATATTTTTGAGGTTCGCAATAGGTCGAGAGGGTGTTTTTGTGTGGGGACATGTAAGATCACCATTTTCCAAACTCTCAAAGCCTAAGTCTTTACTATATGAAAATCAGCCGATTCTTTAAGGTTTCTGGGCAGCGAAGACCAATCCGTGGTTTTCACATAGCAAAGGGACTTCAAATACTTCAATATTTTACATGGTAAAAGTAGACATCCTGGGCATGATTTTGATATAAGATTTTTTTGTCTTTTTCATGTTCTAACCGAGAGCTATTTAAGAATTAAAATGACTTAAAAACATGATTTTTCTGTCGGACCAGTGGCCAAAGGTTGGGAATCAGAAAAGGATTCGAACCCAAATGGCTTTGGGAATTATTTTTCCTATAAAATAGACATCCTAAGGGTTATAAGGCCACTTATTTCACATCAATATGATATTTTTATAATTTATTAAAACTCTGTGAAGTTGAGTCAGAAACTTTGAAAAATTCTGATGCTATGCGAAATTTATAAAACTAGAAGTAAAGTATGAATGTGTGATTAAGAGCATGGTATTTGGTTGTATCTAGTGTATTATTACATGTAGGATGCATCTTCGATACTAAGGGAAGAGTTCACCGCTTTCGAGAAGTGCCAGGTAGTAACTATAAACTTGCATACTTTATGTGGCTCTTATATGTTGTATGTTATTGTGATTGTGGATGTAAGGTAGATAGTATCTATGGGACTTCGTATTCTATGGTTACTACTGAGGCCCGAGTTATGCAGGGTAGGTGGTACCTACAGGGATGCTACTGAGGCCCGAGGCATGATGGGTAGGTAGTACCTGTAGGGGTGTTACTGAAGCCCTTAGCATGTAGGGTAGGTAAAGCCTATGTGGCTGCGTGTTCATGGGTGTCTACAGAGGCCCAAGGTATGTAGGGTAGGTAGAGCCTATATGACTGTATGTTTATAGGTGTCCACTGAGGCCCTAGGGTAGTTGGTTGGGGTTGGTTACCCTGACATTGAGGCCCTTTGTGCGTGGTTCCGGGGGCTTGTCTTGACCAGGTAGTCCTACGGATTGTGGTACATGCCATGTTCGTTTTCCTGATTATGATTTGCATTACATGCATTGCATACATATTATATATGAGTTTAACAGTTACTCTAGACTTTAACGTTGAACTCAAAACCATTTTGAGACACAGGAGTAAGACAATAAGCGGTCGGTTGTGTAAAGAAGGTAGGGCGTGAGCGGTAAAATAAAGAAAATAAGGGATGCCCTATCTCATTTTGTACTTTATGTTTTGGTTAACTATTGTTTATAATTGGTACTCTTTTGGGATGACTGTATTAACCCTTTGGGGACTTATTTGCCACTTGATTTGTAAATGTTTATCAGTATGCTAAACTTGTCCAACCAAATCCTGTGCTTTGCTATGCTAACTCTCTGATATGTTAATTGGACTAAGATACTAAAGGAAGGTGATCAAATAAAAGGAATCCCTCTAACCCGCCACTTGAAAGGGCGAGGCCTGTAGGGGTATAACATCTCTTGTCATTACCATTACCCCTTCTACTACTATAGTTCCTCCCTCTCAAACTTCCACAGTCAAAATTTACCCTTCTGGGAATACTGCTGACTTGTTTGATGAGAATTCCTCTACTTCTTCCACTCATCTTGATTCACCTGCCTCTCACCACTCTCATCCACCTACACCTCTAGTTAATCCCTCTTCTCCTCAACCTCAGCCAGAGATGTCAACGCCACCTAAATCTTCCTGTAATACCTCGAATTCTAGACCCTAAGAATTGAGGATAAGCCTAAAGTAGGCAAACGATTAAGCTCTGTTTGGGAGGATTCCCAAGAATGTCGAAGGTTAGGAAGCCTCTCTGGGACTAAGTAACTTGGCTATACGGGTCAGTGGACCTAGTATGTTCAAGTCACGGAATTAAAGTGCTAATGGAAAAAGGCACCAAGGACCTATACGATGTAAATCTGGTTGGAAAAGATGCCACCTAACTATGTTTTAAGGTATAGGACAATTAGTTGGGCGAAAGTATGTCGGTATAAGTGAGTATGCATCATTTTCAGGGCAGTCAAGGGCGCCCTACGTTTTTGAGAGAACATCGGTGTTCGTGAAGAAAACTTGAGTAAAACTCAGGCAGGATCTTAAGTCAGCACTGATAAAGTAACTTTAATAAAGTAAGGTCATAATGACTAATGATGACATACTTTTGTGTTGGCCAAATAGAATGGTGACACATGTCCCTTCATGATTACTAAGGACAAAAGTAATTATGCTAGTGGAACATGTGACATTTTAAGATTGGATATTTGACTTTTTGGCATCACGAAGTACAAGGTCATTATGAGACATTAAATAAACATTTATTGTTCTCCAAGAATAAATAAAAACATGCAACCACATCAGGGGATAGAAAAAGTTGATTTAAACGCATATAAAAGACCAATTACAAGGTCAAAGGCTTGGGGAAACGTTAACCAACAAAGGGCAACCAACCAAGATACTTAAATAAGGATTTCTTGTTCCCCAAGGCACTATATTTCATCCACCTATGCTCATGGAAACGAGATTGCTAATCCGGACCCACACAAGTCCCACAGAGTGGCATAAATTACGAGGAAAGGTGTAACCGGCAAAAAGGAGCTAAGCGGACCAGTTAGGGTTTACCGTAGTTAGGCCCAAACCCCTGGACACAGAGGGAGGACAAAATTGGTGGGCCCATAAGAGAGAGAGTGACTTGGGGTAAAAGAAAGGTCACATCGTGTAATTATGAAGAGAGAGAAAGGTCATATCAAGTAATTATGATGAGAGGGAAAGAATAAAATAATTCGGTTTATCTGGACCACATCTTTTGGAATTGACATGACAATGAAGTGACATGTAATTATGACTATTAAATGGCATTTATAACACAATCCTAGGGCAGATCTTGTGGGTCCCACAGCCAAGGAGAAATAACATTGCAAAATGACCATTTTACCCTTATACCTAAAACCAACAACTAGCAATTTCAGAAACCACAACTAGGGGAAATTTTGGAATCTCATTTTTGGCATTGGAATTCATTTCCCATCTTCCCAAAAGAGTTCTCTAGAAGCATTGAGAATTGTGTCAAGAAATAATATTTAAATCTAAGACATCCTTTCGTTCAGTGGGTAATAACCAAAGTTGGGTAAAAGCCTTTACCCTTAGAGACTATAAATAGAGCACTTCCTCCCCTCATTCCCAACTGCCTAGGACGAGCTCAAGGTGAGAAATAAGAGGGTCTAGCTGAAGGTCTTGCTCCTAGGGAAGAGGAAGGCACTCGCAACCGAAATTTTGAGGTAAGTTCCCTAACCGACAACTTGGAAACTCTTATCTTGCCTATGGTGTTTTCGTGGGAAGGCAGTGGGATTTTAATATTTTTTAGGTTCTCAATGAGTCCAAAGGGTTTTTTTTTTTGGTGTGGGTACAAGTAAGATCACCTTCTTCCAAACTTGAAAAAGTTTAAGTCTTTAATATACAAAAATCTGCCAACTTTTACGGTTTCTGGGTAGTGGGTGTTAATCAGTTATTTTAAAATAGTAAATAGATTTCTTTTGATTCGAAATTTTACATGGTAAAACTACACATCATGAGGATGATTTTGGTATAAGCTTTTATGTCATTTTGATGTTCCAATCGAGAGTTATTTAAGGTTGAAAATGACCAAAAACATGGGTTCTATCTCAGAGTAGTAGTTAAGTTTTGAGAATATGAGAAGGACGCGAACCAAGATGTCTTGGGTAATTATTTTTCATATAACATAGGCATCCTAAGGGTTGTAAGGCCACCAATTTCGCATCAATACGAGTTTTGTAGAATTTATTAAAAATTTGTGAAGTTGGGTTAGAAACTCTGGAAAATTCTGATGCTATGCAAAATTTATTAAACTAGAAGTAAAGTTTGAATGTGTGATTGAAAGCATGGTGTTTGACTATATCTAGGGTATTATTATGTGTGGGATGCATCTCCGATACTAAGGGAATAGTTCATCGCTTTCAAGAAGTGTCAGGTAGTTACAATAAACTTGCATACTCTATGTTACTTTCGCATGTGTGTTTTTATCATGAGGTAAGGGATTGGACTGTGGTACCTATATGACTGTGTGTCCTTAGGTTATCATTGAAGTCCAGAGTATGTCGGGCGGTAAGGCCCTTGGTTTGTAGGGTAGGTAGTACCTATTGGACTGTGTGTCCTTAGGTAGCTACTGAGACCCAGCTAATATGGGGTAGGTAGAGCCTATATTACTATGTGTTTATAGGTGTCCACTGAGGCCCTAGGGTAGGTGGTTGGGGTTGGCCCCCTGACTACTAAGGCCCTTTACGGGCTGAGTCCTGGGACTTGTCTTGACCAGGCGGTCCTGCAGAGGTAACACATGCCAGTATACTATGCCGGAGGTAGAATTATTTTCCCTGTTGTGATTTGCATTAAATGCATTGCATACATATTATATATGAGTTTAATAGTTACTCTGGGGTTCAACTTTATACTACAGACTGGTTCAAAGATAAAGGCATTTCAGGTTAAGGTGATCAGGAGTTTAAAAGGCAATGGCCAGAAGTATTGATACGAAGAGATGAAGACGCTCTAAGGAGGCTTAATGTTGTATTGTCCTGGATGAGAGTATTATTATTAATTATTGTTTAATATTCTATTTAGGATGATTGTACCCTTAACCCTACAGTGATTGATTTATTTGGGTATATTGTACTTTACCAATATATTATATTTGTCCAAATTGGTACATGCTCTATTGTGTTTACTCTGATACAAGATAAAAGGAATAAGTAGCAGCGAAAAGGTAATAAGAAAAAAAGGAATCCCTCTAACCCGCCACCCAAAAGGGTGAGGCCGATAGGGGTGTAACAGTACCCTCCTCTGATCTACTCATTTTCAATGATGACAAAAAGGGAGAAGAGAAGTAGAAGAGTTGTAGTTAAGCATTCCAAGGTTGTTAAACCCAGACCGGTCATTAAACCAGTCGGGGTACTAAGTCAAGAGTCAGTGGGTCAAACCAGAGTCAAACCGGTGAGAAATTGAAATAAATAAAAAATATTTATAAAAATAGATTAGATTACTCTCTAATTTTAGATTATTTGAAAACTTATTTTAATATATTTAAAAGTTACCTTTGATAAATTATAAGAATTTAAGTGAGATTTTGATAAGATGTGGGTTTAGAGGGATTTCATTATAAGTATGAAAGATTAGGAGGAAAACATACCCTTGGTCGGCTTCTCTTTCTTTGATATGCAACTCCTTTGGTTTCAATCTCTAGCACGATAAAATCCGCACCAAATTCAAGTCTCTCTGTCCCCTTCATCTTGGTGACTCTTCAGATATCTCTCTCCACCTTCTCTTTTCTCATAGTCAATTTAACGCGAGTTTCAGTTTCAGTTTCAGTTTTAGGCAATTTGTTTTTTAAAAAATCAAACTATATAACTCGGTCAACTCGGCAGGTTCAGGCCAAGCTGATTGAGTTAACTTCAGTTCAACTCGGGACCCTGGTTTAACCTCCAACTCAGACTAGTTTTTCGGCTGGTTCATCAGTTTCTAATCCAACCCAACCGGTTCGCTCCAGTTTTCAAAACCATGGAGTATTCAATCATTTCATTTTTTTTATTTCAATTGTATTTAAATTTTAGATGCTATATATGTGAAGTACATCTTGTAGTTCATTATGCTTAAGCTCTTATGTATGTCATTTGAAATGAATGAAATATGAACCTTTTGCATTCTGTGTCTATTGATATCTTGATTGATCAATCTATTTTGAAAAATTAACAATTTGTTTACAATCGTTGTCATCATCAAAAAGGGGGAGAATGTTAGTTCTCTATGTATTTTGATGATAACTGACAATTTTAAGCAAAATGAAGTTATTGGTTTAAGTCAAAATGCTTTTAACTTGATGAAACTTAAACCAACAACGTACTATAAAAAGTGACTCGAGTTTAGAATTGTAAAACCCGAGTCAACAGAAGCCAAAGAGCTTTCAAAAATATTTGAACTCATATTGACTTGCGCCAAAATATATTTTAACTCAAGTCATCTTAATACAGAGAGTTTTCAAGTAATTGAAGTTGTTATCTTTGACTTAAGTGTGTACTTGCTAACTCGAGTCAGTGCAAGGCATATATTGACTCAAGTTAGTATTTCTTAAGTCAAGTCATGGACTCTTATAAAATATTTGTGAAATGTCTTTAACTCGAGCATGTGGTAGTTGACTCAAGTCATTGTTGATGGACTTAAACTTATTTTCAAATTCACAAGTCCTTAACTCAAATCAGTATATATTAACTCGAGTTTAATGGTTAAAACATATTTTGCAATAATCTAGTTCACTCGAGTTAGTCACTTCATGACTCGAGCTGACAAGATTTCAAACCACTTTCAAAATTCTATTTCAAAGTTCACTTTCGAAAGAAAAGCTTGACTCGAGCTTAGAACTCTTAACTCGAGTCATGCACTTGAGTTATACCTTTTGACCTCACTTGAGTTAGACCTTTTGACCTCAAGTCTAAGTCATATTGAGACATATTTATTTTATACTTCAAACTTATTTTCAAAGAAGATGACTCATTGACTCAAGTCAAGAAATGTTAGCTGGAGTCATGCACTCTAGTTTGTCTGAAACAATGTCGAGTGCAAAATAACCCTATTTTATAATCATCATCTTCGTCAATACTAAATCTTCATGTGTGATTCGTGTACTTCATATCTTTGCTCATTATAACTCTTGACTATGTTTAATAAGTTTGCTAGTAAGTTTTAGAAAATCAAACAAGTGATTTAATGCAGATTAATCAAAAAGTATATGATTATGTCAGATGCATTATATGCCGATTCAAAAAATAAAACACCATTTTAAGGAAAAAATCTCTACACATGCCTAAGGCACTTATGTTGTCTTTACATTTCTATATAACTAATCATCCAACGGGAATGCCTCAAGGAATAAGAATGACGACGCTAAATGATGAATGAAGATGTGTTGGTAACGATTAAGCTATCAAGTCTTAAGGGATAATTCTTAAGCCTCTCCAATGGTCATAAATGTCAACACCTATATATACCAGAAGTATTGAATTCTCCAACTACCCAAACGTTGTGCATTTACTGTGAAATTAATACACAGTTCAGTTTCACACATTTGTAATATCTTCAGATATATATTCTTCAGTGATTATCAATATGCTCTTTTAGAAAGTCAATTTCTGAATCATTATTCTTGTAGAAATCTCAAAGTTGTGGGACTTTGAGATTTGGATGTTTGATTACAACTTGTAAGGGGGAGTGAATCTTAGTGAGAGGATTACTTCCGAGTACAAAGTGTGTAATTATTTAGAGTGATAGTGAAAAACACACGAGTCTAGGGACTGGACGTAGGTCAAGAGTTCAGACCAAACCAATATAAATGTCCTATGTTGACACACACACACACACACACACACATACTCTGCTATACTCTCTTGTGTGAGTACGTTTCCAAAGAGTTTCGAAAAGAAATTTTTAATCACCCAATTCACCCCCTTCTTAGGTGATATTCTTGCTCTCAAAATGTATAAGAGAAATTATACCTTAATAAGGAGAATAGAGCACATGAAGGAATGCGACTTAGCTGAGCTCTAAAATGAAAAAGTAAGTCAGGGCAATCAAAGTGACTAATGTGGTTGTTGGACCGAAGTTCAATGAAAGTAGTAGAGGATGCGGTTTACCTAAATGAGACTGTTGACGGCCAAAAAATTCAACCAAAGTTGTGGGGTTTCAAGGATGGTGGGTAATGTTCGACCAAATACAAGCATGTTAAGTATAATAACTTAGGAAAGTAAAAAAGGCATGAGATAGCAAATTTTTTTTAAAAGACTTGACAAAACTTGCTCATTATTATAAGTTTACAACTATTATGAAAGGTGGCCTTTTTCTTAAGATTTTTAATTTACAACCATAATAAACATTTGAATAAAAGTTCATGGTTTTAACATCACAATCTTTAGGTTTTGTATACGGTGACAAGTTTTCTTAATGAACCTTTCAACGAAAGTTCACAATCTTAACATCAAAATTGTTAGGTTTTGTAGACGGTAACAATGATTTCTTAGTAACCATTAGATATTTGACATTATATTCTAAAAGGTGACAGTTTTTATATAACAACTATAACTTATTTGATTTTTTTATTAATTTTTAAAGTTTATTATTCAATCCCATAGTACAAACAAAAAATTTTAAAAAAATGAGAGTGTGAATATAGTAGAGTACAAACGAGAAAGTTAGTCCTTGAAGCACTTATCCATGCGTCTTTGCTCTCCCATGTAATCGATGAAGAACAAAAGTCAAAAGTTGAAATAGAAGTAGATAGATAAGGGTTTCAATAGTTATCCATTTGATTGTGTCCTTTTGAATGGAAATGGTTTCATTGTAGAGCCAAATGTGTTGTTATAAATCTACACAGTTAACATAAGTAACATTTTATTTACTAATAATTGTGAACATTCTTTGTAAAATGCCTAAATTAGTAATAGTTGTATGCTAATTACTGTGAAGAGACAATTGTTTTTTTAATTGTTTTTGGGTTACATTGCCCTAACTATTAATTATTTTTAATATTAAAAAAAAAGTAGTAGTGGTTTTCAATCATTGCCACATCTATTGTTCTCCTTGTCTTGCTCTTTGATTGAACCATATTTTTATAGACTTTTCCATAGTTGATTTGGGGAATTGAATGTATTTCTTAGGAAATTATTGTATGATTAAGCATTAAGTTTAGTTAGGGACATTTGTATTAATTTAGGTATAATTAGGGGTAAAATGATCATAATTTGTTAATTATTCATGCAAATAATTTTTTTGGATTATTGATGCTCACGTGGGCTTAATCTTTGCATTGTAGGTGTTTAAGAAGAAAATGAGAGATTTTGGAAAATGTCAATTCAAGTCAAGATTAATATTTTTGATGACTAGGAAAAATTACTAAAGAAGGCCCCATAATTTCTAGAAATTGCAAATTAATGAAGAAAATGGACTAGGGAAAATGATAGAAAAGGGCCCACAGTTTATTAAAACTAATCATCTCTCGACCTTAAGTTCACCATCAGCGCCTCCTTTATTGGCTTACTATGTTTTATGTTGTTCCTCTATCGTTCACTGGAAAAGTGCTTAGAACCTTCGAATCTCATTACTCACTTATAGCACCACCTAAGCGAATCCTCCGTCACTAAAACCATTTCCCTTCTCCACCAATGCACTGTGACTTTCGATTTCAAACACAAATAAAGGCAGTGGAATCATTAGAGCCTTCACCATCGAAATTCTCTCTCCAACATCCTTATATTCACCATAAACTTCACCGCCAACGTTCTCTTCCAGTCACCACCGCACATCTACTCTACCTCCCTTACTCAATTAGTACATGACTACTTTTCTTCTCCAATTCTAGATCTGGGCAAAACCCATTGCACCTCTTTATTCTTCACCAATTTCATGCCTTCACTAAACTTTAGTGGGTTTCTTCACTCTTAATAAAGCCATGGTTGCATTGGGTCTTATGTGTAGCTAATTTCCCAGCTTCTTGGTGATAAGGATATGTACTTAATCTTAAAGAACTACATAGGTATTTTCTTATCATTCTATTAGTCTAGAGTTATAAATTAAGATTGCCTAGTTTTGGTAATTATTGTATAGGATTCTAGAATTGAGATTGATGTTAATTATCTTTGTTGATTTGATAATTATAGTTGAGATTAGATTTTGTAATGTGAAGATTCTATATGTTTGAGTTTATTTGTAGTTGCAATTAGATTATGTTAATTAGCGTGTTATTATCTAGTTAATGTGGTTGATTTGTGCCCTTGAAAGGCTCTGTAGCACTCAAATTCAAGAAGACTCATGTTGCATCATTCCAATTTCAATTAGACATTAAGTGGTTTTAAACAATATCTCACAAGGTAGAGGTTAGCTTTATATGTTTGTAGAAGCTCCTATTAATTGGGAATATTGGACTCAAATGTTATCTAGAGGTTTTTTTCCCTTAAGGCTAAATGTATTTTAACTCCCATAATCTTTTAGAGCAAGGATAGTCACTTTCTTGCTACCAAGTTGCATCCATTATTCATATTTTCAGACACAATTCCATTCAATCCTTCACCATTTTTATCAAAAATACAAAAACAATAGTTCATCTTTTAATTAAATTACATTACTCTTTTTGTTATTAATTTGAAGAACAAAAAAAACCCCGCTCATATTATTTTATTGCATTTTCATGGCATTTAGATTACTTAGGAATCAATAAAGGGCTCCTAAAGAAAAAAGAACAATGCTATGTTTGCCTACACACAAACCTTGGTTTATTTTTTATTATGGACCTTAAGGCTAACATACAAAAGACTCTAATCAAATGGCACCATTGCTAGGGAGCTAAGTAATTGGCTCCCTTGGTAATCTAATTGTCAAACTCACTTTGTAGAAAGAGTTTCTCGTATGAAGCTTGTTAATTTTACTTTTTTTTTTTCATTGGATATAGTTTAGGATTTTTGCATTTAGGTAGCTTGTATAGCATTCATTGCATTACTGCATTGTTTTGACTTGGTAGTTTTTATGTGATGTTGTTGCATTAGATTTGATATGATTTTGAGCTCATTTATTTGAATTTAGCATATCTCCAAGTTAGTTCATAGCATACTTGTACTCTTGTCACTTCGAAACTTCTTGTTCCTTTTCACTTGTAATTGATTATTCTTAGATTCTTTTTCTTAGTTTTTATAGTTTCTAGTTAGCTAGGACTTGTGATTTATTAGGAATTTGTTGTATTGAAATTTTTTGTTTTGGTTTAGAGGCGATTGTGATTTACCACTCAATTCTTAATCTTTTGTAGGCAATTCCATAGGAGAAGTGATAATATCTTTCAAGGATCTCAATCGGAGCAATAACAACTAGATCTCATCTTACCCTGAATTGAGAATCCCCATAGAGGACCAAATTGTCCATGAAACTCACTCTTTTGGTCTACCAAAAAGAAAGATAATATCTCCTAATCCATTGATTCCATTCAACAAACATTACAGCTTCTTTGAGCCAAATTGAGGAGTCAAGAAAGAAGTCCATTTGGTCAAGAATGTCATAGTCCATTTTACTACTCATAACATGAACCTTACCAACAATCTTCATTCCAAGCTAATTACCCATTACACCTACCTTATAGATCATACCATGTTCCTTTTCCGCTATTGTATAACCCATATTATAAGCCTTATTCTAATCATTCACCATACAACTACATGTCACATCATGAACTTCCTTTTTCATTCTATCCCACTTCCTGACCATGGCATCCACCTCATGAGTCTCTTTACCTACCATTTCAACAATGTAATGAGACTGTTTTCCAACCTAGTTTGCCAAGTCACAAACCCTCAATTTGTGAGGTGATTCAAGAGTTTCAAACTCAAATAGATAACCTTACCAAGGAGCAACATTCATAAATGGACTTTAGGATCAAAAGAACGGAACAACGAGGGAAAGAAAATGAGAGATTGGAAAAGGAAATTGAGTGTTTTACTCAGCAATCACAAGTATTGAAGAATCTCCAAGAAAATCATCCTTCCATGTTCACACATACATAAGCAGTAGAGCAACTAGAGGAAAGCAATGAAAAGTTGGCGAAAGCAATGGAGTGGCCATCCACTTCACCATGCAATGGACATCCACCTTAACCCTCTACTCCTCAACCTTTTAGACTTAATGTCTTCCTCACATTACCATATATAGATGATTAAACCCTTACCCTAAGAAGAATGTATAACCAACTAAAGGTTTGGCATCAACAATTATTTGTGCTCAAAGATGCTCTTAGACTATCAAAGGAAATAGAAGAGGAATTTGAGGACATTCAAAATTTCATCAAGGCCTTTTGTTGACCATATGCTATTGATAAAAATTGAAGGGTAAGAAGAAGTTTCATTGTCTTATAACTCCAATGATAATAGGGAGCTAAAGAGCAAAAGCTAAATGCCACTTCACAACTAGAAGATTCCAATCCTTTAGTGCCTATTCACACACAATATGTCAAGAAGAAAAGTAAGCACAAAAAGAGCATTGAAGGGTCTTTCTTACCATTTGGTAAAGATTCTATGCTTATAGAAGTAGACTCTCCTACTGCTTTAAGTAATGAAGCAATTAAGCAATTGAGTGATAATGAGATGAATGAAGAAATAATTTTTTAATCCCCACAAATGTTAGAAAATGTAATTGCTCAACCCATTGGCTCTAGTAGTAGTGATTCGATTGAACTTGTTGCTGAGTATACTCATACTTCTTTATATGATGCTTTAACTATTGGAAATGCTTCTCCTCATAGTACTAATGATGATTATGATAAATTGAATGAACTATTTTCATGTGTAAGGAAATCAAATATACTTAGACTATTATCATAAAAAATACCACTTATTTGTTAAGTTTCAAAAGAAAGCATTTTGTTATGTGGTTGATTCTACCATTAATCATAATAAATGCTCTTATACTATTGATGATTATATGCATGGAAATTGCAAAAATGTTGAACCATATATGGATGCCAATGTGGTTTATGTGAGTGAGAAAGACCATAGCCTAGACAAAGATCTTCTTCTTGATTCCAATGAATTTTAGGATAGTTTAATAAGGAAATATTCAAATGTTTCAAATGATGATTTTGCAAATGAAAATGAATCCTTCCATATGATTATCTCTTGTGATTTTGCACTTGATATAGAAAAAAATGATTCTTTTGAAAATTCAGAAGTTTTGGATAATGATTTTACAATTCTCTTTCTTCTTCCACTCTTTTACCTCTCAACTCTTGTGATTATAATGATAATGTGGTACACCCCTACACTAAGTTGGATTCTTCACCTTCTACTTTGTAAATGTAACACCCCTACGGATGTAACTAGTGCACTTGTAATTAGTACTGAATTAATGAGAGGTTTTATTTTTGATTATTATTATTATATTATCGTAAATAAATCCTATTCAAGGAAATAATTTAAAATAAGAGGGGCGAGGGCAAAATGGTCAATTCTTAATCCCCATAATAAGGAATTTCACCTATTATAAAAAAAATAGGTGAATTAAGTCATACTCAGGTTTAGACCTGCAAGGCGGGTCCCATAAGCAAATGTTCAGTAAGAATGGGACTGATAGGGACCAGCTAAGGTTCTTTTTAGACTGAATGGGACAAGTGAGGGGCCACTTTGGGAAATTATAAGGGTGCCACATGTGAGTGTCCATTCAGGGGAAAATATCTGGGAAAATTGTAGAAAAGTATAAAAAGAAGCACTTTTGTACCCAGTGGGGCCCGGCGGGGACTAGTTGATTAGGAATTAGACTAATAAAGTAAAAGAAGAGAATTAATTATAGAAGATCAGGTTTGTGGGGCCCACTGGGCGCCATTTACCCCCTCTAATCATTAAAAACATTACTTGTAGATCAAGAAACAAAAAGTAATGCAAAAGTCAACCCGTAGGACCCATAATCAGAGAAAAAAGGCAAAATGGGAATAAATGGGGTAAAATTCAATTGGAGCAGGTTTGGGGAACCCACTATGGCGCCACATATGTGCTTTTGGGTAGGTGAAAGATTCCTGGCTAAAGTTTGTAATTACCCAAAATTTTCGGCCCAAAATTACAATTTTCAAAAGTTTCGGGCAAAAACAGATAATTTACCCTGAGAGCAAATAAAAATATGCCCTCTTTAGCTAGGGCTGGGCCACTTGGAAGATCCCTAGATTTCTCTAGATGTTTCTGGGCTTACTTGGGGAGAAAGTCAAAATATCAAATTCAAAAATTACTCCCTACCAGTCAGAAATTACACCGGTTAATTCTAAAGCTACTGGGTCAATTTCACCTTTCTTAAAAAGGTGTTTAACCTTTCTTTTTACCCTAGAGGAATGAAATTTCCAAAGAACCAGGGGGGACCAGATAGCAACCATAGCTAGGGTTTCAAGCTCCAAGCTCCAAAATTCCTTCATCAATTCCCCGATTTAAAATAACCCCGAAAAACTTAGATTCTTGAAGTCTTGTTAAGTTATTTTCGTGAAAAAGGTAGGAGCATGGTTTTAGGGTTGGATTTCTGCATTTTTAAAGTCTCAAATGGCTTTGGAACATGATTTTGTATGGGGTATAGTTATGGTTTAAGTTTCTGAAATCAAAACACCGAAAAACCCCAAGAGAAGGGTTGCTGCCAATTCTGGAACATATGGGCAGTGGACATTCTAAAACGTTTTTAAACAGGTAAACAAACTTTCTTGAATCTGAGATTTTACAGACGAAAACTAGACATCTGGGGCATGAGTTTTCATATATAATATGATAGATTTGGATAAATTTTGCTTGTTTAAATAATTGGTTGAATACAGAGATGGGACTAGTGATGCGAATCTGGACCAGGGGGCAGAAAAGTGGTATCACACAAAGATATCTGTACTTTTGAACCCTGGGAATATTTTTATTATAAATTAGACATGTTAAGGGTTCATATTACGCTGGTTTCACTCAAAAAAGATTTTTTTGAATTTATGAAAAATCGTTGAAGTCAGGATAGAAACACTGGATTTTTGGAAAAATATGTTTTAGCTCGGTTTTAACCAAATAATGTAAGGGTATTATTGGAAATACTCAAATAAATTATTTTTATGATATTTAGGGTCAAGCAATCTGTTGGGAGACTTGTGGGCCTCTTGAAAATAAAAAACAATATTTTACCACCGGGTAGTAGTAACCTCTTTACTCCAGCACTTTTATGTGTTTGATGTATGTTTTGCTTGCCATATGTGTTTTTGTTTATGTTTGGCCAAATATGTATACAGAACATATTTTTCATTGTGTTCCTAGCGCTGAGGATGTCTGCTGAGGTCGGCCATGTGAGTATGGCGGCTTAACGGACTGGCTTGTGATTCCGGTAAATCCGGGGCCTGCCTTGGTAAGGCGGCTCGACGGTACGAAGACGTGTATGTTGTATATGTTTTCTGTTTGCATATATGGTATATTTGGCATGTTTACTGTAAACGCATATAATATGTGGTTGTACCCATACACGTCACACATATAGTGCATGAGTATTGACAGTTACTCTGGGGGCCATATCTGGACTCCAGAAGGTTCTGTGACTCAGGAGGGCGTGCCTATGCAGAAAAGGCCTTTTTGCAAAGGTAGGGTTGATGGTGTAGATGAAGGATAGGGGATGCCCTATCATATTTTGTATTTTACTTTTTGAGGATGATTGTACTTATATTTTGGTGTTTACTACCAGATGATTGTACCCTAACCCTCCGGGGACTTTACTTTTTGTTGCTTTTACTTTTACCAGTACAGTAGTTGTACAAACTAATCCAATGCTTTGTTGCGAGTACTCTGACTAATTATTAAATGGACTTAATAACGAAGGAAAGGTAAACTATAAAAGGAATCCCTCTAACCCGCCACCCGAAAGGGCGAGGCCAGTGGAGGTGTAACATTTTGGTATCAGAGCGCGGTTTGGACGGCACTGGTAAAAGTTTCTGGATAAAGGTACTAACGCGATTGTAAAATGTAGTAGGAGAACATAGACCCTGACCTATGATATAGGCAAGTGTACCAGCATAGAAGGAAGAGACAGCCGACGGTATTGGGTAGAGCAAGGCATAGAGTAGATATACCTATACCTACACACGAGCCTGAATTTCCACAGTTACCTCCGATAGAGCCTATACCAGAGATCCCACCTATCCCTCCGGTAGCACTAGAGCCGGCACTACCATTTAATCTGGATCAGTTACGACCCTATGCGCCATTGTTTCCACTAAACCCCGGTATGGGCTTAGACGTCGTACCTAATGAAATACCTGGTATAGGAATGCCGATGCCTGACTTTGATCTGAATCTACCCCTACCAACTTTTCCACCAGTATATAGTGAACCATATAACCCCGAAATCCTTGATCTATTAAACTTACTACTTAAACCTGATGATGTACCCCTAAATGAGCCTTGGAATGTTCCATTTATGGCACAACTTCTTGCCGTTGTACCCCCAGTACTTGAGGCGGAGGAAGGGGCTGGAGAGAATGTAAGAGGAGATGTTGTAGAGAATGCTGTAGGGAATAACGGGTCACCTCAATCGTCCATAGGAGATTCTGAAGTACCTACGATATTACCTCCTCACCCACTGTTAGACCATGAAGGCGAATCTGATAGTGACGAACTTCCGCCCATCACTTATTTGACAGCAATTAATTTGAATATGATAGGAATTGCCCATATTGAGTATGAAATAGCTCATGTTAACAAACCCACTCCACGGAAATGGTATCGTTACTTTATGTGAAGAATGAGGAATCTGTATGATCATAGGTTGCTTGGAAGACAATTGTACTCTACCTTTTCCCAAGGACTCCTACATGATAAGATTACTCAAGAGCACTATGGCGCAAGAGCGTGAGCAGGAGAATGACTTTAAGGACTTTCTTGATTATATTAGTGCATGTGTTGTGTTTGAGATGTAAACTGAGCTGAGTTAGGATATGGAGGTAGTATATTGTAAATAGTTATGGATGCAGTTCGGTATGGAATAAAATTAGGGCATGGATGTACGATGACTTGGGATGATGTAAAATAGCTATGCAGTACATACGGTTTGTAGTGTAGTGTTAAATATCAATATATAGTCATTGTAGAAACTCTTATGTGAATAATAAGAGTATGTTATGTAAATGCTGTTGTTCCTGACTATTTATTTGTTCCTGTATGATGTAGTAGTTAAATTAAAATGGCTGGCCATCGTACTCAAACACAAAGGGGGCCGGAACTGGAATAGGATCTACCAGCACCCAATTCTACAGAACTAATGATGATAATACGGAAACAAAGGCAAGCGATGCAGTAGATGTAAATTGAAATTAATGAATTAAGAGCTCGTCAGGACAGGAATGATATAGGAAACAATAATAATAATAATGAGGATCATATGAATGATGATCAGGAGGAGATTCCTCATAGACCCCAGAATAACAGAGAAGTTGAGACTCCTCTATACTAGGTTGAAAATAGAAGAAATCACTAAGAGGGGGGTGAATTGAGGATTTCAAAAATTCTTTTGAACTCTTTTTTCAAAAACTTAAAAAGTAAATAATGAGAGAGTAAGGGAAGAAAAGCTGGACATACAGAATTTATACTGGTTCGGTCTTAACCTTAATCTACGTCCAGTCCCCAGATATCTTCTGGGTATTTCCATTAGTTCAACAAGCTTTGACTACAACAATGCAAACCACAAGCAATCCTATTCACCTAGGACTTGCTCCCCCTTACACTTTGTAATTAAGCTACCCAACTCATAGGTTTCCACAACCTAGAGTTTACACCAACAAATATTGATTTCAAAGAATCAAGACTCTCAAAAGAGTAAATAATGATAAACACTGAAGATCAAATCTTAATCACAATACAGACTCAAATAGCAAATATAATCAAATGTAGCTTCGTTGTGTGTGTCTTGCTCTGAGTCTTCATAGCCTTTTATAGGCTAACTAGAGGAACTAGTCATTGCATTTTCTTCTCTAACGTTCAGCTACAAATCTGGAAAATGACAGTTGCATATTTTCCTCTGTTCTTTCAATTCTTAGCTAGAATCTTGGAATATGTTGATGCAGATGGTCTTCCAAGTATTCAGTCATTCCATAACCTTAATTTGACCGTTGGAGAGTGATTTAATTGTTCCATAACGGTCTATGCTGAACTATTAGGATAGAGGAGAAGAATCAACCCTGTTCTTGGTTCTTCATTTAATGCACTTATTCCAGATCTGATTCCATATTGATCTTAGCTAAACTTATCTTAAAATTACTCAAAACATCATCAAAGATATTAGAAGCAATAGTATCATATGATAAAACATTTTCAGATTGACCCATAAAGATTTCACAGATCAACATCATCTGGTTTTTCAAAATCACCAATGCAAACTCGAGTTTGTAATCCTAGAGTCGAGTTTGGGGGTTCATCCAGAAAACATGAATGTTGAGCAACGACCTAAACTGGAGTTTATAAATATCAGACTCGAGTTTGGTTCTTACAGAGAAGACTGTCAGGCTCTGGTCTTGGAATGGAACTTTGGACATGTAACTAAACTCGAGTCAATTAATGACTAACTCGAGTTTGGGGCTATGTCAAGAGGATAAGCATAAGATCAAGGACTTCCAAACTGAAGTTTAGAAGCACAAAATGGAGTTTCCAAAACAAACATATTGGTGGTCTTTCTGTATGACTTAGACTCGAGTTTACAGGAGCAAACTCGAGTTTCAGCAAGAACTGAAACTTTGAAATTTTTTTTGGTCAAGTGTAAACTGGAGTTTTGAAACAGACTGGAGTTTGCAAGACTTGTGAAAATATTGAAGTTTCTGAATTCTTTTTGTTTAGTCTAAACTCGAGTTTCATGGTCTAGACTCGAGTTTGTCTTGTTCAAAATTTTGAGTGCTCTCTATATCTCCCAGACCTCAAGTTTGCCTGAGCAAACTAGAGTTTGGCTTTTTGAGAAAAACTTTGATTGCTCTCTATCTTTGCAAGCTCGAGTTTGCCTAAGCAAACTAGAGTTTGGCTTTCTTACAGAATTGAGCAACTCTCTGTCAAGTCTCAAACTAGAGTTTTCATACTTAAACTCGAGTTTGCCTTTGACAGTAAGTTTTTCAACTTACCAAAGACAAGCTTCATACCAAGTTTACAATTGTCAGTTATCATCAAAACACATAGAGAACTAATATGGGTGTCCAAATTCTGTAAGCAGAACCCTCCTATCTTTAGAGGGCGATTTGATGCAGCAAAAGACTGGCTCTGAGATTGGAAAAGATCTTTCAGGTATTAGATTGCCCTGAGGAAAGGAAAGCATAACTGGAAATATATAAGTTGGAAGGAGATGTAGATCAATGATGGAGAAATATAGAAACTACTCTGTGAGCTCAGAATATTCCAATGACCTGGGCAATATTCCTGGAGAAGTTCAATGAACAGTATCAACCATCGTCTTATCATACTACTAAAGAATCAGAATTCTTTACAATCAAACAAGGTGATCATGAGTCATTTGAAGACTACTATGCCAGATTTACTCGCTTATTTCGCTATTCTGCATATCATAGGAACCCTAGTACTGAAAGTAGCCTAGCAAATGTCCTTACTCGTGGATTGAAATATGAGATTCGAGAGAAACTAATTGCCTGACAGTTTCATACTTTCCATCAAGCAGTTAAGGAATGCAGGATAGTTGAAAGAAATTTCAAAGATCTTCAGATCCTTAAGAGCACATCTAATCGTGGAGGGTCTAGCCATGTGAGCACATTTAAATGTAAAAGACTAGATCCGGGCAGACGGGGCAATGGAAAGAAATCATTTCGCACTAACCAATGAAACTTTCTGAGACCTTTAGAGCCTCAAAAATTTAATAAGTGCGGGAAGAATCATCCCGGCACTGATTGTACCGTGCAGATTATCTGTTACAATTGTCATAAACCTGGACACTTTAGCCAAGATTGCCCACAATCAAAGAATGATAAAAGACCACAGAACCAAGGCAGTGTTTTTGCTATGACTAAGGATGAGGCACCAAAATCCCCTGAGATGCTGTAAGGTACGATCTATGTCTATAGTCACCTTTTGCATGCACTATTTGACACAAGTGCTAGTCATCATTTATTGCTTATGATTGTACGACACATTTGAGACTTGATATGCATAAATTACCTTATAATTTGAATGTATCTACCCTATTATTTCATTCTCTCTATTCCCTCATCTACCATTTTTGTGACACCCGGCCTTTGGGGCCTTTAATTAACCAGAGTTATCGCGGAAATAGATCGAGGAGATTTGGACGACTTTTAAATAAATATTTCTGGAATTTACTGTTATATAAAAATACGGGTAAATTTTTCGTGATTCGGTCTCATCCTATAGTTGGACATTAGATACAATAATCCAAAAATAAACGAAATGATAAACATAAAATATATTACAGTAATCCCAAATGTCCAAAAGATTCAACTGCTGTATTCCTTACAGCTACTTCTTGCTCTTTGATCCCGAACTGGTTCCTGTATCTTTCACGAGTGCTAGAGTCCAAATGAATGGACCCCAGGGTAACAGTTAATCTCATGCACATGTATGAAAATAGAAATGACATAATAGCACATGTTTAAAGCATGGAAGAAATAACCATAACCGCAGTTAACGGCCAAGAACCGCAGCTCTTGTCTAGGACCGCAACCCCATGAGACCTCAGCCTCAATATCCATGGCCAATCAGGATAATATAAACAAGTAGTTCAACCAGCATACATGATCAGCTAATATTTGCATAACATTAACATACATGATTATAAGATTAAAGTTACCTACCTCAATCGTGTATCCCTTTTCTTTGTACTAAATTCGTTGGGATCAGATTATCAAGATCTGCCTAAACATGTTTATCATCGCTGTCAGTAACTTATTTTGAATTGCAAATAAACTAATTACATGAATTAGTTTAAAGGGTTAATAATAGTTAATCTCTTAACCATTCTCTAATAATAATAAATTATTATTTATTATTATTTATTTATTATTATTATTATTATTCCAAATAATAATAATAAGTCCCCTATCTATTATTGGACATTAGCACTAAATCCTAAATAATAACATTGTATGTTATTATTATCACCCAACAAGTAACACCAATTAATTTAAATACCCATCTTCAATTAAGAAGATAATTAACTAAATTTTTAACATTTCTCATGGTTTTCCTTTAATTTTAATTATATATTTAACTTATCATTTATGCTCTACCTATTTTAGGTTGAGCATAATAAATTCCCAAAAATCTTACTAACACATATTTCTTGGTTATTAATTTTTAATTAAGAGTTTATAAATACTTAAGTATTATTATGCATTTTAATACTACACAAATGAGTATTTTAAATAGAAATCTGAATAAAATAACATCAAGGAAAAATGCATATTTATTTTTATACCAACACTATACTTTTAAATCATACTTTAATATATACTAATTATTACACAAATGGAAGCATATATAAATCAAAACCACTTCTAAATATGTGCATAACATTTTCTCATAAACCGCGAAGCACACACACAGATATGACATACACACTTTTATATATTTTGTTCTTTCCCTTTATCTTCACAGCACACACCGAAACACACACATATATATATTTTTCTACTCTTCCCTTTTATTTCTTTTGACAGCAAAATAACACTTCAACAGCCACACATCCATCAAAAGGAAAGGAAAAGAATCATGCAGCAACTTCTTAACTGTGTATATTCCTATCTTAGCCTAGCTTATGAATTCTCGTCTTCTTCTTTCGACAAGCACACACAGATACATATATATATTTTCTTCTCTTGGCAAAAACAAATCCTCATGACAGCAAAATGACACTTCAACAGCCACACATCCAACCGAAGGAAAGGAAAAGAATCATGCAGCAACTTCTTAACTGTGTATATTCCTATCTTAGCCTAGCTTATGAATTCTCGTCTTCTTCTTTCGGCAAGCACACACAGATACATATATATATTTAACTTTGACTTTTCATTCCTTTTCTTTGTCATCAGCAAAAACATGCAAAGTATACCCTTCTTGGCAAACAGAACCCTTACACCGAAAAAAAACACATGTACCAATTGTTTTAATGCACACACACAGTAACATCAAGAAAACATGCAGCAATGAAGAAAAGAAGGACACAAATAGTAAGCAACATACATATATAAATATTTAACCCAGCAAACTCTTCCTTCTTCTTTCATTTGCCATACCGAAACACACACATATATTTATACATATTTGAAGTTCTCTTCTCCCTGGACCCCACGGCTTCCATATATTATTATGCAGAATATTAGTTCTTTGCCTTTCATTAACTCATTTCTTTTTTCCCTTTTCCTCACTGGGCAACCCGATACACACCTATATATATATATATATATATATATATATATATATATATATATATATATATATATATATATATATATATATATATATTTTTTTTTTTTTTGACTCCTTTTCATGCAACTCACCGAACCATCAAGAAGACATGCAACAACAGAACCATCGAAAAAAGCATGCTTACACGACACATATATACAAATATCCTTCCTATCTTGTTTTTCTTAAACACACACACGTCCAGAAACATCCGAAAGAGAAGAAACATAGAGCAACATCGATCCTACATGAAAAGAAGAGTTGCCTACAGTAACCCGAATCAGTCCCTGTTTTTCATTTTCTTTTCAGTTTCAGTTTTGATGACTTTATTACAGATTCTTTTTCAGTTTTATCCTAAATAAACTACCGATAAATGGTTAAAGAATTTAAGTAAGGTGAGTTCTTGGACTTACCCGAAGTTTTTAAGCCGAAACCAGAAAGAATATCTCGCTGGCAAGATCCTCTGTTCTGTCGGTCAGAAACAGGGAAGAGTGATCCACTTGCTTTCTTCCTCACTTCCTCCCCTCCTCACTCTCGAGCCCTCTCGTTCTCTCACTTTCCTTCAGCGTTTTTCTCATACAGGAACGGAGGAACATAGGCGTGTATTTATAAACTTGATGATCTTCACATGCATGATAAGAGATTACCACCTGGTCCATTACGTGTTGCTTAGCAGTTCTGTTATGAATTACTGAACTTAATGAATGATTTTCGGTGAGCTGAAGAAAGGAAATGGGTTTTGTTTTTGGGCTTTGGGATTTGATTGTTGGCTGGCCCTGATTTTCGGTGGAGGAGAGAAGAGAAGCTGATGAAGTTTTTTTTTCTATGTGTTGTTGTGTCTTGCCATGGTGAACCAATTTTCATTTGGTTTGGGCTTTGTTTACTTGGACCCACTCGTGGCCCAACAGCATTTTTTGTTAATTTCATTTCTTCATTTGCAATTTGATTATACTGATTGCATAAATAAATAAAAAATTAGATTCCTGAATTATTCATCAATTAGCTTATCACATTATGTTCATTATTTGTAATTGGTCTCTAATTGCATTCATGGGAAATAAATCCCTTAATATCTAATTCTACAATAATTAGTTGTTATTTTCCTTAAATTTATCTTCTTCTCAAATAAATTAAGGAAAATAGGTCTTAATTTCAAATAATTATCCTCATAATCATTTTGGCCCAAATTTCGTATTTCAATTCCATATAGTACTTTAATATTAAAATCCCAGAAATTTGGGATGTTACAATTTTCACTTTCACCACACTTATCCTCACCACTACCCCAATATCCATGTTAGTCCCCCTTTCCAAACCTCCATAGTGATGATTTCTTCGTCAAGATCTATTGTTAATCTATTTGATGAAAAGTCCTCTATATCTTCCACTCATCCTTAGGATTCACCTACCTTTCACCACTCTCCTCCACCTAGACCTCAGATAGACACTTTTGTCTCTACCCCTCTACTTTGCCTCACATTGGCTATTTACTCACCTCTTCCTTTCCCTCCTTTTCTAATTGATGAGAGAGAGGGAGAAGAAATGTGAAGAGTTTCATTTTGTGTTCTCATGTATTTTTTGTTTTCTTTCATTTATCTTACCTTATGCTATATACCCTTACTTAAATGTTATATTTGTAATATACTTAGCATTTTGACATGAAATGAAATAGAGTGTTTGTTCTTTGAGTTTAAGTTATTGCCTATTTTTTTCTCTATATTTTGATTTCTCAAAGAACTTTTAAAAATTTGACATGAAGTTTACAAATGTTGTCATCATAAAAAATGAGGAGAATGTTAGCTCTCTATGGGTTTTGATAATAACTGACAATTGTAAATAAAATGAAGTTGATGGTTAAGACAAAAATGCTTTAACTTGTTCAAACTTAAACCAATAACTCACTATCAAAGTGACTCTAGTTTTAGGTTGTAAAACTTGAGTCAATATGAGACAGAGACTTGTCAAGATGTTTTGAACTGATTGACTCGAGCCAGTCCTTATTAACTCAAGTCAAAAGAACTTTTGAAATATCTTGATATATGTTGTTGACTTTAGCCTGTGCTATATGACTCAAGTCATCTTTTGTGAACTTCAAATTCTTTTCATAAAACAAAGGTTGTTGACTCAAGTCAGTACTTAGTTAACTCAAGTCATAAGCTCTTGAGTTTATGAGAATTGACTCAAGTCATAATTTAAGGACTTGAACTTATTTTCAAATTCAAAAATCCTTGACTCTAGTTTATGTCTCTTAACTCGAGCATGCTAGTTGAAATCATTTTTCAAATGAATTTGATTGACTCGAGTCATCACTTAATGACTTGAGCCTACGCGGCTTCAAATCATTTTCAAAAGATATCTCGAAGTTCATTTATGAAAGATGATCTTAACTTTAGCATACTATGACTTAACTCGATTCATACACTTGAGAAAATATTTTTAAACTTGAGCTAAAGTTATACTAAGACATCTTCATTTAAACTCTTAACTTATTTTCAAAGAAGATGAACTTGTGACTCGAGCCAAGATTTATTAACTCAAGTCACCTGCTTGAGTTTGCTTGTATTTAACTAAAGTATAATGTATCTCTATTTTGCAATCACCATGTTCATAAATCTTAAATCTTTAAGTATGATTTGCTTACTTCATATCATCACTCATTATTGTTCTTAACTATGTTTAATCAATTTGCTAATAAGTTTCAAATGATTAGATGAATTATTAAATGTAGATTAATCAAAAAGCATTGATTACATCGCCTGCATTAAATGCATCTCTAGAAAACCAAGCACAAATTTGGTTAATCATTCTCTGCACATCTCAAAAGCATTTAAAGTATCAGAACTTTGAGAATAGAATATTTGATTACAACTTGTAAGGGGGAGTGAATCCCAGTGGGAGGATAACTTTCGAGTACAAAGTGTGTAATCGATTCAAGTGATTGTAAAAATCACAGTGTCTAGAGACTGGACGTTGGTCAAAAGTTGAGACCAAACTGGTATAAATCATCTGTGTGTGTGTGTGTGTGTGTGTGTGTGTGTGTGTGTGTGTGTTAAGCTCTATTTTTAGGTAGAGTTTAGGGGAAATCAAAAAGATTCTTTAATCACCTAATTCAACCCCCTCTTGGTGATATTCTATCTTCTATAATGTGTACCATAATTGTGATCCATGTTGTGCAACACATGTTTAGGCTGTAATGCCTAGTATACTAGAGTTCCTTGGGTCGCTAAGCCTGGTATACATTTAGTTTATATGGGTTGTTACCTAGTCATTTTCCCAATGCTATAGATCTGAGACTTGCTGCATGTTGCATTCTACAATCAATGTTATATGCATTATGTGACTATGTATGATATATGTTGAATGTTGTATTATTTGTTTTCATAATTGTGGCTGGCTAACATATGTTGCCTATGCATTGTATTTGAGATTAACAATTACTCTGGGATTCTTTGGGATCCCAGCTCTTATCTGAAAGTGGAAGAAATCACCAAGAGGGGGGTGAATTGGGGATTTTAAAAATTCTTTTCAACTCTTAAAAATAAAGCTTAAGAAATGAATAATAAAAGAGTAGAGAAAGAAAAGCTTAGACACACAGAATTTATACTGGTTCGGTCTCAACCTTGACCTACGTCCAGTCCCCAGATATCTTCTGGGTGTTTCCACTAGTTCAACAGGTTTTTAACTACAACAATGAAGACAAGACACAATCCTAATCACCTAGGACTTGCTCCCCCTTACACTTTGTAATTAAACAACCTAACTCACAGGTTCCACAACCTTGAGTTTACACAACTAAATGCTTTAAAAGAATTTCAATCTCTCAAAAGAGTGAATATTGATAATCACTGAAGAACAGATAAAAGAATCACAATACAGACTCAAAAATGCAAATATGTTCAAGTGTAGCTTCGTTGTGTGTCTTGCTTTGAGTCTTCATAGTCTTTTATAGCCTAACTAGATGAGCTAGCCGTTGCAATATCTTCTCCAACGTTCAGTTGCAAATCTGGAAAATGACAGTTGCAAATTTTGCTCTGTTCTTTCAATTCTTTGCTGAAATCTTGGAATATATTGTTACAGAACGTCTTCCAGATTCTTTGTCATTCCATGATCTTAATTTGACCGTTTGAGGTGATCTTAATGTGTCCCAACGGTCTGAACTAAACATCTGGGATAAGGGAGAAGAATCAGCCCTGTTCTTGGTTCTTCATTTAATGCACTTATTCTGGATCTTGATTTCGCCTTGATCTTGTGATGAACCTGTCTGAAACTTATCAAAAACTTGATCAATAATGTTAGGAATAATAATGCAACAAGATATGATAATTTCAGATTAACCCATAATGATTTCGCAGATTGATTTGATTTGGTTTTGAAAAGTTACCGATGCAAACTCGAGTTTGGTGTTCTAGACTCGAGTTTGAGGTTCATCCAGAGAGCAAGGTATGTTTGAAAGTTTCCTAAACTCGAGTTGCCAAGTAACTGACTCGAGTTTGGTTCTTACAGAGAGGAAAGTCGCGAGTTGGTCCTGAATGTGATTTTGAACACTTGGCTAAACTCGAGTCATTTAGTGACTGACTCGAGTTTGAAGCTTTTATGAAAAACTTAAGTTTAAGTTCGCAGCTTCAAAACTAGAGTTTAGAAATGCAGACTGGAGTTTATAAGACCTAAAATATTGCATAGCTCTCTGTATGATCCAGACTCGAGTTTTGATATTCAAAACTCGAGTTTCAGTGAAAACTGAAACCTTTGAAAAATCTTTTTATGTGTAAATTGGAGTTTCCATTTTTCAAACTGGAGTTTTCAAATCAGTCATTTACTCGAGTTTTTTTTCTGTTTGAGCTAAACTCGAGTCACCAAAATCTTGACTCGAGTTTCAGTGTGAACTAAAACATTTGAAACATCTTTGAAGGCTCAAACTGGAGTTTTGTTTTCAAAACTGGAGTTTACAAAATAAACAAGAGCTCGAGTGTCTCTGTTATAACCCAGACTCGAGTCTTCTACGTCCAGACTCGAGTTTCAGTTGAAAACTTTAAACTTGAAGACTTTTGTATTTGGTAAACTGGAGTTTGTGGATATGAAACTGGAGTTTTGAAATTTTGATAAAGCATTGAAGCTTCTGTTTGATCCTAAACTCGAGTTTCCAAAACATAGACTCGAGTTTACAGTTCTTAAGAATTTTGATTGTTCTCTGTGTAATGCAAACTCGAGTTTGTCTTACACAAACTGGAGTTTGGCCAGCTTTGTAAAAACTGAGCTTCTGTCTGTCAAGTCCAAACTCGAGTTTCGTTCCCTAGACTCGAGTTTGCCTTGAACAGTAAGTTTTACAACTTACCAAAGACAAACTTCAAATTTAGTTTACAATTGTCAGTTATCATCAAAACACATAGAGAACTAACATTATCATTTTTTGTCAAGTGAACAATGCATTGGAAGTGGCTCCCAAGGCAAGATGGCAGATGTCAGCAAATGGAGATGTCAGGCCTGTTCTAGAATAGTTGTGGATTATCCTATATGGAATTTTATAGTTATGTCTAAACTTTGTTAATAATATGTATAACCTTGTGGGCATTCGTGTTACGTAATCAATATCATTGTATCAATATATTTATGCTATTTTCAGTTTTGTCCATTAAACTATGCACTATTGCTTTGATAATTATTGGAATATCAGTAGGATATTACAATATGCACAATGGTGAAGTCCTCCTTTTTGAGCTCTAGGTCGCAAGTTTTTATCAATGGTGTTGTTGCCTCTATTGCTTGTTGGAACTGCGTAAATTTCTAACCTAAGTTAATAAGGCTCTAAATGTTGCTATTTTATGTAGACTAAATTGGCATTTCTAAATTTGTGACACCCAAATATCATTTATGAAATTTGAGCCCCAAACTACCATTTTTATATTTGATCTAATTTTTCAAGCACGTACAATTAAAAAAAACAAAAACAATTAAACCAACATCAAATCCTCTTAAAAATCAATGATTAAGAGTAATCACAATAATTATGACAATTTTGCCCTTTTGGTTCTAATTCAATCCATTTACTCTTAATCCCAGTTAATCATAATGAAGGCATTTTAAGTTCAATAATTATGAAAAATATTCCCAAATAAAGTATGAAAATATATAATAAAATAGGGATTTGATACCAAGCCACAATTACATGAAAATAGAGGTAGAGGCCTTAGCATTATAAGGATGGCCTAAGCCCTCGTCACAAAGAGTAAAGCATTGTGCTCTACTAAACTTGAAAACTTAGGGTTTTCAGTATATATTCTTCTTAACTTTGACCAAGCTGTCATTCTTGTTTATTCCTGGGTGCGTTTAAGAGCTTTTGGATGTGCTTAGACATGTATTTTCTCATGAATTTTTCGAATATGCGAAGCTAAAGCTTTAATTCTTAGATTATTTTGAACTCTTGCATGGATTATCTCTTGTTTTCTCCTCTCTTTTTGTGATTAATGATATATATGTGTTTATTTTACTCTTTGCTTAATGCTTCTAAGTGTTTAATCACCATTTAGATGTTGTGTTAACTTGATTGATACTTAAGAAGGTTAGAGTGAGGGTAAACTTGGGTAAAATTTGAGTAAAAACTTGAAAATTGCATGTTGAATGGATGGTTTTGTTGATAAGATAAAGATATATTTATCAAGCTTCCTTAGTTACATTTGGATTGAAGATGGAATATCACCTAAGAGTAGGGGTAAATTGGGTGATTCAAAAAATTTTGTGATCAAGCCAAAGAATTAAAACGACAAAGCAAGGATAGAGGAATAATGAGGACCGATGATTTATATTGGTTCGGTCTAAACTCTTGACCTACATCCAATCCCTAGACTCTCTGGGTATTTCACTATCATACTGTCACAAGATTATAGACTCTATTTCTCAAAGTAATCCTCTCTAGGATTTACTCCCCCTTACAAGTTGTAATCAATAGAGCCACACTCAAGGTCCCTCTACCTTGAGATTTTACAGAAAGAATGATCACATAAGAGCTATCTTATAGAGTAGATAAAGAACCATTGTAGTACAAAATATCTAAAGATATTACAGAGTATTGAATGGAACAATAATTGCAATAAATTCATTTAAGCATAAAATGTTTCAGTTGATAATCCATATTGAATGCTTCTCCTTATATTTGGTGGTAACAATTAATGACCATTAAGAATCTTCATTGAATCCATTATGAGCAATGAATAGAGATATTAGATCATTGAAGTTCGTCGATTACTCCTAACTTCAATTCTGTAGAATAATCGTCATCATTCTTCCGCATTGACATTCCCTTTGTTTTTCCTGTTATGTTGCAACAATTAATATGGAAAGAGAACATAAATGCCTTCTGAATTGTTTAGAGAATGGTTGTCGAGATGATTTATCATTTTCTATATCTACATTTAATGCTACTGACATAATTAATGTCTTTTGAGATTTTGAAGTTAATTACCCGCATAATCATCTGAAACTTATTAATACACGGATTAAATGTAGTTAGAACAATAATGAGTTATGATCAGAACTAATGAAATCATAATCAATGAGTTTAACTTTACAAACATGGTGATTTACTAAAGTATGAATGGTCATTGGATTTTATCATTAACTAACTCAAGTAAGTTCTTTCAATACTCAAGCAAAGATGATTTTCTTCAAACACAAAATTTGTTTGAAACAAAATTTTTAAACGAAGAAAATCATTTCGTAAGGCATAGCTCTTGTTGGGATCCGTACACACAGCAGAATTAAAAACTTTTACGAATCGCGAAGAGGATCGGTCAACCGTGTTTAAATCAAGGTTCAAAGAATCTGAATTATACCTATGTTGACCTGGTGTGCGTCTCGTTCTATTTGAACTTGTGGGCTACCTTCTTCGATCAGCAGAAATCAACTCTTCGAATTGCCTTCCTCTACCAGTACCACACAAATAACCTCAAACACAGATAGCTACGTGCTAGAGCTTTCAATATTCTCGCATCTCTCTTTTAACTAGGATTTCTCGTGGTTTTCTCATACACTTGAAAAAAGTCCTGTAGGTTTTTCTAAGCCAAATAGGCGTATTTTATATTCAAACTAATCCTCATTAATTTTGAAATTCGAATTTTTTTAATATGAATTAGAAAATACATTAATTAAATCTATCTAATAGATGTAATCTAATCTATTTATTTAACCCGAATTAAAAGCCTTCTGATTTAATTTATCTCTATAAATTAAATATGAGAAGATATATATCCATTTAATTAAAATTGAGATACTATATCTCAATTTAAATTAAATCAAATAAATGATATATTTAATTCGAAAATTAAATCTGAGATACAATATCTCTATTTAATTAAATGATTGATTTATCTTCATAAATCAAATCTGAGATACGATATATTAATTAATTTTAGTTATATAATGATTAGCCCTTAAGGCATAATAATTTCCAACAGCTCGAGTCTAAAGCTACTAACTTGAGTTGTTCACTCGAGTTAAGCCTTTATCACTCAAGTTTGAAGATTTGTTTCACAAATAGAAGACTTCGAGCTAAGTTACAGAGAGCTTTGAAATAATGACACTCAAATCTTAAAAGCATGACTCTAACTAGTAACCAGAGTGCACGAAGAATATTACTCGAGTCTTGAAAGATTTGTTCACATAATAAAGATCGAGAAATACATTGAATAATGAGTTTGAACGAACGACACTCGAGTACAAAAATATTAACTTAAGTTTAAAGCTTTTGACTCTTGAAAATGACATTTGAGTCATAGAGTTCATATTTGAAAAGATGAGTTTTAGCATTCACCAAGTCAACCTAAGTCTAGCGCTGGTAACTCAACTTGTTATCTTTAATTCAAAAGTTATACAGAGTTGTTCACTCGAGTCAAAGGCAGTTAACTCTCTGATTCAAGATTTGCTTGCAACAAAGATTATTCACTTAAATAACATTAAACATATACTTAAGTGACTTGAATCATCAAGTCTATATTCTTTCCAATTGTTTGTTATTATCAAAACATAAAGAACTAACATTCTCCCCTTTTTTGATGTTGACATCATTTGTAAATTTTTGAAAGATTCTTTGAAATTGTAAATGAATTAAATATAAATTAATGAGCTCAAAGAAGCAAAACATATTCATTTCATTGAAGGATGTTCAAAATAGAGTACATGAGAATATAACAAGAACAAACTTTGAAATGAAATGAAATACGTAGAAAATGAACAAAAGAGTAGCACAATACACAATCACTATTCTCTCTACTTTTCTCCCACATTAGCATCAAGCATAACAGGGAAAGAGATATTAGATAAAGAGGTATATAGGGCAACTGACTGGAGAGGCAGAGGAGCATGGATCAAAGATAAATCCAAGGTAGGAGATGGAGAGGTAGTAGATGAGTGTGGTGAATCTGGTCTAAGTGAGGGAGATAGAGAAGGAAGGCTTTATGTGGAATATGAGGGTGAGGTTTTTGTAGTGGATGGTGTAAGAGGAGCTGAATCACCCAGAAGGGGTGAATTGGGGATTCTGAAAAATTTTCACAAATTCGGCTCTTATGGTGATTGATCGAATAACAAACAGTGAGCAGGAAAGAATAGCAATGCACAACAGATTATACTGGTTCGGCCCAACTCCTTGGCCTATGTCCAGTCCTCAGGCACCCTGAACTTTTCACTAAATCACTTGATTACACACTCTGTAACTCTGAAGCAATTCTCTCTCTAGAACTTGCTCCCCCTTACAAGTTATAATCAATGACTCCCCAAATCTCCAAGTCCCCCGACTTGAGATAACTCACAATCAAACAAATACAATCAATAAAACTCTCTTACAGAGCTGATAAGATGATCACTGAAGCTCTATAGTGTCAATCGACACTCTGTACTTGAAACACACCAATAAATGAACAAATTTAATACAATTTTGTTTTTCAGCTCTATGTTCTGGTAGAGACTTGAATGCAACTCTATTTATACTTAAAGAGACATTAATAGCCATTGTTGACATTCATTTGACCGTTGGAGAAGTCTCCTACCTGTTGGAGGCAGTTTGGTCCTTTCTCTCTCTACACTTGTGCTTGTTTCTTGAGTTGTAGGATAGAGTGTGACTTCTAGTCGTTTATGTCCGTTGACATTGTCAGTCCATAATTAAATGAAAGTCTCTTTATCCTTTTTCCATCGTGTAATGTTTGGTAGTTGAGTTTGCAGCAAGTTTGGTGGTCTACATTTAATGCTTCTAACAAGACTTTGCCTTTTGTGTTAACAGCTCTTTTAATCCGCTTGTATCATCTGTAAATGGGCTAAAATACACTAGCAAACACATTAAATATATCTGGTAAGGATGATAATTAAGAATATAAATTATTCAGATCATTCCATAAACATTACACAGATTTCACAAATTTGAATTATCAGAAGGCGAGACCAATACTCGAGTTTGTGTACCAATACTCGAGTTTGTCACTATGCACTTAAGCCTATACTCAAGTTTATGAGTCTATACTCGAGTATTCTCCTTCCAGAGACGAGACTCGCGATTTGAGCTTCGGTGTTCCTGATGAACTGAAGCCAATACTCGAGTATTCTACAAATACTTGAGTTTTGGACTCTTGATGAGTAATTGTCCAAAACAACAAAATCGGAGTTTCCTCTCTATACCGGAGTATTGAAGGCTTAGAAACCTTGATAGCTTTTTGTATGGCTCAATACTCGAGTTTCAATCTCCAAACTTAAGTTTTCTCTTTAGTTTTGCAAATGCTAAATGTGGTTTCCAAAACTGTAGTTTTCAAAACTGAAGTTTATAAGAGATTCAATTTAAGAACACCTTTGCTTAGCCCAATACTTGAGTATTCCAATGTGATACTCGAGTTTTCATTTGAAAGAGAAAATATTTGAATTCTGGAGCCAAGTTGGAAAACTGTCTTTTCAAATTTTAAACCGTAGTTTTCGAAATTGTAGTTTTCCAAACCGAAGTTTCTGTCCCTTTTGAAATATTATTGAAGAGTCACATAGGATGAAAACTCAAGTATGCATATCAATACTCGAGTTTTCCCTGAAGGAAAACTTGTGATGCTCTCTATAACTTTCAATACTCGAGTATTCATTTGAATACTGCGGTATTGTCCTTAGTCAAGTGCATTGAGCTTTTCTTTGAAACTTCAATACTCGAGTTTTGATACTAAAACTTGAGTATTGCCTCAATCTGCAAGTTTTCAACTTCTTGAGACAACTCTTCATTCTTGATTTCATAATTGATTGTTATCATCAAAACCCATAGAGAACTAACAGATGGTTGGGAAGTAGGAACATGTATGGTAGCAGGGGTAGAGGATATAATACGGGTAGTAAAACTTGGAATTGGAGATGAAAAGATGGTAGGAAAGTAAGTAGGAGGTGAGGAAGATCTAGAGAGGGAAGGTCTATAAGGGGAAGGTGAGGTGCCTAAAGGGTCAACTTGATCAATAACGGCAAAGGAACACAACATCTTGGCAACCTTAAAGTCAACAATGTTAATCAGGCCCAAAATACTTTTGAACTTCTTTGTATAATCTTCAAGAGTACCCTCCATATTCTCAAGTCTTTCCTATTGTTCTTCCTAAACTTTTACCAATTTGTTATGGCTCTTAGTGACCTTAAAGACTAATTTTCTAATCTCAGTCTCAATTTTCTCAGTTAGCTCATGATATTGGGCTATCATTGAGATCTAAAGAGAAGTTACAATAGCAGTTACAGTCTTCTCTATCATTATCTACTAGGCAGCATCAAATATGGATATAGAAGGATAAGTGAAGGCAGATTGAGCTCCCATCGAGGAGGATTGAGCCTCATTGGCTCTAAAAGGTGTAGCTCTAGTCTTAAAGGGAGCCCTGGACTATCTTGAACCTTCTCTAAAGGAGATCCTCATATGATTGAAGTGGAACTGCCTAAATAAATAAGGTTTCACTTGTTTCTCATTCAATTCAAGATACCATATCTTTTGTTGAAAAAGAGTAAGAGAAATCAAATTGGGAAAAGGAATAGTGGCTAACTTTTTATAGTCAAACCTAAATCTTTTGATCTCATTATACACCTATTGACCTATATTATGAGAAATTTTAGCAACTATAGAAGCAAAAAGAGAGTCATCTCTTCTTGCAAAATGAATAAAATTCTCCCCCTTTTGTGTCAGATTTCCATAATAGATATACCAGAAAGCTTTATAGATTGGGGGCATCTTAATATGAGCAAAGGTCAATGACCCTAATGGTTCACTTAGCCTAAGGATTTTAAAGATATCCTTATCAGTAAAATTGTTTTAGGTACAGGGGGAAGATCAATGATTCCTAAGAGAGAATTTAAGTAATTTGCAGTTATAATTACTCTCTTCCCCCTCACAACAGTAATCATTCTCTCTTCTAATAGCTCGCCATGATCATCAAAGCTATTGGCTGTTCTCAGATAAAAATAGAATGGTTTGGTAATTGAAGAGCAGTAAGGAGTGCTAATGGCTAGCCAAGGGGATAAACCAAGATTACACTCATCCGTTTGCTTAAGAAGATTAACATAAATTATGGGACAAAACCCACAATTTTCATAATGCACCCTAAATGAAGCTAGTTCAGATTCTATATAAGGGATATGATTACAAATGAATCCAGTGGTGGAATAAGAGATCTAGATATTCTTAAGAGAGAGGGAGTTCCATATACCTTTGAAGATTGGCCCTGAGCAGAGGATGAAGTCACAGGAGCTTTTTTGAACTTTTTTGAAACAACAACTACGGCTCTTTGTGCTTCAATTTATTAATAACCTCATGCTTTGAATGAGACTTAGGATGGTGCCTTGAGGGTTCCTTGATCACAATGATCTTGGGCATCTACTTTAACCTTTGGCTGATACCTCTTTAAAGGTTGTTTGTCTTTTTTAGGTCGTTTAGGTGATGGACAGACGATCAAGGAGTGGCGTCATAGTCAGAAGAGGAATCATTGGTAGAATTGAGAGGCTTAGAGGGGTTCTTAGATCTCACCTTGAACTCGAGTCATCTACTTGAACTAGAGATTCTTTAATTCCAGTGAGACGTTCTGAGTAGGTTATCTTTAAACTCTAATGAAGACAGGAATATAATTGCTCGAGTTCTTATTGAGTCACTCAAGTTATTGACTTGAGTTACCATTCTTGCATTTGAGTTAATGTAAGATCTGCACTGCTAAATATAAGAAACATAGAGACACAAGGTAGATGTTAATATGAACACTCTAATGCAAAATCCATAACTCAAGTTACCTACTCAAGTTAGGGAATACAAACTCAAGTTATGCAAAGAGTTTAGCAATTGAAAATAGGTATAAAACACATAAAATAGCCCAAACTCGAGTTAAGAACTACCAACTCAAGTCACCGACTCGAGTTATCACTTAAGCAAGTTAAAGAGTTATGCATTTTGCAAACTGACCTAAGCTTTTAGAAGTTCATACTGAATAGTAGAGAAAGAAAGTTAATCTAGGAATGATATATCATTTTTTGGCTAATGGTGGTATTTTTCTATGAAAGTAGACATATTAAGGAACACGTGATTTTTTGAAGTACATCATTTGGATTTTTTTTTTTTTTTTGCAATTAAATATGAATTTTCAAAGGTTCTAGAAATTATGACCAGTCAAAGTTTAAATCTGAAAATGGATAAAATAAAACAAAAAAAATAAAGGTCTTGTCCAAAAGGAGTTTTCAAGTATTGTATATAAAGACAAACCCTTTTAACCTTTCCAAATGACATGATGCCTAACATAGTACATGATAGGATCTGTACATGCAGCGGAAGGATTTCATCCATTAAAATTGACAAATCCCATAAAGAGGATCTATCAATGGTATTTAAATCAAGTTAGTAATAACCATACCTTTTGTATATTCGTGTGCTTCTATTCAATCAGTTAGAAGCTGACTCTATAAATCCACTCCCTCTACCGATATACACACCAAACATCACTACAACACTAACAACAGCATGCTAGCACCTTCAAGCTTTTCGTCTCAAGTTCTCTTCTAGGCTTTCTTTATAGCTCTTCAGTTATTTTTTTTTTATTTGACCAGATCATTATCTTATAAGTTTCTAAAACCCTAAAGGCTCGTATTAAAAATATTCAAAATTAAACTTACTTAATATTGAAATTCAAATTTGGATTTAAAATAATATTAATTAAATATGTCCAATAGATCTAATCTAATTTATTTATTTCATCTGAATTAAAGGTCAACAGATTTAATTTATCTTTATAAATTAAACCTGAGATATTATATCTATCTATTTAACTAAATATGAGATACAATAAATCGATTTAAATTAAATCTAAGATATGATATCTCTATTCAAAAATTAAATATGAGATACAATATCTCTATTTGTTTTAGTTATTTAATGTATCAAATAAATTAAATAGAAAACAAACATTATATAATAATATTATAATATATATTAAATAATATTATTATATTATTTCGGAATTTATATTGTGTGTGTATGTGTGTGTCCATCCTAGATTCAACATTACATTCATTAAATCTTAGACATATCTAAGATTCAATTAATCTAGATATTATTGCTTGTGTTGGGCTATTCTTGTGTGTGACCATGCAGGCTCACATAAGATTAGTAGTGGGCCAATACTGTACCAGCCCATAAGTCGCAAACAGCCTCTAGCAAGACATTGCAACTGCCCAATTCACATGAGGATCAATTATTCGATACAACCATGCCACGTCTCTTTTTTCACATGATATTTGGTCAAGTATGAAGCATGGATAGTGTCATCCTCTTGTTCTTGACCATCAATTTCTCAATTCTTGAGTAGTCTAACAATTGAAATGGAAACTCCTTTCCATTGTAATATGTACATACATTTCTCAAACTAACTAATTCAGGGGCCCAGTAATATCACTCTACAAATGTGAGGGACAAATCATATCCCATCTTGACTATTCATGTTCCTCTACATGAAAACCACTAATTCTGATCGAAGCCTTTATCATCACTCGATTAAAGGTGACTTTTGACTAGGTCAAAGATTATCGACTCTCATGTGAGTTAGTCCAACACCTTGTACTCTTAAAAGTGCCTATGACTTTGATTCATATCTCCATACCTCATCGAACTCATACTGGTCTTATTTCATCTTCGCTCTTGCGTAGATGATCGACCTAGGACATTTAGGATAAAGGATACAATTATCATAATAAACATGAAAATCATATGATAACTAAATGGATAAATACTTTAAATAACATTAATGTGTTAAAGTACAATGACTTTCCCCTAGGGCATAATTTCCAATAGTACATTGGTACTATTATAGGACTTTGAAGACTACCCGATACTATTTAAAAACTAAAGGATTTTAATAAATGTTTGGAGTCCAGGTAGTAACTTTAGTCCTCTATGTTATGTGTATGCTTATATATGTTTGAATTGCCATGATTGTGGATGTGTATCTTGTATACATGGTTGTTTTACATTCAATGTTTATGTTTATTAGCCAATTGCATTAATTGTTTTTCCTAATTGTTGAGGAAATCAGGACTTGCAAGGTCCTTCATCGGCATACCTTCCCTCATATTGTGGAATTCAGGGTCCTGCATTTATATATTTTCCTAGAACTATGGGATTTGGGACTGGTAAGGTCCTACGTTGTTGGACTTGTAGAGTCTATTTGTAGTTAACATAACATGTATGATATAATGTTTAATTTTGTTGTGCATTATGCTGAATATTGAATTACTTTTCCTAATTGTGGTTTTGATTATCATATTTTGTTCACATTACACATAGAGATTAGCATGTTACTTTGAGATTCAATTTTGAATCTCAAACCCTAATAAAGCTTCAAGTAGTGATCTGGGAAGGAAGGGCAAGACGGTGTTGTGAGGTAGTTGAAAAATCTGGAACTCGGAAGGAGTTCATATTATTTTGAATATTTTGATAAGGGTTGTATAAGGATGACGTTTTAAATTTTATTTAGGATAGTTGTATGTTAAATATCCCTATGGGAATTAGTTTCTATTCATTACCAAGTTTATGTTTTATACATATTATCAGTTACTCATTCATTCAAACTGATCATGCATGCTCTATTGCTTTAATGCTCTCTGTATGATGATAGTTATAAGGGGTGTTGCAATATCACATTTAACCAAGCATATAATATTATTAATTCATACGATACATTGTGTTATACATTTACCAAAAATGACAACGATGAAGTAATGGGTCCTTAGAGAATAATTTTTACTTTGCTTTGAAAGAAACATTCTCACTGCAGTGTGTTTCCTACAACGCCAAATTAATATGTGCAGATTGATATAGCCAAAGGGCCTATTTGGATATCCACATATCTTAGCTTTTTCTATAAAATAAGTAAAAAAAACGCCACTTTTGCAAAAAAATTAAAATGCTGCCTATTTGGATGAAGCATCACGTTCATTGGGCCACTAACAAAAAAACCTGAAAACACCACTTTTTTAAAAGCCTCAAAATGAGGCTTTTTGGATAACGCAACGCTAGGCCGCACCTAGTGTCTTTTTTTTTGTTTCCGTTGAGAAAGAAAAAAAACATTGTCTTTAAAAGTCATGCTTTGTTCTTTTAATCGTTGCAGCCTTTTAATAGCTATTCTTTTTAGGGTTCCATATGTGCTACAGGGTCCACACCTTTATCAATCTTCATCCGAAATTTGCTGGTGAAACAAGATGATATATATATATCATATATATTCTATTAATGTTTAATAATATATATATATATATATATATAATATGTATTCTAATAATATTTAATTATATATATACTTCATTAAGGTTTTTATTGTTTTTTATAAAATATTTAATTTTTTCAAATTAAAATTTCCATTAATTCAATATATACAACTAATATATATATGTAGTTTCAATGTGATTCATGTCTTTTTCAGTCATTTTCCATCTCAACTGACTTTTCCAATAATAATCAAAACACACCTCAGTTAGAAAAAAAGTCACTTCTGCAAAAAGCCAAACGAGCAACCCAAACACACATCAGTTAACTTAACCTGACTTTTTCCCTATCTGGCTTTTATAAAAGTCAGATAGCTTTTAAGATACCGCTCCTACCGCCAACCTAAACAGGCCCAAAATTGATATACCCACCTCAACAACTAAATGATTCTTTATTTTAGATTAAGTAATTTATTTATCATGTTTAATATCTCCAAAAAAAATAAGTTATCAACTTAGTCTTATATTAAAGACTAAATGGAGTAATTTTTTTTTTTTTTAAGTGAATCTCGAGTTGACTCAACAATTTTACACTCTAACTAGTTAGGTTTAAATTATATTGCTCCATTTTAAAAAATCAAGGATATAATTACATTACAAATAACTTTTAGACACTTGATACACTTGAGAAAATACTTCATGGTTTAGGGTGGTTTTTAACCCATATTATATTATATTACAGAGTATCCCAGTCTCTTTCTGCTACTGCAGCTGATTAATCAACCGATTAAACAAAACGGAATATTGTATTAAGACTAAAAATCAGTCCCGTTCATAAGATTAGACTAGATGTAATGGAGTTGAAACATCCCAAAATTTAGGGATTTTGAATTAGAATATTATATGGAGTTAGTCCATGAATTTTGGCTTATAAATAATTATTAGAATAATTATTTAAAATTAGGAATTGATTTCCATTAAATTATTTTGGGGAAGAATAAATAATTCCAAATAAGGAATAGTTGGCCTAAAAATTGTAGTATTTATTTATTAGAATTTAAGGAATTATTCAAAAAAAAAAAAAAAAACAAGCCAACACGTAATAACCCACACACACATATATATCATGCTATCAGCCCACGTTATCATCAGCCATCATATATAACCAGATGAAGCCCACGTCCAAGCCCATGTTTCATTATACCCCTTACTCAATATTCAACCCGAAAACGAGGAGACATTATTTATTAAGTTTAAAATTTGCTATTTATATATTTATAAAACTTATTTTTGTTTGGTGCTTGTAGTTATTAAAGTCCTGATTTAGAGTGCTAAGATAGTCTCTAGGAGTTTAAAATAATTGTAGAGAAATAATGATAAATAGTAAAATAATAATAATAATAATAATAGATAATTATTATTATTATTATTATTATTATTAGAAAATGGAATAAGCAATAAAATAGATTAATAAATAATAAGTAGTTTATTATTATTATTATTATTGGGAAGGAGTGATAATAATTAAATGAAGAATTATTATTATTAGGGTTAATAATAATAATAAATAATTTTTATTTCTAGGGGAATTTTTAAGGGTTAATAACCCTTATTAATCTTTTAAACTAATCCGCGTAGTTAGTATCCTTGCAATTCAAGTAAGTGATTAACGACAATGATAAACATTTTTGGGCAAAGCTTAACACCTCTACCGATCCCAACACCTTTGGATAAAGTTAAGGATTCAAGTTTGAGTTGGGTAACTTTAATCTTGATAGCATGTATATATGTATTCATGTATTAGTTGAGCATGTTTGATAGATAATTTACATGTTATGCTTTTTTCCTAGCTATGGATTGAGGCTCCGTGTCTTATAGGGTTACGTGTCCTAATAAGGGTTGTGGTCCTTAGTCGTCAACTGCTGGTCCGATGTGACTTGTTTACTTGTAAATGCTTTTATGCTTACCATATGTTATATTATCATTTATGCTTCATATCTGTTCATTGAGATAAAATGTTACCCTTGGGGTTTATTGATTTGAACTCCATACCATATTAAGAAAATAGGAAGTGGATCGGGCACAAAAGGAAAGGTGCATAAGTAAGGATTTCTATAGAAGCTTACCTTTTATTATTCATAACTATTAGCTTAAGTGTTTATTATTTGCCTTAATATTTTGGATTACTGTATTAAGATTCCTCTTATGGGATAGATATCGCTTGCGAAAAATTTATCCTCGTATTTTCAATATTTTCAAGCTAAATTATTTTATGAAAGTATTATTTTGTAATTAAGTCATCCAAACTATTCGATGCTTGTGTGCTTATACTCTAGTATTAGTTAGATAAATGCCCTATACGGTAGAGGGTGTTTACAGGCGTTGTTAATATGCATCTTCACACTCACACGTCAAATATTATGTTCATTCACGTGTTAGGAAAAATAAAAAATAAACAGTACACTGAAATATTCAGACAACACTGATATTGATGAGCCTCTTAATTTACTAAATCATATGTTACACGGTGCTAGTTTGTTTGCATTTTGTTTTCTTCATTAATATTAAGATATTAACATGAGTTGATAATTAATTGTAACATTTTTTTCAAAGTAAAATTTTAATAAGCATGAAAGATACATTATAAATTATAATGTATTTTCAAGTTGATTAAAGTCATATTGAGGTAGCTAGCGTCTCGGTAGCGCAGTGGCCATGGGTGACAACTTTAGCTGGTCTCTCTTTCCAAGGTTTGATCCCTGTGTCCTCAAAGTTTTTGCTTGCGTACTCAGGAAAGGAAAAAAAACAAAAACAAAAACAAAACAGAAAACACAAAAAAAAGGTTCTGTGGAGGTAGAAATGACTCTTATATATCCAAATTCAGTGAAAAGTTACAAGGGACATGGGAATGGCTAACTTGAACTTAATATTCGGTTTTGTTAATCTGATTGTTCCGTAATTGAATAATAAAGGAGTTGGACTTGGCCTGGGGTGAAATCCCAAGGTCCTACGTACCACAGTGGTGGATCAAAGTCCATGTAGTTCTAGGGTAAACCGTTTGGCCTAAGATAGCCAGAGGGGGTAGGGTGTGTGCTCTGTGTGAATTGAACAAGTAGGGTTTCTTTTGTTCTTGCGTACCTAGTGCCTGCATGTTGGTATTTATAAGGTGTACCTGATGGCCTTGATCTGATATTCACTCTGCATATGGCCCCACTTGCATCTGCACGTTTCTCGGCGGTTGGCGAGATAGTGGGTTAATACCTTATCAGATGTTTCCTTATCTTCATGGCTGAATAGATGGCTTTGGGCCTAGCGGAGCCCAATTCGCCCATCCGTAACAGATGCCCCCAAGCTCGGTATTTCAGGCCTCTGACATGCCGAGCTTTATTGGGTTAGAACTATCCTCGGTTGTATCTCGGATGAAATCTTTGACTCCTCGTTCTTTACTCATAACCCGGCTTGATTTCATCTTATTCTCCGACTTACTTTGATTGCCTCCTTTTCACTCGTACCCCGGTTCCATCACCGTGTTATGCCGAGTTGCGTTTGTATGCCACGTGTTTCCTTGACCGCCCTTAATTCGAAGCGCTATCCGTAACCGACTTAGAGATACACGTGCTCTTGCCCCTTGGCGTGCGTGGCGTCGCGTTGGTTTGTTTGACACGGGAACGCGTAGCGTCGTATTGGGACCGGTGCCAACCACTCCGCTGTCAACCATTCTCGGCTTTCGCACTTCTTTAAATGCTCACGACTTTCCGAGACTCATGATGGCCATTTACTTTAGGGCTTCGCCAGCTGTACCTGTCTTTTCGTATTCCCCTTACGTCACGGGTCCCATCTTTCGCATTCGCGCCTGCTGGGATCTTTCAAGTCTGCCTCTTCAAATCACTTCTTTATAACTTGAATGTCACGGTGTTCCCCTTTTTTACGCTCTGAGTTTCCAGTTTTCAAAAGAAAATACTCACAACCCAGGTGTTCCAAATCCAAGTCTCGATCCTTTCTTTTACCTAGTTCCCTCTCAGGTACATCTTCATCGTCAGTTTCTGTTTCAAGTGTTTACTGTTTTTCCCTTTCTTCTGTGTTTTTTTCCCGTAGTTAAGTGTGTTTCGCGATTTGCATGTCTGGGTTCTTCTGGTTTCAATCCTGGGATTCCATATACTAAACCTTGCATTTTTGGGTTTTCTTAGGAAGTTCTTGAGTATTTCATGGATAAGGACAAAGATATACCTGTAGACATATATGGTAGGCCTATTCCGGAAGAGGATTGGGAAGATATTAGGAACATGCCTGAGAAAACTGCTTTTTGGCTGTATGGTACTCGTCGATCTTCTGTAGCTATTGCTGCAGATGTTCTTAGACCTTCTGGGAGCAGTGACCGTAGGAGAGGCCCTAGAGTTCCACCTCCCCCTCGAAAGCTTCCCGACCTCCATTACCTCGGCCTCCCCCTCCCAAGCTAGCCATTAGGCCTTCGTTTCTTGCTAGGGCGGTTCCTATTTTGGGCCGTTCGGCCTTTGTCTGTTAGCGAATCCCGGCCTAATCTGGTTAGCCCTTGTGAGACCTGTCAACACGAGGCTATCGCCTTCGTCAACCTTGGCCGGGAGGTGGTTGCCGAGATAGTGCTTAGGAGTTGCACTCACGGATATGTTCCCATCCTAACATCGAAGCGTACGTTGCATCATATGCTTTCTTCCCAAGGTAGATTTCTATCTAACTCATCTTTGCTTTTGTATTTATATAGGTATAGATGGCCTCTTCTTCTCAAAGTAGTGAAAAGTCGGTTGCTGAGGAGTCATGTTCTACCAATGCCGCACATAGTGCTGAAAATAACGCATGTCGTTTCGTTATATGCCCTCAAGTGTCCCGGATACAAAACATGATGACCTTTGAAGAGTTTAGGGGGCCCACCCTTAGAGACGGAGAGGGGTATACAGTTAGGTTACCTTTAGAGGGAGAGTTGGTAGCATCATGGTGTGGCAGAGATCCCCCTCATTTCTTCTTTATGTATCGAGATATGGTTACTGTCCTAGGTGCTTCATTCCCTTTCTCGGATTTCACCATGGAAATCTTGAACCATTTGTATTTAGCCCCCACACAATTACACCCGAACAGTTGGGCTTACGTCCTCTGTTTCAAGAATTTCTGCAAGGAACAAGAGATACCTTGTACCCTACCATTGTTTTTCCACTTCTTTTCCCCAGTAAACACCTATAAAACCAAAGAAGAGCCCCTAGAGTTTGAGTGGACCCATCTTCGGGGTATCCGTAATAAGAAATTGTTTAATCTGTTTATCAAGTCATTCAAGGGCTTTAAGTCGGCATATTTTAAAGTAGAGGTCATTCCTGGCCAGGTTCCGTGGTGCCTCCGTTTGAATGAACAGGGAGAGTTGGAGGAGAGATTCCCCCTTTATTGGACTCCCAACCACCACCACTTTGAAAATAGGGCCTTTAACTCGAAGGTGTTTAAGCTTTCCCCCGAAGAGGAGAAAGTTGAGGAGCTATTGAAAGACCTCGGCCAGGCGATGGGGCCTTTTGATGCCGGGATATATTTATCTGTTCCTTTAAAGAAACAAAAAAGAAAAACAAGTATGCTATGTCTGTAGCAATTTATTCCTGTTGTCTTATTTTATCACGCTACTGATTGTTTTTTATTGTGTAGAGACAACCATGCCGCCAAAGTCTACAAATCCAGCAGTGCCGGCTTTCATGAGGAAATTCAGCGGAAAGCGGAAGGCAGCTGAGGCCGAGAAGACGGGCCCTGCCAAGAAGTCTTTCGTCACTCCCGCACAACCAATTACCAAGGTGGCTGAACCAATCACCAAGGTGACTGCACCTCCATCTTCTCCCAATGTAGGAGCTACCTCTTCTCCTACCGCGGCCGTTCTCTCTCCCAGCCGGTATACTTCACCGTCCTTCATGTTCAAAAATTTGATTGACTCTGAGGTCCGGAATGGCATCCGTCCTCCTTTAAGCTGGTTCACACCTTCGCCGCCTTCCGCTGAAGAAAAGAGCATACTGATGGATATCGAACATTTTGCTCTTCGAGCCGTCAGGCTTTCTCAAGCTGTGGCTTATTTCAAGGCTCAATGGGCTGAGTCGGATGTGAAACTCAAAGCCGCAACGTCCGAACGATCCGAAGTCATTAACAAAGCTGTTGCTGAGGTGGAGAAGGTGAAGAAATTGGCTGAAGAGAAGGTTATGGTGGCACAACTAGAGTTGGAGAGTGCGAGACGGAAACATGTTGAAGACGCCATTGAGATATCTCGCCTTAACTCCAGCCTGCAGAGCCTACAAGAGCAGACATCCTACGATGCCGCCTATATTGCCGACCTAGAGAAAGGCGTGGAGGTGTCCTTCAATAACGCTTTGGCGTAGGTCATTTTCCTCAATCCTAGCGTCACACTGAACCTCGAGGGCACCCGTGTTGATGGGATTATGATGGATGGGAAGATTGTGCCTTCAAGCGCTCTGGAAGAGTTGGCTAGAGAGGGCCCATCTGGAGTGGGGGGAGATACTACTGATAATGCTAAGTCTCGACCTCTGACCCTTCCAGATGATGTTGGGAATGTTTGACTTGCTGGTGTTGTTTTGATAGGCCGTGTTTGTGTTCCGGCCTCTTTTCTCATTTTCTTTCCATTTGTAACTAAATTTAATAATGAATAGAGACTTTCCTTTTTTCCTTTTCATGTGCACTGTGCCTTTATTAGCAAATTTCAATCGCTTTATCATCCAGTATTCTACCCGAATTAACAATAATACCTTATGGCTTAAACTTGGTGAAACCAAATCTTAATCGGGCCGGATTGATCAAGTCCGGCCTTAACGGTCTTATTTCGGGCGCATTTTAATCGGCCTTGCCTATGCTTTCCTCGTAGATTTAGCACGGTCTTTTGGGCTATAAAGATGGCACCGAGGAATTGTCGAAAACGGGTTATGGTATCCTTTTCGTAATTCCTTGTCGTGGAAGTCGGGATATCCTTATGCTTTTCATGGGCCTATCGTTTTAATACGGCCTTGTGGAATTCATTTGAAAATAGGTTTCAGAACTCTTTTTCGTGAATTCGTGTGGTTTCGACGGTGCGATCTCTTTCGCGACTTTTATGAAGCTATCATATAGTCGAAAAATCTTGATAAAAGCTAATGTTCCTCAATTAATTAAAATGGCGACTATGTCGCTAACAAACATACTTGCATAGACCATGCTAAAACATCAAACGAAACTTAACTATAGTAGTTTCTCAATTTGTCGGCATTCCAGGTTCTCTTTACTGGTTTTCGAACCAAGGTTTCAAGTTCGTATGCCCCGTGCTTCAGTACCTCCCTAATTCAGTAAGGTCCTTCCCAATTGGGAGCTAGCTTCCCTTCTCATGCATTCTTGTTGCCTATGTCGGCTCTCCTTAGTACTAGGTCGACTTTGCTGAAAGAACGAGGTTTGACCTTTTTATTGAACTTTGCCGCGACTAGCTGTTTCGCTGTTAAGTCTCGGTAATGTGCTATGGCTCTTACCTCGTCTATGAGATCTAACTCTGCCTTAATGGCCTCGTTGTTCTCAGTTTCAGATAAGGCCTTTTCCCTTTTCCTTGACGGTTCCCTGACTTCGACGGGTATCATGGCTTCACATCCGTACGTGAGTCTATAAGGCGTTTCTCCTGTGGCGGATTGAGTACTAGTTCGATATCCCCATAACATAGCATACAGTTGTTCAACCCAGTCGGTTTTGGCTTCTTGCATTCTCTTTTTGAGGCCGTCCACGATCACCTTGTTTGCCGACTTGGCCTGTCCGTTAGACTACGGGTGCTCTACCGATGCAAAATGCTGAAGATCTGGAAGTCGGTCATCATTTTTTGAAATCCTTTGTCCGCAAATTGTGTCCTATTGTCGGTCATGACTTCCGCCGGGATTCCAAAACGGGCGATGATATTTCTCGCCATAAACTTTTGTACTCTAGCCGATGTTATGGAAGATAACGGTTCAGCCTCGATCCATTTAGTGAAATAATCCACCGCTACTATCAACCACCGGAATTGCCCTGGTGCCCTCTGAAAAGGTCCAAAAAGATCTAGCCCTCATTTGTAGAACGGCCAAGGTGCGGAGATATACTTCAGCTCAGATGGGGGAATTCTGATGATTTTAGCGTGTTTCTGGCAATTGTCGCATTTCCGAACATGATTCTTTGCATCTGTTGATAGCGTCGGCCAGTAGTACCCGGCCCTTATAGCCTTCCGGGCTAGTGCCTTGGCTCCCATGTGTTGTCCATTGATACCTCGTGTATTTCAGCTAATACGTATTCCGCCTCTTCGGAACTGAGACACTTTGCCATTGGTGCATGTAGCCCTTTCCTATACAGTTGGTCATCTACCATTGCGTAGGATGCCGCCATTCGTATCAGTTTCTTGGCATCTTTGGGTTCATCCGGTATAATTCCTCGTTCTAGGTAATCTGCGATGGGTTTCCTCCAATCGTTTTTGTTTGTTATGATCATCACGCATGTTAGGGCTTCCAATCTTTGTTGCACTATTATTCGGTTGTTGGTCCCTTGGGTGCTAGCTAGCTTGGACAGTACGTCGGCTTTGGTGTTATTTCCACACGATATGTGCCTTATCTCTACTTCATCAAATTCATCCATTATAGACTTAACCTTTCCGAGATACTTGACCAGTAAAGGTCCTTTAGCTTGATACGTCCCATTTATATGTGATGCCACTAGTTGGGAATCAGTAGATACCAGTGCTTTCCGAGCTCCATTTTCCTTTGCTTGGATCAACCCAGCTATCAGGGCCTCGTATTCGGCTTGATTGTTGGAAGTTTTAAACCCGAGGCTCAAGGAGTATTCAATAGACACACCCTCCGGGTTCTCAAGAATTACTCCGGCCCCGCTTCCTGTCGAGTTAGAAGAGCCGTCTACAAACAGCTTCCACTGTGTGGCGTGCCCTTTTATTGGGGCGAGTTCTGCAACAAAGTCGGCTAAGGCCTGAGATTTTATCGCTTGCCGGGCTTTGTAACTAATGTCAAACTGGGATAATTCTATGGCCCAGCCAGTCATTCTTCCTGCTAGGTCGGGTTTATGCAGTATCTGCCGGATGAGTTGATTAGTTCGAACTACAATAGGATGGCTCTGGAAATACTGACGTAGCCATCGGGCCGCGATTAGCAATGCAAAAGCCATTTTCTCAAGCTTTTGATATCGTATCTCAGCTCCCTGGAGAACCCGACTTATAAAGTATATCAGCATTTGACCTTCATTTGCTTCTCGCACCAGGGTCGCGCTTACTGCCTCATTGGTTACCGCCAAATAAAGGATCAGGACTTCACCCGTTATAGGCCTAGTTAATACTGGCGGGGCTGCCAGGCATTGCTTAATCTTTTCGAAGGCTGCCTCGCATTCAGTGCTCCATTCGTGAACAGCTTCCTTTTTAAGCAACCTGAAGAAAGGAAGCGACTTTTCTGCCGACTTTGGTAGGAACCGAGTTAATGCGGCAAGTCTTCCTGTGAGTTGTTGGACTTCATTTCGGGACGCAGGGGCCTTCATTTCTAAAATGGCTCGACATTTATCGGGATTGGCCTCTATACCTCGATGGGTTAACATGAAACCCAAGAATTTCCCTGACGGGACTCCGAAAGCACATTTGGCAAGATTAAGCCTGATTCTGTGTGCTCGTAACTTATCGAAAATTTGTTGTAAATCTTGAACATTTTGCCCCTGGTCTTTCGACTTAACTATTATGTTGTTGATGTAAACCTCGACATTTTTTCCCAACTGATCTTCGAACACTTTTGTCATCATTCGTTGATATGTTGCTCCGGCATTTTTTAACCCGAAAGGCATTACGTTGTAACAGTAATTCGCCCTTTCCGTGATAAATGCCATTTTTTCTTGGTCCTCGGGGTGCATAGCAATTTGATTGTATCCGGAGTATGCATCCATGAAGGATAAGAGTTTAAAACCTGACGCGTTATCTACTAATTGATCCACATTAGGCATGAGGAAAGCATCTTTGTGGTATACCTTATTCAGGTCTTTGTAGTCCGTACATACTCTCCACTTGCCATTGGATTTCTTTACTAGCACGACGTTTGACAGCCAAGTAGTGTAATGGACCTCTCATATAAAGTCGGCCTCCAGAAGCTCCTTAACGTGCTCTTCAAGAGCGGTTACTCTGTCTGGGCCCATCCTCCTTTTATGGCAACAAAATGTTGGATTTATGCCTGGTAGATCGACAGGTCACCAAGCAAATATGTCGGCATTCTTCAATAGGCATTCTATCAAAGCATGACGAACCTCGGCACTTAACTCGCTCCGATCTTCGTGGCTTGTTCCGGCCTACTGCCTAGGATGAAGTCTCGCAACTCTCCATTAGGCTCAGGCCTTTGGATTTTTTCCTCCGCTCTCATGTCCATCTCAACCAGATGAACACCTTTTTCTTCCCAAGTTTGTGACGAGGTTGCGTTCTCTTTGTTTCCCTTCACTGAATCGTAGTAGCATTTCCGTGAATCTCTTTGGTCGTCTCAGACAACCACTATCTTGTTCTTTCTATCGAGCATTTTTGCCTTTTGATTCTTAGTGGATACCAACATATCCCAATTGTGGATTGTTAGCCTTCTGAGAATGACATTGTAAAGGGATGGGAAGTCGGCAACTACAAATTTGACCACCTCAGATTTAAAAGCTTCTTTAGTACCCAAGGTCAATTTCAAGTCTATACAACCTTTAGGTCTAGTATCTTGGCCATTAAAACCGGTTAAGGTTGTTTTGCATGGCTTTAACTCATCAGGGTTCAACTTCATTTTTCGAAATGCCTCCCACAGAAGGATGCCCACCGAGCTTCCGTTATCGATGATGATTTTTTGGACTCTACAATCCAGAATCATGCCTGTTATCACTAGGGCATCATAATGATTGGGGACCACGTCTTCCAGGTCGGCCTCGGTGAAACTGAGTGTCGGTCTATCTCGCTCCTTTGTTTCCTTCTTAAATTGTGGGCGGCCTTGGATGGTCAAGACTTCCTTCAAATATTTGCCACGTTGATTTTGTGAATCTCCTCCATCGCCGGATCCCCCACTGATGACACAACAGTCATACTTTGCTTCGGGAAACTCATCATCGCTTTCTTCCTTCCTCTTCTTCTTCTCCGGACTTTTATTTCGTCCCACCCCAGGGCGTTTATTACTTGAACGTCCCTGCGTTTGAATCACATATCTTTGCAACTTCCCTTCTTGCACAAACCTTTCTATTGCATCCCTCAGATCCCAACATTGGTCCGTTGTATGGCCGGGTTGGTCATGAAATTCGCAATACCGAGATTTGTCCAGGGCGACTTTGTGCCGCATAGGCCTTGGTCGCTCTACTTTTCTCATCTTGGTTAATCCGACCTCTCTCCATATTCGTTCTCTGGACACCTTTAAAGACGTGTACTGGCTGTATTTTCCTTCTGCCTTGTTTCCTCGGTGCTGGTTATCCATTGGCCGTCTCCTGATGTCCGACTTCGAACCACCGTGATAGTCTTTATTCCTTGGAGGTGGGCTCCTATTTCGTCCCAATTTACTTCGGCTGGCCATCTCTAACTGTTCGAGTACCAGGTACTTCTTTAATCAATCTCTAAATTCGGCTAGTGTTGTAACATTGTCTTTTACTATCGACCTTTTGAGACGAGAATCGTCATGTAAACCGGAGATTGCCAGATGCAAATGCATGTCCTCCTTTAAGTTTGGTACTTGAAGGGCGGCATCTTTAAAACGCTTGAGGTATTGCTGCAATGTCTCGTTTGGGCCTTGCCGTATGTTTCCCAATTGGAATTGAGTTTTGGATTGCTTTCTACTTGTCGCGAAATTCAGTAAGAACTTTTGGCCGAAACTCTCCATATCTCGGACCGATTTCCGTGTTAAAGAATGGAACCATAACTAGGCTGCCCCTCTCAATGTTCCCGCGAATAATCGGGGCACTATTGATCCTTCAAACCCTTTCACCATTATTTCCATGTTGAAGTTGTTGAGGTGGACCTGTGGGTCTTGAGTTCCATCGTATTTTGTCAAATCTCTTGAGTCGAAACCCTTTGGGTATTTTGCCATCCGTATCTCATCAACAAAAGGCCCTTGCACTCCGCCACCATGACTTTTCTCTGATACTTCGACGTTAGCCCGGGTGGTTTCCGGCGTCCCCTTATCTCGTATTTTCTCAGTGCGTGACGCATCCATATCTGTAATACTTCGAGGCGTTAATGCATCTGCCTGCCGTGTTGCTACGACGACATTTGGATTTTCTTCTCGGTCATTACTCTGCTCCACCTCCGCTAAGCTTCCTTGTCGAGTTTGCATTGCCATTCGACTTGGGTCCTCCTTATCTCGTCAAGCATTCTGATTGCTGTTCTCTTCTCTCCCTAGCCTCTCGTCCAGAATCTGCTGGAGTCTCCGACCTTCCTCTAGCCGCCATAAAGATCCTTGCGCTCCATATCCTTCTGTAGACGCTTAACATCGGCCTCCTTTTGTAGAGCATAGCGTTTTTCCATGTCCTCCATCCGCTTGAACATGGTTTCTATTACTGACTGTAATCTTCAAACATCGGGATTCTCAATTTGAAATTCTTGTGAAGAGTGTTGAAGTACGGGTGACGGCTGTACCGGCCGCGAAATTTGGTTATCAAGGGCCTGAGCTTTTTCCATTAGCTCGTGTTCTGCGTCCATTAGCGTTGGATTATCTTCCGGTGTTACTAACCCGTCTCGCGTTCTCACCTCAGGATTCGTAGGCGGTAGCGACTCTGGTTGTTCCTGCCGGGGTGCCTGATTCCGGCCTCTGGTATTTGCCATTCTCAGCTGTTTCGTAGGTCGGGGAATCATAATTTAACGGTCCCTACAGACGGCGCCAATGTTCCGTAGTTGAATAATAAAGGAGTTGGACTTGGCCTGGGGTGAAATCCCAAGGTCCTACGTACCACAGTGGTGGATCAAAGTCCACGTAGTTCGAGGGTAAACCGTTTGGCCTAAGATAGCCAGAGGGGGTGGGGTGTGTGCTCTGTGTGAATTGAACAAGTAGAGTTTCTTTTGTTCTTGCGTACTTGGTGGCTGCATGTTGGTATTTATAAGGCGTACCTGAGGGCCTTGATCCGATATTCACTCTGCACGTGGCCCCACTTGCATCTGCACGTTTCTCGGCGGTTGGCGAGATAGTTGGTTAATACCTTATCATCTGTTTCCTTATCTTCATGGCTGGATAACTGGCTTTGGGCCTAGTGGAGCCCAATTCGCCCGTCCGTAACACTGATTAATAAGCTATAGCACAAAAGAGAATCTTTAATAGTCAGGAATGTATCACATAATTGTGAGAAGATATTATATAACATGATTATTAATTAATTAACAAGAGTTCAGGTGAAATCATTTATGTCATCCACTCTTCTATTATATTACCAACTTAGTGTTAGTGGGGCTGGATAGGACTACAATAATAAGATATAAAGAACAAAGTAGTGCATAAAGTCTTTGGGTGTAAGCATTTCTTTTAGGCTTAATTCCCCCTGCCTACCCCTATCTATTAGGGTGAAATTTAAATTGATGGACAAATTTATTGCATGATATAATAAAGACCTTTGAGTATGGATTGCGCACTCATAACAGTTAAGCCAAGACAACAATGATTTTTATAATTCAATAATTTGACTTTATCTTTATCTTTATGTGCACTTAAGGACAAAGGCTATGAGTTTGATTTATTGTTGTTGTATGATTTCTTATGTTTGTCCCAAAAGAGTGATGGTGTAGAGTATTTTTAAACCATGAAGTAATATCTTGAAGTAGTTCCTCTTGAAAAGAAAGCTTTTTAATTAAAGGGTTAAGGAGCAATTTGGCTAACCAACTTTTACCTTAGGAACCCCCAACACAAATAACTTTTAAGTGAACTAAAAATACCAAAAAAATTTTAAAAATGTGCAGTAAGCACAAATTTTTTTTTTTTAAATGTGCAATCAACACAACACCGTTAGAAAAAGATAATGTCCGTTATCTAAGGTGTAGATTGGTCAATGAAATTTTACTCCTGGAATGCCCATTACAAAAAAGTCTTACTCCTGCAGCGCTCAGCACAAAAAGGTCCATATGCAATCCACCTAAAATCTGATATTTGTAAATCTTTGGCCAGACCCCAACCATGTGCATTGGAGTTAGAAAGAATGAATGCAACAAAAAATCACAAATTATATTAATTATTATTATCGGTTATCTTATGAAATTATTGACTATAATATTGTATTATTTACTCTTTAAATTAAATTTTTGTTGTTGTAATTCTTTTCAATCTTTTAAAAATATCACATATTTACGTGTGTATAATATGCATAAAAATTGAAATTTATGTGTGTCAAAATATCACATAATTTATAGGCCACATTTATTTATTTGGTTATGTCCTTCTCTCTTGTCTCTGCTAATAAAATGATCGAATTCATTTTATATTTATGTGTATAAATATAATATTTTTTGCAAACAAAAATTGATATACAGTTGATGAAATTAACATACTATGGATTCAAATCTTATGGTCGGTTAAGTAGGTATTCTAGGAGTCTTACTTGTAAAAATGGAACATAGGCTTCTAAATTTTTTTTTGGGCAACCGAAAGATCTCATCACATTAACTATTCTAAATTGATGATAAATAAAACTAAAAAATTACTTATGTTATATGCACTTATATCAATAACTAAAAAATCTTATCACCTGTATATCAATTTTTACACAGATTTAGACTCACGTAAATATGTGATATTTTTAAAAAATTGAAAAGATTTACAACAATAAAAATTTAATTTAAAGAGTAAATAATACAATATTATAGTCAATAATCGCATAAGATAATTTATAATAAAAATTAATATAAGATAATTAATATAATTTGTGATTTTTTCGATGCGTTCACTCTTTCTAACCCCAATGCATATGGTTGGGGATTCGGGCAATGATTTACAGTAGTTGGATTTTGGGTGGATTGCACATCAACTTTTTTTGTGCTGAGCGTTGCTGGAGTAAAACTTTTTTGTGCTAGGCACTCCTGAAGTAAAAGTTCGTTGGCCAATTTGCACCTTAGATAACAAACGTTATCTTTTTCTAACGGTGTTGTGCTGACTACACATTTTTAAAAGTTTTTTTTTTTGGTATTTTTGGTCCACTTAAAAGTTACTTGTACTGGACGCTCCTAAGATAAAAGTTCGTTGGTCAAATTGCTCCTTAACCCTTGATTAAAAGTTACAACTATATGTTAGATTCATGAATCAACATAGCTTAAATAACCAATGGTTATTTACAATAACTTTTTCATGAAGAGTTACACCTTTATAATATGTAGGGTTTTCCTAAAAACCAATACAACCTTTAGTCATAACCTTTCATATGTGTCTCTAGGATCCAAAAAGACATACATAACCTTGGCAACCTTTAGTGTTATAACTCACTACGCAACCCTTCATATAGGTTCTTTAATTTACAAGGACATGAATTTCCATAAAACACATCTCTTCATTTTAAAATATTCCAACATTTAGTTCTTTATATGTCTCTAGGTGCGTGTACATAGTGATATCTACAAGGACAATGTTTACATCAAGTTCTTTGTATTCATTATCTTAAGCTCTCCTTTTTTTCCACATAGATTCACAATTAAATGATAATATTTAAGAAATAAGACATGACCATATCTGATTGAAAAACTTAATGTAATGGACATAAAAAGCTTGACATGAGTATTTTCATATCTAATATATAAAGATATCTAAATATTATAGAAATATGTATTCATTTTCATCTGATAAACAGAAATAATAATATATTTTAAAACATTTTGAATTTCATTTAAATAAATACTTGAACAACACATAGACATATATAACCTGCTAGATATATTTCAATTACTTCAAATATTATTCTGGCAAAATAAATTACTTTAAATATGATAAATATAATATAAGGTTACATTCAAGATACATACACACACACGTTTGTGTGTGTATGCGTGTTTAGGTATATATGTACACATGTAAATATATGTGTGTACATATGTATGTTATATACATACATACATATGTACGTACATACATATATACATGTGTGTATGTGTGTGCGTGTGTGTGTACATATATGTGTATATGTACACACCCATATGTATATATGTATACACACATATACACATATGTGTGTGCACACACACACATACATAGACACACACAAACACTTACACACACATACACACACAGACACACACATTTATACATATATAGTGTGTGTATACAAACATATACATATACACATCTACACACAAACACACATATATATCTATATCTATATGTGTATGTGTATGTATGTACATCCCTACATGCATGCATATACATACACACATATATACATATATATACATGTGAGTGTGTGTGTATAATATACTAAGTACAACATTTTGATACTATCCAAAGTAATATCGAATTCCTTTCAATGCCATGCCATGTTTAGTATTTCAATCTATAGTATGTTGTATTGTAAAAATCAATAATAGCATGTGCGTGGTCGGCGTATAAATGAATAATATCACAAGTGAACGTGCCAACTTGATCTTAATTATATTCCGTTTTGTTAATCTAATAGTAATTAGTTAGCAACAAGACAAAGAGCTATCAAACACGTAATTGTGGATATTATTAATGAAGAATCTTTGCAATTGTAAACGAGTAGCTGAGAATCATATCTCCTCTTTCCTGATATCTTCTATTAAATTATCATCCTGATATCTTCTATGTCCCTAGGCGTATAGACCTAATATAAAAGTGGTATAGTCACTTAAATTTGAACGGCAGAAATATTAATAATTTATTTTTAAAAATAATTTAAATTTCATAAAAATAAAAAAGAGATTATATGTGTGTGTGTCTATACATAAACACAATATGTGTATGTGTGCATAATCCTAGAGCTTAAGGGCACCAAAGCTCCTTGTAAATGGAAGGTTATGAGCTTTAGTTCAGTTGTAATCTTAAGTCATCAGTGTTTGTCCTTTGAATCCAAAGATGTGTATTTGAATAAATGCTTAGTTAACACAAGTATATGTACTCGGGCAACACTGAATAAGTTAACATGGATGAGGAGGTTGTTGGTTCATTTCTGGTGATGAGGATATGATTATCTTTTAGTTTGAATTGAATTTTTTTTCTGATAATTAATATAGGGTTTTAGAGCAAACCTACCCATAATGTTTTCCTGAAATTGTATTTGGCACCCTAAAGTTTTATTGATGCAAAAATACACATGAAATTTTAGAAATTGGGCAAAAATGGAAAAACCATTAATTTGAGCAAATGGTTCATTACTGTGTTGTGTGACCCACAAGATTTTACTCTACATAAAGTAATGGTATTTGCTCCAATTACGGTTTTGTTATTTTTGCCTATTTTAAAAAGTTTATGTGTAATTTAGGATTAAGAAAACTTTATTGTAAAAAGCAAAAAAAAAAAAAAAGATAAGAAAACTTCATTGTCCTAAGTGCAATTTTGGGAAAATAATATGGGAAAATTTGCACCTTATCCCATTAATATATTAAGAAATTTAATATGATTTTATAATTTATTACAATAATTTTTGTCTTGTTAGAATTGTTTTTTGGTATGAAAAAGCTCACGTGAGTTGGGGCTCACTAGAGTTAATACATGTCTTCAAACTCAGAGCAATTATAGGGTCTGAGAGTATAAAATTTGATAGGATATAAAACCCATTAGGATAAGCCTTGATAAAATTTCAATGCCATGTCATGTTTAGTATTACAATATATAGTATAATGTATTGTAGAAATCAATAATAGCATCTGGTCTGCGTATAAATGAATAATATCACATGTGAACGTAGCAACAAGACAAAGAGCTATTAATAACGTAATTGTGGATATTATTAATTAAGAATCATTGCAATTGTAAATCAGACATTCTCATTTTTGTACACCCATATAGTAACCACATATAATCAAATATCAAATACTTATATCTACTATTTTTAACATTAATTTTTATCATTCATATTTAAATCATTAGCTAATTATTACATTAATCTAAAACAACTCTTTCAGTTTTTTTTATATTAAAGTGTTATTTATTTACAGATTTTACAATTCACCAAACATTTGTAGCGGTTATACAACGGCTACAAAATTGGATACAATTTTTTTTTAAAAAAAAAAAGGTGACAAATTTTTTACACAAAATGGAGGCAACTTTTGTACGGTTCCATAACCATTACAAACTAATTTCAAGCTTTTTGACGCCTTTTTTAAAATTTTGTCCCATCTTGTACCGGTTTATAAACCGCTAAAAAAAAATTTCACCAGTTTTAATTTTTTTTTCTATTCCTCATTAGTAGTGGTTATATAACCACTATAAATATGGTTTATTTCAAATTGTACCGGTGATGTAACCACAACAAAGTTTTCACACACGATATCATCCCAACCTCATCTAATAGTAGTGGTCTTAAACCTTTACATGTAGTAGCATGATTTCAAAACCGCTAAAAATTTTGCTTGCAACGGTGTATTTAGTAATGGTTAAAACAGCTACAAATGTCATTTGTAATGGTTAAAACAACTATAAATATGGAATTTTTAACTGCTGCAAAACATCTTCTTTTTTTTTTTTTGTATTGATGTGTTTTTTCCTTGGGGCAACTTAGTCATTTCACATTGACCACTAATCACAAAAAATTCCTTGGGGACTTTTTTGTTAGGGGAATTTGGTATGAGACTTTTTTTGTGGTTATGTTTGTAACTTGACATTTGACAATGATTTTTCCTAATAAAATTTCAATACCATGTCATGTTTGGTATTACAATATATAGTATAATGTATTGTATAAATCAATAAAAGCATGTGGTCGGCGTATAAATGAATAATATCACATGTGAACGTACATCAGGACAAAGAGCTATTAATCACGTAATTGTGGATATTATTAATTAAGAATCGTTGCAATTGGGAACGACTAGCTGAGAATCATATCTCCTTTTCCTGATCTCTTCTATTAAATTATTATCTTTTACGCAATTCTATGTCCCTAGGCGTATTAGATATATTATAAAAGTTGTATAGTAACTTAAATTTGATCAGTAGAAATAATAATAATTTATTTTTAAAATAATTTAAATTTCATATAAATAAAGAAGAGATGAAACACACACACATATATAAACACAATATGTGTATGTGTGCACGATCCTAGGGGGCTTAAGGGCACCAAAGCTCCCTTGTAAATGCAAGGTTATGAGCTTAATTTCATTTGTAATCTTAATTCATCAATGCTTGTCTTTTGAATCCAAAAATATGTATTTGAATAAATGCTTAATGAACACAAGGATATGTCCTCGGGCAACACTGAATAAGTTAACATGGATGAGGAGGTTGTTGGTGCTTTTTTAATTATTAGGATGATCATCTTTTAGTTTGATTGAATTTTGTTCTAATAATTAATATATGGTTGAGGTGTAAATTTATCCATAATATTTTTCTAAAATTGTATTTGGCACCCTAAAGTTTTATTGATGCAAAACTAAACATGAAATTTTAAAATTTGGGAAAAAATGGAAAAATCATTAATTTGGGAAAATGGTCCATTACTTTGTGTTTGTGGGGCCCACACAACTACATAAAGTGATGATGTTTTCCCAAATTACGGTTTTTTTAATTTTTACTGATTTTAAAAAGTTTATGTGTAATTTTGCATTCAATAAAAATATATTTTGAAAAGAAAAAAAAAATAAGAAAACTTTATTGTGCTAACTAAAAATTTTGGAAAATATTAAGGGTAAATTTGTACCTTAACCCATTAATATATTGAAAAATTTAACATGATTCTATAATTTATTACTATAATTCTTATCTTGGTAGAATTGCATTTTCGTATGAAAAAGTGTGGGTGAGTTTAGTCTCAATCGCTAACCAAAATTAAGACATGCCTTCAAACTTAAAAAGCACTTATAGGATTTGATAGTATAAAACTTGATAGGATATTATAAAACCCGTCAGGATAAGACTATAAAATTTCAAGGCCATGTCATTTTTTGCTTTTTTTTTTTTTTGAACACTATGTCATTTTTGGTAGTAAAATCTATTGTATAATGTATTGTAGAATTCAATAATAGCATGTGGTCGGTGTATAAATGAATAATATCACATGTGAACGTGCCAACCTGATCTTAATTATATTCCGTTTTGTTAATCTCATAGTAATTTGTTAGCATCAGACAAAGAGCTATTAATCACGTAATTTTGGATATTAATTAAGAATCATTGCAACTGTGAACGACTAGCAGAGAATCATGTCTCCCTGTTTTCCAATCTCTTCTATTAAATTATCATCTTTTACGCATTTCTATGTCCCTAGGCGTATTAGATCTATCATAAAATTTGTATAGTCCCTTAAATTTGATCAGCATAAATAATAATAATTTATTTGTAAAATAATTTTAATATGATATAAATAAAAAAGAGATGAAGTACATGTACTTGTTTGGGATCACATTTGTGATTCCAGAAGTGCTTATTCAAATACATCGAGATAAAATTCATATCAAATACTTATCTTGTATACTATATAAATCATGATTGAAAAGCTATTTTTGAAAAATCCATTTGCTATTCCAAACAAGCTTATGTGTGCATGATCCTAGGGCTTAGGGGCACAAAAGCTCCCTTACAAATGGAAGGTTATGGGCTTAATTTCAGTTGTAATATAGTTAAATCATCAGTGCTTGTCCTTTGAATCCAAAAATATTTGAATAAATGCTTAATTAATACAAGTATATGTATAACCTTCTCTCTCTCTCTCTCTCTCTCTCTCTCTCTCTCTCTCTCTCTCTCTCTCTCTCTCTCTCTCTCTCTCTCTCTCCACACACACACATATACAGACACACACACACATATATAAAGAACATTGTTAATATAAGGTTGTACTGAAGATGTATTCGCCCAATTAAGGGCATTAATTTATCAGTACTATATGTAGGCTTGCTATTAGCTACTTTAATATTGTTGGGCGTTAGAGGCTTCCTTAGCTCCCCCACTACTATAAAAAAGACTTTTTAGTCTGGATAAAAAATGCTTCTTAGACGAATATTGGATCAAGTCTTAAAAGTCTGTTACTTTTAAGACCTAGTTTTTCAACTAATTTCGAAAACCACTTTTTAGATTAGTTTTTCAAGATATAAGTATTAAAGATAAAACTTTTAAGACCGGTTGTGTAAAATAACCGGTTTTAAAAGTAAGAATTTTAATATTGGTTATATAAAATATTCGATCTTAAAGGTCTACCACCAATCACAATAGTAAGGTGGATCCTCAGCCTAATCGTCACCGAAATTCTCTAGATTCTTCTATGACGTCAAGCTCAAATACCACATGCTCATCTCCAACGCCATGTACCTCATCCTCATCCCCATCTTGGCGGTGTTCTCTGCCAACCTCTCCACCATCTCATTCCACGATGACCTCCTCCACCTCTTGGAGAATCTCAAGTACAATTTTGTCTCTGTCATCCTCTGCTCTAGCCTCATCGTCTTCCTCATCACTCTCTACTTCATGAGTCACCCATGCGCCGTCAACCCCATCGATTTCAACTGCTTCAAGCCCGACTATAATAGGATTTGGGTCATTTCAAGCTAGGCTAGAGTTTTCTCATCCTTTGAGTATCACTCAAATCTTGATTTATTTGCTACTGAGGTTTGAGAAGCTTGAATAAGGACAATTCACCACATGCCTTATTGCTGCCGTCGCTGGACTGGCTGGGTTTCATGGGCTCTCTTCCTTGCCTTAATTTGAAGCATATATATTAGTTTATACAACTGTTCAGAAAGAATATAAGTCCTATGACACAAATGGTTTTGCTCCTTGAAAAAATTCTTAGCTTAAAACAAAAGACTGAAGGAATTACAATACCGGAACATTAAAACAATTTTCTTTGAAAACAAACTTTGTTTCCCAGAACATGAATTGTGATAAGAAAAAAGGTTTTCCAATGTTTCAGCTGCTTTTAGAAACTTCAACATGTCATGCCTAGCCCCATGGGGCCTTTCTTTATTAGAGTTGTAGCACATATGCATTGAAATGATTTGGAAGACTTAATTGTGGAATAAATCTTTCTTAAAATAACTTAGTTTGAAAACGTGAGAATAAATTTTTTGTGAGCAATATCTATCTCATATGAGGATCTTAATACAATTGTCCAAAAATAGACAAATGATAAATGAATTAGTACAGTCCAACAACTTATACTATCACAAAAGTCCCTTCTGCTGTAACCCTTATAGTTGCATCTTTCCTCTAGATCCTGATCTACTACTTGTCTCTTTCATGAGGTCCGAAGAACAAATGAATGAACCCTGGGGTAACAACTAATCTTATATATAAGTATGAAATATAAATGACAACATATCGCATGTTAAGCATAGAATAATTAATAGTAAATAAGTCACACTATAACCGTAGTTATCAACCAAGGACTGCAACCTTTTAGGACACGCAGCCCCAATCTATAGCTATGATACACATATGCAAATTATCTAGCAAACATGGTTGGTCATACCTGAATATATATGTATTACGTATACAAGCTAATAAGATAACAGTTACCCATCTCAAGCTTGAGTCCTTAATTTCGTCTGTAGCTTTCGGGATCAGTAGAGGTGTCAAAGTATGCCTATAAACATTCATCATTGTCATTAGTGACTTCTTGCATATCAAAGTAACAAATTGCACGAATTATTTTTAGGGGATTAAAGGTGGTTATTAATCCCTAAAAATTCCCTTTCCTAACAATAATGATAATATTTATTTATATTGTTATTGTTATGTTACTATTTATTATTATTTCTCTACAATTTTTTTTAAACTCTTAGAGGCTATCCTAACATTTTAAATTAGGAGTTTTTACATGTCAGCCATCATATAAATTATGATTTAATGCATTGCATATAATGTTTCTCAAAATTCCAAAATGTATATATATAACTTAACTCTTTACATAGGATTTTCTAATTAAACTTTAAAAATTCGTAATTAATTCTACAAAACTTCAAATGAGGTTCTTCCAAAACCTATGTATTTCTTAGCATGTCTACTTTCACAGAAAAATAATACCAATAGCCATAACACATTATATCATTCTCATATTTCAAAAATGTGATCATTGTCTAGATAACTTTCTAAAATTATGACTCAACTTCCAAAAATTTTTGCATAGCATTCATTGCATTGTTTTGACTTATAACTTCTATGTGGTATAGTTGCATTAACTTTGATATGTTCTTGAGCTTATTTGTTTGAATTCACCATGCCTCCAAGTTAGTTCTTGCATTTCTCTTGCATAAACTTGAATTGTGATGAGATCTAAGTGTTACACACTTGGGAATTGATTGGAGTTTTGTTGAAATTCGGTTACATCTTCTCTTTAAAGCTTGTTGGAATTTATTTATTTTATATTTTTGGAAAATTTTGCCCAAAAATTTATTAGCTTCGTTTCCTAATGATTTAGGCCATTTTAAGTAAGAACAATAACTACACTATTGGGTGTAGGGAATTTTAGCCTCTTTTATAGGCATTTACATCGAGAGAGATGATAATGTCTCTCAAGAATCTCAATTAGTGCAACAACACCTAGATCTCAATTTAGCCCAAATGGAGGATCCAAAAAGGGGTTCGGATTGTTAGGAAAGTTCATCCATCCAATCTCACTCTTTTGTAGATACCTGGTCCATTACAAGGAAATATGCTCTCTCTGAATCCCTTGATTCCTTGAACATACATTATGACTTCTTCAAGCTAATTTAGAAAGTCAAAAAACAAGTCCATTTGAACAAGAATGTTGTGCTCCATTCTACAGCCCACACCATACACCTTACCAAAAACCTTTATACTAACCCACCTACCCTATAGTCCATATTATGAGGCTTCTCTCCCACCATACAACCCATACTTTGAACATGTCCAACCATTATATCAACCAACATATAACCCATACTAGTACAAAAAAAGGTTTTAAGACCGCCTCGTTTAGACTGGAGTATTGAGGCTCCGGTCTAAAAAGTATGATCGATGGCAGTTTCATAAATAAAAAGAAATTATTAGATCAGATTATAAAGAATTAGGTCTAAGAAGTATAACCGGTGGCAATTCCATAAATATATAAAGAACTTTTTAGACCGGATTATGGAGGTTTAGGTCTTAAAAGTATGACTAGAGGTAATTCCGTAAATATATAAAGAACTTTGTAGACCGGACTTTAACAAGAGATGTCGACCTCTTACAAAATAACCAAGTTCAGTAAAAAGATTTGCAGTATAAGGAACCTGGATCGTTTCCCACAGAATTCGCAGTAGGTTTAATAGAAACAGGAAAATAGTAACAGAATGAGGGAGAGAGTTTTTTTTAACGCAATTAAGAATGAAAGCAAAATGAAATAGTTAAGGAAAACGATATTAATTAGACTAAAAACGACTAACCCAGAATTAGGAATTCTAAAACCTTCATCAGACTAAAATAATACACCAAACTCATGATTGATTCTGGACAAACCGAAATCTCTGCTTTTGTCCAGAAATTCCCTCCACTGAACGATCATCCAGAATATGTTTAGAACAGTAGCGTGTCACCAAGCAATCGCCCAGTAATCACTTAAACCCAATTCGAATTGTGTCCTTGGGATAAATCAATCTAGGTTTTTAATCAAAAACCCAATCCGAATTCAAAAATCGGATTCGATAAAAGAAGGCAGAAACGAGTTTAGATGTTACCGGTTAAGCGTGAGTCCTCTGGAATATGGAATCCTTAATCCATGGGTTAATCAAAGAGGTTTAGCCGAGCATGGCTGGGCAAAACAATGAAGAACATACGAAGAACATCTCAGAGATTTTAATTAAAAACGTTTTTAATCCAATAACAATGTAAAACGTAATAATGTGTTGTTTTCAGCCACCATACAATTTTCCTTATACAGGAAGGATGAATCAAGATGACTGACAATTAGGAATCAATCCCCTAATCATAGGAAAACTCTAATCAATATGAAATCTCTAATAAATAATGAAACTTCTAATAATTGGTCCTTTTATTACAAAATTCGTCCAAAATAGAAATCCAGCAAAATGAGTCTGTCTTTAGCTCCAATTTCGTCCATCTTCTTGTCTAAATCAGCCTTTGACATCTTCATAACAATTGTATCTCTCTGAATCATCTGAAAAACGAAAGAAGAATGAGGCTAATCCGATATATAGATCAAAATTTATGGCAAAAATGGTGAAGCATTGTAAATCTGGAATTTTATTACCAAAAACAAATTTAATCTAATTAAAAGCTTAATGCCCAAGTCAGTAATAAAACCCATTATTTCTTAATTAAAAATCCCTAAATTATTAACCAAGAGATAAAAATAAGTGGAATAATATTCAATTATCAAACTCCCCACACTTATTCTTTTGCACTTCTGGGCAAAATCAAAGAAAAGGAAATGGAAGAAAGTAATTCTCATTTCTAGCAATTGCCAACAATGTAAGAATTCAAGGAAACACATGAGGCTTCAAAAGACCAAGCAATCAAGACTAAAATCCCTTCATCTCAAATTACAAAGTATGGTAATCTCAATCAATGATGCTAATCACACGAGATGATCTCTTAAAGGATGCCCTCAATCAATCTCTCAAGTGTATGAGGGAATAAGTGTATCACTCAAATTCTACTCAAGAAAATTGTTTGACCATAGGATTGATCAATTTCTACTTCTCCACTGCTCATAACACATGCATGCATAAATCAAGAGAGCTTATTATTATTCATGGTTGTAATGGGTTTAAGGTGAAGGTATGTATAAGTATGGAAAAGAGAGGTTAAGCCCCAAAGAAATACAAAGAGTATAGTTCAAGAAGAAAATGGAATCACTAAGATGATATATGTAAAATTTTTATTTCTTCTTCTTCTTTTTCTTCTTCTTTTCTTTTCTTTTCTTTTTCCTTTTTTTTTTCTTTGATTCTTTCCTTTCCTCTTTTCTTTTTCTCTTCTCTTTCTCTTTTCTTTTCTTTTTGGGTTTTTTTTTTTAGAAATGCCAATTGATGTATGGCATAAATTCAAATCCCCCCTCACCTAGAATATTGCACTCCTGGGCAACCCCCACACTTAAACACAAAACAAAAGTGAGACCAATACTCAATACATTTCTAAGGTGCGGTAAGAATTGGTTTTACACTTAGGCTAGTAATGTGGTTTATAAAAGAATGAGTCAAATAGGCATAAAGGGGCTAGCAAAGGGAATATAATGCAAGGGAAAGGCTATTTGACGAAAGTAGGAAAATGAAAGAGAAAATAAGCCTCCATCATATTTATGCATATAAGTGAAAAATAAAGTTTCAAAAAGAAAGAGAGCAAGTTCTAGAAACCAAAGATCATGAGCAGATGCACACAGGAAAGAAAGAATGATAAAATATGAGTTCCATTTGTATAGGCCCAAAATCTCACATAGGTAAATATCAAATCATGCCACCAGCACCACAAAATCAACTACCAAGATATATAATCCAAGAGTTCAGAATCGCAGTCCAATCATAATGATCTATTCAAGCCAAAATGTCCAAGGTCATGATATGTGGCAATCATAGAAAGAGACTTCTTTTTTATTTTTTTTTATTTTTTTTAAAAAAAGAAAATGAAAACAAAGTGTGAAAATGAAAGAAATAAAAGAAAAAGGGAAATAGAGAGAGAAAGAAGAATACTCCCCAGGGGGTTTATGGAGGATAAGTGGCATCAATGAGGAGAATCTCTGCTTCCCCAGGCTGCTCTTGGGATCCCTCATGAAATTGCTTGATGCGATGTCCATTTAACTTGAAGGTCCGTCCTGTAGGTGGATCACACAGCTCGACAGCACCAAAAGGAAATACGTTAGTAATATAAAAAAAGGCCATCCCATCTAGATCGAAGCTTACCAGGCATAAACTTCATACAAGAATTGAATAGAAGAACTTTTTGGCCCACAAAAAATTCTTTCCTCAAGATATGCTTGTCATGGAATGCCTTTGTCTTCTCCTTGTATAACCGTGAACTCTCATAGGCATCCAATCTAAGCTCATCTAACTCTTGCAGCTGTAGCTTTCGTTCCATACCAAACTTGGCCAAATCCATGTTACACTGCTTAATAGCCCAATAGGCTTGATGCTTCAACTCAACCGAAAGATAACATGTCTTACTGAAGACAAGAAGATAGGGAGACATACCAATCGGAGTCTTATAGGCTGTGTGATATGCCCACAAAGCATCATATAATCGCTTACTTCAATCTTTCCGGGTAGAGTTTGTTGGATTTGGCTGTCATCCAAGAGGGGGGTGAATTGGGTGTCCGATTAAACCTTATGACCTTTGAAAATCTTTTCGCAACTTACAAAAGCAATTCGTATGATAGTAATGAGTTGTAAATCTATAGTTATTCACTCAAACATATATGTTAGAAATAAAAGAGTTTAGGGAAGAGAATATGCAAACTGTGATTTATCCTGGTTCGGTCGAATCCTTGCCTACGTCCAGTCTCCAGGCTCCTCCTGAGATTTCAATCCACTATCTCCTTGTTTAACCGGGCACAAGAAAAAAGCCTTTACAATCTTACAAGCTTACTCAGGCACTTGTGAAGCCGAATCTCTAACTGAGATACCCCCCTTACACACTGTAAGATTACAACTTCCCACTCAAGATTACCCAATCTTGAGTAACTCTCAGATAAACTAATTTACAGATAAATCTTCTCTCTCAGAAGTGAATGAATAATCACTAAAGTACATAATCGATCTTGTCACTCCCCCTACAGTAAGATATATAACATGGAGAAATAGAGAGTGTATAGACTAAGTGGGTATTGACATATTGACAGTGTAGGTCATCTAATTAGCTTTGTCGATTCATTATTCAATTGTCTCGCAATTTGTCATTCGTCGTCAGTCATACATACATACATACATATATATATATATACACACACATATATATATATATATATATATATATATATATATATGTTGGTTTGAAAACTTTGCAGCTTATAGGTAATCGGCTTTTTACCGTTGTGAGCATTCGACCGTTGGAAAGATTTGAATGTGTTCATTTAGAGCGTCTGTGCTTCACTGTCTGTTGTCCTTCGTTGGCGTTCATCTGCTCGAAGAGAAATAGGCGTTGTGAGATATCTGAATATGGCCATTAGACATACATTCATTAATGGCCGACATTTTTCTGCTCTGAAGATTCCATGTTCGTGTATCAGGATGGGCAACATTTGGACAGTTCTTTTTGTTTAATGTAAGTTGCAGACATTCCTGACATCCACGATAGCACGCCATACTGCAATTGTGACTTTCCAGCTAAGCAAAAGTTGTTGCTCTGATTTCTGAGATTGAGTCAAATATGTTGCCATGTGGGATTGCTCTCCACTCAAATTCAATCTAAGCAATGTTAATCAACTGATGATACCTGAGAATGAAAACCTGGAAACATATAAACATTTGTGAGAATATACACTCAGTTCAGATAGCTCTCGTCAATACTTGATAATTCGTTTTTCATTCTTGACAACCATTCTTGAGAATTGACTTTTGATTTTTGAGAATCACCTCAGAAGAATTTAATAAGATCATATCGCTTTTCGTTCATTCTGGAGAATAGACTTGAATTCTTGAGAACCATTCTTGAGAATTGGTTTTTGATTCTTGAGAATCTTTTCAAAAGAATATATCAGATAACTTCATTCTCAGGAATTGACATACCATTCTTGAGAACCATTCTCGAGAATTGATCTCTGATTCTCGAGAATCACCTCAGAAGAATATAACAGATCAAATTCCATTCGTTTATTCTCGAGAATTGACTTACATTCTCGAGAACCATATTCAAGAATTGATCTCTGATTCTCGAGAGTCATCTCAGCAAGTTAGTTCCACTGTGATCCGTAGAGCCATTCTCAATAACTGATTGCTAATTCTCGAGAGCCAGTTTCGAGAATTGATTTCTATTCTCAAGAATCACACCAGCATTTGTCGAAGCATTCTCAGGAACATTGCAGCAGTAGCTTTTGGTAAACTTAATAACTTCATGACAAACCGCTCAATGCTCTTCAAGTCTTCTTTCCAATGCAACAAGAATCAGCTCCAAACTTACTATATGTTGAGCATTATGATGGGATTAACAAAAGCTATTCTGGACCAATCATTTTTGCATAATTCTAAACAGACTCTGAACTTCCAAAAATCATATCTCTCTCATTTGATCTTTATTTTCTGTGATCTTTATGTTTTTGGAAAGGTATTTGAGTCTAGTTTCATATGCCACTAATTTCAACTCATTCCGATGTGTATTTTGTGAGATACACCCAAATTACTGAACCTTGTCCAGCTATATGACATTAACAGATGGGGTGGATTGAAAAATTCATATCTCACTCATCTGAACTTCTTTTGACTTGAAACTTGGCCAAGATGACGCATTGGAAGTCTACTTTCATTCCAAATTGGTTTCATCTTAAACCGATTCCTGATTTGAGAGATATCATTGAATTACCAGAGGTCGCCCAACTGAGACGCGAAACAAACTAGAAAGAGTCACTGGATTCTCGAGAATTAGCACACATTCTTGAGAGCCATTCTCGAGAATGAAGAATGAATTCTCGAGAATAATCGGATTTCTGAAGTTTTTCACTGTAGCAACTAAATACTATAGCATTATTACTGTAGCAACTCGTTGTACTGTAGCAACTCAGGTACTATTCATGCTGAATTTTGAACTTGGTTATTTTGACTCCGAATTGCGCCATTCCAACTTCCACTTGATCATAGAGAATTTCATATTAATATTCTCCTTTCTTTAATCTACTCCCTTGATCATTCTTCATTGTTTGAGCTCCACATCTACATTAATATAAGGATTAATTAAAGTAAAAGATAAATATAGTATGCAAGTTTTTTGCTTTGGATAATGGCATCAATATAAGACATCATTAAAACTAATCATAACCAATAGAGTTAACAGTCTTTTGAAGGATTTGCTTAATCTCTCCGTTTGAAGCTTCAGCTTGGCCATTGGTCTGAGGGTGGTATGCTGTGGAGACCTTGTGAAGCACTCCATACTTGCGTAACAAGGCACCCATGCTTCGATTGCAAAAATGGGAACCCTGGTCACTGATAATGGCTTTAGGAATACCAAACCTGCAGAAAATGTTAGACCTAACAAAATCCACCACCACAGAAGAATCATTAGTCTAGGTGGCTTTCGCCTCTACCCATTTCGAAACATAATCAACAGCCAACAGTATGTAAGTATGACCATAAGAAACAGGAAATAGACCCATGAAATCAATACCCCAGACATCAAAGACTTCACAAAACAATATAAGGTGCTGGGGCATCTCATGCCTACGAGAAATACTCCCTGCTCTCTAACAGTTATCATCAGACTTACAAAACATATGGGCATCATGAAATAGGGTAGGCCAAAATAAACCACAGTCTAACACTTTCCTAGCAGTTCTTTGTGGTCCAAAGTGACCACCACAAGCAGAAGCATGACAAAAGTGCAAGATAGAATCAAACTCATGATCAGGCACACATCTCCTAATTACTTGGTCACTACAAAATCTCCACAAATAAGGGTTATCCCAAACATAATATTTAGAATCACTTTGCAATTTCAGAGTTTGGGCCCTAGTGGAATCAGCAGGTAAAACTCTAGCAACCAAATAATTAACCAGATCAGCATACCATGGAATCTTACTCTGCAGCTGAAGAAGCTGCTCATCAGGAAAATCATCCTGGATAGGAGAGGGGTGAGAGGGAGAATGAGAAATGCGACTCAAGTGATCAGCCACCCAGTTTTGTGCTCCACTTCTATCTCTAATCTCAACATCAAACTCTTGGAGCAACAACATCCACCGAATAAATCGGAGCTTAGCATCTACCTTTTTCAAAAGAAACTTCAATGCAGCATGATCAGAGTAAACAATAACTCATAATAGCTAACAGATATGATCTAAACTTATCAAAGGCAAACACTATAGCTAACAACTCCTTCTCAGTGGTGGTGTAATTAGACTGGGCAGAATCCAAGGTCTTGGATGCATATGCAATGACATGAGAGGCTTTGTCAACCCGCTGAGCCAAGATAGCACCAACAGCATAGTTGGAGGCATCACACATAATCTTGAATGGAAGCAGCCAATTCGGTGGTTGGATCACAGGGGTTGTAGTCAAGCACCGCTTTAAATGGTCAAAGGCCAACTTGTACTCATCATCAAATACAAAGTCGATGTCCTTGTCCAAAAGGTTGGACAAAGGTCAGGCAATCTTACTGAAATCTTGGATAAATCTCCTGTAGAAACCTGCATGACCAAGAAAAGAATGAACTTCCCGCACAAATGTAGGATAAGGTAAAGCAGTAATAACATCAATCTTATCAGGATCTACCTCAATACCCTTACTAGACACTATATGCCCCAAAACAATCCCTGACTCAACCATAAAGTGACGCTTCTCAAAATTCAGCACAAGATTGGACTCTATGCACCTATGCAAAACTCTGGACAAGTTAGCTAAGCATGCATCAAAACCAAACCCATATACAGTGAAATCATCAATAAACACCTCCATGCAATCCTCTAGAAACTCAGAGAAAATACTTACCATACAACGCTGGAAGGTACCCGGTGCATTGCAAAGGCCAAAGGGCATCCTTCGATAGGCATATGTTCCAAAGGAGTATGTGAAGGTCATCTTCTCTTGGTCCTAAGAGCAATATGGACCTGGAAGTAGCCAGAGTAGCCATCAAGGAAGCAATAGTGAGACTTACCAACCAACCGCTCGAGCATCTGATCAATGAAAGGCAGGGGATAATGATCTTTACGAGTGGCTTGGTTGAGTCTCCTGTAATCAATGCAAACTCTCCAACTATTCTGAACTCGTGTAGGAATTAGCTCATTTTTCTGATTGGCCACCACAGTTACTCCTGATTTCTTGGGAACCACCTGAACCGAGCTAACCCACCGACTATCAAAAATAGGATAGATGATACCAACTTGCAGAAGCTTAGTGACCTCCTTCTTCACTACATCAAGGATAAAGGGATTTAGGCATCTCTGGGGTTGTCTCACTGGTTTAGCCTCTTCTTCTAACAAAATCGATGCATGCACATAGAAGGGCTAATACCAACGATGTCAGCTAGTGTCCACCCAATCGCCTTCTTGTTTGCCCTCAATAAGTTTAGCAGCTTCTCTTCTTGCTCCGGTAGAAGGTTGTTTGCCACAATGACTGACAACTGTTCACCCACCTTTAGGTAAGCATACTTTAAATGATCCGGAAGGGATTTCAACTCCAGCTTAGGTGGTTGTTCAATGGAGGGGAGGAGCTTGGGTGGCTGTTCCACAAGTTCTGTAGTGTGTACACCTGAAATCTTGGAAACCATAGATAAAGAAGCAGAACTATGTCTAGGCAACTCATTGTTAGGATCAGAATGCAGCACATCATGCAACGAAGAACTCTCACAATCAACAGCATCAAGAGCATCACAATAAATATTAGAATGCAAAGTGACACTCTCACAATCACAATCAATGTCATCACACAATGCAACATCAATCTCAGTGCATACAGGACACCATGCATTATCAGAGCAGTCATATATAACATAATCACTCATGGATGCAATATCAGGAAAATCAACACACCAATTAGCAACAACATCATCTACAACATTAGATATCACATCAATGCAGAAAATAGAGTGCCAACATTAGATGTTTCATGGCATCAAAGATATTGAAATTCACAAAAATATCACCAAACTCCATAGAGAGAGTACCATAATGCACATCTATTTTAGTCCTAGCTGTTTTCATAAAAGGTCTACCTAGAATGATTGGTGACCTACTATTAGGAGACTCATCCTCCATATCTAAGATCTAAAAATCAATAGGGAATATCAATTCATTAACTTTGACAAGTACATCTTCAAGTAAACCAGAGGGATGAGCATTAGTCCTATTAGCTAGTTGAACAATAATACCAGTAGGACGTAAGGGACCAAGACCAAGAGATGTATAAACAGATGTAGGCATAACATTAATAGAAGCACCGAGATCTAGCATGCAATCATCAAATCTATAATTACCAATAATACAAGGAATAGAAAACATACCTGGGTCCTTGCACTTACGAGGCATGGTAGGCTGGATGAGTGCTGATACATTCTGGTTTAAGCTCACTCGTTCATTTCCCTTCAGTCGCCTCTTGTTGGTACACAACTCCTTCAGAAACTTGGCGTATTTAGGCATTTGCTTGATTGCATCTAAGAGAGGAATGTTGATCTCAACCCTCCTGAAGTCTCTAGAATGTCCTTCTCTTGTGCTTGTGCTTTCTCTGCCACTTTCTTAGATTAAATGGATCGTTGAGGGAAAGGAATAGGAATAGAAATGTCCTCGTCACCTTGGTTCATTGCCTCTATATCTCTAGAGTCATTCTTCACATTTTCTGACCCTTTACCTGATGTAATCACATCTGCAGCTTGCTTAGGTTCTTCCAATTGCTTACCAGACCGTAAAGAGATAGCACTCACGTTACCCTTAGGATTAGGAATGGTCTGTGAAGGAAGGGTGTCGGGACCTTGAGGTTGGAGCTGGTTCAATGTAGTTGCCAATTGGCCAATCTGAGTTTGCAAACTCTGAATGGAGGTTTCAATTTGATGCTGGAATTGCAATGTATTCTTGGCAAATTGTTTCATCATATCTTCAAGTGAGGAACCACTACTACTGCTACTAGGCTGCTGTGTCATTGGAGGGGGTGCACATATGGTTGGTAAGGGATGAGGAACTGGAAGAGGAGGTGGTGCAGAATGTGGGAAACCTAGTGGTCTAAACTGCCTTTGCTGGTAACTTCCAGAATTATGATTTTGTTAAAACCGGTTGCCTTGATTCTGGTTCCAACAGAAATTAGGGTGGTTTCTCAAGCCAGGGTTATAGGTATTAAAGAATGCATTGTTCTGTTATTGATATTGTGGCTTTCCTGGAAACACACCAACTGCAGCTACTGAATGGTCCTGGTAATTAGGATCTTGTAAGGTAGGGCAGGAATCAGTAGGATGGTAGGGATCAGCACAAAACCTACATGAATACCCAATTTGAGGAGGGGAAGTCTGTATTGTATGTGTAACTGCCAACTGTCTCATTACGATCAACCTTGTTTTTCTCTCCTTCATTATGATTAGACTCCAGATAGCTCTTTCCGATTTGCCCTCCTCCACCACCACGTCCACAAGCCTCCCCCCCCCCCTTTTTTCTGCCTCCTCCTCAAATAAAGGCTCTACTATAGATGTTGGCAAGCCTTGATAGCTCCACAAGGCATCTCGTCGCTTCATATGCCAACAATATGAATAGGAGATTGAACCTCATCATTCATCACAATGAGGTTAAATATGACTTTTAGTCAACCCTTTTATTTCCTTCCTTTGGTGTTGATGATATGCTGAGCGAAGGGGAAGGGCAGTAGAAGGAGAACCGTGATAGTAGTGATGACTGAAAAATACTACTATTTTTTTTCAATATTGGAGAAAATTAGTTAGAGAAAAATAGCCCAAAAATATTTTCAAAAAAAAAAATCAATTGATACTTCATGGTTATTAGTAAACAATTGTTACTTATGTTAGTAACTGTGGCATTTTACAAGGACGCTTTCATGGTTATTAGTAAATAACAGTTAGGACATGTTCGGCTCTATAACCCTTTCCATTCCAAATGACACACATTTTACTCAATAACTCACAAAACACTTTCATTCCACTTCTATTTTATTTGAACAAGAACTAATCTTTAATACCAAAGGATGTGTTTGGTAGTAAGATAACCTATGAAACCCTTTCTATGTAAAACGTCCAAAAACTGAATTTTGCTTCTCCACTTTTATTTCTACTTCTCATATCCAAATTATAACTTTTGTTCTTCATTGATATTATAGAAAAACACAAGAGATCTTCAGGTTCATCATCTTTTGATCTTCGTTGGGTAAAACCAAAAGCTTATCACCATCCACCAACAAGCACTGAAGGGATTAACCATGCGAACTATTACTCTAACGTACAGTCGAGGTTTGCTTGAGAAATCAAGGACTCATGAACAAGTGCTTGAAAAAATTGACCTCGCTCATATGTTCTTTGAATGAGAAAGTAGAAAAATTGTTAGATAATGATGAATTTGATGATGCAGCAAAACCTTCATCTCCATAACTTTTTAATTTTTTGTTTGTTTATGCACATTCTCATTTTCTTTAAAAAAAATTGTTTGTAATATGGGGTTGAATAATTAACTTCAAAAATTGTTTTAAAAAAACCAAATTTCAAATATATTATGGTTATTGAGTAAATTCCATCACTTTTTAAAAATACCATTGTTCATCGTTTAGCTTGCCACAAGCATACAAGTCGCAAGTAATATATAGAGTTGTCGTTCCCATGAGGACTAAGCAAACATGAGTTATTCAATGCAATTATTCTATCAATTAGATTGAACAAAACCATTTGAAGAGTTTTTGTATTTCTAAATTAAATTGTATCAAGAATGAAAAATAACTTGACCAAAACCAATTAAAACCTCACTTCAAGACAACAGGAGCATTTGGTTATTTCTCACCACTGCAATTTATAAGATTTAACTAATTACCACTCCATTAGCGATTAAATGGCATTACATGTTAGTTTATGATTCAAAAGCATTTGATTAAGCTTTGTCATATCAAAATCAAATTTATATCCTCAATGAACATACACAATCTCTTGCTACAGTAGAAAATTTTCATCAAGTAACAACTTTAATTTAACAATATTAGGTTAGTAACTATATTTCTATGGTACAATTAAACCACCCATTTCATTCCTAAACTTCAAGTAAGTCTAGCATAATTTTACCTGAACTGTATAATTAAATTAACTTTTTCAAACTTAATTTAATTGAAAAATCATTCTAAATGGTAATGGTGGCCAGTCGCAAATAAGTATTAAGTACAAGATAAAATTAACACACAAAATTAACACATAATAATTCTTATTAAAAACTAAAGAGAGAAATAATAAAGTCTCAATCCTTGGTTCGAGATAATTCTAAGGAAACTATTTAGCTACTCATAATCATCTCAGCACAACCCATCCAATCTTGAATCAAATAACATACTTAAAAAGGAAGAAGAATCGAGATAAGGGACTATTTAGATTTTAGAGCACTCCCCTAGCAATGGTGTACTTCCTCTCTCCACTCCAATAATCGTTTGGTGCTGCTAGCTATCGAATAAAGTGTAATACCCTAAAAATCTTACTTAGGATAAGTATCATAATTTAGTAAATAATACCTATTGGAAATAGGTGAATATAAGGTCTCAAACACCTTGTATTGAATTTATCTTATTATTAGGACAATTTGTCCTAAGATTAAATAATATGCAAATAGGTCCCTAAAATATTTATGAGTTATTAAATACCCTGAGAAAATTATGATAAAATCCTAAGAGGCAACTAAATATTTATTAAAAATTAGAAAGTATGTTATCTCTAATTTAGGTAATTTATGGGATTATTTTCCTTGGAAGATAATGAGTTAAAATTTGATATTATTTTGGGGAACATAAGTTGCCTCATGATTTTTAATATTATGCATGGCGCATAAATTACCAATGTCAGTAAAATTGTTGTGAGAAAATAATTAGTTTTAATTAAGAAAATTATTAGAAATTATTAAGGGATTAATTAAGAAATTTTCAAGAATTTTATAAGATTATAGAAATTTAGGAAACATGAAAAATGAAGTGAATATAAGTAATTATTTTTGGGTTAATTAAATAAATAATAATGGTTAAGATGTAGTCTTAAAAAGCAAAGGTCAATGGCTTAGGATTTTTCAAGAATTTATAAAAGCCTAAGTCCAAGTAATTAGTTATGGACCAATAGGAAAATTTTGGGGAAAATAAGTGCAAGATAATTGAGTAAAAAAAAATATAATATGTATATTTGTGTGTTGGCCGAATTTAGGGGGGAAGATAAGGATGAAGTTTGATTTTTATCATATAATAATAATATAAATTTAAGCATGTGTTAAATAGATAATGTTATAATAATAAGGAGTAAACAGATAAGGGAAATGAGAACCGATAGAAAATAATTCAGATGAGAGAATCTGGGGACAAGTTGGGAAAAATCAGAATATAATATTAATCAGTGAATTTTTGTCTCGAAGTTGGCGCCGGCTACCGTTAATTCTGTACCCGGTAGCAATTACCGAGGATTTTCGGCAGGCAACCGAATGTCCGCAATGAGAATATAAGATTAGGAGAATCCAGTATTCTCAAAGAGGAAGAAAAGACATTCAGCGTCTTGTTCCCGGAATTTTAAGATTTTACAAAATTTCACTATTAGAATACCGAACCAGGAATTTTACCTGATAAAGCAAGATGACATAAGACTTGATGATGCAGCAGGGATGACATCATCCTTGAGAGGTGTAAGACCAAGATCTTGCCACCTCCAAGAAGTGCGATCTAACGGCCAGAAACTGATCAGACAAAGTTCAAAGGAATTACCAAATTGCCATTGCCTTTTTGCTATAAATAGCCTTCCATTCTCCTTCATTTTCTCACTAATTCCTCTTGCAAATTTCTAAATTCTAGAGTAGAGAAGGAAGGAAGAGCTCTGGAGAAAGTTGTAGCAGAGTCCTGAGTAAGTTCTTCAGTCCTTAGTCTTTAGTTCGGTAGTTCTTAGAGTTTTAGGATAGATGTTGTTTTGATCTTTAATCTCCCAGTATATTTTAGATATCATGTTTTAGGATAGATATGATATTTATTTTGGAAAATATGTTGGATTAAGAGATATGTTAAATTCTAGAAGATTAGAGTCAAAGTAACGAAGTTTTGGCGAAATTTCGCCGATTTCAGAGGTTAGGGGTAAAATGGTCATTTGTGATTAAAATGACTGTTATGATATTAGTAATTGAATACATGTGATATTATCCTTATAGGATATCCCTGAATACGTTCTGACTAACTGTCGCACCGTATTCCGCCAGAAATACCGTATAACGTCAACGAAGGTACGTTCGCGTACTGTAACACTAACTCTGATGTTTATGTTATGCATATATGTGGTATGTGTGCATATAAAGGTTAGAGAGTATCTGTAATACTGGGAGCGATATGTTCATATGCTGGGAGCGATATGTCTGTATGCTGGGAGCGATATGGTCGCATGCTGGGAGCGATACATATGCATTAGTTATTATAGTTTGCTTGAGTATGCGGTTTGGTGTTGTGGTATGAGTTGTCTATATATTATGTATGTAAACATGAGGTTAACCGTTACCTGGGGTCCGTATGCATGGGACCTCAGCTCTTAACATAGCGTCAGGGTCAGGAGAACCAAGGACGGAGGACAAGGGGAAGCGCAAGCAGGTCGTCTAGAAGACCCGGCTGAAGATTTCCTTTCATGTTCCGGCAGAAGCCTTCCTATTATTGCCTTTCTTCACTTTAAACCACGCGGTTTCTATACCGCTATTGTATCCAACCAGACTTATGGCATTTTGAATATGTATATCAGATACTCTTCCGCTCAAATGGTCTACTCTGATGATTTGAAATGACTTTGAATGAAAAAAAAATTATTCCGCTTTTGAAAATTAGGATGTTACATAAAGAAGAAACTAGGAACAACGAATGGCGTCCAAAGCTCCTCTGCTCTCGGCTGTGTCTCCTCTTCCTTCCTCTCTTATTCAGATCTCGACCTCTGATCTAAGAGAGTGGGTGTGGGTTAAACCAGCCACAGGAGCGAAGCTCCAAGAAGAAGAAAAAAATAATTCAGTCTCTCAAAAACATATCTACGATCTCTCTTCGGCGGCGTTCACTCCTCAGCTCACACCCTCTGGTTCGATCGACCTCTATCTGTCGCACACTCTTCACCACTCCTCAAGCTTGTCAACGACACTTCTAATCCTCACCTCCGTTGCCTCCACAGTCGTCTCGTCCTCCCATTGAGATGGTGAAGAGAACCGATCACCTCTCCCTCTCTGGTTTATTCGTTCCAAGCACTCTGAAGAAGAAGATCCACAGTGAAGCCGCCCCTCTTTTTGCTCAAACTTTTTGTTTTGTTTTTTTGTTTCTTTAGGTCAGATGATTCCTTAGCTTCCAAACGGTGTCGCTTCCGGTGTGTTTAATTCCCTCTCACATGTGTGGCTCATGCTCTCCTCTCAAGATCCCATTTCCCCGCCTATTCTTGGATAGATAGGGGAGGTCATTCGAACATACGAGCTCTTAGCCGTCTAGCGGCCCAAATTTTAAAAAAAAAATATTTTTTTTAATTAATGGGCAAGAAATTTAAAATAAAACTAATCTTTGTACTAACATTTTTCTAAAAAATGATATTTTTCATATAAAAAAATGAAAAAAAATTAGACCCCCTAGATTTAGATCTGTATAGTCAGGAACTCCCTGCTTATCCTATTGATAGGTAGGGAATCCAGATCCCTCCTCTCAGACAAGATAACAATAATTGCTCTACAGCTTCTCATCCAAAAAAACACGTCATGCACCTAGCATCATATAATTAAGAGAATAAAATAAAATAAAATATGATTCTTTGAAAAAAAATCAATCAAAACGGTGAAGTATTATTATTATCCTATATTGAATTATTTCTATTTTATATTACAATTATAATATTTAAAATAAAATCTCCAAATTATAAATCAAATTGATACTTTATCAAAATCTCCAATAAATCCCTTTAATTTAGGATTTTTTTTGATCGAATTTAATTTAGGATTTATGACTCCCCAAATATAACAAAATATATCTCAAACTTAACTAAAATTGGGGATTCATCAACCATGTAAATACCTAATGGCTATAAAGAAAAAAATGTCATCGTTTATAAAACCTGATGATGGCAGTGTAAAACCATGAAATTTCATTTAAATAATCATTATAATTGTAAATTAAGAACTATAAAAAAATGTCACCTTTCTTAACGGTCGAATAACCCAAGAGTTTGGCTAATTTGATCTTGCTAGTCCTTGGGAATAGCTTAGCAATGGATAATTCAAAATCTGCATAGGTCCAGTCAAGGGACAAATCAATAGGAAATGTTATTTTCTTTGTAATAAGAAGAAACTTCTATGAAATGAAATAGTTTTGCAAAAATTGTCTTGACAGCCAAGTATTATTGAAAAATAGGAAGAAGTGTTATCGAATGATTTCCTGCAATTCTTCCCATTATGGGATGAGTAAAGAATCGAGCTTAACCGAGAGTAATTTTTGTCAAATCTTTTAAAACACCACTATCTCACGCTTCTGCACATTCCCAACTACATTTAATAAAATACACTTGCCTTTGATTGAATGTTACCCACCATCTTTAAAACCCACAAACTCTAGTTGACTTTTTGTTGATAGTCACTTTCAATAAAACCACAACCTCCACATCTTTTATTGAAGGGTTTTAGTTTTCTCATGTTGTATGAGAAAACTAAAATTCCTACACACACATGAAATAGTAGGACCCACATATATATATATATAAATTACTATATATATATGTGGGTCACACCATTTCATATGTGTGTGACATGAGAAAACACTTCTCTTACAACATGAGAAATGTTTTTCCCTTTATTGAACTACAGTCCGATAGCCGCATGAGTTCTTTGCTTTCCCTATCACGCTTGTTTGTTTTGGAGCACTAGCTTGGTCACATTTCTTCATGTGCTTTATCTTATGTTGAAATTTAAAGGATTATGCAGAGGGAATAAGAACCTCTGAAATATTATTATGAATTCTTGAATAAAAGAGAATACATATGAGCCCTTCTACAAGCAAACCTATAATCTAATTTAATCTAATCAAATAAAAAATAAACCGAAATAACTAAAATATAATATTAAGGTATACTCCCTACGGTCCTAAATATAAGATAAAGTTGATTTTTTAAGAGATTAAAAAAGTTAAATAATCTACTTGATCATATCGTATGTTATTATCATTAAATCTTATATAAGTTTATATGTTATAAAAAATAGTTCTTAGAAAAAATGATAAATATAAATAATTTAAAGTAATTTTTTTTTTTAGTAAAACATTTAAAGTAAATTTAATTAACTTAATATCTCCAAAAAAGTCAACTATGTCATATATTTAAGATCGAAGGGACTAACATTGTATGTAATAACATATCTAATCATAAGATATCATAAATATTAAATAATAAAATAATAATCAATCTAAATAATTTGAAATATCTCTAAAACAAAAACCAACACTCCCCCTCAAGCTGAGGAATAGATGTTAATCATTCCTAGCTTGCCTCAAAATCCTTCAAACTTAACTTAGCCTAGTGGTTTTGTCATAACATCTACAATCTAATATGCAAATTGTATGTGCGACAAACTCGTAATGCCTTCTTCTATTTTTTTTCTTTAATAAAGTGTCTATCTATATCTCAACCCACTTTGTTCTATCATAATATATGGGGTTCTTGACCATAGTCTACATTGGTGTATATTTCAATGCTTCTGGTAGTTCCTTTCTTAAAGAAGATTCCTCTACTAGGATAAAGTTTTACATAGCTTAGAATTCTGTATACAGCCTCCATGTGTTCTTGTGGCTTATGCATGTACTGACTTACTATTCCAATTGCATAGCTGATATTTGGACATGTGTGGGTTAAGTACATCAATTCTCCCACAAGCCTTATGTATCTTTTTAAGTCAACTGGAACACCTTGTGGTTTAATTGCCCAGTGGTTTTGTCATAACATCTACAATCTAATATGCAAATTGTATGTGAGACAGACTCGTGATGCCTTCTTCTATTTTTTCTTTAATAAAGTGTCTATCTATATCTCAACCCACTTTGTTCTATCATAATATATGGGGTTCTTGACCACAGTCTACATTGGTGTATATTTCAATGCTTCTGGTAGTTCCTTTCTTAAAGAAGATTCCTCTACTAGGATAAAGTTTTACATAGCTTAGAATTATGTATACAGCCTCCATGTGTTCTTGTGGCTTATACATGTACTGACTTACTATTCCAATTGCATAGCTGATATTTGGACATGTGTGGGTTAAGTACATCAATTCTCCCACAAGCCTTATGTATCTTTTTAAGTCAACTAGAACACCTTGTGGTTGATCTCAAGGTGGAATCCTTCTTCCATTGGTGTCCTCTCAAATTGGGCGTGGAACATCCCTATCTCATGTAATAGGTTTAGGGTATACTTCTGCTGAGATACGTTGATGCCCTTTTTATTTTTTGCTACTTTTATGCCTATAAAATACCTCATTTGTTCGACATCTTTCAACTAGAATTTGGTTGACAAATCTTATTATAAATGAGCAATAGATTCTTCAGCATTTCCTACAATGATTATGTCATCAATATAGATTATCAGAATAGTGATGTTGCCATTGATGCATTTAGTAAACGTGTCATCTACTTGTCACTAAGTATACTTGAGTTCTTTCACTACTTTAGTGAATCTATCAAACCATGCCCTATGAGTTTTTTTTTTCTTTTTTTAGTCTATACAAAGACTTGTTGAGTTTACATACAGTATTGTAAGGAGCTAGAACTCCATATGAAATCTCTATATATACTTTTTCCTCAAAGTCTCCATTAAGGAATGCATTCTTAACATCTAGTTGATGCAACAACCAATCAAAGTTTGCTACAAATTTTGAAGATGTCTAATAAAACTTCAAAACTTTAAAAATCTTTTCACAGCTTACTGAAAGCAATACATACGAAAGTAATGAATATAAATTTATAATCAGTTATTCAAAATGTATGTGCTGAAAACATAAGAGATAAGGGATGAGAATATGCAAGCTGTGATTTATATAAGTTTGACACAATCCTTGTTGACCTAAGTCCAGTCCCCAAGCTCCTGCTAAGATTTTCAATCCACTATCTTCTTGTTTAATATGGGCATAAGAAAAGCCTATACAATCCCACAAGTTTAACCGGGCACTTGTGTAGCCTTTTACAAATCTCTCACCAAGATACTCTCCCTTACACACCATAAGGATACAACCTTTATAATCAAGGATTACAATCATTTTTCTCTCTCACAAGTGTATGAATGAACACTGAAGTACATTATAGATTATCTCACTCTCTACGGTAAGTGTAACTTCCCTAGTTCTAAGTCCATTATGGTGACCATTTATGTCCCTTTACTACTTATTAAACTATTTGGTGTGTAAATATTAAGGTGACGACGTTTACAGATTAGAGTTATTACACACCAGAGAACATGCATAACGTTTGAACGTTAAGTAACCGATAACATATGTCCAGACATATATTGGTTAACCTTAATCCTTGGAGGGATATACACGTGATATTTATTAAAATTTGAGAATAGTCGGGGCTAATCCATTTGGAGGATGTTACTTGTACAGTCATCCCAAAAAGTTAGTCAAATAGTTAATAATTTACAATCCAAAATATCATAATATAAAATTTCTTAAAATAAATCCCCTCCTTTGGGGTCTTCTTCTATGGCCCCATCTGCACCGCCTTACTTCCCGATCCAGAACATTTTCCTGAATCTTTAGATATGTTTGAGATTCAATGATCAGTTGTATCACACGGTAACGATTAATCGCATATTCAAAGTGTAAATCATACATAACAAATATTGTATATATTGCAGAAAAATAAGCAACATTCAGCAAACGCGCCGTAACCATAATACATAGCACACATTAAATGTAATGTCATGGAAAGAGCACATACAAGTGCTGGATATGCATATCCACAGATACGAGTCCTCAACGCTAAGAAAACAAGCATGTAGTGTTATCATATAAAAACAATAATCCATAGCCAATAGAATGAAAATGCATGACTTGGGCATACAAATCCGACCATGAATCCACAATCATGATTATAAGAGACATGTATACAACCACACAAGAATTAGGAGATTAAGTTACCAACCTCAACTTTGCAAATATTTATAAAATCCTCGGTGTTAGAAACTTGAACTTCCTTTAATAACCTAAAGTAAGACCATTATAAATATTAATTTTATTTGTATTTCGTAAGGTATTATATTAAATACCATTTTAAAATATTAAAACGGTTTTCCTTGTAAGTCTCTCTTTAATTTATAAAGGATAAGTCTTTCATATCTTTGACTTCATTGTCCTTAATTTTCGGATTATTCATTTTTCAATCTAGAATTTTCTAGCAACTTTAAAAAATTATAATTAAATTCACAGAACTCTAAATGATGTGCTTCTAAAAGTGTGGGTCCCTTAACATGTCTATTTTCATGGAAAAATACCTCCAACATTCATAAACTTTTGAATTATTACAAAATTTTCATTACTGATCATACTTCCAGAAACATGAATCAGTTTGAAAAATCCATATCTTTTTGTATTGAACTCCAAAACTTACATATTACCTATCACAATAAGACCCTTTATGTCTAATTTATTTCTAGAAAGTGTCATGATTTTGCAACTTGTACAACTTTGATCTTTTTGCTTCCAAAAATCATTTTCCACCTTATGTTTACTCCATTTTTCGTTTTAAATCCTTTAATAATTTTAAAATTATGAAAATCACTTTGCTTCTCCATTTTCTATAATCAAATGGAAGTTAGAATGGCTCAATTGGAAGTTAAAATAAGAAAAATCAAGCTTTAGATGCTACAATAGTTCACAATGCAACAGTGCAACACTCAGAATAAATACTTGAGTATGATATGCAAGTATTACACTATGTACTCGAGTACTACATTGAATACTCGAAAATACAGTAGTGAGCAGTGACAAAAACGTGACCTCTATTTGACTTTGTTATAAGTTTTTGTAGACGATGTTCAGTTATTCAATGGTATCTCTCAAACCATAGATCTGATTGAGGTGAAGCCAGTTTCATATGAAACTAGACTACCAATGGGGCCACATAGACACTAAAATCAAGCCCAAATAAGTTCATATGAAAGAGCTATGAATTTTAGAAGTTGACACTTGAATTCACGTCACACATTAGACATAGGCTTGGTAATTTGGGTGTATCTCACAAATGACATATCCAATTGAGCTGAAACTTGTGGCATATGAAACTAGACTCAAATATATTTTTGAAAAATTAATATCACAAAAAAAAACAACTTAGAAAGATATGATATTTTGAAATTCACCATCAGATCAAGAAATTGCAAAAACACTAGTCTAGAACCGTTGTCATTAATTTGATTGAAACACTTAGCAAACAATGAATTTAGAGCTGATTATTTTTTTCATTAGAAAAAAGACTTAGAGAGATTTATGAGCATAGGTCATTTGTCAAACTTGGAGCTATATTGAAGACATTATGCTTAGTAGAGTTTGACCTTCAGGCTAAAAATGTTCTTGCATTTTAGAAGTAATTGGATTCTAGAAATTGATCTTCATACAAGATCAATCGAGTGTATATGATTGCCATTAGTAGTTTTGCTTGACACTCTTAAAGCTTTTTGGATGAAATCACGAAGAAACTCGAGTACTGATGTTGATACTCGAGTACGACACTTGAGTATGTAAATGAATACTCGAATATGAGTAAAGTGCAGGATGACACTCACAGGAATTCAATGAATGTTCACTTGGTAAAAACCTGTGGATACTCGAGTATCATAGTGAATACTCAAGTGCCACACCCGAGTATTTAGAGGAATACTCAAGTACTGCATCAAAATCTCAGCAAAGCTTTCAATGCAGAAGCATTCTTAACTAATAGACACTTAAGTGTGACTAGTGATACTCAAGTATGGTCTCTCACATTTGAAGTGTCATCTAGTGCTTCAGTTTTAAAACATCTCTAAGAATTCAGAATATCTCATATTTGAGTATGATGATAATACTTGAGTATTTATCATCTGATTACACTTAATTAATACCCATACTACTTCTCAATGCTACTAAACATATTTGTTTATGAGTTTCATATGATTCAAACATAGATTACGTGCTAAATCGCAAAAGCAAATATTTGTGTCGTAACATTAAATGTGACAACATAATACAGAACAAAGAAGTTATCTCAAAGTTGGCCAACGAATATTGTATGAAGTGACTATTCCACTAAAGATGATAGTGACCCAACAATAGCAATCCTAGAGCTGACCAACAGGATGTCATGTAGAGATACGTTGCAGCAAAACAAAATCGAACAAACCTTGAATTTTGCCAACAACTTCAATATGTCTCTAATGGAAAGCTTCATCTTTCTAACGGATAGTTTGAACACTCAATGGAAAGCTTGAACCTTTACAACAGATATTTAACAAAGATAAATGGCAAACAAAATAGAGAGTAAGCACAAACGCTCCAGTAGTTACTTCCAACGATCATGTTACAAGAGACACAACGAAAGTATTTACTCACCGTTCATATGACCTCCATTAACTATAAATAGAGACTCATTCAAGGCAGACCAATAACAAATACATTGACGAAGCCAATGATGATAACTTATAACTTCACCGTCGAAATGCCAACACTCTAAATCTAATATTTATCTTATACGTTCTTTGTCCTCAATGTTTATATAGTTTACCATAGAGAGTGAGATTATTCATATTTTATTTCATTGTTCATCTTATACATTATGAGAGAGAAGATTGATTGTAATCGTTCATCATAAGACTGTATCCTTACGGTGGGTAAGGGGCAGTATCTCCATGAAAGATTTAGGAAAGGCTGCACAAGTGCCTAGTTAAATTAGTTGGATTGTAGTGGTTCTCAAGCTCCTAGTTATTACTTAAGGAAGATAGTGGATTTGAAATATTAGAAGGAGTTTGAGAACTGGACGTAGATTTTCTCAGATTAGAACAAACTAGGATAAATCATAGTTTGCATATTTTCTTTCCTAAACTCTTATAATTCTATATCTTTGAATGTCTCACTGTTGGTTTATAACTCATTGCTATCATGCATACTACATTTACTGAGATGCAAAAAGATTTTCAAAGTTCATAAGTTTTTATCATACACTCAATTCAGCCCCTCTTTGGTGTCAGCTAGTGCTAACAAAAATCATTGTTTAAAAAGGGAATTCGTAGGTTAACATTCAACTTAGGACATCACCAATGGTGAGGGTGAAGAAACACATGAGGGAGATGTTGCCAGAGGTGGTGGAGCGAGAGTACATGGCGGAGAAATTCTAGGAAGAAATGACTACAGCTACTGAAGGAATCCAGGAATTCTTTGCCTCTATTGTTTGTTTGTCTGATCACCAGATCCTTTGTCTCCAAGAGACCATCCTTATCGGTACCACTAGTGGTACTTACAGAGCGCCCTATCTAGAAAATCCCTGGAGATTATGGATTTCCTCGTATTAGACCCATCAAAGACTGTCTTGATTATTTCTATAACCAAGGTGAAGATGAGTTCTTCAAATCACATATCTAAAAGTACAAGTCAATGGTTTTTCGCACCAACATGCCTTCCAAACCATTGATAGCTCACAACCCATAAGTCATCGCCTTCCCTGTTCTCTTCAATGTCACCAAGGTCAAGAAGAAAGATGTGTTGACTGAAACTTTCATGCCTTCCAATCTACTCATCGGAGGTTATTGAGTCCTCTCTTACCTTGACCCCTTCGAGCTTGGACACAAGTAGCTCAAGCGCCTCATGTTCTTCCTCCTTAAGTCTCATCATGCCAAGGTCATTCCTAAATTCCACATTGTTCAAGCTAAGGACACTTGTTGAAGGAATCCAATCTTTCTCATGCATTGAACCATTATTCTCAATGTTTGCTACTATTCTATGATGTTAATGGCCACAATTGATGGAGAAGGAGGTCTTTAACGATGAGGCGTGTGGTCCGATTTGGTCCAATGGTGGTTGTGGCTTTGCTGGGAAGGGGGAGATTTTTTTTTTGTCAACTTACTTTTTAGACTGGACTTTTAAAATGTGAGGTCTTAATAATAAGGTTTTTAAGACCTCATATTTTAAAAGTCCAATGTTAAAATTTTGAGTTTTAAGACCTCATATGTTAATAGTTCGATCTAAATACTACTTTTTAAAGACCAGTAGCACATCTGATCTTAAAAGTAACTGACTATTTAGACCACCTCTATCTGACTTTTTAGATTCCTTGTATCGAGACTAGTTTCAAAACCGGTCTAAGAAGCGTTTTATATCGGTCTAAGAAGCCTTGTTTGTACTAGTGGAATGATAGTAGCCTTCTTCCCAAGACATTCTCTTTGGCTCTTTGAGTTTCTACCTTCTCCTAGATCTGAGCTTCTCAAAGATGTAGCCCAAGGTTGGCTAGCGATGGTGGTATGGAGAAGAAGACAGCCAAACGAATGTGACAATGAAGCATGAAGATTGGTGGTCCTCTTCTCCAATCTCTCTCTCTTCTTACCTCTCTATCTCGCTCTTTCTTCAAGCTCCTAAGATATTGCTCATCCATGGTAAGGCTAAAGGGAGGTTGCCGGAAGTGATGTGGTGAGGGAGAAGGCTGCTAGAGACTATGAAGAAGACAAAGGTGAGAGGTGAAAGCACGATAAAGGTATTGTTTGTTGAAGCTAGTCCTGCGACATTGAAACTTTTGAGCCAAAAGCTCCCCCTATTCTTTTCAATTTAGCCAAGTATAAGGAGGAAGAAGAAGGTCAAAATCTGACATACGACCAATGACAAAAATGAAAATTTCAAAAGTTCGTGGAGGGACTAAATTGAATTGTATTTTGCTTTGGTCTTTTTTCTTCACAAATTTGTAATTTCTAGAAATATGGGGCGTTTTATGTAATTTTCCCCATTCCTCAAAATATTAATTCTATCCCCAATTGATATTTTCCCAAATCTCTACAATACAATATTAAACATAATGTAGCATCAAAAGTCCAAGAAATCATTTGTATGAATAATTAACAAATTATGACTATTTTGCCCCTAATTATACTTAATTCAATACAAATGTCCCTAAGTCAAATTAGTGCTTAATCATACAATAATATTGTAGGAAATGCATTCAAAATCTCAAATTCATCCTGAAACATCATATTAAAATATGGTTTAATAATCTCCACCAATCCTTTTTCTATAGGATTTAATTTTTTAAATTGGTTTAGCGCTTTTTATATTGATTATATATAAATATACTACTATAACATGTGTGTGACTTGTGATGTTAATAGGTACTTTTATACTACTATATTTTATTTAAAATTTTATATTATCCCTATTCTAACCTGAGTTAGCTTTTTATCAGACCTACTAACCTTTGGATCACTATATCTATCGGTTGATTGACTGACTCTGTTTTTAATACCTTAAATATAATATGTCTAAGTACATGGTGGTAGTTTATTAGAAGAGTGCTGGCAAGAAAGAATTTAATAGAAGACCGAGAGGAAACAGACATGATTCCACCTTAGGTAGTTAGTTTGTTCACAATTGCGATTATTCATAATTAATAAATATGTGAATGACGTATTTTTCTCATAATTATATGATATAATAATTAATATCCACCCACCCTCTCATTGTCCCATTGTCCTCTAGATGATAATTATATTAACAAAACGGAATATTATGATAAAGTTGGCAGGTGGCACTTTCACATGTGACATTATTGATTTATGCACCAACCATACAATTATTGATTTACACAATACATTATATTCATCACTTAAATATCACATATGACATAATACTAAAACTTCATAAAATATCAAACATGATATGATACTAAAACTTTATTAGGCATTAGAGCTTGTTTGGATGATTTTAAAATTTAGTTTTTGGTAAAAGTTTTCCTAATAGCCAAAAAAAGTCTATAAGTTATTATACACCAGAATTTAGGTTTTGGAAAAAAAAACTATTTTTTTTAGATTTGTCTCTCTTTTTTGTAATTATTAGTATTTTTTCAGTATCAGTCAATATCCTTAAGTATTTTTTTTAGTACCCGTTAGTATCTTGAAATATTTTTTCAATATTCTACAATAAATTTTTAAAATCATTAAGTATTTTTTTAATACCAATCAATATTCTTAAGTATCTTTTTAGTAATCGTCATTACCTTGAAATATTTTTCCAAGATTCGTTGGTACCATGAAATATTTTTTTCAAGCTCCTAAAATAAATTTTTACAATCATGAAGTAATTTTTTGAATACCAATCAATATTCTTAAGTATCTTTTTATTACTCAATAATACCTGAAATATTTTTTTTAAATCCTAAAATAAATTTTTAAGACAATGAAGTATTTTTAGGTACCAATCTGTATCCTTAAATATCTTTTTAGTACTTTTCGGTATCTTGAAATATTTTTTCAACATCAGTCAGTACCCTGAAATATTTTTTCAAGATCCTAAAATAAATTTTCAAGATCATGAAGTATTTTTTTAATACTAGTTAGTATCCTAAAATATGTTTTTTAGTACCACTTGGTACCCTGAAGTATTTAAATTTTGGACACAAATTTATATAATTTTTGGTATTTATTATGAGATTTAATATAAAAAAATTTAAAATAAACCTAGTCCTTTATATGCAATTATCACAAATACTAATGTCCTTTTTGGTAATTTGAGTATAGAAAAGGTATTCTAATAGTAGTATCCAAATACTATAATTTTATCAAAATCACTTTTTTTTAATAATCGATTATGTAAAAAGTTATTTTAAAAATCATTTTAATTGATAAATCCCACAAACTATTCTTCAAAAATTAAATCCAACGGCTCTTATTCTAAATTCAAAGAGACTTCGTATCTGGTTTAACAAGAAAACAAAAAACAGTATATGCATGATATGATTTTAGGGAAAATTTCATTAAAAATATCATTTGAATTTGCAAAACCCCCAGAAGTCTTCCGAATTTGTAAAAAGACTGGGAGATACCAATGACCTATGAGGGATATGCAAATTCGGGTGAAATTATCCTTTTGCGCTTAGTTATAAATAAATCAAAAAAATAAAAATACTCTTGCCAGAGAGCCGCCGCCAGCTGGGCGCCAGATGGTGGCTACCGGCGAGGGGGGTGGGGTTTTTTTTAGGTGTAAGGTTTTTTGTTTTTTTTTTTTAATATTATTCATTGAAAGTATGGGGGTGGGGTTTGAACCCCTAACCCTCCATACATCCATGGGGCCAAGTGGCCGACTAGTTAGACCACTTTGTTCTTTTAATATGCTTTATTCTTTATATATATATATATATATTAACAAATATATATTCTTCTTAACATTTTTCAATGGTATTTACAAATTTTGAAACAAGAATTACAAATCCTGAAATGAGAATCACCATTCTACAAATGGAATTTACAATGTTTTCTTCAGGCATCCATTTTTCTATTCTTTGATGCAGTGAGTGAAAACAAAAAAATGCACTATTACAAATCCTGAAACGAGAATTACAAATCCTGAAACTAGAATTATCATTCCACAAACGGAATTTACAAATTTTTTTCAAGGATCCTTTTTTGTAATTAAAAAAGTTGTAAATGGTGTTTCAGGATTTGTAATTGGCGTTTTAGGATTTGTAATTGGCTTTTTAGGATTTGTAATTGGCTTTTTAGGATTTGTAATAGTGCATTTCTTTTCCACTCACAGACAGTAAAGAGGAAAAAATGTATACTTGAAAAAAAGTTGCAAATGACGTTTGTGGAATGATAATTCTCATTTCATGATTTGTAATATTGCTTTTTTTTTTCTTTTTTCACTCACATGCATCAAAGAGTAAAAAAAAAGGATCCTTGTAGACAATGTTGTAAATTCCATTTGTGGAATAATAATTCTCATTTCACAATTTGTAATAGTGTATTTTTTGGTTTTCAATCACATGCATCAAAGAGTAAAAGAGGGGATCCCTGTAGAAAACATTGTAAATTCCGTTTGTGGAATGGTAATTCTCATTTCAATATTTGTAATAGTTCTTTTTTTTTCACTCACATGCCTCAAAGAGTAAAAAAAAGAGGATCCTTGTAGAAAATGTTGTAAATTCTGTTTGTGGAATGATAATTTTCGTTTTAGAATTTATACACACCATTAAAAAAATGTTAAAAAAGTATATTTATTTGTTAATGTATATATACATTAAAAGAACCAAGCGACCCAACTGGTGGGCCACTTGGCCCCATGGATGTGTAAGGGGGTTGGGGGTTCGAACCCCACCCCCACGCCTTCAATCAATAATTTGTTTTTAAACAAAAAAAAAAACCTTAAACCCCAAAAACAAAAACCTCCACCCCCTCGCTAGTGGCTGTCGTTCGACCGCCAGTTGGTGGCGGCGGCAGTTGGCACCTAGCTGCTGGCGGCCCTCCGGCGAAGATATTTTTATTTTTTTGATTTTTTAAAACTAAGGGTAAAAGGGTAATATCACCCGAATTTGTATATATCTTATAGGTCTTTGATACATTTTAGTATTTTTAAAAATTTAGAAGATTTCTGAAACTTATATAAATTTAAATGGTATTTTAATGAAATTTTTCCATGATTTTATTTCTCCAATAGAGCTTTTGGTCTCTCTCATTGTCATCATGATAAGGATATTATTTCATATTATATTACACAGCATTCCCCGTTTCTGTCTGCTAGATTGGCTTCTGCAGCTAATTAATTAAGTGTAAAAATACACATAAGCTTTTTCCCTATGAGTAAAAATACACATATGTTTTTTTAGGAGTAAAAATACACATGTGGTTATCATTTTTGTGCAAAAGTCACATCTCACCATTAAGTCACCGTTCATCGCCTTTAAGTTACTATTCACCTCATCTCTTTCTTTCCCATCACAGTTAACAGTGACTTAACGGTGAGATGTGACTTTCACACTAAAATGGTAACTACATGTGTATTTTTGCTCCTAAGAAAAGTATATGTATATTTTTACTTTCGGGGAAAAGACTCATGTATATTTTTGCACCTTATCCTTAATTAAAGTAACAAATCAAAATATAATAGTATTATAATAAGGCTGCTCAGCTGTCACGTTCACTGTCGTCTTCTCTCACATGTCAAATATTCACTCACGTGTCTGATAAAATTAAAATAAAACAAAATATCATATTCTGACTAATAATTTGTTACTTCAAATAAAGACGTTGATCAGAGATTATGCAAAATTAAAATATGAACCTCTTCATTTTAATATCATATGAGCAAGATTATAAATATCCTTTATCAATATATAATCGTAGAGATTTTCGGTGAAATAAGAATAATATTATTAAGATTTTTTTGCCCGACTAATGTTATTAAGATTAAGAGATTTAAAGTACAGTTTATATAATTTCCTCAATGATATATTACAAATTTAGCATCGCCGTCTCTTTCTGGACTAATTAATTAAAATTAATAAAACGGAATATTATATTATGACTTAAGCACTAACATGGTCTTCGGCGATAAAGGCTCTGTTTGGATTCGCGTTGAAGGTGTTGTTTGAGTAAGCGTTGAACGTGATGGGCTAATCCTTTTTAAGCTTGTTTTCCAAGAAGCACTAAGGCAGAGCACTGGACATGTTGGCGTCCGTTCGTGGTTAGGCAATTGGTCTATTCGTGGTTCAACGATTAGTGCTCGTTGTCTGTTTGTAGCCTATGCTACTTTGCCTATATTCATCGACCCTGTTTTTCGCCAAGCACGAGGGTGGTTCTGATTTTGTTACCCTTGTTTTTTGCCAAGCACGGTGGTGGCCCCTGTTTTTTTGCTATTGACGGTGGGATTTTGGTGCACGTCCTCTTCAAGAATGGTGGTGGTTCTGATCTTGTTGCTTCGTTGTCTGAAGCTTCTGAGCTGATTGCAGTGTTTGAGAAATGGGTTTGTGGTTGAGAAATTGGGAAGAAGGTTACTGTGATTTGAGAGAGAGTTACTGTGATGTGATTTGAATATAGAAGGTGGTGGGGATGAGTTATTTGAAGGGGAGAAGAAACAAAAATAGTAACATGTCTAGGAGGGTGATCTAGAATACACGGATAGAGTAAAACTATTGAATACCCAGCTTGATTAGCAAGAAAAAAAAAAAAGTAATCCAAAAATAGTAAACAAGCAAAAAATAATTATATTACAAAGATTTCTGGAGAGTCACTGTGATCTCTTTATAATAATAATCATAATCTAAAATTATATCTAATTAAATACTTTATTGTTTATTAATTTTTTAAAATAATTATTTAACTATTTTTATATGTAACTAATATTAATATATGTAGTATTTAATATGATTTAAGCCATTTTCAATCTTCTTTCATCTCAACTAATTATTCAACTGCTAACCCAAACACATCTCCGTTTAGAAAAATATCACTTTTTCCACCGTCAATTTAAAAACAAATCATATTTACAACTTAACTTTTTTCCTATCGGGCTTCTGTAAAAGTTAAATAAAAAATAAACCACCACTCCAACTGTTAACCTGTTAGACTCAAAATTGGATCAGATCCCATGGAGTTGTTGGTTCCAAGGGTGGATTTTGGGGGCTAGGGGTGCCCCTTAAATTACAGAATTCAACCCAACTTTTTAAGAAATTACCTTTTAGCCTATTAAACTTTTATGATTTTCACTTTAATCCTTCAATATATAGTTATGTGGAGGGACTAAAATGAAAATATTGAAATTATTATGAGGCCAAAATACAGTTTCATGAATATTTAGGTTCTATTTTATTATTTTTTCCTATCCTAATTGTAATTCCTAATTCCGCCCCTGGTTGGGGGCAAACCAGTACATTGAAAACCGTAATATTTGGACCACACTGAATAGTCAATATTGACATGAGGAGTTGGTTGATTTTTTTTTTTTTGAACTTGGCTTTCCTCCTATACTCCTCCTTACTATTCTTTTCTCTTTTCTATCGTTTGATTAGGATTTAAATGGTTTAGATCTATCATATTTTTTTACCATTATTTTCTCTCCTTATCCCTTATAATAATTTTTTATTATAGGATAAATCTAGACTGTTGAGATCTTAATTCAAAGGTAGAAAAAGAAAAATGAGGGAAAATGATGATAAAGGGCATAGGAGGAAAGCCAATTCCTTTTTCCCCCTCTTTTGTTCAATAATATTGAAAATTAAACATGAGTTGATAATTAATTAAAACTTTTATTCTGCATGAAAAGATGTTATAAATTATAATTTCTTTTAAGGATGATTAAAATTATATTGATGTAGAAATGACCCTAATCATAGTCTCATATTTATATTGCCACTTACACTTCAATATCTCTCGGTATATATATTTAAATTTCCACGTGCATTTCAATATTTCTCGGTATATATATTTAAATTTCCACTTGCATTTCAATATTTCTTGGTATATATATTTAAA